>CM038674.1:60239986-61439986 GCA_021605145.1 Aegilops bicornis | reverse complement strand
CCACGAGCTCCATCACCACCATGTCGTCATGCTGTCAGAGTTCTCCCTCAACTTCTCCTCTCCCCTTGTTGGATCAATAAGGAGGAGACGTCCGCGGGCTGTACGTGTGTTGAACGCGGAGGCACCGTTGTTCGGTGCTTAGATCAGATTCGGCCGCGATCTGAATCGCTTCGTGAACGACTCCACCGACCGCGTTCTTGTAACGCTTCCGCTTAGCGATCTTCAAGGGTATGAAGATGCACTCCCTCTCTCTCTCTCGTTGCTAGTCTCTCCATAGATTGATCTTGGTGATGTGTAGAAAATTTTGAATTTCTGCTACGTTCCCCAACAGTGGCATCATGACCTAGGTCTATTGCGTAGAATCTATGCACGAGTAGAACACAAGTTGTTGTGGGCATTGATTTTGTTCAATATGCTTACCGTTACTAGTCCTATCATGTTTCGACGGTATTGTCGGATGAAGCGGCCCGGACCGACCTTACACGTACACTTATGTGAGACAGGTTCCACCGACTGACATTCACTTGTTGCATAAGGTGGCTAGCGGGTGCCAGTCTCTCACACTTTAGTCGGATCGGATTCGATGAAGGGTCCTTATGAATGGTAAATAGCAATTGGCATATCACGTTGTGGTTTTGGCATAGGTTAGAGACGTTCTTGCTAGAAACCTATAGCAGCCACGTAAAAACTTGCAACAACAATTAGAGGACGTCTAACTTGTTTTTGCAGCATATGTCGTGTGATGTGATATGGCCAAAAAGGATGTGATGAATGAAATATATGTGATGTATGAGATTGATCATGTTCTTGTAACAGGAATCACGACTTGCATGGCGATGAGTATGACAACCGGCAGGAGCTATAGGAGTTATCTTAATTTATTGTATGACCTGCGTGTCTTTGAATAACACCATGTAATTACTTTACTTCATTGCTAAACCGTTAGCCATAGTAGTAGAAGTAATAGTTGGCGAGACAACTTCATGGAGACACGATGATGGAGATCATGATGATGGAGATCATGATGATGGAGATCATGATGATAGAGATCATGGTGTCATGCCGGTGACGAAGGTGATCATGCCGCTCCTCAAAGATGGAGATCAAAGGCGCAAGATGATATTGGCCATATCATGTCACTTTATGATTTGCATGTGATGTTTGTCATGTTTACATTTTATTTGCTTAGAACGACGGTAGCATAAATAAGATGATCCCTCCTAAAATTTCAAGAAAGTGTTCCCGCTAACTGTGCACCATTGCGAAAGTTCGTTGTTTTGAAGCACCACGTGATGATCGGGTGTGATAGATTCTAACATTCACATACAACTGGTGTAAGCCAGATTTACACATGCAAAACACTTATGTTGACTTGACGAGACTAGCATGTACAGACATGGCCTCGGAACACAAGAGACCGAAAGGTCGAACATGAGTCGTATAGTAGATATGATCAACATGAAGATGTTCACCGATGATGACTAGTCCGTCTCACGTGATGATCGGACACGGCCTAGTTGACTCGGATCATGTATCACTTAGATGACTAGAGGGATGTCTATCTGAGTGGGAGTTCATTAGATGAACTTAATTATCCTGAACATAGTCAAAAGGTCTTTTCAAATTATGTCGTAGCTCGCGCTTTAGTTCTACTGTTCTAGATATGTTCCTAAAGAAAATTTAGTTGAAAGTCGATAGTAGCAATTAAGCGGACTGGGTCCGTAAACTGAGGATTGTCCTCATTGCTGCGTAGAAGGCTTATGTCCTTAATGCACCGCTCGGTGTGCTGAACCTCAAACATCGTCTGTGGATGTTGCGAACATCTGACATACACGTTTTTGATGACTACATGATAGTTCAGTAATGTTAAACGGTTTAGAATTGTGGCGCCAAGACGCTTTTGAAACGTCATGAACATATGAGATGTTCCAAGGGCTGAAATTGGGATTTCAGGCTCGTGCCCACGTCAAGAGGTATAAGACCTCCGACGAGTTTCTTAGCCTACAAACTAAAGGAGAAAAGCTCAATTGTTGAGCTTGTACTCAGATTGTCTGGGTACAACAATCACTTGAATTGAGTGGGAGTTATCTTCCAGATGAGATAGTGATGGTTCTCCAAAGTCACTGCCACCAAGCTACTAGAGCTTCGTGATGAACTATAACATATCAAGAATAGATATGATGATCCTTGAAACATTCGCGAGGTTTGACACCGCGAAATCAAGAAGGAGCATCAATTGTTGATGGTTAGTGAAACCACTAGTTTCAAGAAGGGCAAGGGCAAGAAGGGATACTTCATGAAACGGCAAATCAGTTGCTGCTCCAGTGAAGAAACCCAGGGTTGAACCCAAACCCGAGACTAAGTGCTTTTGTAATGAGGGAACGGTCACTGAAGCGGAACTACCCTATATACTTGGTAGATGAGAAGGCTGGCAAGGTTGACAGAAGTATATTGGATATACATTGTATTAAATGTGTACTTTACTAGTACTCCTAGTAGCACCAGGGTATTAAGATAGCGGTTCGGTTGCTAAGTGTTAGTAACTCGAAATAAAAGAGCTACAAAATAAACGGAGACTAGCTAAAGGTGAGATGACGGTGTGTGTTGGAAGTGTTTCCAAGGTTGATGTGATCAAGCATCGTCTGCTCCCTCTACCATCGAGATTGGTGTTAAATCTAAATAATTGTTATTTGGTGTTTGCGTTGAGCATAGACATGATTGGATTATGTCTATCGCAATACGGTTATTCATTTAAGGAGAATAATGGTTACTCTGTTTATTTGAATAATACCTTCAATGGTCTTGCACCTAAAATGAATGGTTTATTGAATCTCGATCATACTGATACACATGATCATGCTAAAAGATATAAGATAATAATGATAGTACCACCTGCTTGTGGCACTGCCATTTGAGTCATATTGGTATAAAACGCGTGAAGAAGCTCCATGTTGATGGATCTTTGGACTCACTCGTTTTTGAAAAGTTTGAGACATGCGGACCATGTCTATTGGTATGTGCGCATGAAGAAACTCCATGCAGATGGATCATTTGGACTCACTTGATTCTAAATCACTTGAGACATGCAAATCATACCACATGGGCAAGATGACTGAAAAGCCTGCTTTCAAAGAAGATGGAACAAGAGAGCAACTTGTTGGAAGTGATACATTTTGATGTGTGTTGTCCAATGAGTGCCGAGGCACGCAGTGGATATCGTTATGTTCTTACTTCACAGATGATTTGAGTAGATGCTGAGTATATTTACTTGGTGAAACACAAGTCTGAATTATTGAAAGGTTCAAGTAATTTCAGAGTGAAGTTGAAGATCATCGTGACAAAAGGATAAAATGTCTATGATATGATCATAGAGATGAATATCTGAGTTACGTGTTTGGTACACAATTAAGACATTGTGGAAATTGTTTCACAATTAATTCCGCCTGGAACACCATAGTGTGATGGTGTGTCCGAACATCATAGCTGCACCCTATTGGATATGATGCATGCCATGATGTCTCTTATCGGATTACCACTATCGTTTATGGGTTAGGCATTAGAGACAACCGCATTCACTTTATTAGGGCACCACGTAATTCCGTTGAGATAACAGTGTATGAACTATGGTTTAGAGAAACCTAGGCCGTCGTTTCTTGAAAGTTTGGGGCTGTGACACTTATGTGAAAAAGTTTCATCCTGATAAGCTCGAACCCAAAGCGGATAAATACATCTTCATAGGACACCCAAAACAGTTGGGTATACCTCCTAATTCAGATCCGGAAGCAAAAGTAATTGTTTCTAGAAACGGGTCCTTTCTAGAGAAAAAGTTTCTCTCGAAAGAATTGAGTGGGAGGATGGTGGAGACTTGATGAGGTTATTGAACCATCACTTCAACCAGTGTGTAGCAGGGCACATGAAGTTGTTCCTGTGGCACCTACACCAATTGAAGTGGAAGTTGATGATAGTGATCATGAAACTTCGGATCAAGTCACTACCGAACCTCGTGGATCTACCGTGACGCAGCATCGCTTCAGAGTGGTACGGTAATCCTGTCTTGGAGGTCATGTTGCTAGATAACAATGAACCTATGAGCTATGGAGAAGCGATGGTGGGCCCGGATCCTGACAAGTGGCTCGAGGCCATAAAATCCGAGAGAGGATCCATGTATGAAAACAAAGTGTAGACTTTGGAAGAACTACTTGATGGTCGTAAGGCTGTTGGGTACAGATGGATTATAAAAGGAAGACGGACAATGATGGTAAGTATCACTATTAAGAAAGATCGACTTGTCGTTAAGATGTTTTCCGACAAGTTCAAGGAGTTGACTACGATGAGACTTTCTCACTCGTAGCGATACTAAGAGTCTGTTGGAATTATATTAGCAACTACTGCATGATTTATGAAATCTTGCAGATGGGATGTCAAAACATTGTTTCCTCGACGATATTCTTGAGGAAAGGTTGTATGTGATACAACCAGAAGGTTTTGTCAATCCTGAAAGATGCTAACAAGTACGCAAAGCTCCAGCAATCCTTCTAAGGACTGGAGTAAGCATCTCGGAGTTGGAATATACGCTTTGATGAGACGATCAAATATTTTGGGTTTATACAATGTTTATGAGAAACTTGTATTTCCAATGAAGTGAGTGGGAGCACTACAGCATTTCTGATGAGTATATGTTGATGACATATTGTTGATCGGAAATGATGTAGAATTTCTGGAAATCATAAAGGGTTATTTGAAAAGTGTTTTTCAATGGAAACCCTGGATTAAGCTACTTGAACATTGAGCATCAAGATCTATAAGGATAGGTCAACAACGCTTAATAGTACTTTCAAATGAACACATACGGTGACAAGATTTTGAAGGAGTTCAAAATAGATCGGCAAAGAAGGAGTTCTTGGCTGTGTTATAAGGTGTGAGTATTGGGTAAGACTCAAGACATGACCATGACAGAAGATAAGAAAGGACGAAGGTCGTCCCCTATGCTTCAGACGCAGGCTCTACAGTATGCTATGTTGTGTACCGCACCTGAAGTGTGGCTTGCCATGACTCAGTCAAGGGGTACAAGAGTGATCCAGGAATGGATCACAGGACAGTGGTCAAACTTATCCTTAGTAACTAGTGGACTAAGGAATTTTCTTGATTATGGAGGTGGTAAAAGAGTTCAACGTAAAGGGTTACGTCGATGCAAACTTTGATACTAATATGGATGACTATGAGTAGTAAACCGGATTCATATAGTAGAACAGTTATTTGGAATAGTTCCAAGTAGCGCGTGGTAGCTGCATCTACAAGATGACATAGAGATTTGTAAACACACGAGGATCTGAAAGGTTCGCACCGTTGACTAATAACCTCTCTCACAAGCGAGATATGATCAAACCACATGGGTGTTGAATTCATTACAATCACATAGTGATGTGAACTAGATTATTGACTCTAGTGCAAGTGGGCATTGTTGGAAATATGCCCTAGAGGCAATAATAAAATGGTTATTATTGTATTTCCTTGTTCATGATAATTGTCTATTGTTCATGCTATAATTGTATTAATCGAAACCATAATACATGTGTGAATACATAGACCACAACATGTCCCTAGTGAGCCTCTAGTTGACTAGCTCCTTGATCAATAGATGGTTATGGTTTCCTGACCATGGACATTAGATGTCATTGATAATGGGATCACATCATTAGGAGAATGATGTGATGGACAAGACCCAATCCTAAGCATAGCACAAGATCGTGTAGTTCGTTTGCTAAAGCTTTTCTAATGTCAAGTATCATTTCCTTAGACCATGAGATTGTGCAACTACCGGATACCGTAGGAATGCTTTGGGTGTGCCAAACGTCACAACGTAACTGGGTGGCTATAAAGGTGCACTACGGGTATCTCCGAAAGTGTCTATTGGGTTGGCATTAATCGAGACTGGGATTTGTCACTCCGTGTGACGGAGAGGTATCTCTGGGCCCACTCGGTAATGCATCATCATAATGAGCTCAATGTGACTAAGTAGTTAGTCACGGGATCATGCATTATGGAACGAGTAAAGTGACTTGCCGGTAACGAGATTGAACGAGGTATTGGGATACCGACGATCGAATCTCGGGCGAGTAACATACCGATTGACAAAGGGAATTCCATACGGGATTGCTTGAATCCTTGACATCGTGGTTCATCCGATGAGATCATCGTGGAACATGTGGGACCCAACATGGGTATCCAGATCCTGCTGTTGGTTATTGACCGGAGAACGTCTCGGTCATGTCTGCATGGTTCCCGAACCCGTAGGGTCTACACACTTAAGGTTCGGTGACGCTAGAGTTGTTATGGGAAATAGTATGTGGTTACCAAAGGTTGTTCGAGTCCGGATGAGATCCCGGACATGACAAGGAGCTCCGGAATGGTCCGGAGGTGAAGATCGGTATATTGGACGAAGGGTATTGGAGTCCGGAATTGTTCCGGGGGTACCAGGTGATGACCAGTGTGTCCGAAAGGGGTTTCGGAGGCCCCGGCAAGCATTGGGGGGCCTTATGGGCCAAGGGGAGAGGGCACATCAGTCCACTAAGGGGCTGAGCGCCCCACCCACCCCATCTCACGTAACCAGGAGAGGTGGGGGCACCACCCCTAGGGCAGCCGCCCCTCCCGGCTTGGGGGGCAAGTTTCCTAGGGGGTGGGGGTGCCCAAACCCATCTAGGGTTTCCCCTGTGGCCGCCGGCCCTCCCCTAGGGAACCCTAGGGCGCCTCCCCCTCCTCCCTTCCCCTATATATAGTGAGGGAGAGATAGGGCAGCCGCACTTTCCCCGGGCGCAGCCCCTCCTCCTCCAACACCTCCTCCTCCTCCGTAGTGCTTGGCGAAGCCTCTGCCAGAGAACCACGAGCTCCATCACCACCATGTCGTCGTTGTCGGAGTTCTCCCTCAACTTCTCCTCTCCCCTTGCTGGATCAAGAAGGAGGAGACGTCCCCGGGCTGTACGTGTGTTGAACGCGGAGGCACCGTTGTTCGGTGCTTAGATCGGATTCGGCCGTGATCTGAATTGCTTCGTGAACGACTCCACCGACCGCGTTCTTGTAACGCTTCCGCTTAGCGATCTTCAAGGATATGAAGATGCACTCCCTCTCTCTCTCGTTGCTAGTCTTTCCATAGATTGATCTCGGTGATGCATAGAAAATTTTGAATTTCTGCTACGTTCCCCAACAAAAACGTAATGGCCCTGGGGATGGCCTCTGGCCCATTTGTTTGGTACCGGAGGACTGCAACCACATCTTCTTCCGATGCCCTGAGGCGCAGTTCCTATGGAGTTGCTTCCGGGAGGTGGTTGGTGGCAATTGGTGCCATGACAACTTCCCGGACTTGTTTAGGGAGGTCCGTAGGCTCCCTAGCGCTAGTCGCGCCCCCATTTGGGTGGCTTTGGGTACCCTTGCTTGGTCCCTTTGGTGTACCCATAATAAACTAGTCATCAAACGCGTAATTCCGCTCCATGTGACTGATGTGATCTATAAAATGTGTGGCTTCTTACAGATCTGGAGACCGCTTAATAAGCGGCGTGAGCGAGATCTCATCGACAACATCATTGTGGGTCTTCGTTCATCGGCATTGGCTTTTGCTCCACCACTGCCACCGCCACCACCGCCTCTCGAGCCAGATTAGTTCTGCTTTTTTAGCTTTCTTTGGGGCTTGTCTTGCCCCCAGCATGACTCTATGACTTATTGTACTTTGTACTATTGTGTTGGATGCTTGGTTCATTGTTTTATAATATAAAGCGGGGGAAACCCTTTTTCATAAAGGCACGTTTCCTCTAGGGTTTCCCTAGAGTCCCCTATTTGAGCCTTACTCTCGGGGATCTCCCTCCGCCCGAGCCAAAATAAACCTTTTTTTATGGTAATACGTGTCTCATTTATATAAGAATCATAATACAAGTCACGTACACACCGACTTGACAAAACTGAACAAATAACAGAAAGCTAGCCTTTGCACAAAGGAAAATCGGCCAAGAAGTAAAATTACAAACAAGACCAAAAAACCTCTAAGCTTGATACCAACGACTGTCACCTGCCTCCGCACCACCACAGGAGCCGCCAAAGAACAAAATAACGAACCACCTCCACACCCGAGCTCGAGGCGGCTCCATTGCTGATATGCAGCTTTGCGGACCTCGAAGGTGGCTCGCCAAAGACCAAACCATTACCGTTGAACGAATCAGACCGGGGCAACACCCCAAACACACCATCGAATTCCAGATCTGGCACCCCCACATGACTAGGACGTCGGACGAGGAAACCATACCTATCATCCACGTACCATGAACTCAGCACACGATGCACCATCTTCCAGATGTCGTCGATGCAGGCCACAATCTGCATCCGCTCCTGGGCTACCTCCCAAACTCCACGCCGGCACTGGAGTAGACGACGTTGCAACAGCGGAGCCCGAGGACACAGATCCACCACGAGGATGCCGCCGCCGCACCATCCTTACTTGAACAGACTGGATTCCAGATCCGCTGCCAACCATAGGACCGATCGCCTCGTTGGAGCAGAAATTGAAGAAACTTTATTCAGCACCGCCATCGCTGCCGCCGAAGCCAAGATGATGAACAGCCTAAAACTATCGACACGCGTGGATCTGGCGACCCCCCTTACCACTGACGACCAGGGGGGCCGCAGGAGGACGACACTGGAAGGCTGACCTATGTGGCGGCGCTAGGGTTCCAGGCGCTCGAGAGGAAAAGAAGCATAGTCAAAATAAACCTGAGATCTGCACATCTCATATTTCAAGTGCTAGTCTGCCACAATGGTGGTCTTTTACAATGATAATTATTGTACACTTATTATGTAGCAAGTGTCATTGTTAGTAGTTTCTCCAGCCAAGTGTCATCTCTGAAGAACCATGGACAGGGAACTTGCTTCAGTGAAATGCTAAACTAAGGTTGGCACCTGACTTCTCGGTAATTGAATCTTCAAATGCAACTGTACAACTTACCGAAAAAGGATTTTACCCCGCTTTATAAATAAAGCAACCACCAGGCACAAAGTATCAAGGTAACAACTGAACACACCACACACCAACACAATGCCACCGCAGGCAGGGTCCAACACTCTCACACACACACAAACAAACAGACACAAGTTCAGTTATGGGCATAGCACAACAAGCCCAACACAGACGCAAGACAAAACAACACATAGGCGGCGGTAGCGGAGGCGAGATTACGACGATCTAATCTGGTTCCAGTGGTGGCGGGGGAAGCGGTGGAGCCATCCGGAGAGCCATCGCGTGAAGTTGGGTGATGATGGAGGTGATGGCATCTCTCTCCCTGGGATGGCTAAGCGGCCGCCAAAGCTGCAAGTAGCCAGACCATTTGAACAAAGCGTCAGTAGCACGCCAAAGAGGAACACACTGAATCACAAATTTATTCCTAACAGTCCACAGCGTCTAGGCAAGTACCCCAATGGCCAACCACCTAATGTGGCGCACCGCGGGTGGGATCGCCTGGAGTTCGGCGAAGAGAGCGGGGAAGTTGTTGTGGTCCTAACTTCCACACACAGGATAAGAAGATATGGTTCGAATCTTCTTCAGGCCCACAAAGCAGGCAACGCCCATCACTAGGGCCATTGCGCTTCAAGACCTCCACGCCGGACGGGAGCCGACCGCGAATCCATTGCCACAAGAATATCCTAATTTTCAGAGGGAGGCGAATCTCCCAGATGGAGGTGAGCGCCTCATGGCCAAGCGAGGGGGCGATGCCTGGTAGAGAGATTTAGTGGAGAATTGCCCAGAAGGCTCTAGCCGCCATCTGGACGGTCGTCTTCAGTCGTGAGATCAGGCTCGTGTAAAGCAATGCAATCAAACAACTCCTGCCAGTCCGCATTCTCACCCGGTCCAAAAGGTCTCCGGAACGCGAGTTGCCCCAAGTCCATAAGGGCAGTCGCGACAGAAATCCGCGGGGCAGCCATGATGGAGAACAGGTCAGGAAACGGGCCATGAGGGGCATGTCTCCAGTCCATCTATCGAACCAGAACAGTGTGGCGGTGGCGGATCCTACCTCAATCGAGGTCCCGATCCAGAGGACTGGGAGGAGCTAGATAATGGATTGCCAGAACTGGGAGCCCCCAGACCGCTAGCAGAAGGCGAGAGGCTGGCCGCGAAGGTATTTTTGTTGTATGATGCGAAGCCATAGGCCACCATCTCCGTTGGCAATCCGCCAGAGCCACCGAGTCAGGAGGGCAATGTTCATGCGTTTAGAAGACATGATCCCGAGTCCGCCCTTGTCACGAGGTTTGCAGATCTCTGACCACCGAACCATGTGGTACTTTTGTTTATCACCCTCGCCGGCCCAGAAGAATCGCCCTTGAACAGTGGCAATCTCGTGATGAAGAGTCTCCGGAAGGCTGTAGAAGCTCATGATGAATAAGAGTAGGCTGAAGAGGGACGAGTTAATGAGCACTGTACGGGCCGCTTTCAAGAGCCATCGACCCTGCCAGGGCTCGATACGGTGCTGAAGCTTCCCCATCGTGGGGCGCAGCTCGGCCACCGTGAGCCCGGAGTCACTAATGGTTATCCCCAGATAAGTCGTGGGGAAGCACCCGAGATGTAGTTAAGTCGATCCGCTATGCTCTGTCGCTCATCCTGGGAGTATCCCAAGACCATCACCGCACTCTTGTCGAAGTTGATCCTGAGGCCAGACATCTGCTAGAAGCACAGCAAAAGGAACTTGAGGTTCGTGATATCGCTCTCCGAGCCTTCCACCAAGATAATGGTGTCATCCGCATATTGGAGAAGGGAGATCCCATTCCCCCCAACAAGATGCGGGACTATACCCTTAATGTGACCGCAGCCTTGCCTTTATCTAGGATGGTCGCCAGCACATCGACAACCATGTTAAATAGGAACGGGAGAAGGGATCGCCTAAGCGCATCCCACATAATGTGGAAGAATGGGCCGATCTCCCCATTAATGTTCACCATGGTTCGACCCGAGGATACCATCTGCATCACCACCGTCACCCACTGCCGTCAAGCCCTTACGGAGCAGACATTCCCGAAGGAAGGGCCAACCAATCGTGTCATAAGCCTTGTGGAAGTCTAGTTTCAGGAAGACTGCCCTGAGGTGTTTGGTGTGAACGTCATGGAGTGCTTCGTGGAACACTAGGACTCCGTCGAGGATATAACGGCCCTGGATGAAGGCCGACTGGTCAGGGTGAGTGATCCGGTCGGCGATAGGGGCCACCCTATGGCGTACCCCTTCACGAGGATGCGGAAGATAACGTTAATCACCGTAATCGGTCGAAATTGTCGGATATCCGAGGCCCCAGTCACTTTGGTGATGAGGGTGATTACCCCAAAGTTCAGTCGGGCGAGGTCGATGGATCCAACAAAGAACTCGTCAAATAAGGCCATCACCTCAGGTATGATCACCTCGTAGAAAGTCTGGAAGAACTTCACTGGGAGACCATCCGGGCCGGGGGCCGAGGATGGGTTCATGCCCTTAATTGCCGCCCAAACTTCAGCCTCAGAGAACGGGGCCGTGAGGGTCGCGTTATCCATGAGCGAGACACACCTGTGGGCAGGCCAAATGTCTTGCAAAAGGGCAACACCCCCCCCCCCCCCCCCGAAGGGAGGCAGAGAATAGGTCTCTGTAAAAGCCGTCTACATGGGCTCGGATGTCCTCCGGCAACTGCAGGAGGGTCGCTCCGTCCTAGAGGAGGGGGATGGAGTTACGGCGACGCCGACTATTAGCTATGGCCTGGAAGTAAGCGGTATTGGTATCCCCCTTGAGGACCCAATTCTGCGTACCCCGCAAACGCCAATATGCCTCCTCGTTTGTGTAGATGACCGTGAGCTGGTCTTCCAGATCGTACCTAAGCATCCATTCGTCGGCAGAAAGGCCTGCGGCGTCAGCATGCATGTCGAGGGCCTGGATGTCCTCAAGGAGGACCTTCTTCCGCTCACGGATGTCCCGGCCTACGCTTGCACCCCATCCTTTCATGAATTGGCGTGACCGCTTGGCGCAGAAGTGCCAGTTGTCGACGACCGAGAGGGACTGATGGGGGGCATCACGTGCCTCGCTCCATCGGGCGACCACCGCGGCGGTAAATCCCGGCTGCCGCAACGAGAAAGTTTTGAACCGCGGGGCGGCAGGGGGATGCTCATTCTCCGAAGAAAGAGGTGGAACGTGATCTGAACCAATCCGCGTAATCGCCCGGAGCGAGGCTAGGGGGCAGCGAATGTCCCACTCAGGGGAGACGAAGACCCTATCGAGGACAGAGCGAGTCGGCTCAACTTGTCGGTTTGTCCAAGTGAACCTGGCCCCGACCCGATCGAGCTCGCGAAGCCCCATGTTAGCGATGCAGTCATTGAACATCTGCATCCGAGGAAAGTTCACCAAATTATTGCTCTTGTCTTCTTCCGACCGGATGAGGTTGAAGTCGCCTCCTACCACAACCAGTAGTTGGGCGGCCGCCAGCTTCCTACGGAGTTCAGTGAGGAAGGCCTCAGAGCGGCGGTGGTCGGCCGAGCCATAAACCGCAATGATTTTCCATTTGAAGTTTAGGGCCCGTTCGAAAATCTCCATGCTAACGAAGAACTCGCCCCGGAATATTAATCCTCAGTAACTGAATCATGGAATGCAAATATTAATCTCTACTGTGTTAAGGATAACTGAACAGAATATACAAGGTCTTATTCCAATAATCATTTGCTATAATCACCGATTGGGTAGGAAGATTGAATGAACTGCATTTCCTTCCTTTTGTTCTAGCTTATCTAGACAGCGTCTCTTCAGCCTATACGGTACCAGAATTCAGTGGAACCTGGTAAATCAAACTTGTATGTGTATCAAATCTGCTCTGATCATTAGGGGAGCATCACTTCTTATTTCCAGCATGACAAAATGTGTTTCTTTGCAGTGAGCAGGCACTTTATGATGTTTACTGTTTATTGCAGGACCAAGATGCACATAAACACCGACAAAAATGTAAGCAAAGATCATCACGCAGGCAAGCTTGCTTCCAAAGCATATAGCAAATGGACCACACAGCAAGTACTACTTAATCAAAGCAGGTCAATGTATCCACATCATGCCTGTTGGCTAATTGTGGCGAGAAATTAGGTAACGGAGGGAAGGGGAGGTTGACAAATTAAAAGATTCACTCATACAGGTCCACTTGTGCAAGCTACAAAGATGAGTGTGGTTTTCTGTAGCTCAGGCTACATGGTATATGTTGTTTCATTTTAGAGAAACAAAAAAGAAAAATCTTTTTGCTGTAAGTTAGTTGGAGAGTACGAATCTCAAAGCAAGGCTGGAGGGTTAAGGATAAGAGGTTCCATGTAACCTGAGCTACAAAGAAACTTTGCGTACAAAGATGGCCGATCTCCATGAGAAATTGTCAAAATGAAAGAACCTTCAGCAAAGAAGCCCATTCCTTTATCTCAGCAACCGAAACACAATTCTAGATACCTGTAGAGCAATTGATGTTATTAGTCAAACCGATTTGTACTGTTCATTCATGGAAAAGATGAAGTTGCATAATTTGTTCTTCGTGATTTAGAAAGTACTCCCTCCGTTCCAAAATAGATGACCCAACTTTATACTAACTTTATATTAAAGTTAGTATAAAGTTGAGTCATCTATTTTAGAACGGAGGGAGTAATTATCAGCTTCACCATTGTGAAGATTGTACTACTAAAAAAGTGGAATCATCTCAGCATTATTGGAAAAAAAATAAAAATATAAACAAATAAGAGTGATAGGAAGAGTGGAAGACAGTTAATTCGTAAAGCCACGTCTTCCACTTCTACGGTTACCACATCCTCAGGTTTGTTGCCACATCTGATCTCAGAGAATAATTCATAGTGGCTATTCAGATTTAAACAAATATATTGCATGACTATTGTTGGAAAAAATGGACTTACCACTTGCAGGACTATCCTAAAACTTAACAGAATAAACAGTGTTGTAAATTTCAAACCAACTCGCTATTATGGCAAGGTAGCAATACTGAATAGAAACAATAAATTGCTTTAAGCTTCTAAAGGTGCATACATAGGAGATATCTATTTGATATTTTGGTTGCTTCAAGCTAGTTTTTCAAGTAGTTGTCTCCAACTGTTAGGCCAACTCCACCGCGCGATCCCAAACGGACGTCCGTTTTGTCCGGTTTCTGTCCGTTTGGGTATGGATTTGGGGTCGTGTCCGGACCTGTCCTGGGATGCGGTGGTCGTGCGCCCAGCGCGCGGCCGCATCCATTTGCCCCATCCTGTCCGTCAGGGCCAAAAATGCCCTAATTTGCGTCAAGATTAGTTTCCAACCCAAATATTTGTCTGAAAATTAAAATAGTTTTACAACCCAATTGAAATTGTCTTTAATAAAATAGTTTTACAACCAAATCGAAATTGTCTTGACTGAACATAAAATAGTTTTACATCTATTGGTTGCCAATGTGATCCCAGACGTGCTCAACCAAGTCATTTTGAAGATTCGAATGAGTGTGCCAATCACGCATCTCACGGTGGAATTGGGCAAACTATTCAAATGTGGCCGGGTCTTGGTGCAGGGGCTCAATATTTTCACCTTGATAATCAAATCCTTGGTCGAAGATACTCTCATCACGCTCGTCCTCGACGATCATGTTGTGCATGATCACACAAGCAGTCATCACCTCCCAAAGCTTCCTTTCATCCCATGACAGTGCAAGGTTTCGAACGATACCCCACCGGGATTGAAGCACACCAAAAGCACGTTCCACATCCTTTCTAACACTCTCTTGCATTTGGGCAAATCTCTTTCTTTTCTTACCTTGGGGTTTCGAGATTGTCTTCACAAAAGTTGACCACTGAGGATATATACCATCTGCTAGATAGTATCCCTTGTTGTAATGGTGGCCGTTGATCTCAAAGTTGACAGGTGGGGAGTGGCCTTCTGCAAGCCTCGCGAAGACTGGAGAACGCTGCAGCACGTTGATATCATTGTGAGAACCTGCCATGCCGAAGAAAGAATGTCATATCCAAAGATCTTGCGATGCCACCGCTTCTAATATGACAGTGCACCCGTTAACATGCCCCTTGTACTGGCCCTACCAAGAAAATGGACAGTTCTTCCACTCCCAATGCATACAATCTTTGCTGCCAAGCATGCCTGGAAAGCCTCTAGCTACGTTGGTCGCCAACAATCTCTCTGTATCAGCGGCAATTGGCTGCCTCAAGTACTCTGGGCCAAACACCTCGATCACAGCCTGGCAAAACTTGTACATTGACATCAGACATGTTGTCTCACTCATACGCACATACTCATCCACCAGATCGCCTGGAATTCCATATGCAAGCATGCGGATGGCCGCGGTGCATTTCTGGTAAGAGGAGAATCCAAGCTTGCCAAGGGCATCCGTCTTGCACTCGAAGTATGGGTCATGAGCAACCACTCCCTCTCGGATACGATTGAACACATGCCTTGCCATACGAAACGGGCGTGAAATTTATCCGGCTTGAAGAGTGGGGTGTTGGCAAAGTAATCGGCATAGAGCAGGGCGTGGCCTCTCTCCCTGTTCCGGTTCAGGTTGGGAGCACGGCCAGGGAGTGACCGCCTGTACCGAGGAAGCTGCCGTTGAATATGGTCGTGAACGACCAGTGCAGCCACCACAAGATCTTCATCATCCGACGACGAATCGTCCGATGAACAAAGGAAATGATGGAAGAAAAACTCGTCTCCACTGTCCATACCTTTGTTGGCAAAAGGTCGAACACCTTGCGGTCGTGGTGGCGAAGAGGCCGCGATGATCACCTCGACGCAGCAGGGGTGGTTGCCGGCCGGCTACTGGCCGCTCTGGAGCTCTCGTCGGAATCTGCCTCGGCCGTCGTGGTACGTCGCCGGCACTCGTGTCCCCTCCGCCACCGGCAAGGACGGCGACGGCCAAACCTCCCCCGATAGACGACCAAAACTACGGCGAAAGCGCGGGCGTGGTGGCGGCCATGTCGAGACGTGGTTTGGTATGGACGGCGGGGGGCTGCGCGGTGAGGAGGCGGCCGGAGAATAGCGGCGGCGCCGGCGGCGGGGCGGGGCGGGGAGAGAGGGTGAAGCGTTGGGAGCGGAGGGACTGCTAGTGTCCCCGACAGGCGGGCCACGGGGGGACAAGGGCGTGCGTCGCGGCCGTCCGCGCGCGTCCGTTTCACCCCAAACCGAGCGCAAGTTTGGGCCGGGGATGGGTCGAAAACGGACGGAATCCGGACAATTGTCCGTTTGAGGCCGTGCGCTGGGCCGCCTCTTTTGTCCCTTTTACCCCAAACGAACGGAGTCAGACAGGATAGGGTCGCGCGGTGGAGTTGGCCTTATACATCTCATCTTGTAGAAAAGAACTGAACCGCCACCCTAAACTGATGAGAAACTTTCCCAACTCTGACTTCAACCACATTGTCCAATGGTGATGTTAATAAAAATATGAGAATATTAAAAACAACTTGGCATCATATATACTCCCTCCGTTTTAAAATAGACGACTCAATTTTGTACTACTTTTAGTACAAAGTTGAGTCATCTATTTTGGAACGGAGGGAGTATTTACCAACAATACAACAGAATGGTGCCAGAGCACATCACCTTATTGGTTGAGAAAAACTGCAATGCATCTATATGCTCTAGCACTACCATTATACAGTTCTTGCATATGTCAACAAGCAGACAACAACGAAATTTAGTTCAGTTATGATATAAAAGAATTTTCCAAATTGGCCACAGAAACAGAACTGGTGGCATGAGCTAAACTAGATATCAGAAACTAATATGTTTCCAAATCATAGGAATTACATAAACACCACCACACAACCATTGGGACAGAACAAAATTGCTATGTGTTGAAGAGATCATATCAAGAAGCAAAATATAGACGACACTACTTAAAATTGTTAGCTTAACATGAAAGGATGTGAAAGGCATTCCATCAACCCATTATCAAAGAGCAAAATGGTTTTGTTATACTGGCAGTGCAAAGACATAATATTACCTGCAGCATAGACACTTTCAAATGGATAATAGTACCATTTGCTGTTGTCGGAAACTTTCTTGAACTGTAGTGACTCAATCTGGACAGTGAAGATGATGTTGATATTGACCCGCAGGATCACCAAATTATTATCCTCAGCAAAGCCATGAGTGGTTACGTACTCCTCTGAATCCAGGGAAAGTAGCTTGTCCAATTCAACAGTTCTTAATATCCCCCACGATGGAACACCGTTACATCTGATGTTCCTCTTCCATAATTGGGCAGTGAAGCCTGACAAGGAGAGTAAACTCAGCTCACCATCCTCTGCCCGCATGAGTGTGAAGCCTTCAAAATCAAACATATTCACTGGCACCGGTATCACGGCCAGGCTCTCCCCCTCCAAATCAAACTGAAGGATATTTGACGAAGTACCATAAAGCATCCAGTAAATGGAATGGCCAACCAGCACACCCAACACATCAATAGAAAGCAAGGTCCCGGAAGGGATCGGTGTTGGGATGAGATTGCCCCACGCCTCGGTCTTGGACGAGTAAACGCAGGCCAGCGCTCGCCATTCTTCCATCTCGTGGTCGTCTGTTACCAAGACGATCTGGAAGTGGACGTCCCCGGGAGCAGCGCGGAGCACCGCCCCGCAGATCACTGACCTAAACCGATCGAATCCCGTGGGAATGGATACGCGGTGCTGGTGGCCGGTGACGGGGTCCCATACCAGCAACTGGAACCTCGTCGTGTCGAGGATTAACACAAGGCCGTGGCGGCACCCGAGGACACGGAAGTGGTCGAGGTCGGACTGCAAGGAGAGGCGCCCGGGGGGAACACGATCTGGGGCCTCCAGGGTAGGCTCGAAGGATGGGCCGTCGGCATCTGCCTGGATGAAGCCGAGGAGTGGAGCGTTGCGGCGGTGGTGGAGGCGGAAGCGGCGGGAGAAGGCTGGGTCGGAGATGAGGCTGCGCCAGCGCCTGCAGACGGCGGAGGCGCGGGGGAGGGAGGACGGGAGCGGCGGGAGGCGGAGGAGGATCTCGGAGAGCAGGTTGTCGTCCTCCAGCGGCAGTTCCGCCGCCGCCGCAGTCGGCAACATCTCGCCCTCCTCACAGCTTATAGCTTATGCGGCGGCCGCCACGCCAAAGGAGTGAAATGCGGATGACCTAAGGTGGGTGACGCTGGACCCGCTGCTAGTGCGAGAGAGAGATAGATGGAAATTTATTAAGCCCACAAAAAAATTTGCTAGTTCTGAAAAAACAAAAAAGCAATTGCCCTTTTTTTTTGTGCTTTGTGGTTTTCCTAGCTCTTTTTACGAAGTCATCGTAGGCGCCTCGTCGTTGACTGAATGTCTCCTTCCATTGAAAGCGCATGGCCGAAAATCCTGAAATAAATCCAGAAATAATGCGAGCACCAGGACTTAAACCTTAGTGGGCTGGGAATATCATTGTCCCTCTAACCATCCAATCATATGTTGGTTCGCGCTAGCTCTTGTTATTAGCACTGCTCGATGGTAGTAGTCTGCTAACATCATCTTTAAAAGAATCAGATCCATTATGCGTAATCTCCATTGTTGATGCAATACCGTGGATAATAAAAAGGCTGAGTCTACCATTTCTATTTATGTGGCTCATGCTTGCATTCTTTCAGCATAACCTTTTTTGCCAAAAATAATCATAGCCATCCTATGCTACACAAATAATCACCATGACCTCGTTTATGCAATGCATTTTATGGAACCCATCGGTACCATTCAAAATAGTACCAATTTGAAGCCCTTAAAATTCATCAAGAAAATATTGAGCATCTTAGCGAGCAATACATCTTGGGCGAGCTTGTAGTTGCTACACATAGTATTTTCCCCAGTCCACCGCCACAAACATTTTCCGATAAGCCGATAACTTATGTAAATTGCACATGATAAGGCTGAGAAGCAGTGGTAGTATGAAAAAATATGTGAAAATTGTTTTTATACTACAGGCACGGTTATTTAATCCTAAAGGTAGACCTCGTAAGTTAGCCTAGGTTAATTGATACTTAAATCCAAATCATACATTAGTCTTTAGCTTAACATGAACCGTTGATGAAATCAGACATTTTATTTAATGTGTTGTTTCATTGAAACAGAAACCTAGCCAGAATCATTCAACTAAAATTATAAGAAATAATCCCTCTGTCCCATAATGTAAGAGCGTTTTTGACATGCAAGGTTTCATTGGCGATATCTAATTCATGCTGATATAAATTAATGAAAGCTGCCATCCAATTGTGATATTGTGCTTTACATCAACTTGAAGATGTATCATCCACTGAGAAACTAGTCCGTGTAAGCGTCGACTGTGCATTCCATAAATCATAACAACATTCTTGGAAGCGGTTAGGACCCAAGAGAACATTGTATATCTAAAACTGTAGCCCTAAAGTCCAAACACAAGGAAAGACCATAGGATCAAACGCTAATCAGTGGTGGCTGTCGTGGCTAGAATACATCTTGATGTCCACTTTCCTGAGGTAAGGGGAGCCATCCGTGCTCATCTTAACATATCGAGGACTTCCTTGTGCTGCACCCTCTCCCATATTCGTATCTCACCACTGCATAATCAGATAAGGGGATAAATTCTTGGAGGTCTAAAAAGGCCAAATGCAGGCAACATCAACATCGATAGTACAATCTCAGATTGAGGGGAAAGTAGTGGCTGCACCCACCTTAGTTGCGCCCATGGAGTGAAGTTGTGATCATGCAGTTCCGTTCGGGGAGGAGGCACCAAGCTCCGTCAATTGCACCCACTAAAACGGACTAGCGATTTGCTAGACCCAGTTTTTGTAAGCAAAGATGATGTCGCACTAGTAGAAAACAGGGCTACCGTTCGGGCCTGGCCAGCCCATTAGTCCCGGTTCTTCAAGAACCGGGACCGATGGGGGTATTAGACCCGGTTCGTGAGCCCAGGGGGCCGGCCAGGGCCTCGCGGGCATTGGTCCCGGTTCGTGTGGAACCATTTGTCCCGGTTCAAGCCACGAACCGGGACCAATGGTCCTCGCTCCTGGCCCACAACCATTGGTCCCGGTTCGTGGCTTTAACTCGCTCCTGGCCCACAACCATTGGTCCCGGTTCGTGGCTTGAACCGGGAGAGAAGGGGGTTCTTTAGTCTCGGTTCATGCCATGAACCGGGACAAATAACTTGCCTATATATACCCACCGCCGCGGCAGAGCACTCCAAAGTGCTCTGTTTTTGAATCCGCGAGAAGAGGGCATTTGGGTGCTCTAGTTCACCTCCTATGCACATGAGGTGTTCGATGAAATGCCCGAGTCACACTAGTTAAGCTTTCTCCTCTCGAAGCTCGACCTCGGAGCTCCATTTTTTTCGAGATTTGTCTAGATTTAGCTGTCTGTTATGCCCCGTCCCTGTTTTCACCGCCGTTGATCGCCCGCGCCGATCTCGTCGCCGGGACCATCGTGGTGAGCCTCTTGTTCTTATCTTTTTTCTGATACTTGTCTGATTTTCTTACATTAGGTAGATATTTGTCTGATTTTCTTACTTTTGACACACATAATTATATATAATGCACGCAGATGAACCAGAAATGGATGTATGGTAACAGACACACCTCCGAGTACATTAAGGGCGTGCATAATTTTTCTCGA
Organism: Aegilops bicornis; assembly: GCA_021605145.1. Taxonomy (NCBI): domain Eukaryota; kingdom Viridiplantae; phylum Streptophyta; class Magnoliopsida; order Poales; family Poaceae; genus Aegilops; species Aegilops bicornis. The sequence continues at coordinate 61,419,367 of CM038674.1, read as the reverse complement.
AGTGGCTGAGGCAAACAAGCAGAATGGTTTTATGTGTTGTCCATGCACTAAATGTGGGAATACGAAGTCTTACTCTAACCGGAAAATCCTTCACACCCACCTGCTTTACAAGGGTTTCATGCCACACTATAATGTTTGGACGAGGCACGGAGAAATAGGGGTTATGATGGAAGACGGCGAAGAAGAAAAGGACGATGACAACTATGTGCCCCCTGAATATGGTTATGCTGCAACGGGGGGAGCCGCTGAAGATCAAGAGGAACCAGACGATGTGCCCGATGATGCTGCAACGGAGGAAGCTGCTGAAGATCAAGAGGAACCAGACGATGTGCCCGATGATGATCTCCGCCGGGTCATTGTCGATGCAAGGACGCAATGCGAAAGTCAAAAGGAGAAGCTGAAGTTCGATCGCATGTTAGAGGATCACAAAAAAGGGTTGTACCCCAATTGCGAAGATGGCAACACAAAGCTGGGTACCGTACTGGAATTGCTGCAGTGGAAGGCAGAGAATGCTGCGCCTGACAAAAGATTTGAGAAGCTACTGAAAATATTGAAGAAGAAGCTTCCAAAGGATAATGAATTGCCCGACAGTACGTACGTAGCAAAGAAGGTCGTATGCCCTCTAGGATTGGGGGTGCAGAAGATACATGCATGCCCTATCGATCGTGCATCCTCTACCATGGTCGCGTACGAGGATTTGAACGCATGCCCGGTATGCGGTGCATTGCGGTATAAGATCAGACGAGATGACCTTGGTGATGTTGACAGCGAGCCCCGCAGGAAGAGAGTTCCTGGAAGGTGATGTGGTATGCTCCAATAATACCACGGTTGAAACGACTGTTCAGAAACAAAGAGCATGCCAAGTTGATGCGATTGCACAGTGAGGACCGTAAGAAAGACGGGAAGTTGAGAGCACCCGCTGACGGGTCGCAGTGGAGAAAAATCGAGAGGAAGTACTGGGATGAGCATGACCCAAGGAACGTATGGTTTGGTTTAAGCGCGGATGGCATTAATCCTTTCGGGGAGCAGAGCAGCAATCACAGCACCTGGCCCGTGACTCTATGTATGTATAACCTTCCTCCTTGGATGTGCATGAAGCGGAAGTTCATTATGATGCTAGTTCTCATCCAAGGCCCTAAGCAACCCGGCAACGACATTGATGTGTACCTAAGGCCATTAGTTGAAGAACTTTTACAGCTGTAGAATGAAAACAGTGTACGTGTGTGGGATGAGCACAGACAGGAGGAATTTAACCTGCACACGTTGCTGTTTGTAACCATTAACGATTGGCCCGCTCTCAGTAACCTTTCAGGACAGACAAACAAGGGATACCACGCATGCACGCACTGTTTAGCTGACACCAAAAGTATATACCTGGGAAGCTGCAGGAAGAATGTGTACCTGGGCCATCGTCGATTTCTTCCGACCAACCATCAATGTTGAAAGAAAGGCAAGCATTTCAAAGGCGAGGCAGATCACCGGAAGAAGCCCGCCATGCGTACCGGTGATTACGTACTTGCTATGGTCAATGATTTACACGTAATCTTTGGAAAGGGTCCCGGCGGACTAGTTGTTTCGAGTGACGCTGAGGGACACGCACCCATGTGGAAGAAGAAATATATATTTTGGGATCTACCCTACTGGAAAGACCTAGAGGTCCGCTCTTCGATCGACGTGATGCACGTGACGAAGAACCTTTGCGTGAACCTGCTAGGCTTCTTGGGCGTGTATGGGAAGACAAAAGATACACCTGAGGCACGAGAGGACCTGCAACGCTTATGCGAAAAGACGGCATGCCTCCAAAGCAAGATGAAGGTCCTGCCACCACGCTCTTACCAAAGAAGAGAAGGAAATCTTCTTTGAATGCCTGCTTAGTATGAAGGTCCCGACTGGCTTCTCGTCGAATATAAAGGGAATAATAAATATGGCAGAGAAAAAGTTTCAGAACTTAAAGTCTCACGACTGCCACGTGATTATGATGCAACTGCTTCCGGTTGCATTGAGGGGGCTTCTACCGGAAAATGTCCGATTAGCCATTGTGAAGCTATGTGCATTCCTCAATGCAATCTCTCAGAAGGTGATCGATCCAGAAATCATACCAAGGCTAAGGAGTGATGTGGTGCAATGTCTTATCAGCTTCGAGCTGGTGTTCCCACCATCCTTCTTCAATATCATGACGCACGTCCTAGTTCATCTAGTTGACGAGATTGTCATTTTGGGCCCCGTATTTCTACACAATATGTACCCCTTTGAGAGGTTCATGGGAGTCCTAAAGAAATATGTCCGTAACCGCGCTAGGCCAGAAGGAAGCATCTCCATGGGCCATCAAACAGAGGATGTCATTGGGTTTTGTGTTGACTTCATTCCTGGCCTTAAGAAGATAGGTCTCCCTAAATCGCGGTATGAGGGGAGACTGACTGGAAAAGGCACGCTTGGAGGGGAGACAATAATATGCAGGGACGGATATTCTTGGTCTCAAGCACACTACACAGTTCTACAGAACTCTACCTTGGTGACCCCTTATGTCGATGAACACAAGAACAGTCTGCGCTCCAAACATCCGGAGCAGTGCGACGACTGGATTACATGTGAACATATCAGGACTTTCAACAGTTGGTTGGAAAAACATCTCAGAGGTGAAAACACTGTTTGTGAGGAGTTGTACTCGTTGTCCAGGGGATCATCTTCGACTGTAATGATTTGGAAAGTATACGAGATAAATGGGAATACATTTTACACGATCGCCGAAGATCAAAAGAGCACCAACCAAAACAGCGGTGTCCTCTTTGATGCAGCCACCGAGAGGGGAAAGGACACATATTATGGTTACATAGTGGACATATGGGAACTTGACTACGAAGTAGATTTTAAGGTCTCTTTGTTTAAATGCAACTGGGTCAATCTGTCAGGAGGCGGGGTACATGTAGACCCACAGTACGGAATGACAACAGTCGATCTGAACAATCTTGGGTACACTGACGTACCGTTCGTCCTAGCCAATGATGTGGCACAGGTTATCTATGTGAAGGACATGTCTACCAAACCGAGAAAAAGAAAAAATAAGGAAGTGAATACATCATACGATGAGCCAAAAGCGCCACATAGTCCTTTCAGGAGAAAGGGACATCGTGGGAGTGGAGGGCAAGACAGACATGTCCGAAGATTATGAAAAGTTTTATGAAATTCCTCCCTTCAAAGTCAAGGCTGACCCAAGCATCCTGATAAATGATGAAGATTATCCATGGTTACGGCGCAATAAGGAAAGGACACAAGCGAAGAAAAAGTGAAGACTTTCTCCACAACTATTATGATGATACCATGCCAACTTTCAACCTTTTTGTAGTTCATTTGAAATGACTGTTGTAATGCACAAGTTTCCGTGATGAAACTCGATACTTCGAAAGAGATTGTCCGTTTTGTACATGAAGTGCATCCAGTTTTTGCCGTAACCCTCTCAACTTTCTTGCACATGCTATGTGGATGAAATGATGATACCATGCCAACTTCCAACCTTTTCAGAGTTCATTTGAAATGCTTTTAAATTTCAGGGTCTTATAGCTCAAAATAATCAGTAAATGCATGAAAAATAACAAATGAAGTTAGAAAGGGTTGAAAATTGATGATGTGGCTTTGAATGGTGCATTTTGAACACACAAAAAGTCAGGAGTTCAAATAATTTTTTAAAAATGAAATCCCTGTGTAACAGATGAGTTTCCGTATGAAACCCTGATACTTCGAAAGAGATTGTCCATTTTGTACACGAAGTGTATCCAGTTTTTCCCATAACCCTCTCAACTTTTTAGCACATGCTATGTGGGTGAAATGATGATACCATGCCAACTTTCAACCTTTTCAGAGTTCATTTAAAATACTTTTCAATTTCAAGGTCTTATAGCAAAAGAAATCAACTAAAAAGCTTTTATAAACCTCTAGTATTTTTAAACTAAAATTATATAAAATTTATGCAACTAAAATTATCAAAGTATTTTCTGTTCAAAACATGAAAAGCAGAAATAATTATCATAAAGAATTTTTTGTTAGAAACTTTAGTAGCAAAAAGAATTGTCATAAAGATTTTTTTGATAGAAACTAAAATAACAAAATCTGTTTTTTAATATAACGTTAAAACGCAGTGATATTAAATAGCAGGAAAAAGAATCACTCCAAATATATTTTTAGTTGCATAAAGATTATAATTATTCAAATTTGGAAACTAATGGAGTAACAGAAAGATTATAATTATTCTGAGCTAAAAGAAAAAAGAATAAAAAAATAAAGCAAAAATCAAAAGAAAAATAAATAATTCAAAGCAAAAAATAAAACAAAAAAATAAAAAAAGTGCCACCTAAAGGGCCACCACGGCCTGAATATGACTAGAAGCCCAACAATGGGCCAGATTCAGCCCTTGATGGCCCAATAGGCCCACAGCACATATAGTGCGTTTAGGCCCGTAAGCCTGCATTTGAGAGGAGCTCGAGAGGGCAGCGGACTGGGGCTTATAAACCACTCTCGAGCTCCCTCGGCTAGCGAGGTGGGACTAAACTTTCGTCTTGCATGACGCACAGCACAAGGCCTTTAGTCCAGGTTGGTGTCCGGTTGGTGCCTGCTTGGGACCAAAGGCCTCGCTTCCCGCCCTTTGGGCTGCTGAAAAAAGGCCTTTGGTCCGGTTGGTGCCACCAACCGGGACTAAAGGTGTGCATTGGTCCCGGTTGGTCTCACGAACCGGGACCAATGCTTTGCCTATATAAGCAGCACTCGTGAAAATTTGGTTCAGTTCGTTCTTCCCCAACCGACGCCGCCAGGCTGCCCGTCTCCGCCTCGCCGTCGCGTTGCCGCCAGCGCCGTCCCGTGCCGCCCGACGCCATCCCGCGCCGCCACGCCGCCGCCGCCCCACCCCACGTGCCCATAGCGCCAACGCCCTGCCCGTCGCCGCCCTCACCGTCGACCGTCGCCGCGCCGCCCCTCACGCACCGTCATCGTCGGCGTCCCCTGCCCGACGCCCTCGCCGCGCCCCTCACGCCGTCGCCATCCCGTGAGCAAAATTTTTGCTAATTTAATTTGATGTAGTAGTTAATTTAGATGTGTAGTGTAATTTAGATGTGTAGTTAATTGAGTTAGATTTTGTTATATTTTTTTGTTAGATTTTTTCGTAGTTCATAGATTTTTTTGTTAGATGTGTAGTAATTTAGATGTGTAGTTCATAGATTTTTCTGTTATATTTTTTTTCATATTGTGTTAGATTTTTTTCTGTTAATAGATTTGTTTGGTGATATTATTGTTGAATATGCATGTTTGTATGTTCATATATATGCAAAGATCGAATATGTCTATTATTTATGGATTTTTTCTGTTCATAGAATTTTTATGATTTTTTTCTGTTGTAATTTTGTTCATAGAATTTTAATGATTTTTTTGTTCATAGAATTTTTTTGTCAATTTATGTGTATGTTCATATTGTGTATGTATAGGAAAATTGTGCATGATCAAAGTCATTTATGAATATGTTCATATTTAGAATAGAGGAAAAAGAAAAATAAGAAGAGAAAATGTTTAATATAATTAGTTAGAAAAATAATAGAACTATAGTTAAACTAGTATATTTTTAGTAAGTACTACTTTATTTTATTTATAGTAAGTGCTTAATATATAGTTGAACTAGCTAGTTGATTTAATAAACTACTTTATTTTACTATATAGAAGTAGTTTATTTTTAGGAAGTACTACTTTATTTATTTATAGTAAGTGCTTAGTATAGTTGAACTAGTTGATTTAAGTAATAAAACTACTTTATTTTACTATATACAGAAGTAGTTCCCGCATCGACGTCGATGATGCCTATCCCGCATCCTCATCGTCGACTCGGCGGTGGAGGCCTGCTTGATCAGGGCCATGTCCGGGACTGGGCTCCGCCGGGCTGGTATTGGGAGGTGCTACCTTCCGGGGGACGTAGGTTGGTGAGGAGGCAGCCCGTTGTTGACCCGATCCTTGTTTGGTGGCGGTCGCGTGGGCCAGTGACGGTGTTGAGGCTTCCGGACACCGCAGAGGTGGTACGTCACCGTGTCAGCGAGGAGGACGGGCACGTCCGTCGCTACATGGTTGCGTTGGAGGGCAGGTTCGACAATACCTGGTAGGTTCTTCAGGGATCTCACTTGAGCTATGATCCTGTGATAGTTCCTTATCTTTGGGTGTCCACCGCCCGCGACGTTACCCGTCGGGTGCTACGGTTCTAGCTGTATTAGTGATGCTATATGTATGATAGTATTCGAGGAGTATTAGTATAATATTCGACGATGTACGAACACAAGAGATGATGTACTTTTGGTTATAATTGAATGCATGCTAATTTGAATACTACTTTATTTTACGATTTGGTTTTGCTTATTGAATGCTCATATTGAAAAATTACTCCTACTTTGAATGCTAAAATTGAAGAGCACTCTCTGCAGAAATCTAGGATCCCCCTTCATCATCCACGCCGTCGTGGGGGTAGCTTCTCCTTCATTCCCGTGTGCTAGACAATTTGGTGTAATAATGCACTCGGGAATGAAAGGAGGAGCTATACCATCACCGATAGTCAACCCGTGATTAATAATAATGATTTAATTTAGGTTTTTTAGTACATATATTTAATTGTACAAGTTTAATATTTGAATTATGAACATAGGCCGGAAATGTCGTACTCGGACGCATTTAAAACTGCCCGGCGGAGTGCGACTGGTGCCACGACGACCAAGGTATGTGCGACAGGTTCCTTGAGCTGGACGAAGATCAGCGCTTCAGCATTAAGCTCGAGGAGACCTTCGATGTTCATACGATATGCAACGACGACAATAGTTTTTTTCGTAATTAAGCACGACTTCAACTATTTTAACGTGTATTTTTCATCTTTTCCAATTCGACTAGCTTATCCCATGCTATGCAGGACGCTATGTCTTGGAGAGGATGGGTTTTCAAGACAATGAAAGTATGGAAACCAAAAAAAATTACGTAAGGATCCATCATGGTGTGGATTTTTGAAGTAAAGTTGTACAATGCTGAGAGTGTAACCCATTTTGGTTGCAAAAATTGGAAGCACTTTGCAAGATGTATGGTTTTGATGAGGGTATGCTTGTCACCATGGATCTTGGTGATCCTACAATCGAGCAAGACAATATGGACATTTGGTCCTTGTGGATACACTTCCAATTCTTCCCCCATGTGAGCTTCTCAAACATAGTTATTAAGTAATTTATATTGTTTATTTCAAAATAATTGACAGCTTATTTTCATTGACAGCTTATTTTCATTCTTCAAAGAATGTGTGGAAGATGGTAGACAAAACCCACTACATCGATGGCTCCGGATTAACTTATAAGGAGAAAAATCATCTGATCACATTTTGTACTGATCTTGAGAATTACAATATCTACAATCGAACTCCTCAACATTATGGTCAATATGTGCCACTAGTGCACGTGTTGAACTACGGTAGCTGCCATGGAGATACCCTAGTAAGATTTTTACTATTACGACATCCGTGCATCTTTTTGCATACTTCTAAAACTAGTACGTCATTGCTAACTACAAAGTTATTACTATGTTTTTCAACAGATAATCCCGAATGATTGTGTGCCTCATCTGATGTATACGCACGGTCGCCTTGATGTTTTGAACATACAAGCAGGTCGTCCTACGAATCTCAACTGTCCATACCGGATTTCTAAAAAAAGTGGAGACATGACAATCAAAGATTGGAAAAAATGTATGGACAGTCGTAAGGAGCTTCTTGGAAGCAAAAGGAAGCGAAGCCCAAGAATTGGAGACAGGATGATCTCCATTCTTCATAATGGAGAGTCAGGGTCTATATTGTTTTATGCTATTTTACCTTAAGGGTGTTTAGGTCCTACCGATCGATGATCATGTGCTAAGAACAATTATGTAGGGTTGGGTTCGATGACTATGAGGATGATGATCGTATGACTTGTTATTAATAACGAGCAGAAGTTGTATGATGATGCATGATTAGTAGGACTTGTTATTATATATGATGATGTATGATGCGAGCATGCATGAGTTATTATATATCAGCAGGTGAAATGAACATAACAGTAGCGTTGGTAAACCAAGGACGAAGATATAAGAGAGGACACTTCTCTCTATTAGCTATAGCTAATAACAACCTAAATTAACCCCCAAAACCCCTAAACCAGCCACTTTTTTAAAAAGAAAAAAGAAAAACCTCAGCTCCAGCCAGCTACTGACGCGTGAAAGCCTTTTGGTCCCGGTTCATGTCACCAACCGGGACCAAAGGCCCCCTTGCCTGGGCTGCCCGCAGTGGCCATGCGGAGGCTCATCTGTCCAGGTTCGTGTAAGAATCGGGGCTAAAGGAAGAGGGCATTAGTACCGACCTTTTTGTCCCGGTTCTTAAACCGGGACAAAAGGCCCTTACGAATCGGGACAAATGCCCTGTTTTCTACTAGTGTCGTTCTTGCAATTTTAGCGATGTGGACAGTGGGGAGCAATCAAAAGAAATATGCGCACACATGAAGAGATCGATTACCAGCCCATGCGGTCGGTGGAAGTGATCGAAGAAGTTATTAGGTCACTAGATATTCCTTCCAAGGCGGAGACAACAATAGCAGATGGAAACCACCAGCACCAGGGAATGGCATTGTGAAGAATAACACCGATGGAACGATTGACATGATCAATCAGAGGGCGTGCGGGTGCAGGTGTGGTTATGCGAGATCACACTTCAGGAGTTTGAGCTACAATTTGCTGGAAGAGATGCTAACGAAGGTACTCATAGACAGGGGCAAATCTAGCTTTAACAGGCTTAAGCCTGCCCTCCAACTGGATCAATTAGGCCTTTACTGCTCATGATACAGACCCAGCCCAACAAATTGGCTGCTTTTTGGCCCATCTCAGTGCCTCCTCGTTTGTTCGAGTCTGCCCTACAACTACGTTCTAGAATCGCTGCTGCTCATAGATGTGCTAACCATGCTCTTTCTGTAAACACGAACCAGCTGGTGCGCTTTTTTGATACAATCCGTGTCTTTCTGAATGTCGTGGTGCAATCAGGTTATGTACGCTCGATGAAATGAATAAATGCCTTGGATGGCCCGTAAGGAACACCATGACGCACAAGATCAGATGCTAACCTAGTCAACAAAACATTTTCTTTTGCATTTTTAACCATTTTAGTCAGGCAATCAACGGCAAGGCTAAAGAGAAAGGGGGGAAGGGAATCCCCCGCCTCACACCTTTGTAACTAGGCAACGTGAGGGTGGTGCTAGGCTCATGATCAATGGAAATCGACTACGACTGATGGGAAAAACACGCCTCCCCTGCAATTTCGTGTCGGATTTCTGCACGGTGCTGCCGGAGCCCCGGCCCGGCCATGTTCGCCGGCGAGAGCAGCGGGTGGAGCTCCTCGATGACGAGGGGGTGGTGGTGGATGCGTGTAGCTGGGACGGCGACGCGGAGTGGCGGGTGGGCCAGAGGGTGGCGTTCCCGTGCCACGTCGCGACACTTGCGGCGGCTGACCGGTGGGGCGACCTTGGGGCGGTTATCGAGGTGAGTAATGGCGAGTTGGGGGAGGGGAGAGAGGTTATTAGGCCGTCGCCTCGTCTCTCCACCACTCCCCCCGCACAAATCTCATCCACGAAAACCACCCCGCTCTGCCGCTTCGAGAGTTAGGGTTCCATGACGATGCGCAAGCAGCAGATGTGGGCGTTGTCCGCCGGCGACGAGGTGCTGATGGGGAGATTGAAGGAGATAGATCGGTGGTTCCCAATGGCGAAGGCCCTCAACGATGCGTCAGAGATGGTGAGGGACAAGCTGCGAGGCGATGAGATCCTCAGGTGCTTCCCCAACTACGACCGCCAGCCGGCGATGGGGGTGATCCTCTGGGCGATGCTCGAGGCGGAATCGCTGATCCCGGAGCAGAGGAAGAAGTGGAAGGTGTTCCGCTCGCTCCGCTACCGCCTGATCCAGCCGCGGGCACCGCCACCGGCGCCGCAAGCGCCGCCACAGGTGGTGGTGATGGGGATCCCTGCTCCCGGGTCCAGGTGGCTTCCGATCGAGATAGAGGAGGATGCGGAAGTGGTCGAAGAGCTGGAGGAGGAGGTGCTGTGCCGCCACGGCAGAGGGCCAGGGCGCCTCCGACCCCGACCTCACTTCCCCGCCGCTCCCCGCGTTTCCAGAGGCGTTGACCTCGCCTCCTTGCTCTCTCCCGCCGCCAGTAGGGCGCTCGTCGGCTGGCAATCGCTTCTGGCTGCTGGCCGAAGTGGGCTCTGAGGAGGAGGGGGGAGGTTCTCGTCTATGATGCAGGTATGACTAAATCCGCTAAATATTTAGTATCTACTACTTCGATTGAGGTAGATGATACTAGAATTAGAGGCTTCGGGGAAAAAGGGCTCTGTGCTGAAAACATAGTGCAAAAAGGGCATAGATCCCAGGATTGTGATGGGTGCTATAGAATTCCCTCTGTTTTTGGTAGTTTGGATAAAGAAAAAGAGGGTGGCGATGAGAGAAGAGACAAGTTGGGAGATAACTTTAAGCTTACTGGCATAGATGCTCAAATTGTGCAAAAACATATGGGGAAAAATAATGTGCATCCTATTACACCTTGGTTTGGGGGTGAGGATGTGGATTTTGGTGAAATAGAATTACAAAAGACCCCAATTGCAGCCTATTTGGCTCCAAAAGAGGGGGAGTTTAATCAAATCAATTCTGAAAAGAGGTTGAGACCCCTAATCATTTTGGGGGGCTCAGTTGGGAAAGATTTAAGCATTGACATGGAAGTGGGCCTTCCCTGGTGGAGGCCTTGTGGGCTGAACTCCAGCCCAACCCAAAAGGAAGATGGGGTCCTGGCAGGTATAAAAGAGGGAGCAGAGGTGGGAGGAAGCAATCCCACCACATAGGGTTTCCCTCCTCCCCTCGCCACGCTGCGGAAGAAGAGATGTCGAGAAACTTTCGGAGAGGGTTTGGAGCTTCCAAATTCAATCGAGGGGGTGGGGGTGGACACACAGGGGGAAGATTCAACCATGCTGACAGGGGGGGAGGATGGAATGGGGGTAGACATGCCTTCCCAGGGAGATCTGGTGGTTTTGGAAGAGGTGATGGTCGATTTGGCATAGGAAATGGAGTAGGCAGAGATTTTGAAGAAGAAGAGGACTCTGCGGCTGAGAGAAATGGAGAAAATCTGGTCTCGCAAGCCAACATAGGGAAGAAAGATGTAGGGGAAGAGACCACAAAAAAAGCAAATGGAGATACAGGAGTTGCTAGGCTTTAAAGGACAGGAATAAGGAGCAACTGATTCAGTCAGATCAGAATCAACAACAGGTATTGCTGACCTCTCCGCTCTCTCAGTTAGTGCAGGGGATGAAGAACAGTGAGAAAAATCAGATTGAGGAGATGCTTGGGAAACAATCTGGAAATCAGCCTGGGAAAGACAGTCAAAAGAAAGAAGAAAGAGGTGGAGAAGGACAGCAAAGAGCTGACAAAGGTTTTGAATAAAATTCAGGCATGGCATTGAAGAGACAGGGAGGAAGAAACAGTTGGCAACAGAACTTTGAAGATAACAAGAAAGGATTTGATAGGTTCAACAAGCAGGTTTGTGGCAAATGCAAAGACCCCAGACATACCACCAAGGAATGCAGGGTGGGACACTGTTTGATTTGTGGCAGGGACAACCATGTAACTGGAGAGTGCAATCTGCTGAAACAAATAAAGCATGTACCTAAGTATGTGGGATATGCTGCTAAAGGCTTAAGGATCCTATTGGTGCAGAGCTATAAAGATGTACTGGTAGCTGAACACACTGATCCCCTGGGTGTGGTGGTCATAAAGAGAAGGACAGATTAATGAGACTGAGCTTATTAAAGCTTTGAGAGAAATGTTTGATTGGGGATGGCAATGGAGAGTGAAAGAGTTTGGAAAAAATGGCTACATAATGAGATTTCCCAACAAGGCAAAACTAGTGGAGTTAGCAAAGTTCAACGATTTCAACTTGCTGGGGACAGGGGTGGTGATCAAAGTCCAACCCTGGTCTCTAGATCATCAGGCTATTGGAAAAATGCACATAGTTTGGATCAAGCTGACCAAGGTCCCTGATTATTTTAGACACTTCTTAGGCATTTGTCAGGTTGCTGCTGCAGTAGGGCCTATGCTGGAAATTGATATGGACACTATTAATGAAGAAAATATCAGGGTCAAGTGTGGAATTAGGGATGTGGAAAGGATCCCCTCTCAAGTGGAAATCACTTCCCCTGATCTTCTTATGTTCAGAATTGGGACAAAAGCTGAGAAGGTGGTGGAAATTGGCTGGTACAAGGAAGAGAAAAGAAATAATGATAATAGTAATATCCTAGAAGTTGGAGAGGAAGAGATGGAAACTAGGAAAAGAACAAAGCTGGAAGATACAGAATATAAAGGGGTTTCTTTGGGGTGCTTATCTCTGAAACAAAGTGAGGAGATAGATGAGAGAATTGAGAAAATGAGATCACAAATGGAAGAGAGCATGATGCAGTGGCAAAATGAGATGGTCGCAGAAAGGAGGAAATGGAAAGAGAGTGAAATCATGTTCAGTAAAATAAAAAATCTGAAGGAAGACAAAGTCAGAAACAGTGCACTATGGGCTAAAAGTGAAAAAAGGATTAAGGAGATGGAAAGTAACCAACTGGACTTGCAAGAGTTGAGCAGAAAACAACAAGATGAAATTCAAAAGCTAATACAAGAGGCTGCCAACAGAGAGCAATATGAAATGGAGTTAGCCAATATGGATCTAGAGGATTATGAGAAAGAACATCAACAGAAAAAAGAGGAAACCGAGTCTGGGAAATACAATGAGCCTACTGATTATAATGCTAGCCAAGAGTTAATAGGGACCTTGGGGGGAAAATGGTGGAGATACATGGGAATGAGTTCTTGGAGAAAGATGGGGAGGAAAGAGAAGTGGAGATCGAAAGAAGTCTTGGGAACAAAGGAAAGGAAGACCAAAAAATTGAAGAGATGGCAAACATTAGAGCTGAGGAAAGAGATAATTATGGTAAGAATCCTTATTTAGCTTTTGTTGATGCTTCTTTATTACATATTAGTTCTTTGGTAGGGATTGACCTGGGATGTTCTATTGATATGATTGACAAAAACCTAGATATCATCAATAAGATGGAGATAGCCAGAAGAGAATTATACTTCCAAAATATAAAAAAAGAGAACAATGACAGGGATAGGGAGGAATTTGAGGGAGAAGGAGAGAAAGAAAAGGATATCTCAGTATATATAAATACTAGAGATATAGATGTGGAGTAATTATGTTCTGATTTTGAACACTCTGATGCTGATATTGAGGAGCAACAAATTAAGAAACTGGGAGGAATGCTCTCAGGGAAGAAAAAGTGGTAAAAAAGGCTCACCAGCGTTAGACTGTGTGAAGCAATCTGTTGGGATTGGGGTTTTACAAAGAAGAGGAAAAAAAGGAAGAAAGAACAAGTAGTATCTTATTGTTATATAAAAACTAAATATAATAACAGGAGAGGAGTTTTTTGGAATGTCAGAGGTATTGGACAAGACCACAAAAAAAGATATATTAGAGAAATGATCATAGATCAGAAGCTAGACTTTATTGTGATCTCTGAGACAATAAAGCAAGACTTCACTAAAATCGAGCTGCACAATTTATGTGGAGGGAAAAATTACCAATGGTATTGGAACCCTCCCAGAGGGATGTCTGGAGGGATTTTAGTTGGGATTAACAAAGATATATTTGATGTTGAGTGTAGTGAAAAAGGACAATATATTTTGAGAGTGCTAGTTTTTGATAAAAATATTAAAATGCACTAGAATTTGGTGACTGTATATGGAGATGCTCAGAAGGAAGGAAAAGCTAGCTTTCTAGCTGAGCTGGGAAGATTATATCATGACAACCCTCTGCCTTGCTTGGTGGGGGGGGGGGGGGCTTTAACATCATTAGAAATGGGAAAGAAAAAAAACAAACCTATGCTAAATGATCAGTGGCCCTTTATGTTTAATGCTATCATTGAACAAGCAGGGTTAAGAGAGTTGCCTTTGAATGGGAGACAATACACTTGGGCTAATAACCAGGATGATCCTACTTTCGAGAAGCTAGATAGGGCTCTAATGTGCCCAGCTTGGGAGGAGAAATATCCACTAACCATACTACAAGCATTTGCTAGAGAAATTTCTGATCACACACCTTTGTTCTTAGATACAGGGAAGACACACAAACATAAATATACATTCAGATATGAAAATGCTTGGATCTTGAGAGAGGGGTTCAAAGAGCTGGTATATAAAACTTGGAACGAGAGATATATAGGAGATATCTTGGATAGATGGCAACTAAGATTGAGAATACTGAGAAAGAAAGCTAAAGGATGGAATAAGAACATGGATGCTTGGTATAAGAAAATCAAAATATAAATTATTAGGAATTTAGATGAACTAGATAAGAGAGCTGAAACAATGGGATTAATTGATGTGGACAGAACTGAAAGGAAAGAGCTTAGAGCTCAATTGAAATGAGTGATGCTACAAGAGGAGATGAAATGGTTGCAGAGATATAAAGATACAGAAATTAAAGATGGGGATGGGAACACTAGATACTATCACGCTAAGGTGAATGGAAGAAGAAGGAAAAATAAAATTGTCTCTCTGGAACAGGATGAAGGGATTATAGAAGGAGATGACAGGCTAATGGAGTATATAACCAAATTCTATAAAGAATTATTCGGACACCCTGAAGAGTCTAATATCTCTTTGAGGGAGATGGAAATGACTAAAATTAGTACACAAGATAAGGAGGAGCTGTTAGCCCCTTTCTCTCTAACTAAAATTCATCAGGTGGTTTTTGGGATGAAAAGAAATAAGAGTCCAGGCCCTGATGGGTTCCCTGCTGACTTTTATCAAGATTTTTGGGAGTTGGTTAAGTGGGATCTGAAAGCTCTGGTTGATGGCTTTGCAAAGGGGGAAATTAATATTGCCTGGCTCAATTATGGTATTATTACTTTGGTTCCTAAATCCAATGATGCCAAACAAATTCAAAAATTCAAACCCGTATGTCTATTAAATGTCAGCTTTAAGATCATCACTAAAGTACTGATGAATATGTTGGCCAAGTGTGTGGCTCATGTGATCTCCAGAACCCAAACTACCTTTATTAAGGATAGATATATAATGGAAGGGGTGGTTATACTACATGAAGCCTTGAACTCTTTCCACAAAAATAAAGAAGATGCTTTGATCTTCAAAGTAGATTTTTGAGAAGGCGTATGATAGAATCAAATGGCCCTTTGTGATTCAAATGCTGAATTTAAAAGGCTTTCTAGATAAATGGTGTGACTGGATAATGGAGACTATGAGGGGGGGGGGGGGACATGTTGGAGTCAGGGTGAATGATGAAATTGGTCCATATTTTAAAACTTTTAAAGGTCTAAGACAAGGAGATGCTATGTCACCTCTACTTTTTGATTTGGCTGTTGATGCCTTGGCCATTCTAATGAATAATGCTATGAAACATGATATAGTTAAAGGGGTATTGAAAAAAGGGGATGATAAAGGGATAAATATGCTACAATATGCTGATGACACCATATTCCTGATCAAAGATGAGGTGGAAAGTGCGAAAAACCTCAAATTCATATTAGGAGCTTTTGAGCAAATGTCTGGGCTCAAAATTAATTTTCACAAAAGTGAATTGCTGCTGTTTGGCAAGGCCAAAGAGAAACAAATGACATATCAAGAAATCCTGAGATGTAAAATGGGGGAACTACCTATTAGATACTTGGGAATGTCTGTGTCAGAAACTAGAATTAGAAACACATATTGGAATTGTGTGACTGACAAAATTGAAAAAAGATGTAGGTGCTGGCAGGGGAAGCTGTTGGGTTCCATTACTGGCAGAATTACTCTGGTGCAAGCATGCCTGGCTAATATCCCCTTATTCATGATGTCCTTCTATGTTGTTCCCAAAGGGATCATCAAAAAAGCAGATTTCTTCAGGGCTAGGTTGGTTTGGCAGGAAGATGAAAATGTTAAAAAATATCACCTAGTTAAATGGGAAGAATGTTGTCTGCCTAAAGATGTAGGTGGTTTAGGGATACTTAATTTTGAAGTAATGAATATTGCGCTGCTTGCTAAGTGGTTCTGGAAAATGGAGACAGAAGAAGGTCTCTGGCAGGATGTATTAGATGAAAAATATACAAAAGGTGGTTGTTTGGCATCAGTCAGTAAGAAACCTGGGGATTCCCAATTCTGGGCTAATTTTTTAAAGATCAAAGAAATCTTTTATAAATTTGTCAAAAAAGATTTGGGGAATGGGAAGAACACTAGGTTCTGGGAAGACACCTGGGTGGATGATAAACCACTGAGAGATGCTTATCCTAGATTATATGACATATGTTTTGACCACAATATAACTGTGGATGAAGCCATTCAAAAAGGGTGGCATGGGTTCAAATTCAGAAAAACCATGTATGGGGAGACTCTTGGGTTATGGAATTGCCTGAAAAAAAGATGTGAAGAAATACCTTTGCAAGGAGGGGCAGATAAAGTTTCCTTGACCCTCACTGCTGACCGTTAGTTTTCTGTGGGGTCCCTCTATAGGAAAATGATTACTTTAGGGGTGAAATTCCCGCGGAAATACTTATGGAAAATTAAGGTGCCTGCAAAGTTAAAAGTTTTCCTATGGTTAGTTAACAAAAAAAGTATCCTAACTAGGGATGTTTTATTAAAGAGAGGATGGAAAGGAGGGAAGGATTGTGTTTTCTGTGGGAAAGATGAATCAATTGATCACCTTCTATTTTCTTGCTCTGACTTAAGCTTCTGTGGAGTTTGGTTAGATGTGTGTGTGGTTTAAAAACCGTTCCACTAAATGTTAAAGATTATTTTGGGGATTGGATTAGGAAATTCAAAAAAGAGGATAAGAAAATGGTTTTGGTGGGGGTTTCAGCCCTGTTTTGGGCAATTTGGAAAAGTAGAAATGCGATTGTATTTGAAAAGAAAAGGATAAATAATCATTTCTACATTATCAAAATGATGTGCAGATGGTTAACTGACTGGTCTATTCTGCAGATAAAGGAGCCGTCAAAAAAATGTTGGAGCTGGGAGCAAGGGTGCTAGAACGGGCAACAAGTGAGGTGTTCACAACCAGGCAGGGGTGGAGAATCAACGTCGCTAGACTGGAATGAAGGAACTCTTGCTGTGGTGACCCTGGCGCTGCTGTTAGTTCTAGTTGCTGTTGGGCTTCTTTTAGCTCCTAGTTTTTTTTTCTTTTGATGTACTGGTTGGTTTAGACTGGTGGTTATGTCTTCAGATGCGATGTTGGGCTCTAGCGCGGGTTTTTGGCCTGTGTTGGCCTTTTGCGTTGTCTCGGTTGAACCTGGTAGCTTTTAGTTCTCGTATTAAGTTGGAGCTATTCCGAACCTTTATGAATCGTCGTGGTTTTCAGTAATGAAAATCGGAAGGGGCAAGCCCTTCTTTGATAAAAAAAACACATTTGTAACTACCAGTGGGTGGGGCTCGCCATTGCGGGCCTCTTGAGAGGAAGTCGTGCGTGTATTTCTTGCTCTCAAAGAAAAAACCTCAACTTCATCTCAAAATCAAAAAACAAAACGTTCTCACAACATGTGAACATCACATCCATCTCAAAAGAAAAAAAGGAAAATCCAAAAATATTCTTAAAATGAAAAAGAAACAAAAGTCTCACTTCCAACTTTCAAAAATAATCTTCAAAACAACTTTTCTCAAAAGAAAAAAAGTTTTTCAATTTCATCTTCCAAAAAAAAATCAAAAAGTTTCTTACCACGGCCAACCAGCATGCACCACATGGCCATGTTAGTTGGCCACCATTCTCCCGTAGCCTAATGGGTTTGATGAAAAGAAGCCCCTGTAGTATTATTTAATTGGATGCAAACTAAACTATTACACATAGTTCTTTTAACCAACTAGGACAATGCCCGTGTGTTACGAGCAGAAGTTGAATGCCCGAGTGTCGCCATGTAATAATAAAAATATAGACACATCCATCTAATTATTCTTTTAACTCGTAAATACGTGTTACACATGGTTGCATGTGGTTTCCATCAGACAACGATAAATGCAAACTCTCTCCAATTTCTTTCCTTCTTGACAGTCTATGTGTCCCCTTAACCAGCCAAATGGCTCGCCACCAAGAACTTATAACCGGATATACCGTTCATGATTAAATAGTAATATTAGTATCACTCAATAGAAGAGCGACGTAATGGTTGTGGACTATTTCTTCGTGGGTTTTTATCATTTATGCCACTGCTTGTGTCTCACTACTCTGTTTTGTCATTAGAAGTTACAGCTGCTAAAAAAATGACATCATTCTATGAGATGCTTACTAAAAAATGCCATTAGACACCTAAAAAGTGTCATCATTTCATTAGAAATTTGCTAAAAAATGCCTTAAACACCATTACTTTGAGGTCAAACCTGTTGACCGTGTTATATGACCAAAATACCCCTAGACTCACATGTCACCTCTCTTCATCTCACAATGATAAGTGTGCCCACCCCCTCCCTCCCTCACTTGTCAGGAGTAAGCAAGCAAATAAGTTTAGAGGTTAACCAAAACACTATGGGGATCAAGTGGGATCCACATGTTATCGTAGTGAGGTAGAGGGAGAGTTGACATGTGTCCATGAGTATTTTGGTCATATAACATGGTAAATGGGCTTGAGCTGACCGTAATGGTGTTTAGTGGTATTTTTCTCTTGAATACGCTCAAGCATGCGTATCATATATTGATAGAAGAAGAGCCAAGACGGCTGACACAACGCCTTTCAGCAACGTGCTATACCGAGAGGTTAGCACCCACATCCACCGTGAATCCGTGACAACACCGGCAAACAGCTTGCCCTGCCCAAACTCAAGCCAAAAATGGCGAAGAGGACGGACACAGAGCACATAGGCCGCGTACCTCCGAACCGAACACCTTAGAGCACGACAAAACCTAAACAAACTAGATCAAAGCACTCTCCATCCATGGCGCCTAGAAGATCGGCAAGTGGACAGCAAGAGCTAGCCTGACTTGGAAAATGTCGCAGATGAGGCGTAGCATGCGCCTAACGGAGCGACGATATTTTTGAACGGTTGCAGTGATTCTTAATGGCAAAACTGAGTAGTGGAATACAACTAGTGGTATAATAAATGATAAAAAGTCAGTTTTTTTAAAGGCGTCATTTTTGGTCTAGAAAACCAAGCCAAAAATGCTACACTAACGGAAGCTGTTACGGGCTGGTCTTACGGGCCCCTTGCTCGCCAACCCCCCTCCTGATTTTCACTGCTGGGCTCCCCTCCCCCCGAATCTTCTCCAACCATATTTTGACACATGAGTCCGTAACATCTCCCCGACAGAAATATGTCCGTAGGTCTAGCATTGCTCAAACCAAGCCGGGCAGCAACCTACAACTGCAGAGCCCAACAGCACACGAGTGACCACACACCTACATGGCCGCAGAAGAACCACCTAGAGGCAATATATTATATCTAGCCGGGGAAGAAAGATGAAGTGGGCAATGACGTCATGGCGCTGGCCAAGTCGCCGTCACAAAAGCATCCGCAACATTTTTGCTCGAGGTGAGGTGCAATGAACCACCAGCGCGACCCCCGTCACCATCTCGTCGCCTGCCTGCCTGCTGCCTCCTCAGCCGTCGCCACACGTGCTCGATCTCTGGGATCCACCGTCGCCAGCTGACGGCCCCCCGCCCGCCGCACGAAAAAGGATCGACGGCTGCCCGCAGTGGTGCGGTGGGTACGTAGCCGCGCGCGCGACCACCCATCGCGACTCCTTCCTTCCTTCTCGTAGCCGCCGACCCCAAATGAACCCCTTTGACTCCTTTCCGACCCCCGACGCCTCCCCACGAAGCTTCTCCTCCTCCTCCTCCTCACCTCGCTATTTATCCTCCGCGCACGCCATTTTTCCAAGATCCATTCCAAGACACTCAACACAGTCCACCACGCACGTGCAGCAGCAGCAGCGCCCGAGGATCTCAACCCCATCGACGGAGAAGCAGGAAGAAACAATGGTGATGGCGGCGGCGGAGCGGCGGCGAGACGCGGAGGCGGAGCTGAACCTGCCGCCGGGGTTCCGGTTCCACCCGACGGACGAGGAGCTGGTGGCGGACTACCTCTGCGCGCGCGCGGCCGGCCGCGCGCCACCGGTGCCCATCATCGCCGAGCTCGACCTCTACCAGTTCGACCCGTGGGAGCTCCCGGAGCGGGCGCTCTTCGGGGCGCGGGAGTGGTACTTCTTCACGCCGCGGGACCGCAAGTACCCCAACGGCTCCCGCCCCAACCGGGCCGCCGGGGGCGGCTACTGGAAGGCCACCGGCGCCGACAGGCCCGTGGCGCGCGCGGGGAGGACCGTCGGGATCAAGAAGGCGCTCGTCTTCTACCACGGCAGGCCCGCGGCAGGGGTCAAGACGGACTGGATCATGCACGAGTACCGCCTCGCCGGCGCCGGCGCCAAGAAGGACGGCTCCTCGCTCAGGCTCGACGACTGGGTGCTCTGCCGCCTCTACAACAAGAAGAACCAGTGGGAGAAGATGCAGCGGCAGCGGCAGGAGGAGGAGGCGGCGGCCAAGGCTGCGGCGTCACAGTCGGTCTCCTGGGGTGAGACGCGGACGCCGGAGTCCGACGTCGACAACGATACGTTCCCAGAGCTGGACTCGCTGCCGGCGTTCCAGACGACAAACGCGGCGATACTGCCCAAGGAGGAGGTGCAGGAGGTGGGCAACGTCGACTGGCTCATGGGGATCAGCCTCGACGACCTGCAGGGCCCCGGCTCCCTGATGCTGCCCTGGGACGACTCCTACGCCGCCTCGTTCCTGTCGCCAGTGGCCACGATGAAGATGGAGCAGGACGTCAGCCCATTCTTCTTCTGAGCTCTCAATAGTCAATACTCTCACGGCCGCACTGTTGTGCGGCGTAACTGTAGATAGTTCACATATGTTCGAGATTTATTTGTAACGTTGCTTTTTTATATGATACTCTCTTCGTTCTTAAATATAAGGCTTTTAGAGATTCTATAGTATGAATTACATACGAAGCAAAACAAATGAACAAAGCAAAAATGGCTGGTTCCAGCTTCGGCGTCTGCTACTCGGGGATGCAATCATAGGACTAGGAGGAAGGCAGTTCCAGCATAGGAGGAGGATGGCGCTCACCGGAGCAGTGCCGACGGAGCTAGCCTGGGGCATCTTGGGGTGGTTGCTGGCCATGGCGATGACGACGCAAGCAGCCTCGCCGGTCTAGCTTGGTTGCAGCAGCTGCGGAGGTCGCCATCGCCGGAGTGGAGCCAGATGAGATGGACGGAACGGATGCCACGGCGGTGCTGCGGGGACGCGCGGCGGCTCGACGGCGTCGAGCTGAAAATGGGACGAAGGGAGCGGGCTCACGGCGTGAAAGAGAGAGAATAGATAAGAAAGGAACGAGCGGTTGAGAAGATGGAGGAGAAGATAAGGCAACGATTGGGGTGTGGGCCCTATACATACATGTCGCTCGGGGGTAGGAGGATCGCTTGCTCGCGTGGCCGTGACCCACCGAGCGTTCGGCCGGTCAGCCGGCAGCAAACGTTTTCCTAACAAAAAGTAAGGCCGGCTAAATTGGATGTCATTTAGCTTCCCAAAGAGCACGATACACTTGAAATTCAAGACCATGATATCATTAGGCTCTCGCTTCAATGTTTGTAATCATCGCTAGATGGCCTACGGATTTGAATGTATTTTTTATTATTTCTAAGTGTTTCGTTGTACTACAATGATTGAAGATGAATAGATCAAATTTTTTTTTTAAAAACACCACCTCTTTTTTTTCGAATTGAATGCCAATCATGAATAGAGGAAAAGACCGGAAATAGAAAAACGAAATAATGTCGTGTGATTGTGTGGCTCGGGCGGCGATCTAGATCCACCCACCCTATCTGCTCAACTTCACCTCCTTCGCGCCGTCAGACAATGCCACTGGACAAATAATGAGTGTTGCTCCACGCGGCGGCATTCAAGGTGGGGTGGCAGCGCGAGGTGTTGTGGCCACAATGGCAGTTGTGTAGCAATTAGCAAGTGCCTGGGCCCTAGAGGGGGCCTTCATGGTCGACCTGGTCTGGTTTGGAACAAGCCTTCTTTAGCAACCACATATCTATCAACATACTCCCAAATAGTGTCATCGACTGTAAAACTCCCTTTGAGCACCTCTTCCATACTACGCCAAATTAGGCTTCCCTTCATGCGTTAGCGTGTGCTTATTGACCTAATATCCGCTTCTCATGGGATAGGGTTGGCGTGGCTACTTGGCGAGATGTTGAACGAAGAAGTCAAGTGGCTAAGGCTTCTAGTCGACAACAAATCAACAATTTCCCTCTCAAAGAACCCTATCTTCCATGATGAAAGAAAGCAAATAGGTACTACCCTATCTTCCATGAACAAAGTATAAGCACATTAAGAATACCCCTCGGGGTGATGTCTTCCATGAATGGAACAGGGATGGATCAACATCGACTACGTTGGTATCAACAATATCCTCACAAATGCTCTTACAATGGCTCCTGGTCGTATCATATTTCTGGAGCTGTGAAGGAAGATCGACATGTCAGAGAAAATACTGAAACTACAAGATTAGGGAGGAAGGGGGTGGGTACGTTGATCTGTTACGTAACTAATCTCTAGTCGTCTGCATGTCTTTCTCCTCAACTAGTTTTAGCTTGTTTAATTTTTCTTAGTTAGGCATGAGCCCGTGATGTTTGTGGGTGTCGTGCGCCCTTCATAGTTCATGACCTGATCCTATTCAGACCATGGTTGTCTGCATCCTCTGCATCATGACTTCGACATGATTTGAGCTCGTGCTGGGATGGAGCAAGTCACTCGTATCAAGACACCTAGGCAGGATCCCTATCGACCACTTTTTTTCTATGCCAAATAGAATGAGACGAAGAAAAACAGAAGTCGCAATTGCACACGGCGCAAAAAACTTAGCTAAATATCGTGCCTTCTCGAAGCTAGTCGGCAAAGGAGGCGCTGGAATGATATGAAGGGGTGCTTCAGACACTTTCTTCTTTTCCTCCTGCGATTTCGAGATGTATGCATGCTCTAATGCACCCAAAGCGGAGAAGGCAGAGTGCGTGGAAGGCATCGCCCCTTTCATGCATCCTGAAACATAGACTGTGCCGATGCGGCTCGTATGCTTCTAGATCCGGCGCTGAACAGAACACTAGTGGCCTCCCGCCTCCCCTGGTGAGTGGGGTGAAGTGAAGCACCTCTCGCGGAGTGAAAGACACTTTCAGGTTTGACATGTGCCTCGTGAACAAAATGCCTTTGGGTTGCCCCTTCTCACAGCCGTATGGATGCGTTTGGGAGTTTGAAAATGATAATATGGCTATGCCTAAGAAACAAATTTTCATATTCACATTTTTTAAACCGTGTGCGCTCATGCTTAGCACAATAGTATAAATTAACAACTGGCATGTCGAAATCTCAAGTGTTACGGGCGTGGAGTATCTACCCCCGAGCTCAAACACTCCATGATGAACACTAAATAGTAAAACTATCAACAAATTATGAATTTTTTTGTGGTAACTTCGACAAATCTTTGCTTGCAAACATTTATCATGCACTAGTGCAGAACCGGCCTTTAGTGCCGGTTCGTGACGGCCTTTAGTGCCGGTTCGCTAACCGGCACTAAAGAGTGAGGACTAAAGCCCCCCCCCCCCCTCCCCCTCTTTAGTACCGGTTCGTCACGAACCGGCGCGAAAGG
This sequence comes from Aegilops bicornis, assembly GCA_021605145.1. Taxonomy (NCBI): domain Eukaryota; kingdom Viridiplantae; phylum Streptophyta; class Magnoliopsida; order Poales; family Poaceae; genus Aegilops; species Aegilops bicornis. Next base: position 61,395,592 of record CM038674.1, on the reverse strand, counting down.
GCCACCACGTGGCACGAGCCAGGCCCGGGTGCGTGTAGGACATTAGTATCGGTTGGTAACACCAACCGGTACTAAATGTTTGGGTGTTTTTTTTTTAAAAATTGCTTTAATTTTTTGTTTTCAATTTGGCTTTATTTTCAATTTAATTTTTTTTTGTTTGCTGGTATTTCACGATACTACAAATTGTACACGTTATGCATATATATAAATAGATTTTCTCGTACGCAGAACCGCATATATATATAATATATATCATCGAATGTCTCACAGCCAACACCATTAACTATTCACACATACACATGTATATACATATACAATTTCTCCTACATATTGCCTTGGTGCCTTCGGAGCATGCACGATGACAAGTGGTTCATGGGAGCGGTAGCGGGTAATAGTATTCTCCTTTGGGATCTATGACCTGGTCGAGCAGAAATCCGGCTATTTCCTCTTGAAGTGCTAGTATGCGGTCCGCTGGTAGGAGCTTATCCCGCACCTCTCTGAACTGTTAAGAAGGAGATCAATATGCATGTGTATTAGTTGTGTTACAAGATATCGATAATGGTGTGAATAGAGTTCTGACAACGTACCCAGTCCTGTCTTTGAGATCTGCTCCTTTCGGACGCCATCATGCGAATGTTCTCGCAAACGTAGAATGCACACAGATCATTCCCCGGCGCCTGCTTCAGGGCCTTTACGAGAATGGAATTGAATCAGATAATGATTAATCAAGCATGGTAATTAATTAATGGTATTGAAACAAGAATTAAAGAGATGGTAGCTAGCTAGTACTACTTAATTACTTACTCTTGGTCGATGCCAAAACAACTTTTTTGGCCAATTGCCTGGAGTCACCTTGATGAACTTTGCCCAAGTCCTGCCCGCCGGCAAAGAAAATCAATAAAGGGGTTATTAAATAGTTCATATCAAGAAATGACGAACTAATAATAGGCCGAGATATAGTTAATAATGATTGAAATTACCTGTTGACTATCCCCTTCATGATGGTGTAGTCTTTATCTTCTTTAAGTAGCGAGTCGAGTATTTCAACTGTTGCTTTATCAACTTTAATGACTAACAAGATCCAGTGGAAACTGCATGCGCTGCGTTTGCATGTCTTAATTAAGCGGGCATGTGCATAAAATTAATCAACTATATATCGTAAACCGTATACACTTAGTTATTAACATCTAGCTAGCTAGTAAGCAAAAACAGAATTTGTATTAACTCACGTGAAGTTGTAAGGAAGTAGTATATCTTCATTGGTATTGAGGCACTTCAAGAACTCTAGCATGCTTTCCTCTACACCTGCTTGAGAAGTTGCAAGATTCCATGTGTACTCATTAATGGTATTTGGGTCAATGAACCCAATGCCATAGCGTCTAAATTTTTTCATTTCATACATCTTCATCCTGCATATAATACCACAGAAAAGAATATATAGTGAGGATAATTACATGTAATGATTGATCAAAAATTACAGAAAGAAATCACTTACAAACAATAGCAACTGACGAGAGATTTGTCGAAAAGGCCTTGATTGTATAACTGAAATAGTTCAATACTCAACGACAGAGCTTTCTCATGGTATTAATGCTCCTTCTTGACATTCACCATGAGGGACTCTCGATTGAAATCTTGGTAATGTTCATGTACCATTGATGCAATTCATACATTCTCGTTGGGAGGTTCTTGACCTTGTCTTGCTCGACCAAAGGTTGGCCCGGGCATATTTCTGTTTTATTTCCTCCTCTCTAAGCGGAGACATGGGCTCAATTTCGAGGAGTTGTCCAACAGAGATCTTGAGCATTTCAGCCTGCATTATATGCTCCTCCGTTATTACCACATCGCCTAGCTGGGGAACTTTAACGGTTTGCCATAATAATATTGGTAGCGGCCTCCTCTCATGTGTTGTTGGCACAACAAGCGGGGGGATCGATTGCGCCGCCTGTTCTCCCAGCTGGGGAACGGTTTTCCCGCATTTTTTGCCCGCTGCTTGTTGGCTCGAGCTCGAGCTCGCTTCCTTCTTTAGCCGTTCTCGATGTAGTTTCCTGATTTGGCGCTCATAGTCCAAGTCAACAGGCTTGGGAGCTGGTTCTCTAGCCATATGAATGAAGTGGTCAATTACTTTCTCGGGCACTTTCTCCTTTGGCGGCGGTGCCGGTTTTGGTCCAAAATGGGCGTCCACTTGGGCCTGCACTATGGCTGCGTTTTGCTCCTTAGTCATGTCGTAAGGCCTCTGAGGAAGAGGAGCGAGGCTTGGACCATATTTATATCGCTTGTCTCCGCCTGTACTTCCTGAACTACCTCGACTCGTACCGCTACGCACCATAGCTGCAGCATATCTCTTCTGTGATTGCTGAGACGGCGGAGACGATTGACGTGGCTAAGTTGGACCACGAGAAGTGGCCTGACGATGTGCCGGACTTGAAGTAGGAGGTGTGGCCTGACACGGTGTCGGACTTGAAACCGGAGAAGTGGCATGACGCTGTGCCGGACTTGAAACCGGTATTGTCCGCCATAGCTTTTACTTAACTAATACAGAAGAAATATAAAATAATTTAATTAGTATTCAAATTACAATGCATGGATGCAATCAATAAGGAAAAACTGAATCTCGAATACATCGTCTCGAATATATAATCTCGAATACATCATCGTCTTAATATATATAATCTCGAATACATCGTCTCGAATATTATATATCGAATACATCACTGGCTAGGTACCTAATAAAGATCGAGTACTACAGAAGAATCTAGGCCACTCGCGGTCCACAGGGCAATCAAGCGGTGGACACCCAAAGAGAAGGAACCGTCACAGGATCATATCTCCGGTCATCTGCCCAAAGAACCTGCCAAGTATTGGAGAACCTGACGTCCATAGCAGCCATGTAGCGATGGACGTGCTCGTCCTCCTCCCTGACACGGCAACGCATCACCTCCGGCGGCGCCGGCTCCCTCTGCACCGAATGTAGCCCACACGAACGCCACCAAAGGACATCAGGGTCGACGACTGGATATCCGAGGTCGGGTTCCTCACCAAGCGGCGCGCCCCTCTAGGTAGCACCTCCCAGTGCCAGCCCGGCGGAGCCCAGTCCCAGACATGGGTCCTCTGAAGCAGGACGTCGCGAGCAGGTCGACGGCGAGGATCTGCGGCCGGGCATATCGTCAAGAACAAATACTATATGCCCGCAAAAAGTAACATTTTTAAATGATTGGATTGTGATAACTAAAATTCTATATATATTCAAATTCTAACAATTTGAAATTAATCTAATTCATCTAACTAAAACTAATTCTAAAATTTCCTGATTATATAACTAACATTTCTATAACAATTCTAATATTTATATAACTAAAAACAGAAAGATTGCTAATATTTCTATAAATGTTTCTATAAATATTTCGTGTGTGTGTGTGTGTAGTGTGTGTGTGTGTGTGGACAAGGTGGCCGGGGCGAGTTCACCGGCGAGGCGACGACGGGGCGACGGGACGGGGCGGCGACGACGGGGCGACGGGACGGGGCGGTGAGGACGGGGCAGGGCGGCGATTTAAGGCGGCAGGCGCGGCGACGGGACGGCCGGGCGGCGACGCCGATGAAGGGCGATGTCGACGGGGCGGCGACGAGGGCGGGACGGCCGGGTCGGCGATGAGGGCGGGCGGCCGACAGGGACGGCGTCGATCGGGCAGGCGGAGCGATGGAGGAGGAAGCAGAGGGAAGAAACAGAGGGAAAGTGAATTTTTTTCAACTGGTGTATATATAGGATGGACCTTTAGTACCGGTTGGAGCCACCAACTGGTACTAAAGGTCTGTTTTGGCCAGGCCAAGCGGCGGGAAGCGCCCCCCCTTTAGTACCGGGTGGTGGCTCCAACCGGTACTAAAGGCACTTTAGTACCGCTTGGAGCCACCACCCGGTACTAAAGGGGGTGCGCTGGCTCCAGGCGGTGCGCAAGTTTAGTCCCACCTCGCTAGCCGAGGGGCTACCGCACTGGTTTATAAGCCCAGTGCGGTAGCTCTCTCGAGCTCCTCTCCTAAGCAGGCCTACTGGGCCTACATGTTCTCTTCTTCCCAGTGGGCCTACCGGGCCTTTGCGGGCCTGCATCCTGGCCCAACAAAAGGTTGGGTTCCTAGTGTATGCAGGCCGCTTTGGCCCAGTAGGCGGGCTTTTTTATTTTCTTATTTTTTCGCTTTATTTATTTTTATTCTATTTATTTTTGAGTTGTTTTTTGTTGTATTTAGAGTTTATTTGTGAATATTTTTGCTTTAGGTACAAAAAATTACAAACTTTCTGTTAGTGCCGGTAGTTTTCAAATTTGAGTAGTTTAAATTTTGACTTATTTGAAATTTGTGTGAATCACTAGTTTGTGAATAACTTAACTTGGAAAAAAGATTTTTCAGTGATTCTTTTTCTTATGTTTAATATTAGTGTGTTTTATCATTATGTTCAATTTGGTAATGCTTAGGTTATTTAAAAAATGAAATGCCTTTGTAACAGTTGAGTTTTTGTCAGAAACCCTGATACTTCGAAAGAGATTGTCCATTTTGTACACGAAGTGCATCCAGTTTTTGCCGTAAACCTCTCTACTTTTTTGCACATGCTATTTGGATGAAATTATGATACCATGCCAACTTTCAACCTTTTCTGAGTTCATTTGAAATGCTTTTCAATTTCAGGGTCATTTAGTTGGAAAAAATCAGTAAATGCATGAAAAGAATTTATTTGCACATAAAATTTCTTCGCGTTTCAAATGCCAAAACACGTAACTACCCTAACTATTACAGAGATTCCCTCCGGGATGTGAAATACAGAAGAAAGTGATGATAGTGAAGCCGATCACATCCCAGATCTTTGGGTGTGAAACTTTCTCTTCGCGCGTGTCCCTTTGCGCCGTAGCCATGGAAAATCTTCATCATTTAACTGGATGCTCGGGTCAATATTCACTGTGAATGGAGCAATTTCATCAAACTTTTCATAATCTTCTGACATGTCTGTCTTGTCATCCACTCCCACCATGTTTCTTTTTCCTGAAAGAACTATGTGGCGCTTTGGCTCGTCGTATGATCCATTCGCTTACTTGTCTCTTCTTTTTCTCGGCCTGGTAGACATGTCTTTCACATAAAAACCTGCGACACATCATTGGCTAGGACGGATGGTTCGTAAATACGCATCATAAGATTGTTGAGATCCATCGTTGTCATTTCGTCTTCGCGGGTCTTCCGTTACCCCTTTGTGTCATATTGACCCATTTGCACGAAACAAAGGGATCTTCAAATCACCTCCATAGTTAAGTTCCCATATGTCCTCTATGTAACCATAATATGTTTCCTTTCCGTGTTGGTTGTTGCATCAAAGCGGACACCACTGTTTTGGTTGGTGCTCTTCTTATCTTGGGCGATCGTAAAATATATTCCCATTTATCTGGTACCTTTTGAAAGTCATTATATTCAAGACGGTAATCGGGACAAATGAGTACAGGTCATTTTGAATATCGCCATCATTCAGGGCATCGCGTTCGCAACCAACCGGCGAAAGTCCTCATTTGTTCGCGTGTAATCCAGTTGTCAGACTTCTCCGGGTGTTTGGAGTGTAGAAAATTCTTGTGTTCCTCCATATACGGAGCCACCAAGGCGGAATTCTGTAGAACTGCGTAGTGTGCTTCAGTGAGAGAATGCCCGTCCATACATATTATTTGATGCCCTCCTAGCGTGCCTTTTCCTTCCAGTCCGCCCTTATGCCCTCCTAGCGTGCCTTTTCCTTCCAGTCCGCCCTTATGCCGTGATTCAGAAATACAGGACCCAAAACGTTAATCTCTTCACAAAGGTGAACTAGGACGTGTGTCATGGTGTTGAAGAAGGATGGTGGGAACACCAACTCGGAACTGACAAGACATTGCACCAAATCATTCTGTAACCTTGGTATGATTTCTGGATCGATTAACTTCTGAGAGATTGCATTGAGGAATGCACATAGCTTCACAATGGCTAATCGAACGTTTTTCGGCGAAGCCCCCTCAATGCAACCGGAAGGAGTTGCGTCATAATCACGTGGCAGTCATGAGACTTTAGGTTCTGGAACTTTTTCTCTGCCATATTTATTATTCCCTTTATATTCGACGAGAAGCCCGATGATACCTTCATGCTGAGCAAGCATTCGAAGAAGATTTCCTTCTCTTCTTTGGTAAGAGCATAGCTGGCCTGACCCTGATGTATGCCGTCTTTTCCGTACATACGTTGCTGGTCCTCCCGTGCCTCTGGTGTATCTTTTGTTTTCCCATACACGCCCAAAAAGCCAAGCAGGGTCATGCAAAGATTCTTCGTCACGTGCATCACGTCGATTGCAGAGCGGACCTCTAGGTCTTTCCAATATGGCAGGTCCCAAAATATAGATTTCTTCTTCCACATGGGTGCGCGTCCATCAGCGTCCTTCGAACAGGTTGTCCGCCAGACCCTTTCCAAAGATTACCTTCAAATCCTTGACCATATCATGTACATCAGCACCGATGCGGTGGCGAGGCTTCGTTCGGTGATCCACGTCACCTTTGAAATGCTTGCCTTTCTTTCTTACGGGATGCCTTGTCGGAAGAAATCGACGATGTCCCAGGTACACATTCTTCCTACAACTATCCAAATATATACTGTCGGTATCATCCAAACAGTGCGTGCATCCGCGGTATCCCTTGTTTGTCTGTCCTGAAAGGTTACTGAGAGCACGCCAATCATTGATGGTCACGAACAGCAACGCCTTTAGGTCAAATTATTCCTGTCCATGCTCATCCCACGCACGTACACATGTTCCATTCCACAACTTTAATAGTTCTTAAACTAATGGCCTTAGGTACACATCAATGTCGTTGTCGGGTTGCTTAGGGCCTTGGATGAGCACTGGCATCATAATGAACTTCCGCTTCATGCACAACCAAGGAGGAAGGTTATACAAACATAGAGTCACAGCCACGTGCTATGGTTGCTGCTCTGCTCCCCAAAAGGATTAATGCCATCTGCGCTTAGACCAAACCATACGTTCCTTGGGTCACCTGCAAACTCCTCCGGTACTTTCTCCCGATTTTTCTCCACTGCGAACCGTCGGCCGGTACTCTCAACTTTCCGTCTTTCTTACGGTCTTCTGCGTGCCACCGCGCCAGCCTTTCGCATGCTCTTTCTTTTGGAACAAGCGTTTCAACCGTGGTATTATAGGAGCATACCACATCACCTTGGCAGGAATCTTCTTCCCGGGCGCCGCCTCGACATCACCAGGGTCATCGCGACTGATCTTATAACGCAATGCACCGCATACCGGGCAAGCGTTCAAATCCTCGTACGGTAGAGGATGCAGTCATTAGGGCATGCATGTATCTTCTGCACCTCTAACCCTAGAGGGCAGACAGCCTTCTTTGCTTCATACGTACTCTCGGGCAATTCGTTGTCCTTTGGAAGCATATTCTTTATCATTACCAGCAACTTTCCAAATCCCTTGTCAGATACACCATTCTCTGCCTTCCATTGCAGCAATTCAAGTGTGGTGCCCAACTTTTTTTTGTCAGCTTTGCAATTCGGGTACAACAATTTCTTGTGATCCTCTAACATGCGCTGCAACTTCGTCCTCTCCAGATTACTTGCGCAGTTTCTCATCGGCAATGGTCCGACCTAGATCATCGGCGGGCTCATCTGATGCCTCTTCTTCAGCTTCTTCCCGCATTGCCGGCTCAGCTTGTTCCCCAATTGTTGTATCATCGTATTCAGGGAACCCATGGTCAGGATAGCCGTTGTCGTCCTCTTCTTCTTTATTGTCTTCCATCATAACCCCTATTTCTCTGTGCTTGGTCCAAACATTATAGTGGGGCATGAAACCGGACTCAAATAGGTGGACGTGAATGGTTCTTGACGTAGAGTAATTGTGACCATTCTTACAGCCAGCACATGGACAAGGCATAAAACCATCCGCCCACTTGTTTGCCTCAGCGGCAAGCAGAAAAGTATGCACGCCATTAATGAACTCGGGAGAGCATCGGTCATCATACATCCATTGTCGGCTCATCTTCATTACACAACACCGAATAGACCAAATTAATACAAATTCATACATAAAGTTCATACATAAAGTTCATATACAGCACTTAATTAAATGCAACATACAAATAACTCTCTAGCTAAAGAATTTAAATGCAACAACAAATGCGATCAAGATCCAACAGCATAATGATACCAAGCCACACTATCAATGGCATATTTTCTAATCTTTCTAATCTTCAACCTCATTTTCTCCATCTTGATCTTGTGATCATCGACGACATCGGCAACATGCAACTCCAATTCCATCTTCTCCCCCTCAATTTTTTTCAATTTTTCTTTCAAATACTCGTTTTCTTTTTCACCTAAATTTAACCTCTCGACAATAGGGTCGGTTGGAATTTCCGGTCACATACCTCCTAGATAAAAATATCTATGTCAACTTGATGGGCATAATTTGTCATAAAAACGAAATGCAACAAATAGTTTTAAAAGAGAATATACCACATCCGAATCATAACAAGGACGAGGGCCGACGGGGACGGATATCAAAACCATGACACTATGTATAACAAACAACATACCGGTAAGATAATTATACGAGTAACTGTATATCAAAATCACACAAACATCAATTTGGTAATGTAAAACATTCATGAACAAGAGCCTCACCACAAGGTGGTGCCGGCGACAGAGACGGAAAGTGAGCGATCGACGGTGGTTACGATGGAGATTTAGAAGGCACTAAGTAAACCACACCTACATATGCGAACTAAGTGTTATTTTTTACCTCAAATTGCATATAAATCAAATACTAGCAAATATAATTCCTCCCAAATTAATCACTATATAAAGCATTGCAAAAGCTAATCTAGCAATGAGAGTTGAAAGGATAAAGTTGCTAACCTTTGTGATCATTTGAATGGATGGGGGCCTTCAAATCATGACAAATTTTGGGCAAAATTTATGAGGAGCTCGAGGAAGAGAGGGGAAGAACAGAGGAAGTGAGGGGAAAGGAGAAGAACAGAGTGGCTCGCGTGGACGAAGGGTTTATGCACGTCGACCTTTAGTACCGGTTCGTGCCACGAACTGGTACTAAAGGTGCTGGACGGGCCCCAGACTGACAACACCCTGCCACCACTCTCTTTAGCACCGGTTCGTGGCACGAACCGGTGCTAAAGGTTCGCCACGAACCGGTACTAATGAGAACGGCCGGCTAGCCGTTGGAACCGGCACTAATGGACTCATTTGTGCCGGCTCAAAATCAAACCGGCACTAATGTGTCTCAGATTTGTCCCTTTTTCTACTAGTAATGAAAGGTGATAAGAAAAACAAAATTGATGCTAAAAATGCTATTTTTGAAAGCATTTTGAAGTGTTGATTTTTGTTTTTGTGCCATGACTTTCACGGTTGTCATTTCGTGATGGAAATTTTCAAGCATACAAAACATTTGTCAAAATTTACCTCAGAACTATTTTCAAGCATACAAAACCAAATTATTATCCTCGGCAAATCCGCCGCAACCCTCCCCTCCTCGGCTTCATCCACGCAGGTGCCGACGACCCGTCCTTCGAGCCTACTCTGGAGGCCCCAGATCGTGTTCCGCCCGGGCGTTTCTCCTTGCAGTCCGACCTCGACCACTTCCAGTTCCGGGTCCTCGGGTGCCGCCATGGCATTGTATTAATCCTCGACCAGACGAGGCTCCAGTTGCTGGTATGGGCCCCCGTCACCGGCCACCAGCACCGCGTATCATCCATTCCCACGGGATTCGATCGGCTCAAGTTGATCCGCGGGGCGGTGCTCCGCGCTGCTCCCGGGGAAGTCCACTTCCAGATCGTCTTGGTAGTGGCGGACCACGACGAGATGCAACATGGACGAGCGCTGGCCTGCGTTTACTCGTCCAAGACCGATTCCTACTGGGAATGAATTTCCCACCAGGGCTTCTACGGATCTGGCTGTGCTGGCTGGGCATTCCCTTTACTGGATACTTCATGATAATTTGTCAAATATCCTCGAGTTTGATTTGGAGAGGGAGAGCCTGGCCGTGATACCGTTGCCAGCGAATATGTTTAATGTTCAAGGCTTCACACTCATGCTGGCAGAGGATGGTGAGCTGGGTTTTTTCTCCGTGTCGGGCCTCACTGCCCGGTTATGGAAGAGGAACACCATCTGTAATGGTGTTCGATCATGGGGGATAGTAAGAACTGTTGAATTGGACAAGCTACTTTCCCTGGATTCAGAGGAGCACATAACCATACATGGGTTTGCTGAGGATAATAATTTTGTTTTCCTGCGGGTCGGCATGAGCATCGTCTTCACTGTCCAGATTGAGTCATTGCGGTTCAACAAAGTTTTCGACACCTACAACAAGTTACTTTTCGATGATGGGTTAATGGAATGCCTTTCACATCCTTTCATGTTAAGCTAACAGTTTTAAGTAGTGTAGTATCAATTATTCTTTTGCTGCTTGATATGATCTCTTCAACACATAGCATTTTTGTTATGTCCCAATGGTTGTGTGGTGGTGTTTATGTAATTCTTATGATTTAGAAACATATTAGTTTCTGATATCTAGTTTAGCTCATGCCACCAGCTCTGTTTCTGTGGCCAAGTTGGGAAATTCTTTATATTATAATAACTGAACTAAATTTCGTTGTTGTCTGCTTGTTGACATATGCAAGAACTGTATAACGTTAGTGCTAGTTCATATGGATGCATTGCAGTTTTTCTCAACCAATGAGGTGATGTGCTGGCACCATTCTGTTGTATTGTCGATAATTATGATGCCAAGTTGTTTTAATATTCTCATATTTTTATTAACATTACCATTGGACAATGTGGTTGAAGTCAGAGTTGGGAAAGCTTCTCATCAGTTTTGTGTTGCGGTTAGTTTCTTCTCTACAAGATTGGATATATAACAGTGGGAGACAACTACTTGAAAAATTAGCTTGAAGCAACTAAAATATTAAATAGATATCTCCTGTGTATGCACATTTAGAAGCTTAAAGCAGTTATTGTTATATTCAGTATTGCTACCTCTGCTGATCTTGCTAATAATCTTAATCCATAGTAGCGAGTTGGTTTAAAATTTACAAGACTGTTTATTCTGTTAACTTTTAGGATGGTACTGCTGCAAGTGGTAAGTCCATTTTTTCCAAGAAAATAAAATAAGTTGATTTCACTTTATATAGTCATGCAATATATTTGTTTAAATCTGAATAGCCACGATCGATTATTCTCTGAGGTCAGATGTGGCAAGAAACCTGAGGATGTGGTAACCGTAGAAGTGGAAGACGTGGCTTTACGAATTAACTGTCTTCCACTCTTTCTGTCACTATTATTTATTTATACTGTTATCTTTTTCCAATAATGCTGTGATGATTCCACTTTTTTAGTAGTACAATCTTCACAATTGTGAAGCTGATAGTTACTTTCTAAATCACAAAGAACCGATTATGCAACTTCGTCTTTTCCATGAATAGACAGTACAAATCGGTTTGACTAATGGCATCAATTGCTCTACAGGTATCTAGAATTGTGTTCCAGTTGCTGAGATACAGGAATGGGCTTCTTTGCTGAAGGTTCTTTCATTTTGACAATTTCTCATGGAGATCGGCCATCTTTGTAGCTTGCACAAGTGGGCATGTATGAGTTAATCTTTTAAGTGGTCAACTTCCCCTTACCTCTGTTACCTAATTTCTGGCCACAATTAGCCAACAGGCATGATGAAGATACATTGACCTGCTTTGATTAAGTAGTACTTACGGTGTGGTTCATTTGCTATATGCTTTTGAAGCAAGCTTGCCTGCATGATGGTCCTTGCTTACATTTTTGTCAGTGTTCATGTGCATCTTGTTACTGCAATAAACAGTAAACACCATAAGGTGGCTGCCCACTGCGAAGAAAAACATTTTGTCATGCTGGAAATAATAAGTGCTGCTCCCCTAATGATCAGAGCAGATTTGATACACATGCAAGTTTGATTTATCAGGTTCAACTGAATTCTGGTATGGTGCAGACTGATGAAGAGATGCTGTCTAAAAGGAAGGAAATGCAGTTCATTCAGTCTTCCTACCCAATCTGTGATTATAGAAAATGATTATTGGAATAAGAGCTTGTATAATTCTGTTCAGTTATCCTTAACACTCCTCCTGGACGCGAGCCAACTCGAGCCGAGCTCGGGCCGAGCCTGCCTGAAGCTCGCCGTTCCTCGGGCGAGCCGAGCCGAGCTCAATGCTCCGACGAGCCACAAAATGGAGCTCGGCCCGGGCTTTGCCCTAGCTCGGTGCAGCTTGGCAGGCTCGCCAAGCCTGCGTACTCAAAGTCACTGCCATGTGGGCCTCCACATGGGTGGTCGCCGACGGGAGGCGAGGAAGGCGGCGGCGCGCTCTGATGAAGCTGGGTGGTTGCCGACCGCTCGCGAGGAAGACAGCGCGACGCTCCTCGTGAACACGTCGTGCGCCGAGAAGAAGACAGGCGGCAAGCAAGGTCGCCGACGGCAAGCGAGGAAGACGGGCGGCGGCGCTGCAGACGCCAGCGCCGCGAAGAAGGAAGTTGTCGACTCTACCGGCCGCGGTGGCGAGCAGGAAGAGAACGTCGACGAGGTGGAGGAGGAAGGGTGGGCGAGTGGTGAGCGGCGTCGGCGTCCGGCATGCTGCTGGCGGCGGCGGCGTGAAAACCCCTCGGAAGCTGCTATGGCGTCTCGCTCTCTTTATCGTTTCGTGCGGGCGTGGAGATGTGCAAACTGGGCCAAGGCAGTGTGCTGGCTATGGGCTGCGTGAGATAGCGTGTTGGGCTGTTTGATAAAGGCTGCGCTGGGCTGCTCTGCCGTCACGAGCTTTGGGCTCATGAGTCAGCCCGAGTCGAGCCTGGCTCGGCTCGAGGTGAAAACGAGCCCTATTGTGCAGCTCGGCTCGGCCTTTTTGTGTTACGGGCCGAGCCTGACTCGCTCCGAGCCGACGCAAACTCGGGCCGAGCCCAAAAGCTCGAGCTGAGCGTCCAGATTTACTTAACACAGTAGAGATTAATATATGCATTCCAAGATTCAGTTACCGAGAATTGGGAAGCTATACACTTGCAGTTGAAGATTCAGTTACCGAGAAGTCAGGTGCCAACCTTAGTTTAGCATTTCACTGAAGCGATTTCCCTGTCCATGGAACCTAGATGCTCTTCAGAGATGACACTTGGCTGGAGAAACTACTAACAATGGCACTTGCTAAACAATGAGTGTATAATAATTACCATTGTAAAAGATCACCATTGTGATAGACTAGCACATGAAATATGATTTCGGATGAATAATCTGCAGCATAGTCCAAATGTTATGATGAGTTGAGGTTCAAAACTTCGATGTCCAAAACATGATCTCTACTTATTCACAAAATTCAGTAGTTCAGTAATTCATAACTCAAAGGCAAAAGGATTAGCTGAAGCCAAAATTCAGTAAGAAAAAATTCGAGGAAAAAAAATCAGTATGTTTTGTTAGCGAAATGATGTACTTCTTTTTTGCGAAATGTTGTATTACATGTACGGGCATTCTCGTACTTTACTTATTATCGTGGCCTTTCGATCTCACTTCCATACGCAGTGCTATCCTGGCGGGGGCGCTGCTGGATGACAAAAACCTCCTCTCTGAGATCCTCTTCCGTCTCCCCCCACATCCTTCCTCCATCAACAAGGCCCTTAGTTTTTTCTTTTGAAATTACGCGTGTGAGTTTAATTAAATATCTCAGTAATCCCGATCTCATATGCACCTCTATGAACAATAAATTCTGAAAAAATAGTAAAAAAATAAAAAAAATCTGAATTGGTTGCTAATTCTAAAAAAATGCATAAGTTGAACGCTTTTCCATGGATTAGGCTAGTCATAATGGGAGTAATATAGGGGGGGGGGTCTCTTTTCCTCTATCTTCTCGAGCCCTCCTCTAATCTATTTGGTTGGTTGGCCCGGTATCGTTCAGGTCATGCCTCTCTTCCCCTCTCCTGCCGCCGATGTCGCCATCCAGAGTGGGAAGGGAAGGGGCTAGATGCATTTATAGTTGTAGCTTTAGAGGTGTTCAATTGTATGTGTTTTGGAGTTTAATGCTGAAGCTTGCGAGCGGCGTCTGGTAGCTAGCTTCCCCTCCTTCCCATTGTTGGTGGTGGAAACTGGTGGTCGGTGGCGGATATAGCCGGAGCTCCACCAATAAGCTCACCAAGCCCCTGATCTAGAGAAGGGGAAGCTGCTTCTTCTCAGCTTTTGAAGCCACCAAGATGGTGGAACTTGAGTGATGGAGAGGCGAAAGACTGCAGCTTGTGGATTGAGTTTGAGCACATAACGATGGTCATCGTAACAGAGGCACTGGCGCCTAGAAATGCAGTTCAAGGCTGCCCGACATTGCCATGCCACTACATTCTATGGCCCAAGGGTAGCCATGTCCTTTCCTCTCGGCAACATGGTGACATATGGGAGGCAATTCTGGTTCTCATCAAAATCCATGGCTTGTCGCTATGGCTACCAAGTGGCCTAGTCTCCGGAAATGGCGAGCTGAATCCGCGTGTAGGTGGTGGACCCAATCGCATTTCTGACTTTAGTTTGGGGTCACTGCAAAAGTCCAGGGAATTGTTTGTATTCCTATGTTTATATGGGTCCTTTTGTAAAACATGATGTATTCTTTCTATATGGATAAATTTTCGAGATCCCTCTGCTGTTAAAAATGACGATTTCCCCATTTATTTTTTTCAGTTTAAAGCTCATGTTTAGTAGTTTAGCATTGATAGAAAAAGGAAGAGTCCCTTCTAGAGTGTGGCGTTGCAAAGGCCAAGCTCCATGGAGGTTGTTTTGCCAAAAAAATCAAAATATATTTAAAATTTTCAAAAAATGTCAACTGTCTTTCTACATATGCATATGCAAATTCTTCAAGTATGTGTAACGTTTCATCAACTAATTTGGTTATTTGCATGCTACACAAAAAAGACAAATATCTGACCCAAATACAACAAAGAAAAGGCCGGACGCGGCTAGCCAACGCCGCTGCGCTTGTTCGTTGTTTCGAGCGCATCCTCCACTACATGCACGCATAGAACGAAGCAGAAACACTGCTCAACATCTTCACGCTACCTCATTCGAGAGACCACGTGCATTTATTTGGGGTTTCAAAAAGTTTAAAAAGCCCTAACTTTTGATCCCAGCATCGTAATTTAGATCCTTTCACTGTTGGGTTTATTGCGACGAGTTCTTCAAAACTAGATCTCATATGGGTAGGTTTCGATGAATTTTTTTTGAGCAATTTTGGGTGTAAATGAAGAAAACTTTAGTGTTGTAGGAAAGCAACTTCTTCTTTATGGTCTAATAGGACTATCTATTAGGTTGGCTTGTGTAAAAACAAGAAAAAAAACAAAAAAGCACGAGACATCTGTAGCGTTGTTAACAAGCAACTTCATAGTCCCCAAGAATCTAGGCAACTTGGTGATGCTTGTGTATATGAACGCCTGCGTCTGTAGCTGCCTAGATTGATCATCAAGTTGCCTACCATAACTAGCAAATAGCAGACAACAAAATAGAGTGAGGTTGCTTCTGTTTAGCACTAAAGTTTCCACATCTATCATACAAGTTGCTTTTGCAAAAATAATACACAAAATATATCCATGTGGGGTTTAGTTTGGATGAGCACGTCGCGAACTGCCTAGCCAACACCCACGTGCCCAATAGCATTGGCGGGTAGACTCCCCAAGAAAAAGCCAGCAACTTTTGAGGTGTTTTTATGCAACTCCAGTGCATTCACCAGACAACTCGTGTGTAGTCCCAGTGTGACTTGGTATCTAGATAAAGCGGCCACATATAGAAAAGATTAAATTCACCATGCAACTCGTTTGCACTCAAAGCCTGAACAACTCCACTGTTTTCATTAGGCACTAGGCAGTAGCAGAGAAGAAAACACACACGCGCATGCGCGTGCGCACTCATACACATAATCATGTGCCTCATATCTCCAGCTAGAAAACCTAACCAGTTCCACCAGCTCCCATCGACGGTCGCACCAAGGGATCCCACCCGAGGAGAGGAAAATCTTGACTCGACCTCTATGACCCAAACATAATTACAGGTATCTAAAACCTTTAGATATTTACTAAATAATGGTTTTTGTAAATGTTTTTGTTCTTGAGGATTGGGCAACTGGATACATGGTTTTAGGCAAACTATTTGTTGATTGTGGGCAGCTGGATACTTTGTTTTAAGCAACTGTATGGTTGATTGTGGGTAACTGGATACTTTTTTTGAGGGCAACTTTGGGTGCGAAGGAGGCAACTATCGTGCTATAAGGAACCAACTTTTTCGCCAAGTAGGACTGCCTATTAGGTTTGTTTGTGTAAAAACAAGAAAAAACACACAAAACATAAGTCCCCTTTAGTGCTACATACAAAACAACTTTGCTGCACAATGCGTACCTGTGAATTTTACTAACATTATCCCAATTTGCCTGTCATGGTTGCTCATTTGCCTATTATTTGCTAGCCAGTTGCCTACAATTGATGTTCAGTTGCCTATAAATATTGTAAATTGCCTACCATTGATGTCTAGTTGCCTACTATTGGTAATTAGTTGCCTATCATTGCTGCTCAGTTGCCTAACTTTGCAAAAATAGTTGCCTATAATATTGTGAAGTGGTTTATCATTGTTTTTCTAAGTTGCCTACAAACACTCTAAAGTTGCCAAAATTGACCACCAACTTTCCTATCATAGTTAGCAATAGCAGACACAAGAGTATCAATTGGTAGACGACTTCATAATATTATAGGCAGTTTAGAAACAATGACATACAAGCATGAACAATATGCAACTTAAAAGTACCGGTAAGGAAGTTAGAAGAATGTTAGCAAAAAATAATTAGGACAGGAAGTGTAGTGAAGTTGCTGATTTTTAGCACTAAAGTCGGCTCTCGTAGAAAGAAAGTTGCTTATAAAGGTGATATGATGTTGTCTACCTCTATTCAAAGTTATTCTCTATTACCCTCCGTCCCAAAATAAGTGACTCAAGTTTATACTAGCTTTATTACAAAGTTAGTACAATCTTGAGTCACTTATTTTGGGACGGAGGGAGTACTAGTTAGTTGCTCATTGTTGCTAATTAGTTACTTTAAATTGGAGTGGAGTTGCTTTTGTTTAGCACTAAGGTTGTCTCATCTAGCATCTAAGTTGCTTTTTGAAAGAAAGAAAAATCATCAAAACATATCCATGTGGGTTTAGTTTTGAAGAGCTCGTCATGACCTAGCTAGCCAACACCCGTGTGCTTAGTAGCGTTAACGGGTAGACTCCCATAGAAAAGGAAAGCATACGGATCACGTACCACCCATCCACACATAGTTTAAAATTTTAAATCATGATAGATGACTTAGATCCCACAAAAAACTTTTCGATATTGTAGGTAACTTAGGTCCCTTGATGGACAACTTTCATAGTATTTTAAGAAATTGAGGATCACTCATAGGCAACTTCATAGTGACACGGGCAACCTGGTTTCTGAGGTAGACAACTTAGAAGCCATGTTAGACAAGTTTCCACTCTACGGTAAGAAACTTTCTCAGTATGATAGGCAACTAAACAATGCACAACTTATTTTCCAATGTATGCAACTTAAAAATCATGGTGAACATCTATTAGACTGTTGCACACAACTAACTAGGTGGCTACTAGGCAAAGCTAGTTATACACATGATGCAATTCATCTAGCATTAGAGTTGCTCATGTTTAGCACTAAAGTTGCTTCATCTAGCATCAAAGTCGCTTTAAAAAAAATCGTCAAAATATATTCATATGAGATCTAGTTTTGAAGAGCTCGTCATGAGGAACCCAGCGTTGAAAACGGTTCTTCGTTTTGACAATCGGTTCAAAAGTTATAGTTTTTTAAAAAATTGATACAGATTAAATAGTTTTTTTTCACGAATACGCAAAGCGTACGTATCGTTCATTAATAGGTAGAAAAGAGTGTACAAAGAGGACGGGGCGCTAGAGCGCTAAGTACACAGGGATGGCTTAGCCGCTAGAACAAATATCAGGCGTCTATGGTGCTATGGTAGCTAACCCAGTCGCTCCTGCCTTGATCCAGGAGCTCGCTTCTTCGCGGATGTCATGGCATAGCTGACGTCGGCACATGCATACACATACGTATCCTTCACACTTCCCACTGGATAGGGCCTTTGTTACCTAGCGTGTGCGCTCGCGATCACCTCATCGTGCAGCTGCACTTTGCAGCATTTAGGTTTAATCTATGTATTTGTCCTTTTTTTTGTGTACATCACATATGAATATATATGTTCATGAGATTTTATACATGTATACTACAATATGTGTCTACATGAAAACTTTTTTTCAGATATTTTTTTGAGATGTGGAAAAGGCATTTTCGCTTGAAAAAAAAGAGAGCTACTTTTCGCTTTGGAGGACCAAGATGAGTATCCAGCTTTAGTGGACAAGAAATTCACAGTGATTTGAATGCTAAGCTAAGGTTGGCACTTGACTTTCTCGTACCTGAATCTTTGGCTGTAGTGTATTACTGTACTTTTCAGTTTTCAGTTCTCACTCTATGCAAATCTTATTACTGCACCTGATTCTTTTTTCCGGGAATGGTTATATAAGCTATTGCCACAATAATTATATTGAGCAGCTTCGATCTTTTCTTGCTTTCTGCCCTGTATGCACTACTCTTTTCCTATAATCACCGATGACATAGGATAAAAACGGAAGGAAGTGCTTTTTTTTCTACATGAAGGAAATAGTACCTGCATTGTATAGGATCAGATGAATCCAACTTGATGAAAAAACAATTTATCAGACCACTAAGGAAAGTAGCACTCATTTTTCTCCCACATGGAGAAAAAAGTTTAACTTTGCAGTGGGCAACCACCTTATGGTACTTAGCGTTTATTGTAGTGAGAAGAGAACAAATGGAAAAGTTGAAAAAGATGCACATAAGCACACAAACATGTAAGCAAAGATCATCAGGAAGGCAAGCTTGCTTTAACGTGCTTGCTTGGAAACCATATGGTAAACGAGCCACAAGGTAAGTACTGCTTAATCAAAAAGGTAGTAATATATCTTCATCATCCCAGTTAGCTAATTGTGTCCAGAGATAAGTTAATACAGAGAAGTTGGCAAATTAAACGGTGAACTCCTACAAGTTGACTTCCAAGTAGATAAGTACACGCTATGTAGATGGTCAATCTCCATGTGAAGTTACCAAAATGGAAGAACCTTCAGCAACAAGCCCACTCCTGCATCTCAGCAACCAGAATACAACTCTAGATACCTGTGGAAACAATCAGTGTCATTAGTCAAACAATTTTGTACGTGAAATGACGGGAAAGACATTGAAGCTATGCAACCTCACAACTTTTTATGATTGAAACAGTAAAAAATATCACAACTTTTTATGATATCATCTCAGCATGGTTATGGGAAAAAACAATAGAAACATAGATTATCAGTAGGTTATTTGTGGTGTAATGGCACCAAGTTCTACTGCTAGCACATTCTCGAGTATTTTCACCACATGGCAAATGCTGAACCAACTTTTTACAGACAAATATATCCATCTTTTGGTGTCATGATCATCTAGCTTTGAGAACCTGAGAGAAATACTCGAGAATGAGAATAAACAAGCTGGATGGATAAATTTCTCTCAGGTTCTCAAGCACCAAAAGACGGTCCATATGCAAATTTACATCACGAGGTGCATCTGGTTCAAAACCAGCCGCCGCCCGCAAACGCCCAACCGCCACTTCATTTCCCTTCCCGCCCGCCCGCCCGCGTCTGCCCGCCCGCTTCCCGCCGCCGCCGCCCCACCGTCCGGTGCCGCCATGGACCAAAGCGGCGACCCGCCGCCTTCTCCGCCGCCGCCCAGCCGGTGGCTGACCCACGTGGCCGTCGCCGCTGCCATCTCGCCCGCAACCGCTGCCATACCCCCCGCTGGCCCGATTAAGCGCCGCCCGGCGGTAGCCACCGCGCGGCGAAGCCGACGAAGGGACGAGGCGGCGGAAAACGGGCGGCCAACCACAGCCGCAACCCGACCGACAGTTCTACGCGGCCGGTGAAGCTCTCCAAGGCGGTCGCAGCGGCTCGGGGTGACAAATCGCAGCCGATGCGGCCGACGACCTCCTCCAGCAGCCCTACATCCATTCCTCAACCTCCCTCGCCGCCACCGCCGCCGTGGAGGACGATGTGGCCACGCCGACGGCCACCGCCTCCAACATGTTCGACGAAATGTCGCAAAGGTATAAATTTTCCGGTGGTGCAATGAAGATGCTTCCGGTGGTGCTCACGGCAATGAGAGTTCACCGCCTGTTGAGAACGTCGGCAAAGATGGTGGTGAAGATGATGATCCTACAACGGTTCACAAGGCCGGGGGTGTTGATGACCCGCATGAGTAATATTCATCACTACTGGAATCAGCTTCTTTGTCGTCCGCCAGACGGCAAACCGTCCGGCTGAACACGTGCCAGCAAAGGCCTTCTTTGCAGCCCGCTTCGTAGAAACGAACGGCAAAGGATTGTGCCGTCAGCCATCCGAGGCCAGCAGACGGCAACGACAACGGACGGCAGCGGTGTGAGGTGAGAGCCGTTAGGGGGTTAATGGCGTTCTTTGCCGTCCGCTAGCCGACGGCAAAGGGGCAAAGCTCTTTGCCATCCGCTGACGGACGGCAAAGAGCTTAGCTAGGGCAGCACTGGGATGCTGCCACGTGGCCAGCTATGTCGTCGGCCAGCAGACGGCATAGATGGCCCTGTTTGCTAGGCCTATTTGGTCACTTTGCCGTCCGCTTGCAGACGGCAAAATGACCAAATAGGCAGCCAGTGTTGCCAGTTTGCACAGGTGACTGCCACGTGTCCTCTTTGCCGTCGGCTAGCGGACGGCAAAGAGCTTTGTCATCCGCTAGCGGACGGCAAAGAGGCTACACATCCCCTGTTTTTATTTAAATCCAATTAATTAGACATGGTTTCAAACACAGATATACATGCATACATATCCAACAGCATGTCCAACAACATATTTGATCAAATCCAACAACATAGTTCAACAAAGTCCAACATATCCATATATACATAACCACAAACAACTTTCCAACAACATATCCATATAGACATACATATCCAAACAAGTTTTCATAAACAACAAGGAAGCACCAGAAAAATAGTGCACTCCATGAATCCAAGCCTTCCTCATGTAAAGCAAATCTGCAAATTGGGAAAGATGAAAGTTAGAAGAAGAAGTAGAAGAAGAAGAAGAAGAAGAAGACTAGTTAGAAGAAGAAGACTAGTTAGAAGATGATGATGATGATGATGATTTTTTCTTCTCTTTCTTTTTCTCCTCTCCTCTTCTTAGAGCTTAGCTAGGTAAAAATGCTAAGTGTAGGTCATTTTAGAGCTAAGCTAGGTAAATAGGTCATTTTGGAGCTTAGTAAGGTTATTATGTCATTTTCGAGGAAAATAAGAGAAGTCTATATCATTTTGGACGTAACAGAGATTAACATGCCATTTTTTACCTAAGTATGCTAAGTATGGCATAAATGAACTGAATAAGCTAAGTATAGCTCATTTTTTAATAACTTAGGTAATTATGCCATTTAGAAGGAAAATAAGCTAAGTATCCATTTGTAAAGCAAAACATTAGAGAAAACTTACCCTCATCACAACAAATATGATGAAGATCGCAACTAAGATAACAATTGATCCAGCGGCATAATGATACCAAGCCTCATTATCAATAGCATATTTTCTAATCTTCTTAAGCTTCAGGCGCATTGCATCCATCTTCAAGTGCATTGCATTCATCTTCATCTTGTGATCATCGATGACATCGGCAACATACAACTCCAATGTCATCTTCTCTTCTTCAATTCTTTTAATTTTTTCTTTCAAATACTCTTTTTCTTTTTCAACTAAATTTAACTTCTTGACAAGAGGGTCGGTTTCAAATTCCGGTTCACATACCTCCTAGATTAAAATATCTCTATGTCAACTTGATGGCCATAATTGTCATAAATGCGAAATGCAACAAATAGTTATGAAAGAGAATTTACCACATCCGAATCATAAAGCGGGCGAGGTCCGATGGGGACAGAAATCAAGACCGTGGCACTATGTATAAGAAACAATCATACAAAGTAAGAAAATTATACATACCAACTATATAAATCATACAAAGTACAACATAAAAAATTTAATACCTAAGAATCACTATCGGTAATGACGTGCTCATCATCATCATTAATAAATGCATCATCAACATCACTATCGGTAATGACGTGCTCATCATCATCATTAATAAATGCATCATCATGTGGAAGGCCACCTTTACGTAATCGTCCAAGCATTGACAGGTCATCTGCAGCAGTAACTTCTTCTTCTTCCGGCTCTTCTTGTTCCGGCTCAGGGTCGGATTCACTATCGTTGTCTACTTCAATGTTCTGGGGTGGAGTAGAGTGTTTCTTGAAACTTTTTTTGGCAAGACGTGTTTCTTGGAAGAATTCTCCTTCGTCATATGTGTCTTGGTTAATGTGACGTTTGATACGTCTCCAACGTATCTATAATTTCGATTGCTCCATGCTACTTTATCAATTGTTTTAAACTATATTGGGCTTTATTTTCCACTTTTATATTATTTTTGGGACTAACCTATTAACTGGAGGCCCATCCAGGTGTTGTTTTTGCCTTTTTCGGTGTTTGAAGAAAGCAGAATATCAAACGGAGTCCAAATGGAATGAAACCTTGAAGCGTGATTTTCTCACGAGCGTGATCCGGAGACTTGGACCCTCGCCAAGGAACAACGGAGGCGGTCACGAGGGTGGGCGCCCCCTAGGGCGTGCCCCTGCCTCGTGGGCCCCTGTTGCTCCACCAACGTACTCCTTCCTCCTATATATACCTCATTACCCCCAAACGATCAGAACAGGAGCCAAAAACCTAATTCCACCGCCGCAACTTCCTGTATCCACGAGATCCCATCTTGGGGCCTGTTCCGGAGCTCCATCGGAGGGGGCATCCACCACGGAGGGCTTCTACATCAACACCATAGCCTCTCCGATGAAGTGTGAGTAGTTTACTTCAGACCTTCAGATCCATAGTGTTAGGAATAAGCAACTTATATTCCCATGAGGCCATAGGCCGATATATATATACATGTACATGTGTGGAACATATGCAGGAAACCCCTTATATAACGGGATAAATACAAAGGGGTACATGACTTATATTATAACTCTAACACCCCCCCCCCCTCAAACTCATGGTGGATGAACTACACTGAGTTTGGAGAGATAATAGCCATGTTGTGCTCTAGTCTGGGCCTTCGTCAGAAATCCGCCAATCAGTAACTCGGAAGGCACATCTTGAAGAGCAATAACCTAATCCTGCACACCGGTAGCACATAAAAAGCATCAACACCAATATGCTTGGTGAGCTCATGCTTCACAGGATCACGCGCAATGCTAATAGCACCTGTACTGTCAGATAAGAGCAGAGTCGGTGTAGTGACAGAAACACCAAAATCCTGAAGTAACCATCGTGACCAAGTCACCTCTGCCGTCAAAAGAGCCATTGCTCGCAACTCAGCCTCGGCACTTTCGAGCAGGAAACTGCAAGCTGTTTCTTCGTCTTCGAGCAATGAGAGAACCACCAAGAAAAACACGATGGCGAGAAAGTGAACGGCGATCGGAAGGATCACTAGCCCACGTAGCATCTGAATAGGCCTGAAGCTGTAAAGAACTGGAGCGAGGAAAGAATAGACGATGAGAGATGGTGCCCCAAAGATATCGGAGAACACGAAGAGATGGCTATAGTGAACCGATGTGGGAGCAGAGACGAACTGACTCAGAATATGAACCGGATAAGAGATGTCCGGACGAGTGACAGCTAGATAGACAAGATTGCCAACAAGATGACGATAACGCGTCGGGTCAGGGAGAGGATCACCATCAGTAGCACAGAGGTGAAGATTGAGCTCCATAGGAGTCTCAACAATGCGCTCATCAGTAAGAGCAGCACGAGCAAGAAGATCGTGGATATACTTTTCCTAGGATATAAAAAAGCCATCAGAGGTAGAAGAGACTTCAATCCCAAGAAAGTAGCGAAGAGGTCCAAGATCAGACATAAGAAACTGCTCCCTAAGACGGGCCTTCACAAAGGCAATATACCCGGGGTCATCCCCAGTGATGATCATGTCATCAACATAGAGAAGAAGAAGAGTACGACCACGAGGAGAAAGGTGAATAAACAACGCTGGATCATGAGCACTGGCTGAAAAACTAGCGGCAGTGACCACAGAGGCAAAACGCTCAAACCAGGCACGGGGAGCTTGCTTAAGGCCATAGAGAGAGCGACGAAGACGACATACCATGCCATCAGGAATAGAATACCCAGGTGGTGGCTGCATATACACCTCCTCACGCAGCTCACCATTAAGAAAAGCATTCTTAACATCAAGCTGAGAGATAGACCAGTGACGTGCAGAGGCAACGGCAAGAAGTGTACGAACAGTGGTCATATGGGCCACGGGAGCAAAAGTCTCGTCATAATCACGACCATGCTCCTGTTGAAAACCACGAGCCACAAGACGAGCTTTGTGACGCTCAAGGGAACCATCGGAGCGGGTCTTAACCTTGTAGACCCATTTACAAGTGATGGGACGGATTCCAGGAGGAAGAGAAACAAGATCCCAGGTACCAGTGCGTTCAAGAGCAGCGATCTCCTATGCCATCGCAAACTGCCATTCAGGATGAACAACAACCTGATGATAAGAAGTCGGATCAAGAATAGCTGCACCAGCGGTGGGAAATCCAAAGCGATCAACAGGCGGAAGAGGACGAGAACGCAAGCCATAAGTAGGCTGAGAGGAAGATGACGACACATCCACAGAGGCATCGACAGGTCGTGAATGACGAGTGTAATGCTGAGGAAAAGATGGAACAATAGAAGGAGGAATCGACAAGGCAGAATCGGGAGGTGGCGACGAAGAAGCCACCGGAGATGAAGGTGTAGAATCCGGTGACATGCTAGACGAGGAGACCGGGGAAGATGGTGGCTGCAAATCGACTAGAGGTGGAGAAGCAGAGGGAGTGGAACGAATAGGCACAGGCTCGACGGGGGTGATAGGTGAGTCAGGAAAAGTGAGGAAAGAGATATCCTCCACAGAAAAGGTCGAGGAAGATGGGCGTGGGTAGAAGGGACGAGACTCATCAAAAGTCACGTCTCGAGAGATACGCATCCGACGACCAATAGGATCCCAACAGCGATAGCCCTTATGCTCATCACTGTAGCCTAAGAATACACACTCAACAGACTGAGCGGTCAGTTTGTTGCGTTCACGAGGGGCAAGAAGAACATAGCAAACACAACCAAACAAGCGAAGCATCGAATAATCGGGAGAACGATCAAAAAGACGCTCGAAAGGAACACCACCCTGTAGAGCAGCGGAAGGCTGTAGATTGATAAGATAGGTGGAGGTGGAGACGGCCTCAGCACAAAAATGAGGCGGGAGAGAGGCAGCAATCATCAATGCACGGGCCGTCTCAAGAAGATGTCGATGCTTTCGCTCAGCCACACCATTCTGAGCATGAGCACCAGGACAAGAGAATTGAGAGAGAGTTCCTTGCTCAACAAGAACACCACGCAACATCTTAGAGATATACTCGCCAGCGGAGTCAGCACGAAAAACACGAATGGGTGAAGAGAACTGAGTATGAACCATGGCAGCAAAATGCTTATAAATAGACAACACCTCACTACGAGAAGTCATGAAATAAAGCCATGTGTAACGAGAGAAATCATCTATGAAAATAATATAGTATTTATGACCACCTGTCGAAGCGAAAGGAGTCGGACCCCGTACATCATAATGGACTAAATCGAAAGGACGCTTAGACACTGACTCACTATGTGAATATGGTAACTGAATCTGCTTGCCAAGACGACAACCCTGACACTCTAAAGAGACATCTCCTGAGACAGACCCCAGAAGACCTTGATGAACTAAAGACGACAACCGAGAACCACAGAGATGACCAAGTCGATGATGCCACTGCTTGAAAGAACCAGTAACGGAGGCGGAAGGAACATGAAGCCAGTCCAACTCCCAAAGTCCCTGAGAATCACGGCGGCGAGGGCCAGCCCCAACCAGAGTGTGCGTGCGACGGTCTTGGACAGAACAAGAGTCAACATCAAGGATGACACGACAACCAGAATCAGTAAGTTGACCAGCAGAAGACAAATTCATGGTAAGTCGAGGAACATGAGCAACATCAGGAACAGAATAAGAAGAAGTGGTAAGATTTCCTCTACTAATGACAGAAAGTGGAGTACCATCAGCAGTGAGGACATGAATAGGAGAATCCAGCGATCGAAGACAGGACAAAGAGGAAGAATGAGAAGACATATGAAAAGAAGCTCCAGAGTCCAGAACCCATGGGGATGTACCTGACTGTGTAGAGGGTGATTGCTCAGTGCGGGAAGCATCAGTCACAGAACCAGCAGTACCCGTCGAGGAAGAACCTGAAGCCGCGAGCAGACGCTTAAGTCTCAGAATATCCTGCTCAGTCAAAGCAATGGCAGAAGCTATCGAGGTAGATGACGAAGTCCCTGAAGATGATGATCGCGCCTTGTGCAGGTGTTTCCTCTTCGTGTAGCACTGGGACTCAATATGACCATCATTATTGCAGTAGTCACAATGTGAACGGGGGCGACCTGAGCCTCCAGAAGGAGTGGGCAAGAGCGGCGGAGCACTCGAGCGAGAAGGGGTCGGTGCAGCAGGTGGCGTGAAAGAAGCCCGAGTAGCAAGCACAGAGGAAACCTCCAGCAAACCAGCACCACGTAAGCGAGTCTCCTCAGCATGAATCTCAGAAAGCGCCTCCATGAGAGAAATACGGCCACGAGCAAACAACTGAGCACGCCGAGGCTCAAACTCCTTACGGAGCCGAGACAGGAACTCGTAGACACGATGAAACTCCAAATTGGCCTGGACAGCCTGGCAACAGGGGCAAGTACGACAACCAGCACTGCAGAGAGAATCAAGCTGGCGCCAGATAGCAGAACTCTGTGCATAGAAGTCATCAACAGTAGAGTCACCCTGCTGAAGAGCATGCTCCTGACGGACCACAGAAAGGTATAAGGCATCACCAGAGGGCTCATAGGGCTGACGAAGACGGGTCCACATCTCAAAGACAGTAGGAAGACCCGTAAACTCATAAGCAAACCGAGGCGAGAACACTAGCGGTGAGAACAGCTGCAGCGACGAGCATCATCATCAAGCCACTGGGTGTAAACAGACAGAGCACCATGATACGTCTGAAGAGCCTCCTCATAAGCCAAAACCCTCTCCTCATAAGCACGATCAGCAGCCTCATCAGCAAGCTTAGCCGCATCCTTGGCGGCCTGATTAGCATCCGTAGGAAGAACCGGTGGAGTCGGCGGAATAGGGGCCACCGGAGAAATCGGACGTGGCGGACAGCAGACCTCGCTAGAAAGAACACCCCAAAGACGGATGCCACGCATGTGAATGCGCATCAAGCCAGTGAACTCGGTGTAGTTAGTACCATCGAAGATCACCGGACAGCGAGGGACAGCGACATAGCCCGATGCAGCAGACATTTTTTTTAGAGCAGAGATCCGAAATCAGCAGAATCCAACCGGGCGAGCACCAGGGACGAGACCACAGCGTCCAATTGGGAACGGGACGAGACCGAGGATGGCGGCTGGCAGCAGAGATCCAGGCGCCTTGAGCGCAAGAGAAGGCGGAGCAGCCCGATCCAGTCGGGCAAGCGTCGGGCGGAGCGGGCGGCGTCGATCGGGGCGGAACAGGCAACTTCCATCCGGGTGGAGCGTCGGGCGGAGTGGGCTGCTTCGATCCGGGCGGAGCAGCGGCTTCGATCCGGGTTGAGCGGGCGGGGGTTCGATCCGGGCGGAGCAGCGGCTTCGATCCGGGTTGAGCGGGCGGGGCTTCGATCCAAGCGAGATAGGCGGGCTTTTATACGAGCAGACGGCTGCAGTCCGAGCTCGAGAAGAAATTGGGCAAGAAGCGGGATGACCAGCAGCGGGAGCAGACGTGGGGAACCGGCGGCGGAGAGAGAAGCAGCCGCGGCTTCACAGGAGGATCAATCACACGAGTTGCGGCGTGTAAAAAAATTGACCTAGCTCTAATACCATGTTAGGAATAAGCAACTTATATTCCCATGAGGCCATAGGCCGATATATATACATGTACGGGTGTGGAACATATGCAGGAAACCCCTTATACAACAGGATAAATACAAAGGGGTACATGACTTATATTATAACTCTAACACATAGCTAGTAGCTAGATGGCTTCTTCTCTCTTTTTGGATCTCAATACAATGTTCTCCCCCTCTCTCGTGGAGATCTATTCGATGTAATCTTCTTTTTGCGGTGTGTTTGTTGAGACCGATGAATTGTGGGTTTATGATCCAGCTTATCTATGAATAATATTTGAATCTTCTCTGAATTCTTTTATGTATGATTGAGTTATCTTTGCAAGTCTCTTCGAATTATCCGTTTGGTTTGGCCAACTAGGTTGGTAGTTCTTGCAATGGGAGAAGTGCATAGCTTTGGGTTCAATCTTGTGGTGTCCTTACCCAGTGACAGAAAGGGTTACAAGGCATGCATTGTATTGTTGCCATCGAGAATAACAAGATGGGGTATTTATCATATTGCATGAATTTATTCCTCTACATCATGTCATCTTGCTTAAGGCGTTACTCTGTTTTTAACTTAATACTCTAGATGCATGCTGGATAGCGATCGATGACTGGAGTAATAGTAGTAGATGCAGAATCGTTTTGGTCTACTTGTCTCGGACGTGATGCCTATATACATGATCATACCTAGATATACTCATAACTATGCTCAATTCTGTCAATTGCTCAACAGTAATTTGTTCACCCACCGTAGAATACTTATGCTCTTGAGAGAAGCCACTAGTGAAACCTATAGCCCCCGGGTCTATTCTCATCATATTAATCTCCATCACTTTTATACTTGCTTTGTTTTTTCTTTGCTTTTCACTTTTCACTTTGCATCTATATACCAAAAATACCAAAAATATTATCTCTATCAGATCTCACTCTCGTAAGTGACCGCGAAGGGATTGACAACCCCTAATCGCGTTGGTTGAGAGTAGCTATCATTTTGTGCAGGTACGAGGGACTTGTGCGTGGCCTCCTACTGGATTGATACCTTGATTCTCAAAAACTGAGGGAAATACTTACGCTAATGTGCTGCATCATCCTCTCCTCTTCGGGGAAAACCAACGCAAGCTCAAGACGTAGCAAGAAGGATTTCTGGCGCCGTTGCCGGGGAGGCTCACGCAAGAGCAAGTCAAGCACCATACCAAGTACCCATCACAATCCCTATCTCCCGCATTACATTATTTGCCATTTGCCTCTCGTTTTCCTCTCCCCCACTTCCCCTTGCCGTTTTATTCGCCCTCTCTTTTCCGTTCGCCTTGATGTCTTTCTTGGCTCGTTTTCTCGCTTGGTTGAAATAGTTGAGTATTTATTCCTAAACAGAGAAGCTAATATCTATGGATCCTCATCCTCTTGCCAATCTTTTTAAGAGATCCAATTATGATGAACCAATTCCTAGTGATTTGGATGCACTAGATTATCTTTATAAGGTTTTGCAGAAATCCATGAAGTGACTCGAGATAGATCTTTGAATAAAAAGCATGATTGCAATGATTTTATTATAAATTCTTTTGATGTCAATTGTGCTAATAAGATGCAAAACCCTAAGCTTGGGGATGCTAGTTGTGCTATGCCTACTACTTGTTGCAATGATCATGATCGGGGTGATTCTTCTTATGATCTTGAAAATTTATTTAAGCCCCATGATGAATATGAGATTGATAATAGTGTTTGCAATAATATTGAAAGTGGGTTTGGAAGAGTGTCAACTTTAGATCCCACATATTTGGATAATGTTCAATCTTATGAAGTTTTTGATAAAAGTGGGTTTGGAGAGGTCATGACTTTAGTTAATATTAATCCCACTATTTCGGAAGAGTGTCAACTTTGCACGCATGTGGATCGTGTTGAGAATATGTTTTGTGATAGCTATATTGTTGAATTTGATTATGATCCTACATGTAATTATTATGAGAGAGGAAAATATGGTTGTAGAAATTTTCATGTTGCTAAATTACCTCTCGTTATGTTGAGATTGCTATTGTTCCTTTCCGCTTCCTTGCATATGCTCGTTTTTGCTTGCTACGATAATTTGTTTGCCTATAATATGCCTATGCATAGAACGTATGTTAGACTTAAGTGTGTTTGTCACATGTTTTAATGATGCTCTCTTTGTGCCTCAATTCTTGTCTTTCCTGTGCTGTGAGCATCATTGAAATCTCAATGCCTAGCTAAAAAGGCTTTAAAGAAAAGCGCTTGTTGGGAGATAACCCAATATTTTTCCTTGCTGCTTAGTAATAAATAATCCATCTAGCCTATTTTTAGATGTGGTTTTATCTTTTAATTAGTGTTTGTGCCAAGTTAAACCAATTGGATCTTCTTGGATGATAGTTATTTGATCTTGCAGTAATTTCCAAAAACTTTGCGCTCAGTGCCTGAATTGTTAAAAATCACCAGGACGTGATAAAATACTGATTCCAATTGCTGCTGATCAATAAATAAATTGTCCACTCTTCTAATTTTGGTAGAATTTTTCGAGTTCCAGAAGTTTGCGTTAGTTACAGATTACTACAGAGTGTTCTGTTTTTGATAGATTCTGTTTTGCGTGTGTTGTTTGCTTATTTTGATGAATCTATGGCTAGTAAAGTAGTTTATGATCCATAGAGAAGTTTGAATACAGTATGTTTAACACCAATATAAATAAAGAATGAGTTCATTACAGTACCTTAAAGTAGTCTTTTGTTTTCTTTCTCTAACGGAGCTCACGAGATTTCTATTGAGTTTTGTGTTGTGAAGTTTTCAAGTTTTGGGTGAATTCTTTTAATGGATTATGGAACAAGGAGTGGCAAGAGCCTAAGCTTGGGGAAGCTCATGGCATCCCCAAGATAATCCAAGGACACCAAAAAGTCAAAGCTTGGGGATGCCCCGGAAGGCATCCCCTCTTTCGTCCACTTCCATCGGTAATTTACTTGGAGCTATATTTTTATTCACCACATGATATGTGTTTTGCTTGAAGCGTCTTGTATTATTTGCGTCTTTGCTTGTTAGTTTACCACAATCATCCTTGCTGTACACACCTTTTGAGAGAGCCATACATGAGTTGGAATTTGATAGAATACTCTATGTGCTTCACTTATATCTTTTGAGCTTGATAGTTTTGCTCATAGTGCTTCACTTATATCTTTTGAGCGTGATAATTTTTTCTCTAGTGCTTCACTTAGATATTTTAGAGCACGGTGGTGGATTTGTTTTAAATAAACTTGATCTCTCATGCTTCACTTAGATTATTTTGAGAGTCGTTAATAGCATGGTAATTTTCTTAATGTTAATATACTTGGTATTCAAGATATGTGAAGCTTTCTTTTGAGTGCGTTGAATACTAAGAAAAGTTTGATGCTTGATAATTGTTTTGAGATATGAAGATGGTGATATTAGAGTCATGCTAGTTGAGTAGTTGTGAATTTAAAGAATACTTGTGTTGAAGTTTGTGATTCCCGTAGCATGCACGTATGGTGAACCGTTATGTGATGAACTCGGAGCATGATTTATTTATTGATTGTCTTCCTTATGAGTGGCGGTCGGGGAAGTGCGATGGTCTTTTCCTACCAATCTATCCCCCTAGGAGCATGCGCGTAATACTTGGCTTTGATAACTTCTAGATTTTTGCAATAAGTATATGAGTTCTTTATGACTAATGTTGAGTCCATGGATTATACGCACTTTTTCCCATCCTTCCACCATTGCTAGCCTCTCTAAATACTGGGCACCTTTCGCCGGTATCATACACCCACCATATACCTTCCTCAAAACAGCCACCATACCTACCTATCATGGCATTTCCATAGCCATTCCGAGATATATTGCCATGCAACTTTCCACCGTTCCGTTTATTATGACACGCTCCATCAATGTCATATTGCTTAGCATGATCATGTAGTTGACATCGTATTTATGGCAAAGCCACCATTCATAATTCTTTCATACATGTCACTCTTGATTCATTGCATATCCCGGTACACCGCCGGAGGCATTCATATAGAGTCATATTTTGTTCTAAGTATCGAGTTGTAATTCTTGAGTTGTAAGAAAAATAAAAGTGTGATGATCATCATTATTAGAGCATTGTAACAAGTGAGGAAAGGATGATGGAGACTATGATTCCCCCACAAGTCGGGATGAGACTCCGGACAAAAAAAAGAGGCCATAAAAAAAGGGGAAGAAAAGGCCCAAATAAAAAAAATGAGAGAAAAAGAGAGAAGGGACAATATTACTATCCTTTTACCACACTTGTGCTTCAAAGTAGAACCTTGATCTTCATGATAGAGAGTCTCTCATTTTGTCACTTTCATATACTAGTGGGAATTTTTCATTATAGAACTTGGCTTGTATATTCCAATGATGGGCTTCCTCAAATGCCCTAGGTCTTCGTGAGCAAGCGAGTTGGATGCACACCCACTTAGTTTTTTGTTGTTGAGCTTTCATATACTTATAGCTCTAGTGCATCCATTGCATGGCAATCCCTACTCACTCACATTGATATCTATTGATGGGCATCTCCATAGCCCGTTGATACGCCTAGTTGATGTGAGACTATCTTCCCTCTTTTTGTCTTCTACGCAACCACCTTTCTATTCCACATATAGTGCTATATCCATGGCTCACGCTCATGTATTGCGTGAAGATTGAAAGAGTTTTGAAAATGTTAAAGTATGAAACAATTGCTTGGCTTGTCATCGGGGTTGTGCATGATTTAAATAATTTGTGTGGGTAAGATGGAGCATAGCAGGACTATATGATTTTGTAGGGACAACTTTCTTTGGCCATGTTATTTTGAGAAGACATAATTGCTTAGTTAGTATGCTTGAAGTATTATTATTTTTATGTCAATATGAAATTTTGTCTTGAATCTTTCGGATCTGAATATTCATACCATGATTAAGAATATTTACATTGAAATTATGCCAAAGTATCACTCCGCATCAAAAATTCTCTTTTTATCATTTACCTACTCGAGGACGAGCAGGAATTAAGCTTGGGGATGCCTGATACGTCTCCAATGTATCTATAATTTTTTATTGCTCCATGCTACTTTATCAATTGTTTTGGACTATATTGGGCTTTATTTTCAACTTTTATATTATTTTTGGGACTAACCTATTAACCGGAGGCCCAGCCCAGAATTGCTGTTTTTTGCCTTTTTCAAGGTTTCAAGAAAGCAGAATATCAAACAGAGTCCAAAGCGGAATGAAACCTTCGAAACGTGATTTTCTCACGAGCGTGATCCAGGAGACTTGGACCCTCGCCAAGGAACAACGGAGGCGGTCACGAGGGTGGGGCGCCCCCTAGGGCGTGCCCCGCCTCGTGGGCCCCTGTTGCTCCACCGACGTACTCCTTCCTCCTATATATACCTCGTACCCCAAATGATCGTAACAGGAGCCAAAACCTAATTCCACCGCCAACTTCATGTATCCACGAGATCCCATCTCGGGGCCTGTTCGAGCTCACGGAGGGGGCATCCACCACGGAGGGCTTCTACATCAACACCATAGCCACTCCGATGAAGTGTGAGTAGTTTACTTCAGACCTTCGGGTCCATAGCTAGTAGCTAGATGGCTTCTTCTCTATTTTTGGATCTCAATACAATGTTCTCCCCCTCTCTCGTGGAGATCTATTCGATGTAATCTTCTTTTTGTAGTGTGTTTGTTGAGACCGATGAATTGTGGGTTTATGATCCAGCTTATCTATGAATAATATTTAAATCTTCTCTGAGTTCCTTTATGTATGATTGAGTTATCTTTGCAAGTCTCTTCGAATTATCCGTTTGGTTTGGCCAACTAGATTGGTAGTTCTTACCTTTGGGAGAAGTGCATAGCTTTGGGTTCAATCTTGCGGTGTCCTTACCCAAAGGATGTAAAGGGTTGCAAAGGCACGCATTGTATTGTTGCCATCGAGGATAACAAGATGGGGTATTTATCATATTGCATGAATTTATTCCTCTACATCATGTCATCTTGCTTAAAGGCGTTACTCTGTTTTAACTTAATACTCTAGATGCATCTTTGGATAGCGGTCGATGAGTGGAGTAATAGTAGTAGATGCAGAATCGTT
Source organism: Aegilops bicornis (assembly GCA_021605145.1). Lineage (NCBI taxonomy): Eukaryota > Viridiplantae > Streptophyta > Magnoliopsida > Poales > Poaceae > Aegilops > Aegilops bicornis. The sequence goes on along the minus strand of CM038674.1, from coordinate 61,361,319 downwards.
TGGTCTACTTGTCTCGGACGTGATGCCTATATACATGATCATACCTAGATATACTCATAACTATGCTCAATTCTGTCAATTGCTCAACAGTAATTTGTTCACCCACCGTAGAATACTTATGCTCTTGAGAGAAGCCACTAGTGAAACCTATGGCCCCCGGGTCTATTCTCATCATATCAATCTCCATCACTTTTATACTTGCTTTGTTTTTACTTTGCTCTTTTACTTTTCACTTTGCATCTATATACCAAAAATACCAAAAATATTATCTCTATCAGATCTCACTCTAAATAAGTGACCGTGAAGGGATTGACAACCCCTAATCGTGTTGGTTGCGAGTAGCTATCGTTTTGTGCAGGTACGAGGGACTTGTGCGTGGCCTCCTACTGGATTGATACCTTGGTTGTTAAAAACTGAGGGAAATACTTATGCTACTGTGCTGCATCATCCTCTCCTCTTCGGGGAAAACCAACGCAAGCTCAAGACGTAGCAACGTTCATAATCCTCTTCATTGGGGGGAGGTGGTCTAACACGTGGCGGCACTTCATAAACGACATCCCAACCACTGAGATTTTAATCACTTTGATAGGCCCACGGTAGATAGAAAACTTGGGTTGCTTGTTGAGCCGTAATATAGACATCAGGAACATCCAAATGGGTGCTTTGTTTGATTTCGACTAGCCCTATATGTTCATGAGTCCTTCTAGTCTCCCTGGGCTGGAACCAGTAACATCTGAAGAGGACGACGTTTGGTGGGTTATCACCATAGAATTGAAGTTCATAAATTGCTTCAACTCTTCCATAATACTCGACACCTCCTTCGTCGATAGCAGAGACACAACAATTTATAGACTTTCGATCGGCCATAGATAGCTCTTTGCCATAGGTACGAAAGCGATACCCGTTGATGTCGTAATTGTCAAATGAACGGACCTTATAGTCAAAACCATTAGCTACTTGTCTCAATTCGGCATCCATAATCTCTGAATTAGTGTACAAGTTTAATAAGAAAGGATTGTTGCATTAGTCTCAAATTAGCCAAAGAAGTGAAAGGGTCTAATGGAAATTACCCTTTTTTGAACCAAGAGATGAAACCGGGATATTCGTCTCCTTGCTTTGCCAGAAGCTCATACTCTTCGACGGAATCCTTTTGGATCACCGCTCCATACGAGAATATGGCGACGTATCGACTGCATCAAATATCCAGGAATAAGAGCAGTTCAAAGAAATTAGAAGTTGCGAAACAATGTAATGAGATCTTACTTGATGTACGGCCGCACTTCTGTTAGGTTGTTAAAGAGATACAGCGAAATGGTTCGCCATTCTTCAACATCCAACGATACTAGTTTCCAAGCACTGGATGGTGCGAGATTCCCTTTAAATAGGCTGAGGTTGGATTGACCCTTTGTAGGCTCGTCAGCATTGTACCGAGGCTTCAGATTATGCAAATGGCGATTTTTGGCTTCGTAGTGTGCTGTCACGAAGTTTGACGCCTCCTCAGTGATGAATGCCTCGGCCATCGATGCTTCTATTCTACGTTTATTTTTATATTTTGCTCAAAGCGTCTTCTGCATCCTCTCAGTTGAGTAGCACCAATGATTTTGCACGCCCCCCCCAATCGTGCCTCGGTCGAGAGATGCAAAATCAAGTGTTGCATTGGATTAAAGAAGCTTGGCGGAAAGATCATCTCTAACTTGCAGATCAACTCCGGTGCCAACTGTTCTATTTCTTCTAGGAGGCCAGGCGATAGTTCTTTCGCACAAAGAACATGGAAGAAATAGCTCAGCTCTGCCAGTACTAGCCATTCATCCTCAGGGATGAAGCCATGCAACATCACCAGCATTATCCGCTCTATCCATATGTGCCAATCATAACTTTTTAGACCAAATTATTTCAATTTATCAAGACTCGCTCCCCTCTTTAGATTTGCTGCATACCCATCGGGGAACATCAACTGCATTTTCACCCACAAAATAATTTCCTTCATAGCTGGCCTTCCAAGATTGAACCATGCCTTTGGCTTCTTCCAGTTCCGCTTTCCTTTCGGTTCTTGCATGTTTTGTAACGGTCTATCACAGAGCTCCTCTAGATCGTATCTAGCCTTAGTATTATCCTTTGATTTCCCCTCTATGCGAACAATGTACCAAAAATGGCTTGGCGATATTCTTTTCGATGTGCATCACGTCGATGTTGTGTGGGCAAAGGAGGTCTTTGAAGTAAGGCAGATCCTGTAAGCATGTCTTGTGAGTCCATGCGTGTTCCTTATTATACCCCTTGAAATACCCTGGGCGCCACAGATGCAGCTCGAGGCGTTTAACTAATCTAGGGTCTGCATTGGCACTGTCAACGCAGGTGGTGCAGAGTGTTTGACAACTCTACCTTTCATGAAGTTCTTCTTGTCTTTCCTGAACTTATGGCGAGGATCTAGAAATTGTCTATGCAAGTCGAAGCAACTATACTTGTGCCCCGCCGTCAGTCAACGAAACTCAAGTGCTCCCTTGCATGTGGGGCACGGGAACCTTCCATGCACACACCAGCCAACGAATAGCGCATACGCCGGCAAGTCATGCGTCGAGTACATGTACCAGGCACGCATTATGAAGTTCTCTTTGCTAAAGGCATCGTATGTCTTGAACTCATTATCCCAGGCTTCTTGCAATTCGTCCTTAAGCGGCTGCATGTACACATTCATATTCTGCCCCGGATAGTTGGGCCCTAGAATTATCAACGTCAGGAAAATGTTCTTTCTTTGCATAATCTGCCCCGGGGGGGGGGGAGATTGAGTGGAATGACAAACACGGGCCAACAGTTGTATGGGGCTGCCATCTGACCAAACACACTGAACCCATCTGTGATGACGGCGACTCGAGGATGCCTTGGATCTGCCGTTTTTTCCTTATGTAATGCATCGAAGCGCTTCCACGCTTCACCATCCGATGTGTGCACCATCATCACATTCCCATCTGCATCTAGTTCGGTTCTTTTGCCCGTTTTGTGCCATGTCATCTGTCTGGCCGCCTCTTCGACCATGAAAAGACGTTGAAGTCCTGGTACGATTGGCATATACCGAAGAACATTAACGGGTATTTTGGTCTGCGTCTTCTCACACGTACCGTTGTCTACCACAAGTCCACAACATACCTGGAAGAATTGCAAATGGGACAATAGTTCAAGTCCTCATACTGAAGCCTAAATAAGACACATCCTTTCTCACAGGCATGTATCTTCTCATAGGGCATCTTAAGAGCACGGAGGATTTTGTCTGACTGGTACAGGTTTGGAGGTAGCACATGGCCTTTGGGTAGAAATCGTCCGAAAACTGTCATCATCGCGTCGTAGCATTCTCTGCCCAAGTTGAATTGAGCCTTCAAAGCCATTATTTGTGAGATGGCATCCAGCTGACAAAGCTCAGTGTGCTTGTGGAGATGACATTTTAAGGACTCCAACATTTCAGTGAAGGCCTTTGCAGATTCCTCCATCTCCTTGTCCGAGTCCCGAGCATCGTCAAAGTCTTGCACCATGTCTGCGGTCCTGGTACCATGCTCGTCGGTGCGACGACGAACCACCTCGGCTCTGGCACGTTGGGCAGACTCACCATGTAATGTCCAGACCGTGTAACCAGCCGTAAAACCAAACTTCTGCAGGTGTTTACTCATTTCAAGCTCGTCCCTCTGATTATAGTTATCGCACCGGACACAGGGGCACCAGCTAAATTTCTGGCCATTTGCAATTGCGGCTCTAACAAACCCCTTAGTTTTTGTTAACCATTCCTCGGTCCAAACATACTGACTAGTGTAACCGGTGTACATCCACGCACGATCACTCATATTGACTTCCTACTGGACACACAAGAAATATATACATAATTAAGCAAACCATATCCATCAGTTAATGGAGTTTGTTAGTCTTATTACATCCATGCAACCTACACGCTAATAGGTAAGGATATGTCCTAATCCCACCCGAGTATGTGTAGATCGGGTTCGTTTTCCCATGCTCTGCTTCGGATCCAATGCAAAATTTCGGCATCACCTCCCCGCTGTTCTCCTGATACACGTCTCGGCAATAAGTAGAGAGGATGTGTACCCGGAGAACAATAGGGAGGCACTGACGAAATTTTGCATCAGATCCGGAGCTGAGCATATGGGAAAACGAACCCAATCTACACATACTCGGGCTGTCCATGGATAATGTTGGACAATTCGAAAGAATCACGATTATAAATATGCAAATGCATGCATATTTATAGATGTAACCCTTTCGAACGGGAGACACATAGTGGTTACGCCTACTAATGATTGACACCTATAGCTAGCAAGTTTCATCGGCACGAAGACCAGAAAGAGCAAATGAAGGGGGGAGGAGATGTCATTTGTGCTCACCTGTGACGCAGCAGGCGGAGCTCGTCGAACACTAGACCCTCGCAGCGACGAAATACCTGCATATTTAAATCGAAAGATGAGTAACATAGCAAGTATTCGACACCGACGGCCACATGTACCTCGCACTGACGATACTTGCTATTTACGGTACCATCGACACCGAGGAACCCTCTAACCCGCTCGTCCCCGGGTAAACTAAATAGCAACTACCATCGGTGCAAGGTACATGAGGCGGTCGGTGTTGAACACTAGATCCACATCCCACAAGTAAAGTCGGCGCCCGGCGTCCCGCAACAATAATTCTGGTGGCCGATGACGGTCGAACACCTTGGCAAATTTGTCTGGCAGCCTCTGCGATAAGGATTAAAGCCAAGTTTTGAAATTTCAAATAACCAAACCGACTTGAGTTAGTTTGGGTGTTTCAAGTTTCAACACTTAGCTTTCAATCGTCATCTCTGAGGCTGCTAGACAAATTCGCAATGGTGTTCGACCGCCATCGACGCCGAGAACTGCTGTCTTTGGATGCAGGACCCCTGTGTCACTTGTGGGACGTGGATGTAGTCTTCGACACCGACGGCCACATGTACCTCGCACTGACGATACTTGCTATTTAGGGACGCCGAGAACAGTTGCTTTGGGACGCCGGACGTCGGTGTCACTTGTGGGACGTGGATCTAGTGTCGGGGTGTCTTTTTCTTCTTCTTCTTCTTTCTCTTTTTCCTCGGGTATGGCAACACACGGTCGAAGGGTCAGCACTCGGACCGGGGGTTCTCGGCATTAACATCGGGACAGGCGGCTCGGCGGTCGTGGAGGCGGCGGGCGCCCGAAGCGCGCCGCCGGCGGCAAGCTTGGCGAGGCGAGGCACCGCCCATGACCTGAGGTGGTCTTGGGCGGGCGGTGAGCCAGCGCCCGCAGGGTGGTCTTGAGGCGGGGTGGCGAGGCCGGTCGGGCAGGCGGCGTGGCGGCCAGGCGGCGATCAAGGGCGGCGGCGCGGGTGGTGAAGAGGAGATCGAGAGAGAGAGAGGGGAGGGGTTGCGGGCGCGGCCCCTTTACTATAGTAGGTCAGTTCTTTGACGTCTGCTAGCAGACGGCAAAGAACGTACCTAGTGGGATGGGGCCGGGGGAACGGACGACCTAACAGCCGTTTTCTTTGTCGTCTGCTGGCTGACGGCAATTTTGTCGTAAGCCAGCAGACGTCAAAGAAAACGACCGTTAGGTCATCCCCGTACGCCCGCCACCCACGCTCTTTGCCATCCGCGGCAAAGCTTCTTTGCCGTCGGCTGGCGGACGGCAAAGATTTGCTGATGGCAAAGCCCTCCGTTGTCGTCCGCTGCCTCTTTGTCGCCCGTCTTTTGGTGGATGATGGCAAAGCCTCTCTTTCCCGTCCGCCAGCTGACGGCAACAACTTGGCAGACGGCAAATTAGCAATTTCCAGTAGTGCATGTGCATTTCAATTTCTAGGGTGAAAAACTTTGATTGAGACGATGCTCTTTTGGTAGAGGGTTTGAGACTATGACGGTGATGCACTTTTGATTGAAACTATGATGATGATGCACTTTATTTTGAAATTTTTGATGCTAGTTCAATGCAAAACCATGGCTGAACAGTGGCTGGCAGCAGCCGCGTGGCCGTTTTCAGATTTTTACATCTTTGATTTGGACCATCTATTGGAGTTGCTCTTTCGAATCATCAATTTGGACCATCTGTTGGAGTTGAGCATTTTCCAGAGCTCCAAAATGCACTTTTTGACGGTCCAAATTTATTTTGGACCGCCAAATTTTGAACCATCTATTGAAGATGCTCTTAGAACACTCCTCTATTATTTCAGGATGATGTAAATATACATCAAAAGCTAGCAGCCCAAATACAAAGGCAGATAAAAATAGTGCCATGATCAATACAGCCAAAAGTAAAGAACAATAATGCTTCTAGCACTAAGAACTTGAGGAAGCAACAATCAAAGATAAAAGAAACAATTATGTGTATCAGCGGCAAGCATGACAGACGCAAAACTAACCACATTCTGAAACCTATCATTCTTAGGGCCAAATTACACAGGAATAAAGTAATCTAATAGAATATGAATGCCGCTTATCTTACTCAAGTGGTAATTAAAAGGAGAGACATTTTGCATTCATAGGGTAAAAAGCGATCAGAGACCTGAAAGCACCCAAGAGGAAGTGATCGTTAAGAATCTCGATAGACACGCACTAAGCATGTCCTATTCCTGTACAGTACCAGTGTACAGGAACAGTGATCTGGAACAACAAACATTGAAGAGTAGCATGAATAAAGTAATCTAACAGAATATGAAACTGTTGTACTAGAGGGCAAGAAATTCAACGTGTTAAAGGATAACAAAATCGTTCAAATCAAACTTATTGCAGAGTAGCATGGCCATTGACCGAGCAGACAGAAGGTCGGGAGCTGAATCTGAGTTTTATGTCTGAAGATATCGACACTTTCATCAGTTAACTGAAACAGACTTGCAATAGCCTCGTCACCTCACGTCCTGCAAGTTCAGAGTTCATAGTCCAACAGAGAAACATCGCTGCCGGTTCAGACTCGTTGTCTGCAGAGATTTACAGAGAAACGCGAGCTGGCGCAACAGATCGAATCAAGACAAAGTAGCACAAAACAGGATCATAGCAAGAAGAGAAAGCGCTGTTACAGTAATCTGATCAAAATTCAGTAAAAACTTAACAAATCTGATCAAAAAAAAACTTTCCATTGGTACAGCAATCTGTAACCGGTACATCTCCTGACTTGAGTTGGCAGCCAATCATCCAATCAAAAGAATTTCTACAGCATGCCAATGGAATTGGATCAAGACCTACGTCGACAGTTTCACTGAATTTTGTTTTCGGCGTCAATGTTTCATTGCGAGCCAAACAACAAATCAGATGAAATAAAAATCTTACCCTGCAAAAATAATGAAGACCTATGCCAACAATTTACTCATCCATGGATGATCAGCTAGATGCAGAAGGTTCAGGGCAAGAAAATTGGTCGAGCACATCACAAGAGTTTACAAAAATAGAACAACCGCCATCGTCATAAAACTGAAGAACAGCACGATTGAAACAGCCACTGGATGATTCGTTGATTCAGATAATCCGACTCATTTTACACTGTTTGTATGACCCCCTGTGATTGTTGACACACGAACAAACGGAACCAAACTGACAAGAGACTCGGTGGCGGCAGGAGATCTAAGAGGAGGTGAACTTGGTGACGGCTTTGGCGCCCTCGGAGACGGCTCGCCGGGGAGGACGAGGCGGCAGCCATGGCCGGGCGGATGAAAGAAACCTAGACGACGAGGGGAAAGGAGGGTAGGCGACGCGAGGGCTTAACACCGGGGAGAAGGCCAGTATGGTGGAGGACGTACGCCGGCGTCGAGGCGTCGGTCGGCGGCGTCTTGAGGAGCAGTCGGGCGTCGTCTCCTCCAAATCCTCGAGTCCTCTCTGGAGGGCTGCTGCGTGGAAAGGAGGGGTTCGGAGGGGGGGATTGGGCTGTGAAAATCAAATGGGCCAACGGGGATTTTCATGTGGGCTCACGAGAGCCACGGGCCAAGATTTTAGGCTTGTCCAGGCGAACCCTAGATCGACCCACTCCTCCCATCCTCTCCCCTTCTCTTCGGTTGGCGGCCGGCGGCTGGCGGCTGGCGCCGGAGGCCGGGCGAAGAGGCAGAGGAGAGATCACCGGATGGCGTAGCCCCCGCTCACTTCCCGTTCGTTGAGGCAGCAGGGCAGCCACTTCCTGCTCGAGCTCGACGCGCTTCCCTGGTCGGCGACACCCTTCCGTCGTGGGCTCTCAGTCGGACGGCGACCCTCAAGCTCCACACCCCTGTGGCCCTGTAACCCTCAAGCTCGACGCCCAGGTCCCCTACGGCCAGGCCCTTCTACCCGTGACCGTGAGTCAAGTCCCAGTCCGGCTGCTCTGCTTCCCAGCTGCTCCTTCAATTCGGCTTCGGCAGCTCACTTCTCACCACGGTTCAGCACCTCAACAAGGTACGTATAAACTTTCCTCTTCTTTTCATTTATATTATATTATATACTGGTCGATGCATATCCTAGCTAGTGTCATGTCCGTAGATGACAACACAACAAATCAATACACACCACCGCCAATTCACCCGAATCAAACCGGAATCGGACTTGATAACGATTATTTGTGGCTACAATCAAACCATTAGTTGTAGGGAGGATACAAGACAAGTCAGCAGCATGGAGATGGGGAATCAGAAGCAAGCAAAGGGGATGGGGAAACTCAGCTCACGGACGAGGTAGAGAGACAGAGACGAGGAAGAAGAAGACCAAGGTTCTGTTCTGTTCGATGCCTACTCATGCCACCTCCTGTGTGCTTTATCTATCCTTCCTGCTCGAGGGCTTGATCGGTTGGGCCGGGCCCATGTACAACGGCCATACTACAAGGGCAGTCCAGGGGTGTATGCACACTACCGCCCCGGCAAAACATTGCTTGTCCCCAAGCAATGACTCAAATTCCATTTCCATGAAAGCCTCCTGGATCCCATGACATTTGCGTCGACATACCGCATAGCTGATGAATTTTGAACCCAAACAACATGGATTGCAAGTGTAAGTAGCACCTTGAGCCGCCGTCTTGTTGATTCTTGTGAACCACCCCCTTTTTTGAGCATATATCCCACTGACCAATTAAATGACCATGTTGCTGCTCATCTCCAGCATGATCAATTTTCTCACCACAATTTCTTATCAGATGGCTAAGAGTATGCACACACCTTGTCAATCGCCAAGCTAACACTTTACAACCTTCCACATCATTCAGCTTAGGAAATGCGAATAATAAGGACCATCAAGGGAAGCTGATACTTGATGGCTCTCAAATGACACCGTAGTCTGACTAACCATGCAATTCCCACTGGAAAAATGCAGAAGCATATAGGAATGCATTTCGACAGCTGCAGTACATCACTAAAGCAAAAGAACTCTCAACAGCCAAATAAAACTGCACCATGATGCCAACTAATTCAACCAGCAGAGACATTTTGATTGGCCTTGCTCGAGCACTACTAGTCATCCACTGCATTAGTATTATAATGGCTCTGACCAGGCAAGTGCAAACACAAGTCCCATGACTGAAAACATTTCTCCTCCATGGGAACACCTTGTCAAATATTCCACGAGTACTCTCTATGCCAAATATCTGAACACCATTGAGCCTCCATGATTGTAGTTCTAGCAAATGCTCCCATTGGTCCCCAAACCAGATATCACACCAGCATGGATGTAAAGGTACATACCCAAGGTTAGGTTGATTACGTGTACTATTTAACTGGAAGGAAGGTGGCCATGGCTTCAACGCACATTGCTCTCATATTCCAGCAGCTCCTGGAATAGTCGAGGAATCTTCCATTGCCAAAAGAACAAGAGCCAAACAATTGTACCTTTAAATGCGACTCGAATCAACAAGGAATGCATGGTATAAGTTTGTACTTTGAGTCAAAACCTGACCAGAATCCCAATTTTTTGTAGCCAATTGCATGACTTGGAGCTGCAACATTAAACATGACCACGTTTGTGCACTTGTTGAATCTGAGATGCCCCAGTTTTGAAAAATAAGTTGGTTCTCGGTTTGCAAGTCATCACTATCCAAAAGCTGCACCCTAAAGTTCCTGTGAAATATATCTGCAGGCAACATCCTCAACTTCGCCACGATGTTCTCAAGGATCTCGGATTCTTCTTTGCATTTCATGTGTTGTATTTCACCAACTTGCTGTGCTTTTATCATTCCAACAAATGGCTGAAACAAGAAGGATTCAGAAAAATGTTTGCAACTCAGCACCCAACATGCTTACTTTGAACCTCCAGGATCCCAATGCCTACTTAACCTGCAAGCCAAGAGCTGATCCACCTAAAGAAAAGTAGCCTGCTGTGTACGCACAAGTTGAGCTGATGGATTATGAGCAAACTGAATTGAGCTTTGGCGTGTAGACACTTTGACCACCATCTCCCTAACAATATGACTAGAGATGCTTAAGTTAGCGCCGCAAACTAGTGTCGAACCAATATTGTTGTGTGTGCACCTAGTGGATTGCAGCAGCCTCGGAAAAGAAACTTCATGATAGAAAAGATTGGCTGCATACTGATTTTCTTGAAACTCATGGCGAGTAACCATATCCTGCTCTATAAACAGCGACCACTCACCGACATGAGTAAGCACGGTGTCAGCAAGCTCCTCATCCATTAAAACTTCATTTGCCGACTCTAGACTCAGCACCTTGGCAGGCTCCACAAAAATTTCTATGAATAAGGATACACCTCCAACATGGGTGAGAATCTCATCATAACCAGCGGCAACTGGCTCTACCATCTGAGTTCCATCTCCGAAGTTTTGCTGCTCATTTGTATCCCGAGGCTTGTAATCAGATTCACGATTGGAAACACATACTGGCATGATGTCAAACAATTTGGGAACAACAGGTGTGTCACCAATGTTCTGCCTGCCACAGGATGATGAAACAAGTGGTGCCATCTCCACACAATCAAAATCAGCAACGACTGTCTTCGAGTTGGGCAGCCTGTAGTTGTAGGGAGGATTCAAGAGGAATCAATGATGAAAAGTCAGCAGCATGGAGGTGGGGAATCAGAAGCAAGCAAAGGGGATGGGGAAATTGAGCTCAGGGATGAGGTAGAGAGACAGAGAAGTGGAAGAATAAGACCAAGGCTTTGTTCTGTTCGATGCCTTCTCATGCCACCTCCTGTGTGCTTTTTCCTTCCTACTCGAGGGCTTGATCGGTTGGGCCGGGCCCATGTACAACGACCATACTACAAGCACAGTCCAGGGGTGTATGCAGGGTGTTACACCTAGATCATAGAACAGTGCGTCAGTACTCAGCATATACTCTCCGCTTTTTCTTATACATAGATCACTGCTCAGTTATCCTCGGCTAGAACAAGCACAAGATTCATCAGCAGGCACTGAACAAAATTCAGTTTAAACTAGCACAATGGTCAGTACATAGTATCTGCATTTTGTCTGTACTATTAAATTTTGTTTATACACTCAGTTTATAGTGATAAACTTGCACAATATAGTCTTTGCCTTTTCTTTATACTATTAGATTATGTTTATAAATCTAGTTTGTGCTAATAAACTTGCACAGGCTCTGCCGTTTGCTTATACCGTAGTCTGAAGATCGACGGGCAAAAACCACCTGTAATGGCCGGCCCATGTCAATGTACACAATGAAACTTCAAATATGTAAGCTAAAAGCTATAGCGGCATTCGCATGAGTTATTAAATTTTGTGCCCATTCCTATAACAACAGTACGGAGAAGTTGAAATGCTCAAACACACGATCACTGATAGCAAGCTGGCAGCAAACTGTATTCAATGACTAACAACCACCAATCCTTTACCTTAATAGGAAATACATATAAATGGATGGTGATACCGATACAGATGCATTCACATGATTTAAGTATTGGTACCTTGGAAGGAACACTAAATTCACAAACTAGGAGCAAGAATATGGTACAATTTAATACTGTATTAGACTACAACCTTGATGGTTACGATCTTGTCACATATCGGCTGTATTTCTTTCTATAACTATGGATCCTCGACAAAATGCTAGCTGGAACACAGAGTGCAGCTTGCAGGCTGTACCACGATCAACACATTAATTCCCCAATAGAACACAACACTATAACATACCTTGATATTCCTTTTTGGTGTAATTTTAGCTCCAAGTTGCTCCAACAGCTCCCTGGCTGTGGTTATGTACTGCAAATGGAGGCTGTCAGTGCCGGTACATAATTCAGCCAAAATGATAAGGATTAAAGTGAGGATATCCTTAGCTACGACCTGTTAAAGTTGAACAAACACATAATGAAGCAAGCAAATTCCATCAAAGAAACTTTCTTATACACATTTTAACCAGAATAGGATCCACGTGGACACTATATCTTCTCCTTCATTTAAGTTAATTACGGAACATTGTCTCCTTCGATTTTGAACAGAAATTAAGAATGATACAAATCTAAGAAGATTAGAGGAGCTACACTTACATGGACAAGCTTAGACGGGCAAAAACCACCTGTAATCATCGGCCCATGTCCTCCTGCTCGATTTGCATGTTTGGGCACTATATTACGAAGAATAAGATTTTCCTCATCGACACCCTTCCAGATCACACAGCGGCACCATCTAAAAAACTCACACACCGGCGGGCTCGCCGCTGGCCGCCTCCTTTGTCTACTTTTTGCAGCTTGAGCTGTTGCGCCCCAGCCACCCCGTCCCCCCACCCAGACTCTGGCTCGACCAATAGCGACGGCAAGGCCACCGCCCCGTCTCCAAGCTGTTTGCCGGACTTCATCGATTTGCGCCGAAGTGTATGCTCCGTCCTGCGTCACGCGACGGCACGCCTCTTGCTCCCCGCTTCTTCCCATCAGACTGCGTCTCCTACGCCGCCTTCTTTCTGCTTCTCTCCATAGTGAGTATTAGCAGCTTATTGTTGCGTTTTTTGCGTGATGTTGGAGAACAAATTGGAATGCAAATTTGTTGTTGATTTCAAAGTGTTCTTCCACGATTGCGAATCCCGTAATCACGATTGATGTATGTATAGAGTGAATGTGAACATGACCTTGTCAACTTAGTCGGTGATGATCTTTGAGTAAAGTGTATCCAGTGATAAATTCAGAAATAGTAGAGTGAATTTGGGGAAACAAGTAGCAGGGGTCACCCTCGTCGTTGCCTGGTTTGCGACCAGTGGGATCAAATGTTGTTTGCAGCATGGCAACGGTTCATCCATGTGCTGGATCAGAAAGTTCTCAGATTATTGTTGATAGAGCTTGAACTTTCTTTCCCCAAAATCTGTTTGTCACCATTACGGGTGTGACTATCATGTAGTACTAGTGTGATTGCTGATATTAGGAGCAATTCAATCTGAAATCTGTTTGTTGTGTGTTTTATGTAATATCACAGTGTGCCCCCTTTGAAATGGTCTAGCAGGTATTAGTTAGTCATGGTGTTCAGCAAGGTGGAAGTTAACTTGAGAAGGCTGCTTGAGGCGGCCCCCCGCCAGCAGAATCAGGCTAAGCTTGTCCATGTAAGTGGAGCTCCTCTACTCTTCTTAGTTTTTTATCATTATTAATTTCTGGTCAACATCGGAGAAGATATATCTTCCACGTGGATCCTATTATTGTTAAAATGAGTATAAGGAAGTTTGTTTGATGGAATTTGCTTGCTTCATTCTGTGCTTGTTCAACTTTAACAGGTGGTAGCTAAGGATATCCTCACTTTAATCCTTATTATTTTGGCTGAACCATCTACCGGCACTGACAGCCTCCATTTGCAGTACATAACCACAGCCAGGGAGCTGTTGGAGCAACTTGGAGCTGAAATTACACCAGAAGGAATATCAAGGTATGATATAGTGTTGTGTTTTATTGGGGAATTAATGTGTTGATCATGGTACAGCCTGCAAGCTGCACTCTGTGTTCCAGCTAGCATTTTGTTGAGGATCCATAGTTATAGAAAGAAATACAGCCGGTATGTGACAAGATCGTAACCATCAAGGTTGTAGTCTAATACAGTATTAAATTGTAATGTACTCTTGCTCCTAGTTTGTGAATTTAGTGTCTCCTTACAAGGTACCAATACTTAAATCGTGTGAATGCATCTGTATCGGTATCACCATCCATTCATATGTATTTCCTATTAAGGTAAAGGATTGGTGGTTGTTAGTCATTGAATACAGTTTGCTGCCAGCTTGCTATCATTGATCGTGTGTTTGAGCATTTCAACTTCTCCGTACTGTTGCTATAGTAATTGGCACAAAATTTAATAGGAACTCATGCGAATGCCGCTATAGCTTTTAGCTTACATATTTTTTTTTTCGAGAAAACGCAAAGAGTTTTGCGTTTCATTGCATTGAAGAGAAGAGATTTTACAATCCTCCTAGGAGGCTGGGGCTACAACAGACAGTGTACTCGGTCAGTGGACGTCCCAGGACGTGGGTAGGACTACCCTGAGCCCCTTTGCCCCGGCTTGTGCCCAACATTTGGCTTCCGTTTTAATCCTATCCACTAATGCTTCTATCGATGGCCGTGTGTTTTCGAAAACACATTCATTGCGCTGCTTCCAGATCATCCAAGGGACAAGCATGGCGATGGATTGCAATCCTTTGCGCAGCGTCGGTGTCCCTCCCTTCGTTCGCTGCCACCAGTCTGTGAGTGAGGGGTCGTTGTGTGGTGGCTGTGCTGGAATGCGCGTCCAGTCCAGGGTGGCGTGCCAGGCTTGCTGCGCGAAAGGGCAGGTCAGGAGTAGGTGCTGGATGGTCTCCGGCTCTTGATCGCAGAGGAGGCATCTGGGGTGGTGTTGCAGGCCGCGACGGCCAGCCGTTCAGCTGTCCAGCACTGGTCTAGGCTGGCCAGCCAATGGAAGAATCGGACTCTGGGTGGCGCCCAGCTCTTCCATGTCAGCTTCCATGAGGGGCATCTCGTGGATCCATGAAAGGTCGCAGCGTAGCAGGACTGCGCCGTGTAAGTGCCGTTTGCTGTCCACCTCCAGAGCATTTGATCAGGAGCATTTGTGAGGGTGATGCGCTGCACGGCCTGCCAAAGCCTCAGGTATTGCCCAATTTCATGTATCCCAAGCACTCCCTGAATGTCTCGTGCCCAAGCGTTGCCTGTTAGGGCCTCCGCCACCGTTCTCACCTTGCGCCTCCGCTTGGGTATGCACTGGTAAAGCGCAGGGGCGATCTTGCGGATGGATTGCCCCAGCGGTCGTCCCAGAATAGGGCCGTCAATCCGTCTCCGAGGGTCATGGTGGTGGAGGCAAAGAACAGCGCACGCTCCTCTGTGGTGAACTGCAAGTCAAGCCCTTGCCATGCGCGGTTGTCGTTCGTGCGAGTGTACCACAGCCATCGCAACCGTAGTGCCAGGCCAGCGCGCTCCAGGTCCCGTATCCCCAGGCCGCCATATTCCAGTGGGCGACAAACGCGGCGCCAGTTGACGTGGCAGTGCCCACCGTTGGCAGTTGCACGTCCGGCCCATAGGAAGCCCCGTTGTATTGGGCGACAAACGCGGCGCCAGTTGACGTGGCAGTGCCCACCGTTGGCAGTTGCACGTCCGGCCCATAGGAAGCTTACATATTTGAAGTTTCTCTGTGTACACTGACTGGCCTCCAGATGTACCATTCTCTTTCAGTATAAAAGGGCCCATGCTTCTCCACTCAATAAGGGCACACAAATCTGGATACTCTTTTGCTTTTGGATTCATGGAAATCTGGATACTCTGCTGTTAAGATACTCTGCTTGCTTCACAAAATAAATCTTACATGAAGGTTCAAACTACAATTTTTCATGATTTTCTTTCATTTGTTGGCCTCATTTTGGCGATGAGAATGTCTGGTATACTGCCTGCCTTTTCATCGGCGAGCTTAATGCTGATAGACTTTGTGTGGAGCAAAGCAAGTTATCTTTTTCTCTTTACGCATGCATTCCCATGATCAGAACATGCTCATTCACGACTTGTTGATTCAGTGTTTCAAAAGCTAAGCTCAGTGAGTATTCAGAAAAGATTGAAGCACTAGCTGCCACGCTTGCTTCTCTAGTGGTATGTGTTTATCATGTTGATTCATATTTACATTGATATGCTAAATACCTCTACATGTAATGATGCATACCACTGTTGCTCATACAATTTAGTACTATATTTTTTTATGCAGCCAGAAAATGAAAATCTGGTTGATGAGAGTAGAGAACAAGACAGCTCTTATGAAAGAGAAAAGGTCGGGAGTCCAATATCCTTATCATCAGGACTGCGGAGGAGATCGACGTAAGTGAAATTGGGTCCTTTTTATATGTTGACTTTTCTTACAGTAACAACTAACTAATGAACTGATGGATGCAATTAAATAGGGCTCAGATGGAGGTTGGACCAAGCAGTCATGAAAGAAAAGAAAGAGACACTGGAGCACCTATTAAATTGGATGCAGAAGCTCAGGCTCATATTGAGAAGCATAGGTATGTCCCCTTCTTGTTTGCAAGTTTTTTTTTGGACCTCAGTCTCTGGCTTAATGCTCTCACTATTCTTATCTACATGAGTAACCAGTTTATCGATTCATTCTTTGACCGGTCTCACTGATTTTGCTGCTATGAAAAGTTGAAAGCTGTAGCCAGTGCTATATTTTACTATTACCCGTTTCTTTTGATGTTTTAAGAAGTAAGCATAGAAAGTTAGGTCGTACAAGATGAACAAGTAAATATACTTACTGGCTACCCTCTTACAACCGTGTTGGATCTCTCCTGACTGCACAGGAAGCTGCAAGAAGATCTAACTGACGAAATGGTTGACTTAGCACGGCAGCTGAAGGAGAGTAGCCTTTTAATGAACCAATCCGTGCAAGATACAGAGAAGGTAGCCTTTGACTTGAGTTCCATTTCTGCTGGATGTTTACTGAGAAAGCTCATGACCTGCTTTGTACGTACTTGTGATGCAGATCCTCGATTCCACGGAGAGAGCCGTGGAACATAGCCTGGCGAGTACTGGGCGTGCAACGGCGCGAGCCTCGGAGGTCTACTCGCTGGCCTCCAAGACAAGCTGCTTCCAGTGGCTGCTCATCTTTTTAATGACCTGCATGTTTGTCATGGTGGTTCTGCTCATACGGATCACCTGATGTCGGTCACCAGTGGCCGCTAAGACAGTAGTGAAGTATTGTAAACGGTCCTTGTATGAAGAGATGAACTTGAAGCCGTGTTCCAGAGGAGCATTGTTGCTCAACATGGTTATGCAGTTTGCTGAAGAAAGATGTCCCATTGGGAGAATGCACCCAGGCCAACTGTTAGTTAATTTTGGAAACACCAAATGTTTTTGAAAATATGAATCTAGAAATTGCATCGAGCACGATGGGCGGCGCCACCCCACCGTGACAGATAGTTCCGTCCGTTGGTCGACGGCGACGGCGGAAACATGGGCGCCTATCCACCTCCCGTCGCCGCAGCTGGCTCCTGGTGCGGAGGTGTAGCGGCCTGTCTCTGCCCGGCGAGCGACGGTCCATGTGCTCCTTGCGCGGACGCCGGCCGGCCATGGATGTGCTGGAGGGAGTGCGCACTACCATGGTCCATGGGCACGCGCTGATGGCGACGGCGGACGCGCTTGTGGCCGCCATCGAGAAGAGCATCCAGGATGCGTACTGGCCCCACCGCACGCTGTGTTTCTCAACGCCGGACAAGTGCACTATACTTGTGATTGTGAAGCACTAGTATTGTTTGTAAACTATCTTGTGTTTTGTGAACCATCCTTTTGTTCCAATGCAAGTGAAATTTGCTATCTGGTATATTTTTGTGAACTCCTATCCCTGTCAGCTATATTGGAAAATATGATGCATTTTCACAGATTGTACCCAGGGACATGTACAGTGAGACCATCTTGAATACAGTAATGATTTTTTTAGACCAACTTGTATCTGCATGTACATGTGCACTACTGATTTTTGACAGATTATAAATGCATGTACATGTACAGTAATGATTTTTGACACTGACAAGACATATATGAAGTGAACATGTAGTACAAGAGCATAAGTTCTGAACCTGAACACTACATACTAGGTTCACAAATTTACTAGTCTTATGATCAGTACAATGATCATAAACAAAACATAGCCATTAATTACAAGCTTTGCATCTTATCATACAGTAAGTAGAAACACAAAAGTCATGAAGATCCCCATTTCTGACGACTACAAATGATTTCTGCTCACCTAAATTCATCAAAAATGCTAACCCTTGTAGGTTTCTTCAAGCCTAGCCTTAGCCTGGTCTGATTGGAAGATGCACCTATTTTTTTTTTTGGCTTGTTTCTCTGAGATTGGCATGATGTATCTTTCCTCCTCCTCTGCCTTTGAACTAGTTGCTGCAGTTTGTGTCCTCTTGGTTATTCTGCATGTCCCAAGCTTGTTGCCTTGCAGCCTCCCCACGAGCGAAAAAAGGGCTGTATTTCCCTGAAACAGATCATAATTAAGCAAGTTAGTCGCTCACTTAAAACAGAGCATGATCAAACATGCATGGCAAGGGCTCACTTTCAGGAACCCTACATTCAATAAACCCTACACTTTGTTTGGATGTTGATATTCAGGGCCATGGAATTGAATTGGCCCCAATATCAAATCTGCTTGACTTTGATATTGACATTGAACCCAAATTCTGCTGTTTGGATGCGCACAGATTTGCCAGTTGGAACTCTAATGACATGCTCAATTCTGAAGCTTGTTTGGATGGTCATTCTCCACTTTGGAATTGATCAACTGTCATATGATGAAAATTGAACTCTGATGTAATGTTTGAAACTAAAGTATTTGCAATATTTTTTTGAATGATTATATATGAAAAATACTGTTATAAAGTAGATGCACTTACCCAAAACAAACAATGATACATCAACATGACTTATACAGAAGCAGCAGCAGCACATACATAGCAGCACTTATTCAGCAGCAGCAGCACATATCAGCAGCAGCAGCACTTAAAGAACAGCAGCAGCTGTTGTACAGCGGCACTAATACAACAGCAGCAGCACTTACACAACAGCAGCAGCAACTCTTGTACAGCAGCACAAATACAACAGCAGCAGCACTTATACATCAGCAACACTTATAAATCAGCAGCACCTAGCCAACAACAACACATAATATAGGAAATTCAGGTCTCATACATGTAGCAATAACACAATAATTGGTCCAGCAAGTTCATAGCTATTACATGGAACAAAGAAACAACACCTAAGCACTTGAAACTACTCAAACATTGTTCTTCTCATTGAGCATCAACAACCATTCCTTCCTAAACTCCATGGGCAACTCCATAAGTGCTTGAAATAAGCGTTCACTAAGGATAAGTTTACCATATGCTCGCAACATGTCTGAACGAGCCAAGTCTGGGATCTTTTCAAGGGCAGCAAGGATTTCAAGAGGAGGAGTAACCTTGGGAAGTTTTAGAGGCTCAAGTGATTTCATAGCATCTTGGAAAGAACCTTTCATGTCTCCAAGCATGCGCAATATAGCATCGCCTGTTCGCTGCCTTTTTTGTGGCAATTCGGGAGAGGCTTCGACGCCTACTACGTCTGGTTCTATTGGTTGCTCTTCAGTTTCAGCACATGTCATTGCACCTTCACCGGTTGCATGATCTTTGGAGTATATTGTGCAAATTGCCTCCCAATTCTTCACTTCTTTGTTCTTGTAACAAGCTGCCTTCGCATTAGCCTACATACACATAAAAAGTAAACCACTTGCATGTATATATGTCATAGAATAATTTAATTAAACATCATTTTTTACCTGAACATATTTGTTCCACACATCGTCACTATCCATGAGTAGCTTGTTATTGAGCCAATCCCAACCAAATCCACTTGAAGCAACCTCATTTTCAGACCGTGTCCCACCACTAGCAAGAACATGGCAACCTTTTCTTCCACAGTCACATACACACTACGGCGTAGACCACACCTCTCACGCAACATGGTGCACAAATCATGAAGTTTCTTTTTGTTAAACATAGTTGATCATAGCATGTCACTTCTGAGCCATCATACATATCTTTCAACAAGTACTTCCTAAGTGTGTATTTGTGCTCATCATCACTAAAACTAGCTGAAGAACGAGGTGCTCTCTATGAAATAAGGTATATGCCATTCCAAGAAGAACCGATTCAAAGTAAAGTTCTGTCAAGATTATCCTTTTCCTCTTTCTCCTTTTGTTCTCTTCAGTTATGTAAGAAATCATGTCTACTTGATCTGACAACATGGCACTACACAATAATTAAACAATTAGTATCAATCTTTTCTAGAGCATATGAATCAACAAATTGCACATCCAATCAAGCATTAAACGGACATAAATAAAATTTCTACAACTAGCAGATTGGTTCAACAAATTGCACATCCAATGCAGAAACAAATTGCACATCCAATCAAGCATCACACACCTAACAAAGCAATGATGGGTTCTCCAATTACCTTTGATCTTCCTGCTGGGGATCCATGCTCCAATCCAAACCTTCAGACCATCCACTGACTTGCTGTTCATAAAAAGATAAAATATATGAGTAATCAAACACATATGGGTGGGGATAGAAGGGATTAGGGTTTCTGTGTTAGGGTTAGGGTTGGGGATAGGGGACGATGGCCATGGGGCTTGAGGAGAAGTTGCCCGGCTTGAGGAGAAGCGACCATGGGGTGAGAGGCCGCCGTCAAATCCAGCGATGGAGGGTCGGTCGGGGCAGACGGCTAGGCGGCGACCACGCGAGGAGGTGACGACAGGGGTGGATGGCGCGATGCACAAGGAGGAGTGGATGAAGCGATGCATGAGGTGGATCCGCCGAAAGGGAAAGAGAAGAAGGAGGACGGCGGAGAGGGCTGACCTCCGCCGCCGGGAGCTCCAGCGCCTCTGTTACTTCCTCTGCCGCACCTCTGTTTATTGCTCTCCGCCGAGTCTTTCCTTTCCTTTCGTGGAGCGCTGTTGAAGCGGTAAGTCGCGGGCTCGTTCCCGAATACCAGCGAAAATCTAGCTCGCCCCCTCCGAATTGGGGAACAGAGACGCGGGCTTTCAGAGCGGGCCTTCAATATTTTGGGCCAATTTGGTGGACTCGATTCCCTGACCATCTGAACAGCGGAATTCGGGGAATTCAATGCCAATATCAATATCCGGGCCTCAATATCAACATCCAAACGAAGTGCTAGTGTAATGCGTATGAAATTCCATGAAATCGAACAGCAGACCATAGGGGAACTAGAAATCATTGCTTAATCCACTTGGGAATGACTCGATCTTAACAAAAAAAAAACATTACGCTGGAGCCACAACCTCATCCAGCCACCGTATCAGGGCGCCGGCAGATGCGGCGGCGGCGAGCTGCTTCGTTCCTCTGCCGTCCCCATGCTGGACCTGCCGACGATCATCAGGCGGCCGCCGCTGTCCAAGGTTGATTACTTGTGTTGTGACGAGAGGAACGGGCGAGGGCAGATGAGTGACAAAAGCAGATCCTGGGGGGCCTGTAAGGACCTAGCTATGTTCTATGCGAATATCAGAAGTATATGACTCGAATTGGTGTATGAACTCTCTCTCAGATCCCCTTTTGTATTGCAAAAGTATGAACTATATGAGAGTATGATGAGCCATTACGGCAATTTTCTGGAAAGAGATAGATGGCGATGACAGCCACACCCCGGCTGTATTTATAGGGAATCCATTTACCCGGCAAGACCGTGAAAAGTAACAGTAACGGGCTCCTAACGGTAATTAAGCGATCAACGGTTCGCGACGAAGCGCTGGTGAGGAGCGATCCTGATCGTTGGTTGCAGTGAAGCGTTTTTCTGAACTTCTACAGTTAACTGAACTTGTCGACACCTGACATTGCCCCCTTCTTGAGTTACGACGAGTCCTCACGTCGTTGTTGCTGCCTCCCTCCATGCTTGAGTAGTTGTTCTGAAGAACTCTGGGAATGAGTATTTGATGAAATCTGCATCTTCCCAGGTGGCCTCCTCTTCTGACAGGTTTTGCCACTGGATCAACCACTGCACGACAGGCAAGTTGTTGCGTGGTATCTGTCTGACTTGAAGAACTACTGCCGGACCAGTTTTGATGGTGCCGTCTGCATTTACCATGGGCAGCATGGGACTGGGAATTGTCTTGTCGCCAATGTGTTTCTTGAGCGGACTGAGATGGAAAACTGGATGTATCTGCACCCCCTGAGGAAATTGGAGCTTATATGCTGAGTTTCCCACCTTTTGGATAATAAGAAAAGGGCCATAATACTTATTCTGAAGTTTTAAGGCACCTCTGAATCCAAATGCAGCCAGTCGGTATGGAGCCGTTTTCAAGTAAACCATGTCTCCCACTGAGAAGATTCTTTCCACTCTCTTAAGATCTGCATATCTCTTCATTCTGTGTTGAGCTTTGCACAAATTCTCCTTCAAATGTTCCAACATCTGATGTTTGGAGGAGAGAAAATCATGTGCTTCCTTATCCTCAGGGCCAGGAATTGCAAGCTCTGAAATTAAGGGTGGAGGAAATCCATACAAGGCCTGAAAGGGGGACTTGTGAGGTGTGATAGGTAGAATTGTACCAGTACTCAGCTAGTGAAAGCCAAGCTAACCACTTGTGAGGTTGATCAGTAGCCATGCATCTCAAGTATGTCTCTAAGCATTGATTCACCCTCTCTGTCTGTCCATCAGTCTGGGGGTGGTATGATGTACTGTACCTCAGCTCCACTTTTAAGGCAGTAAATATATCCTTCCACAATTTACTGGTAAAAATCCTGTCTCTGTCAGATATAATTAGCTTTGGAGGTCCATGCAGTTTGACAATGTTGTCCACAAATGCTTGAGCCATAGATAGAACTGAATAAGGATGAGACAGAGGAATAAAGTGACTGTATTTGGTAAACCTATCCACCACTACCATAATCACATCTTTGCCATTGGATTTAGGCAAACCTTCCACAAAGTCCATTGTTATGTGTTGCCAGGCCATGTCTGCTACAGGCAGGGGATCAAGCAACCCTGGTTGTAGGCAAGTTTCATGCTTTGCTCTTTGGCATATGGGACAAGCAGCAATGAAATTTTCTACATCAGCTTTCAGCCCAGACCAATAAAAAATGCCTTTAACTCTATGATAAGTAGCCCTTCTTCCTGAGTGTCCACCCACAGGGGAATTGTGTAGAGCTGTTATTAGTTTGTTTCTGAGTTCCACTGACTTGCCCACTAATAACTTTCCTTTGTACCTTATGACCCCAGCATGTATTGTGTAGTCATAATTTGTGCTCTGTTTTTGCACCAATAACTGTTCCATCAGGTTCCTTGTGTGTTGATCCTGTTGATAACTAGTTATTAGTTCCTCAGCCCACGTAGGAGTGACAGCAGAAATAGCAAAACAGTTAGGAATGAGCCTTGAAAGTGCATCAGCCACTCTGTTTTCCACCCCCTTTTTATATTGTATTGTAAAGTTGAACTCTAGCAACTTCATCATGAGTTTATGTTGCACCCCTTCAGTGATTTTCTGATCTGTAATGAACTTCAAGGACTGCTGATCAGTTTTAATCACCACTTCATTGCCTAGCAAATAATGCCTCCACCTTTTAAGTGCTTCCAGAATAGCCAGTGCTTCTTTCTCATAAGTGGAAAGTGCTGCATTTCTAGGGCAAAGGGCTGAGCTATAGTAAGAGATTGGTTGGCCATCTTGCATTAGTACAGCTCCAATTCCTTTTCCTGAGGCATCAGTTTCTAACACAAATGGTTTACTGAAATTGGGAAGTGCCAATACTGGTGCTGTAGTAAGTGCTTGTTTCAGTTGAGCAAAAGCTTGATCCTGCACTTGTGTCCACTGGAATTGGCTTTTTTTCAGTAAATCCTGCAGTGGTCTGCAAATTATACCATACCCTTTGATAAACCTCCTATAATACCCAGCTAGGCCTAGGAAACTTCTCACTTTAGTAACTGTGTCAGGAGTGGGCCACTCAGCAATAGCAACAATTTTTTGAGGGTCAGTTGCAACTCCTTTTTCTGAAATGACATGCCCCAAGTATTCCACTTGTTGCACTGCAAACACACACTTGGAGAGCTTTGCAAATAGCTTGTTTTCTCTCAACACCTCCATTACAATCTTAATGTGCTCTAAGTGTTCCTTGAGGTTTTTGCTGTAAATGAGAATGTCATCAAAGAAAACTAACACAAATTTCCTCAGATAAGGCCCAAAGATAGTGTTCATCAGTTCCTGGAAGGTGCCAGGTGCATTAGACAACCCAAAAGGCATCACCAGATATTCAAAGTGGCCTAAAAAAGTTCTGAAAGCTGTTTTGTGTATGTCTTCTGGATGCATCCTAATTTGGTGATACCCAGATCTCAGGTCCAATTTAGAGAAATATTTAGCTCCATGTAGCTCATCCAACAAGTCCTCAATGACTGGAATAGGAAATTTGTTTTTAATTGTCAAGGAGTTCAACTTCCTGAAGTCAGTACATAATCTCATGGAGCTGTCCTTCTTTTTGACCAATAGTACTGGAGCAGCATATGGACTCTGACTGTGCCTAATTAGGTGTGCTGCCAGCAGCTTCTTGATCTGCTCCTCCATTTCCTTCTTTTGGTGTTGGGGCACTGTGTAAGGCCTCATATGGGGAGGGTTAGCACCAGGTACTAATGGAATTTTGTGATCTAAAGCTCTGTGAGGAGGAAGTGAAGTAGGTTCCTCAAATAAGTCTGCATATTCCATTACCAACTTCTGTATTTGAGGGGGTGTTTTAGTTCCTTCAGGTGCTTCCATTAAAACCTTGTGCACTTGCAGAAGGAAAACCTCTGCTCCTTTCTCCATTTGCTTCTGCACTCTCTCCAGAGGTACTTCCTTGGTTGTTTCAGGATTTGTGTAAATGGCAGTAGACACAGTTTTCTGGCCCTGTTGTGTAAAACTGAAGTTCTGTTTGGGAATATCAAATGAAACTGGACTTACTGCAGTAAACCAGTCATATCCCAATATAACATCATGACTGGGCAGGTCTAATGTTCTGAAATTGTGAGACAACTTGATTTTTGCTATCTGAAACTCACAGTTTGGTATGACAGCAGTAGACAGTAATTTTCCTCCTCCAGCCACTTCAATAGCTTTAGGTTTTACTGGAATCATGTTGCAATTGAGTTTAGCTGCAAACTGTGCATTAATGAAAGAAGTTGTACTGCCTGAGTCTAGTAGAGCAACTGCTCTCTTCCCCTTGATATGTATCACAATTGTTGGGGTGGGAACTGCCAATCTTTGCCCCATAGCATGAGCTGACACAAACATAACTTGTTCTTCTTGTTCTACTGCTTCCATTTGTTCTTGTTGTATTGCATCTTCCAATTCTTCTTGCTGCTGTTTCTCACCCTCTTGTTGCAACAAGTGCACATTAGGGATTAATTTACATTTGTGGCCATGCATCCATTTGTTCCCACATCTCCAACACTCTCCCACTTTTCTTATCTTCTGGGAATTGTTAACAGGTATCTCTGCTTGCCTTACTGGCAGTTGTGTTGGTAGGACAAGATTGCTCTGCTTCCCTGGAGTAGACCAATTGTTTTTCTGATAAAAATTGGTATAGGTTGCCCCTGTTTTCTTAGGTGCTGTGGGCACACGAGGGTGACAAGGCTCTATATCCTTAGCTAAGCAATAAGCATCTGTAAGGGTTTGAGGACGAAGTGGCCTCAACTGATACTTGATCCCATCCCTTAAGCCATTTACATAGCATCTCACAAACCAAAGTTCTCCCAGCTCAGGATTTTCCTCTTGAACATCAGCCATTAAATCTTCAAACATTTTGGTGTATTCAGATACTGTACTCTGCAACTGCTTGACTGAATTGAACTTCTCAGTTAAATCATATGAACCCTTGTCAGAGAACCGTTTGACCACCTCAGCTCCAAACTGCTTCCATGTCAACTGTTTTTTAAGTAATCCAGACCTTCTCAACCACACATCTGCATCTCCTATTACATACATTTGGGCCAGGGATATCTTGTACTCCTCGGGAGCTCCTGACATTTGAAAATACTTATTGCACTGTCGTAGCCAGCCTACAGGATCTTCACCTGCGAATCTTGGAAAATCCAGCTTGGGACCTTTTGTTAATGACTTCATGAATTGTGCCTGCATGTCTTGTTCGTAGGTTCTGCAGTAGCCTTGCCATAGTTGCCTATCTCTGTTGTTCTGATAATACTGATTGAAAACAGGTGTATGCATCTGATCTCTAGCAGTCATGGGAGTTCCAACATTTGGTATTGTCTCAGTTCTGATAGGGTGTGCATATCCTGGGGGTGCCTGAACTCTGTTTGTTCTAATAGGAGGTAAGTTCTGCAGTTGTTCTTCCATTTGTTTGGATTTCTCCTTCTCAAGCTTCAATTGTTTCCTGAGTTGCTCTGTTCTGTCCACCTGATTCTGCATCTCTTCCTGCTGTAATGTTGGGGTTTTTGGAATCTGACTAGAGCTAGATGGTCTCTCCTGTTGCGATTGGGGAGCTGTGGTTTTCACCAAAGTCTGCAAGACTGAACTCATCGCCGACAGCTGCTTACTGAGGTCCAACACCACTTGCTCCACGTTACCCACATGCTTTGAGATTTCCCCTTGTTTGCCACTCATCGACTGCATTTCTTCCTGCAATTTGGTCATCTCCGAACGCAGCTGTATGCTCTCCTGCTGTAAACCTCCAAAATCATCCCGAAGGCCCAGCACTTCTTGCAAATCCGCTTCAGCGATAGCTTTAGTTCGCCCCATCACCTTGATCAGAGATTCGGGTGAGAAATTTTACCACTGGATCTCCCCAGCAACCCTGCCCTTGCCTCTGATCCTGCCGCCGCCACGATCCACGCCGCCGTAGCACACGGATCTGTGCTAGAGCTCGGAATTTTACCAATCGAGCAGTTTACCCGATCAACCGACTCTGCTCGACAAATCTGTGCTCGAATTTCACTGCCGCCAACTCCCGCAACCCCGCCGCCACTCGCCCGTAGGCACCGCTGCCGATTACGAAGAAGGGTGGGAGAAAAAGGGTGGGGAAAAACCCGGTCGGAAATTTTTTCCTCAATTCAGCTCTCCGCCAAGGATCGACTGCTCTGAATACCACTTTGTAAGGAACTAGCTATGTTCTATGCGAATATCAGAAGTATATGACTCGAATTGGTGTATGAACTCTCTCTCAGATCCCCTTTTGTATTGCAAAAGTATGAACTATATGAGAGTATGATGAGCCATTACGGCAATTTTCTGGAAAGAGATAGATGGCGATGACAGCCACACCCCGGCTGTATTTATAGGGAATTCATTTACCCGGCAAGACCATGAATAGTAATAGTAACGGGCTCCTAACGGTAATTAAGCGATCAACGGTTCGCGACGAAGTGCTGGTGAGGAGCGATCCTGATCGTTGGTTGCAGTGAAGCGTTTTTCTGAACTTCTACAGTTAACTGAACTTGTCGACACCTGACAGGGCCGAACGCAAAAAACACCAAGGATTGGCAGCGGTTGCCGGCGAACTCGTGTGTAGCTGACTTGGATACGCGAGCAGTACGCGCATGCGTAGCCCGGGACTGGTTGCACAAGTTCCAGGACCGTAGCGGTCTTGCCTGTTGGCGGTTTTCCCCGGAAAACTAGGAGCCCTCGTTAGGGGCGATTAGGGTTTCGGTGGCGACGGAGGCGGCCGCTGTCGTCTCGCCGGCGGGTCGCAACACTCCCAGGGCTGAGGATGGCCTCGTCCTCGGATCCTGACAAGGGGAAGCAAGGAGATCACAATGTGTCTCGTCGGTGAGATATATCGTTCGTGTTAATGGCGAGTTGATGTCTTTTTTCACTCCCTCAAGAGGATTTCGGCAGGGAGACCCAGTTTCACCCTTCTTGTTCCTGCTTTGTGCAGAAGGGTTGACATCCTTACTAAAGTTTTATGGAGGAGACCACATTGACAGAGGTATACGCGTGTCGTACAGAGCTCCATGGGTCAATCATCTCTTGTTCGCCGACGACTGCTTAGTCTTTATAAGCGCAACATCAGAGAGTGCGGATAGATTGAATAGAATCTTATTCATCTATGCTGCTTGCTCGGGGCAGTCAGTCAATCGCGAGAAGAGTGCGGTGTTTTTTTCACCTAATATGCCTGCTAGTAGAAGAGAAGCTCTCAAACAAATTCTGGGCGTTTTGGTGGAAGCTTTCAGTGATAGATACCTGGGTCTCCCGACCGCGGTTGGGAGGATCACTAGTGGTACATTTGGTCATATCGGGGAGAGTTCACGTAGCAAAATGAACGGATGGGCGGAACGGCTGCTAGCGTGTGCGGGCAGAGAGATCCTTATAAAATCAGTTATCCAGGCCATCCCTACTTTCAGCATGAGCTGCTTCCTGTTGACGAAGAAGGTATGCAAGAAGTTAACGTCTTGCATGGCAAAATTCTGGTGGAGTGGTTCCCTTGACAGACGATCTTTGCACTGGATATCATGGGACAGTCTCGCATCCCCAAAGGTTAACGGTGGTATGGGCTTCCGAGATCTACCATTGTTTAACTTGGCACTGCTAGGGAAGCATGGGTGGAGGTTCATTACAAATCCGGGATCCCTGTGCAGCCGTGTTATGAAGGGTCGCTATTTTCCTGATGGAGAGTTCATGGATGCAGTGGTACCACGCTCGTCGTCGGCTGTATGGCGGGCCATTATTGCTGGTCGTGAAGCTCTCCAGGAAGGACTTGTGAAGCGTGTGGGGACGGGCTCTACCATCTCCATATGGGCAGACAAATGGATCCCGAGATTGTCAACTCTTCAACCGACAGTTATACCAGGGGGCACCACGTTGTCCTGGCTAAATGAACTTATAGATGAAGAGAACTGGACATGGAAGAGGGAGTTGATTCGGGATGTGTTTATTCCCCCGGAAGCGGAAGCGATACTAAATATTCCACTTTGTCATGGCGGAGGGGAGGATTTTCTTGCTTGGGCTCATGAAGTTAATGGCAACTACTCTGTCAAATCTGCGTACCGTGCTCTCGTGACTCGCAAAGAGCGTGCAGCTCTAGAGGAAGGGGCGGCTACAAGTACTTCACAGACTGAAGGACAGATGTGGAAGCGATTATGGAGGCTTAAAGTGTTGCCTAAAGTGCGCGTATTCTGGTGGCGAGTTATGAGGAAGATTCTGCCAGATGAATGCACTCTTCGGCATAGACATATACAACCACTTGGTAGATGCAAAGTGTGTTTTGCAATGGATGAGGACTTGATGCACGCTTTAGTGCATTGCACTCATGCGAAGATGTTCTGGGAAGAAGCTTATGACTGGCTGGGTGTGAGGCGGCCACGACTACATCCGGATACGTGGGCTCGGGACATTCTAGAAGACCCACAGTTCACAGATACTCAGAAGGCGCAGATGATCTCCGTTATGTGGGCGATTTGGCATTCTCGAAACAGAATTACGCACGACGGTGAGAAACTGGACCCGGTGACGACTGTTCGGAGGATCAAGGAAGACTTGTCCGTCTTGGAAATACCGAGTTCTGCTGCTGCGATTTTACCGGGGTACGGTTGGGTGCCTCCGGAATCGGGGGTGGTCAAAATTAATACAGATGCAGCGATGAGTTCGGTCCTGGCGCAGTGTGGTGCAGGAGGAGTTGCTCGTTCTGACACTCGGTTGCTGGGAGCTTGGAGCAAACCCCATCATGGGGTTACGAATCCGTTTATTGGTGAGACCATGGCGCTGAGGGATGGAGTTATCTTTGCGAGACTGCGCGGGTTCTCACGTGTGATTATGGAGACAGACTGCCTGGAGGTAGTGAACCTCTGAAAATCTCACCATAATAGTCGTTCTGTTGTGGCATATTTATTTATAGAAATTGGTGAGCTAGCTGCCAACTTTATTTCTTTTTGTATTCAACATGTAAACAGGTCAGCAAATCTACCGGCCCATCTTTGCGCTAAACATGCATGCACACTGATGGCAACCGAGAGTTGGACTGACACTAGACCTTCCTTCCTGCTGTCGCTACTAGTACAAGTCTGCAACAGCCGCTGCAAGCAGTACGTACATCCATCTTTGTTCATGAATTGATGCCGTGCCAACCTGAATTTCCCGTCGCTGCTGCTCACTGCTCAGTGCTCGCCGCCGCGGCGGACCACCAGGGCTTTGCCCCGCGGCGTCGTTCGGCAGCGGCGAGGGAGAAAGATCCAAGAGGGAGGTTGCACAGAAATTGGATCGCCGGTCGATCTCCACATGAAGTTATCAAAACGGAAGAACCTTCAGCAATGAACCCACTCCCGCATCTCAACAACCACAATACAACTCTAGATACCTGTGGAGCAATCAATGTCATTAGTCAAACAATTTTGTACGTGGACATTGAAGCTATGCAACCTCACAATTTTTCATGATTCAATCAGTAAAAAATAGCTTCATCCACCATAAGGAAATTCTGCCAAAAAACACCAAAGCTGAATCATCTCAACATGGTTAGGGGGTAATTAAAACAATAGAAACATGGATCACCAGTAGGTAATTTGTGATGTATTGGCACACTTCCAAGTTCTACTGCTAGCACATTCTTGAGTATTTTCGCCACATGGCAAATGCTGAACCAACTAACTTATTAAATCTTTGACACATTCTTAATGACGACGGACATACGAGGGGCACATGGAGTAGAAAAGCAGAAGGATCTGGTTTCTAGCTCATGGGGATAATTTTCAGAAATGTGCACACATCTAAAAAAAACTTTTCTAATTTGCCCTTTTCTATCTCCCCATTCATCTCCAATTCTCCATTATAACCCTCATCTTCTAATTCCTTCTGTTGAACAAAGTCTCTATAATAATTAGCAAACCCAAATATGCTAATTGTTCTTTTATAGCGCCTGGAGGTAGCTAGTCATTAAGTAATTGAATTAATCAAATTCATGTCGTAGAAGCCTCAAGCAAGGGATTGTACGCCATCTTAATGCTGCCTTCGGTCCAAAATATGTCTTTTTCTTACACTAGACAGAATCAAATAGAATATCTTGACCACTACTTCTGATGATAATATATTAGTAAAAATAAAGACTGTAGTTCATGGTGAAAGCAGTTTTTATGATAAACTTAGTCTTATCACTTTACTCAAGTGTTCAGTATAATGTATTAGTTGCCCATGGTGGCCAAATCGAAGAAATTATTAGGCTGCACAAAAAGCATAGCTACAGCCTAGTAGATTTCATCGTTTAACTTCTGAGTACGAAGTTATACACTGTTAAATATTATCTCTAGAAAAATAGCGTTGCTGATATGCACAGGCAGTATACTTATACAGTTCTTGCATGTGTGATTAGGCAGGCAACTACGAAGATTAGTTCAGTTATTATACAATGAAGTTGCCAATCAGTACTCCTAACACAAATAAACAAGATACCACAAGCAAAACAAAATTCTACTCCACCACACAAGCATGGGGAGAGAACACTACATAACACAATTGCCATATGTTGAAGAGAATAATTAATATGATACTACTTAAAATTGTTAGCTTCACAAGAAAGGATGAGAAAGCCATTCCATCAACCATTTATCAAAAAATTAACTTGGCTTTATTATACCGGCAGTGTAAAGGCATTAAGGCAATGCTATTACCTGCAGCATAGACACTTTCAAATGGAAAATAGTGATCCATTCTGGGGTTAGAACGTTTCTTGAACTCCAAAGATTCGAGTTGGACCGTGAAGTTGCTGCTGCCGGCACACAGGAACACCAAATTCTTGTCCTCAGCGAACCCTTGTATCCATGTAGACTCCCCTGAATCCAGAGAAAGTAGCTTGTCCAGCTGAATAGTTCTTGCCACCCCCCATGGTGCAGCACCATCACAATCGATCTTCCTCTTCCATAATTGGGCGGTGGTGAAGGTCAGGGAGAGTAAACCCAGCTCACCGTCATCTGCCCGCATCGGTGTATAGCAGGGGACATTAATCCTATCCACTGGCATCTGTACAAAGGCGAGGCTCTCACTCTGTAAATCGAACTCAAGGATACATTCCGAACCACCTTTAAGTATATATCCAGTAGAGGGAACCCCCAACCAGTACCGCAGGCTGCGAAGAAACCATGGGACGAAAGAAGTTTCAGGATGGAATCGATGTGGAGATGAGATTACCCCACACCCCGGTCTCTGACGAGTAAACGCAAGCGAGCACCTTGCTGTTGTTGTTGTTGTTGTTGTTTGCCACTACCAAGGCGACCTGGAAGTGGAAGTGGACCTCGCCGGCAGCAGAGCGGAGCACCGCCCCATTGATCAAGGACTTGATCCGATCAAATCCAGGTGGAATGGCTATGCAGTGCTGGTGGGCGGTGATGGGGTGGCGTCACACAGCCGGAGCTGGGGCGGGTCCAAGATTAAGATTAATACGAGGCCATGGCGGCACCCGAGCAATCGGAAGTGGGAGTTAAAGTGCAAGCGGAGGCGCTCGGGTGGAACACGATTGGGGGCCTCCAGAGTAGGCTCGAAGCGAATCTGGTTAAAATCTTCGTAGAAGCAACCGAGGAGGGGAGGGTTGCGGGCTTGCGGGTTGCGGCGGTGGTGGAGGCGGAAGCGGCGGGAGAAGGCTGGGTCGGAGGCGAGGCTGCGCCAGCGCCTGCAGACAGCGGAGGCGCGGGGGAGGGAGGACGGGAGCGGCGGGAGGCGGAGGAGGATCTCGGAGAGCAGGTTGTCGTCGTCCAGCGGCAGCGCCGCCACCACCGCCGCCGCCGGCAACATCTCTCGCGAGGGACTGGGGTGGTGAAGCGGCCGCCGCACTGTGGGTGAACCGTTGAAGTGCAATGTGACCTAACTTAAAGGCAATAACGAATGAAATTCAGCCCGCTGGAAGAAATAGCCCACGAACACAACTATGTCTCCCGACGGAAATCAACCATGCAGCGGAATTTTGTACTCCACTACCGAGGTAATTGGTGGTGTTTCCAGTTTAAACTCAGAAGATTTCATCACTATGCTACAGTAGTTTATACAATCACTGACTAACTAAACTTCTTCGGTTTTTTTTTTTTGCGAGGATAAAGGGAGTTTTATTCCTTAGGTAATACTAGGATTACAACCACCTTTTGTGTGGTACATACAGTAGTACACTCCAAGTGTAACTACACCTGCTTTGCATAGGATCAGTTAAATCTAGTTTGATGTATCTCAAATTTCATCTGATCGTTGCTGGAAGCGACACTTTTTTTTGCAATATGGAAAAGAAATGTTCTTCTACTATTGAAAAAAAACGCTTTATTTTGCAGCGGCCGACCACTTTATGTAAGAACGGACGGAAAAGTGAGCAAGACACACATAAAAATGTAAGCAAATATCATCAAGCAGGCAAGCTTGCTTCAAAATAGTATTTTTTTTAGAAAAGGTGCTTCAAAATAATATGGCAAATGAAAAGGTAAATGCTACTAAATCGAACCAAGTCAATACATCAAGCATCCCGGTTGGCTCATTGTGTCACCCTCGGTTTGTGGGCTTAGCTATTGACATGGGCAAGCCGAGGCACGACGGGTCTCAGTTTCGCGGATTCATAGTTCTTGATCACGCAAATTGCCGTCTCGTGCTTTGACTTGGTTTTGTGGTGACAACGGGATCGGTGCTCTCAAGCATGTTCTGATTAATGTTCCTTGTATGTGTTCTCAACTCCTTTTTTATGTACGATATCCTTCGATGAAGAAACGGTTCAATGTTCTGTCTTGCAATGGGTGTCTTCTCAATTGTGTGCTCGACGGTCTTACATTTTTCATCAATTGTGGTGCGAGGCTCATGTTGCTTTTAAAAAATTTGAGGTTATTTTATCTTGTGCAAGCTTGGCCTTCTACAGTTTTTCACTAGAGGTTTGCAAGAACGTCAAGGTCTGAATGGTGCAGCAATAAATGTCTGCTTGACATAATAAAATGTTGAGGTAAATACGCCGGTGGTGCCTGAAGTTGTCATGGATGTTCACTTTAGTGCATGAACTTGAAAAATACATCAAACTGGTTCATAACTTGGCATGGATGTGCAAACACGGTTCAAATCTCATGTATATACGTCCACAATGCTGACAAGGCATTCCAGCGTGGCATCACTAGTAGAAAAGGGGCCTATTGACCCGGTTGGTGAGGGCCTTTAGTCCCGGTTCATGAACCGGGACTAAAGGGTCGGTACTAATACCCTGACTCTTTAGTCCCGGTTCAATCCAGAACCGGGACTGATGGGCCTCCACGTGGCCTCTGCGCTAATTAATAGAGAGAAGTGTCCTCTCTTTTGTCCGTGCTTGGTCGACGCTACGTACTATACATACGTATAGAGAGGACTAGCTAGACACGCTAGCTAGCTACTAAGCAAATGAAGGAAACAGAAGATCGTCATGAACATATATGCATACAGAGGGAAGTGATATCGACCACCTCTCCTTCTCCGAGAGATTGGTCGAACAACAAGTTCTCGTATATCTATCCGACACTACCGGCTACATATATACAATAATTATCATTTACAAAAATAATCTTCTAACATACGGACGCGTGGTCCACATAGTATTCGCCGCATTTAGCGATCACGTGGTCAAGAAAGAATGCCGCCAATTCCTCTTGAATTGCTCGCAGGCGATCTGGTGCTAGTAGTTCATCCCGCATCCGAGACATCTAATTTTAAGAAGGGGGTCAATACATATATATATGAATGAATGAAACTCAACACAAATGATGGTAATAAAATAAAATTGTGAATATTGTTATTTACGCACTTCATATTGTTTGTCAGAGTAGCCCTGCTCACAGGTCGTGTGGCGGATGGACTATAAACGTAGTATCCACAGAAATCATTCCCTTGTTCCTGCCACAACCACTTTACAAGAAATAGAGGTCAATCAAACTGATAATTAGCAAGCATGTTAAATGGTATTGATGAAACTAGTGCTTGAATCACTAGCAGATGCGTGGAATAAGCTACTATAGTACTTACTTTCGGGTGTCTAAATTGCAGCTTCTTCGGCAGTCCCGGAGGTTTTTTGGTGAATTTTCTCCAAACTCTGCCATACAAAGAAAACAATTACTTGATATCAGAAATGAACAAAGTTGCTAATATGGTGGATAATGATCGATTTAACTTACTTCTCGAGCATTTCAGTCATGTCCGCATACTCCTTGGGATCTTTTCGTCTCGAGTCTAAGACAGTTACTACTCCCTGCTCAAGCTTAATCTCTAGGAGAATATAGTGGAACCTGTGAACGCATGCATAACTCATCAATTACATTACTATAACGTAGACTAATAAGGGAAACTGAATATGCCACAAGACAGTAACACTCACTTGAAGTTGTAAGGAAAGAGTATTATATCCTTGTGTTCATTTATTACGAACGATTGTAGCAAGTTGGCCTCGGTATTTTCAGCATGAAATTCAACCTTAGTTGCATCTATGAGATATGTGTTAATGAACCCAATGGAACCCACTTGTCTTTTCTTCAATTCGGCGATCTTCAATCTGCATAATATAGTGAGGATAAATATAAATACATGCAATGAAAGAGCTGAGTTATATAGAGACTTAATGACAGAAGTAGTACTACTTACAGACGATGGCAGGTGACCGTTGCTTTATTGAGGGCCAATTGATTGAAAAACTGATAGAACTCCTCAAATTGAATAGGCAACAGTTCAATTCCAACGAGGTCATGCTCCTTTTTAACTCTCACATACAAAGTACTCCTCCCCTCGGACTCTCTGCAGGTTTTCATGTACCAATCATGCAATCTTCGCATCATCGTTGATAGAGAGCTTTCATCTTTGACGAGAGGCTTCCCGTACTCGTATCTTTGTATCTGCACCTCCAAGAAATCATAATGTACATCGTCGGGCAGGTAATCTGCAGGATTGCCATAACCGGCACCATCCTCGGATCGACGATGTCGCTAGCGAGCACCTTGAGCGGGGCACGATTGCGCCCGGCTTGTTCGCCGAGCTGGGCAATTTGTTTCCCAGCTCGTCGTTCTTTCATCCTTTGATCAGCAGCAGTACTTCCCGACCTCTCCGCTTGGCAAATGCCTTTCCAATAATGCGCTCATAGTTGCCTTTCGGCGGAGACTTGGGTGGTTTTGTCGGGCCAGCCAGTGCGCTTCGCTTTCACCGGATCTACCTTCTCCTCCGGAGGTGGATGTCTCTTTGCTCTCAACCCTTGAAACCAGTCATCCACTTGGTCTGCGCGATCTTCGCGTTTTCCTCCTCGCTCCTCTCGTCACGGTAACTTCTGGAGTCTTGAGAAGGACCGAATCTGATCTCCTCCCGCCTTTGGCTGTACTGCTAGACGCCGGCAGAGCAGACGGAGCGGATGTCTTCTTTCCTTGCTTATGAGGCGGAGGAGAAGGACTACGACGCGCCGGAGCAGCCGGAGCGGCGGCGGGTCTCTTCCGCCCTTGCTGACGAGGCGGAGAAGGAGGAGGCTGGCTGCTCGAGCGCGCCGGTGCAGGCGGAGAAGGAGGCGGAGTGCCGCCATGCGCCGGAGAAGGAGCCGGCCGAGTGCCCTGATCGTCACTCGCCGGAGGAGGAGGCGGTGGAGGAGGCGGAGTGCCCGACTCGCGGAGGAGGAGGAGGCGGAGGCGTCAGTTCGGAAGGTTGATGAGATCCTTCCGCCATAGGCATGGAGTCTTGAGCGTAACCCGGCCGATACTCCCCTTCACCGGTAGGGTGGTCAAGCCGGAGGTCCTCAAATCCCTCCGTTATTTCATCGACCATCACCTTAGCATATCCTTCGGAATCGGCGGCGGTGAAAAGTTGAGTCGGGTTTAGTAGGATAAACAGCCAACAGCCGCCTTGACCTTCAAATTGCTCCGTTGCGCCATAAGGTGGCAATTTTCAGCATCCGTGATAGCATCCACGGGATAGCTGGCAGGAGCCGTCAAGGCATGCTGCTTTGGCTGAAGCAGCTCGGTGGAAGCCACGCTGCTTCTCCGCTGAGATGGCGGGGTAGCTTCGGGGGAAGCTTGGCAGGTCGTTTGTTGTGATCTGCCGCTTCTCGTTCCTCTTCTCGTTCCTCTTCTCGTTCCTCTAGCCCCATTACCCTTTCATGCAGCGCTGCATTAGGCTCTGCTCGCTTTCTTCCTCCTCTCATGGGTTTTGTAACCCCTACGTCCGAAACCCAGCCTTCCACGAAAGCGAGCTGGCGTGCCTCGTGTCCGTCCGAGTGCTCAGATTCCCGAGGGCCATTGTGAGCTCGTCCTTCTCCTGTCTGGAACGAACTTCCCTTGCTGCGCTGCTTGATATATTGCTGAAGCCTCTTGGTGGTATGTCCAATTGTTCGTCCGTCCAAATGCACTTCCCTGTTATAGGGTCCAAGGATCCGCCGCCCCGAAGAACCAAGTCCGACAGCAGTGCAGCGATTCATTGTCTCTGGTTCGATCCCTTTATCAAGCGAGATCATTCTCAGCCTTGGCCCACTTAGGCGGGCTACGAGGTAGCCACGACCCGTCGATGGTGAAGCTTCTTCTTCGCAGCATTTCTCTTGTTTGTCGTCAACATCTTTTTACTCTTTTCCGATGTCTTGTAGGCCACAAATGCGGGCCGATCATCTCTGATCTTCTCATATTTGCCCTTGAATTCTGGTGTCTCATTTTTTCGACATACGTATTGAGTTCTTTCTTCCAATTCCTGAATAGTTCTGCCATCTTCTTAAGAGCAAAAGACTTGATTAATGGCTCTATTACATGGCTTCTCCGGATCATCCTCTAGCGGTAGGGTAAAATTTGACTTCAGCTCAGTCCAAAGATCATTTTTCTACATATCATTGACACAAGACACCTCAGGATCTTCGTTCTTAGGCTTATACCATTGGTGGATGCTGATCGGGATCTTGTCCCTAACCGTAACCCCGCACGAGCAACAAATGCCTTCTTTGTCCGGTAGGGTTCAATCGGTTGGCCGTCAGCGATTTGTATGATCTCAAACTTTTCATCCGAGCTCAACTTTTCTTGGGCCTCGTCTCTTTACCGAAGTTGTGCTCGATCCGGAGGGCTAGAAAAAGAACAAAGACGAGAGTTAATTAATATGTGTACATACCAAAACAAAGACGAGAGCTAGTCGGCACAGGCTTAACTAATATATATACCTGGCGGACACGGTTTGGTGATCACCGAGCCGTCCTCACGGTGTACTTCTTCACCCTCTCCTTCTTGCACCGGCATTGGGTCATCGGAGCCATGTAAATCATAGCCAATGCTTCTTCACCCTCTCCTTCCAGACCATCGTTGTCGTTGAGAAACATCAACGAGCGCATTTACATCACTTCCTTG
Source organism: Aegilops bicornis (assembly GCA_021605145.1). Lineage (NCBI taxonomy): Eukaryota > Viridiplantae > Streptophyta > Magnoliopsida > Poales > Poaceae > Aegilops > Aegilops bicornis. Next base: position 61,323,140 of record CM038674.1, on the reverse strand, counting down.
TGCGATTATGTCCCACAACAACGCTTCTTGTGCTTCGTCTCGGGGGTGTCCATAGTTTCTACAAATATTTACAACATGGCAATTATTATTCAAACATGACAGATATGGATATATTAGTGGCAAACGTAGAACTAGCTAGCTAATCACAATAAGGAATCATATTAGTGGCCTCGACGCTGCTTCTCTAGGGTTTGGGGTGGCCTCGACAACGCTTCAAGGGTTAGGGGTGGCCTCGAGAACGCTTCAAGCTAGGAGGGGTAATATCGACCCCACATGTTGAAGCTATCGGGAGGGTCGGCGTTGAACACTACATCTATGTCCCACCCGGTGGCGTGGGCATCGACGCCATGATGGGGTAGAGGGTCGTGGATCGCCCGGCGGTCGAGGTCGAGGGTCGAGGATCGCCGAGGGTCGGGAGGTTGCCTAGTGTCAAAGGATTCAACAAAACCATGTCTTCATCATTAGAAATGTGAGGTGCATGATGGTGCGAAGCTCTCCAAAGTTATTTTGGAGCGGAGTCCCAGATAGGATAATTAAGCTTTTTGGTACAAAGTTCAGCAAGAACCTTCCGAATATCGTTATTTGGAAGGCCTTTGCTGAAATTGCATAAAAGGCAAATTATCCTATCCGGGACTCCATTCCGTATAACTTTGGAGGACTTCGCACCATCATGCCATGGTTACTTCCGCTAATGATGAAGCCATGGATTTCTTCAATACTTTGACACTAGGAACCTCTCGACCTCGGCGATCCTCGACCCTTGAACCTCGACGACCTCGAACCCTCGACACCTAGACGACCCTGGAACCCTCGATCCCTCGACCCTAGAACCCTCGACCCGGGATAATATCGACAACGCTTCAAGGGGGTAATATCGACAACGACGAGATACATACATGGGAGAAATTAATGTTATCGGGGAGGGGGTATATCGACCCCCCCCCCACGTATTGAAGTTATCGGGAGGGGGTATATGGACCCCCCCCTCGTGTTGAAGTTATCGGGAGAGGTATATCGACGATGATAGAGGAGAAGATCGAAGAAAAAAAAGAAGAAAAAAAGGAGGAGAAGAAGAAAGGAATGAGAAGAAGAAAAATAGAATATTTTCTATTTTTTCTTCTCCTCCTATTTCTTCCTCTCCTCTTCTTTTCTTCTTTTTCCTCTTCTTCTTTATTTCTCCTCTTCTTCCTCTCCTCTTCTTCTCCTTTCTTCCTCTTCTTATTTTCCTTTTTCCTCTCCTTCTTTTTCGTCTTCTTCCTTCTTTCTAGCTAGATATATAAAACTTTTCTAAAAATGTAACTTTCGCATATATAAAACTTTTTCTTCTTCTTCCTTCTTCCTTCTCTTCCTTCTTCCTAAATATATAAAACTTTTCTAAAAATGAAACTAACCTAAAATTAATGTACTAAATCAGAGAACAATTGAAAACACCATGCATATTACAATTGAAAAATACATACATTCATACAAAAAATATATAAAACAAGCATATATATATGAAAAATTATGAAAAAGGAGGCGCCGGCCGGACCAAGCTGCTTGGCCGAGGATGGCGGGTCGGGCAGAGGCGCGGATGACGGCGAGGCGGGGCCAGCGGCACGCTGTCAGGGCGGCGACGGCGACGGTGGTGGGCCGGGTGGAGCGTCAGCTGTGGGCGGCAGGCTGCGCGTCAGGCGGGCGACGGCGAGGGTGCGGGCGACGACGACGGCACGGGCGAGGCGACAGCGTCGGGGCGACGGGCGGCGTCAGGCAGCCTGGCGGCGTCGATGTGCTCAGCGTCGTCGGGAATCAAGCGAGGAAATCTAAAATTTCCCAAGTGTTTTCTTATATAGCAAGGGCATTAGTCGGTTAAGTGGCACCAACTGGGACTAATGCCCCCCTTTAGTCCCGGTTGGTGGCACCAACCGGGACCAAGTGTTTTCTTATATAGCAAGGGCATTAGTCCCGGTTCGTGGCACCAACTGGGACTAATGCCCCCCTTTGGTCCCGGTTGGTGGCACCAACCGGGACCAAAGGCCTTGTGCTGCCCCGCCTCCAAAAGTTTAGTCCCACCTCGCTAGTTGAGAGAGCTCGAGAGTGGTTTATAAGCGCTGCTGCACCCACCCTCTCGAGCTCCTCTCAACTGCAGGCTTTCGGGCCTAATCTGTCTCTAGCTATGTGCTGTGGGCCTACTTGGCCTCCTGCGGGCTGAATCCTGGCCCATGTAGGGTTTCTAGTCGTATTCAGGCCGTGGGGCCCGATGGCGGCACTATTTTTTCCAGTTTTTGTTTTGTTTTCTGCATTATTATTTATTTTTGTTGTTTTTGCTTTATTTTTAATTCTTTTTGCTTTTAGTTTAGAAAAATTATAAACTTTCTGTTAGTGCCATTAGTTTTCAAATTTGAAAACTCTTTTTTTGTTTTCTTTGTTGCTTTATTTATTTTATTTTGTTTCTGCTTACAACAAAAAACTTATTGTTGCCATTTTTTTTCAGTTTTTGTTCATTTTCTGCATTATTTATTTTCTTTTGTTTTTTGATTTATTTTTTAATTCTTTTTGCTTTTAGTTTTAGAAAAATTATAAACTTTCTGTTAGTGCCATTAGCTTTCAAATTTGAAAACACTTTTTTGTTTTCTTTGTTGCTTTATTTATTTTATTTTGTTTCTACTTACAACAAAATACTTATTGTTGCTATTTTATTTTTTTTCAGTTTTTTGTTCTGTTTTCTGCATTATTTATTTTTGTTGTTTTTCTTTATTTTTAATTCCTTTTGCTTTTAGTTTTAGAAAAATTATAAACTTTCTGTTAGTGCCATTAGTTTTCAAATTTGAAAACACTTTTTTGTTTTCTTTGTTGCTTTATTTATTTTATTTTGTTTCTGCTTACAACAAAACGGTGTGTAGAGGGACGGGTTTATAAACCGGTGTGAGCGCCCTTCGGTTGGCGAGGTTTTCAAATTCATAGTTTTCAAATGAACTCTGAAAAAGTTGGCATAGCATGTGCATGTACAAAACGGACAACGGTATCATACTAAATGCATTACAAAGTTGGCATGGTATCATCATAATAGTTGCGGAGAAAGTCTTCACTTTTTCTTCGCTTGTGTCGCTTGCTTATTGCGCCGTAACCATAGATAATCTTCATCGTTTATCAGGATGCTTAGGTCAGCCTTGACTTTGAAGGGGAATTTCATGAAACTTTTCATACTCTTGAGACATGTCCGCTTGCCCTCCACTCCTGTGATGTCCCTTTTTCCTGAAAGAACTATGTGGCGCTTTGGCTCATTGTATGATGTATTTGCTTCCTTATCTTTTCTTTTCTCGGTCTGGTAGACATGTCCTTCACATAGATAACCTGTGCCACATCATTGGCTAGGACGAACGGTTCGTCAGTGTACCCAAGATTTTTCAGATCCACTGTTGTCATTCCGTACTGTGGGTCTCCTGTACCCCGCCTCCTGACAGATTGACCCACTTGCACTTAAACAAAGGGACCTTAAAATCTACTCCGTGGTCAAGTTCCCAAATGTCTACTATGTAACCATAATATGTGTCATTTCCCTTGTCGGTTGCTGCATCAAAGCGGACACCGCGATTTTGGTTGGTGCTCTTTTCATCTTGGTCAATCGTGTAAAATGTATTCCCATTTATCTCGTATCCTTTCCAAATCATTACAATCGAAGATGGTCCCCTCGACAACAAGTACAGCTCATCACAAACAATGCTGTCACCTCTGAGACGTGTTTCCAACCAACTGCTGAAAGTCCTGATGTGTTCACATGTAATCCGATTCGTCGCCTTTGCTCCGGGTGTTTGGAGCGCCGACTGTTCTTGTGTTCATCGACATACGGGTCACCAAGGTAGAGTTACAGAGAACTGTGTAGTGTGCTTGAGACCAAGAATATCCGTCCTGCATATTATTGAGTCTCTTCCAAGCGTGCCTTTTCGGTCAGTCTCCCCTCATACCGCGATTTAGGGAGACATATCTTCTTAAGGCCAGGAATGAAGTCAACACAAAACCCGATGACATCCTCTCGCTTGATGGCCCATGGAGATGCTTCCTTCGGGCTAGTGTGGTTCTGAACATATTTCTTTAGGACTCCCATGAACCTCTCAAAGGGGTACATATTGTGTAGAAATACGGGCCCCAGAATGACAATCTCGTCGACTAGATGAACTAGGGACGTGCAAGGCCATGATATCGAAGAAGGATGGTGGGAACACCAGCTCGAAACTGACAAGACATTGTGCCACATCACTCCTTAGCGTTGGTACGATTTTTGGATCGATCGCCTTCTGAGATATTGCATTGAGGAATGCACATAGCTTCACAATGGCTAATCGGACGTTTTCCAGTAGAAGCCCTCAATGCAACCGGAAGCGATTGCGTCATAATCACGTGGCAGTCATGAGACTTTAGGTTCGGAACTTTTTCTCCGCATATTTATTATTCCCTTTATATTCGACGAGAAGCCAGTCGGGACCTTCATCTTGAGCAGGCATTGAAAGAATATTTCTTTCTCTTCTTTCGTAAGAGCGTGGCTGGCGGGACCTTCATACCGCTTCGTGAGGCATGCCCTCTTTTTTTCGTAAGCGTTGCAGGTCCTCTCGTGCCTCGTGTGTATCTTTTGTCTTCCCATACACGCCCAAGAAGCCTAGCAGGTTCACGCAAAGGTTCTTCGTCACGTGCATCACGTCGATCAAGAGCGGACCTCTAGGTCTTTTCAAGAGGGTAGGTCCCAAAATATAGATTTCTTCTTCCACATGGGTGCGTGATTCTCAGCGTCATTCGGAACAGCTAGTCCGCCGGGACCCGTTCCAAAGATTACGTGTAAATCATTGACCATAGCAAGTACGTGATCACCGGTACACGTGGCGGGCTTCTTCCGGTGATCTGCCTCGCCTTTGAAATGCTTGCCTTTCTTTCGACAATGATGGTTGGTCGGAAGAAATCGACGATGGCCCAGGTACACATTCTTCCTGCAGCTTCCCAGGTATATACTATCGGTGTCAAGTAAACAATGTGTGCATGCGGCGTATCCCTTGTTTGTCTGTCCTGAAAGGTTACTGAGAGCGGGCCAATCGTTGATGGTCACGAACAGCAACACCTTTAGGTCAAATTCCTCCTTTTTGTGCTCATCCCACGACGCATACACCGCTTCCATTCCACAGATGTAAAAGTTCTTCAACTAATGGCCTTAGGTACACATCAATGTCGTTGCCGGGTTGCTTAGGGCCTTGGATGAGAACCGACATCATAATGAACTTCCGCTTCATGCACATCCAAGGAGGAAGGTTATACATACATAGAGTCACGGGCCAGTGCTGTGATTGCTGCTCTGCTCCCCAAAAGGATTAATGCGATCCGCGCTTAAAGCAAACCATACGTTCCTTGGGTCCTTTGCAAACTCATCCCAAGATTTTCCCTCGATTTTTCTCCATCATGCGACTCGTCACGGGTGCTCTCAACTTCCCGTCTTTCTTACGGTCCTCACTGTGCCATCGCATCAACTTGGCATGCTCTCCGCTTCAACAGACGTTTCAACCGTGGTATTATAGGAGCATACCACATCACCTTCGCAGGAACCCTCTTCCTAGGGGCTCGCCGTCAACATCACTGTGGTCATCTCGTCGATCTTATATCAAGCAATGCACCGCATACCGGGCATGCGTTCAGATCCTTGTAGGCACCACGGTAGAGGATGCAGTCATTAGGGCATGCATGTATCTTCTCCACCTCCAATCCTAGAGGGCATACTGTGACGCCCGAATAATTAGACTACAGTAATCCCAAGCTAATGATGCCACGTCACCTTCATTACTGTGATTAAACTCACGTTGATTCGAACCCGATTCAAATTCAAATTTAAAACATAGGCAAACAACAAAAGTTTCCAAACTTTAAAACTAAAATGTTCGGAGTGAACTAAATAATGCATAGGTAATTATGGTGGAGAAACCAAACTTTGATAAAGTGTTTAAAGGCTCTAAGATAATTAAAACAGTAGTTAAAACAATTAAATACATGCCTATTGAATTTTATAAAATATTAAACTATTTTATTTTCGGTTGAGAATTAAGGTGGCAGTAGTATATTTATAAATACAATTTTAGGTGCTAGTGTTTATTTTTATAAAATTGAAATAAAAGGGAACTTAAAAATAAAATAGTAAATGATAAAAAAAAGAAGAACAAAAGACCAGATCCCCCCTGGGCCGTGAGGCCCCACGGGCCAGCCACCGCCCACTCCCACCTCGGCCTATATGGCCTACCTCTCCACCCCGAACCCTAATCCCCACTACCCCACCTCTCCCTCGCTCCCCTCCTGGCGCCGCCACGCACGCGAACGCACGCCAAGACAGACACACACCCACGCACGCCTTGTGCACAGGGGCGCCCGATTCCCTCCTCCCGACGCCGCCTTCGACGCTTAGTCGTCATACCGCTATACACCGCCACCGGGCTCGCGCCGCCTCGTGGACTCCTCTGCGCCCCCTCCTCTACCTCGCCATGGCGCTCGATGCCCCGACCTCGCTCGACCCTGCCGCCCAGTTCCTCGACGCCGCTGCCGTCCCGGCTCCACCTCATCGACGCCAAGATCGCCATCCCTCGAGGGCGACCTCGCTGACGTCCCCGACGGCCTGCTTCCACTGCGTCGTCGTCGTCCCCGAACCCCCTCCACGAGCTCCGCCGCCCCGTCCTCATCCCCTCCCCGAGTGCTTCCCCGACTCCTCCCCAAGCCCGCCTCGCTCAACTACAGGGCGTTGTGAGCCCTCTTCCTTTCCCTTTCCCTCCCTGATGGATTCGTCACCGTGGCCTCCTCCCCGTGCGCGCCCACCGTGGCCGCGCCTCGCACGCGCCCCGCCCCGTGCACGCCCACCATGGCCGCCTTCCCCCGCTCTGCTTCGGCCTCGCCGGCCCGCGCCCTCATCACAAACCCTCGCTCCGGCTCTGCCGCGCCATGGCCGTCCCCTTCCCTTCCCCGGCGGATGCGCCCGTTCTGATGGCAGCGACGCCTCGCCGTCTCCCAGTTGGCTGGCGGGCGCCCATTGGCCGGGCGCCTGTCGCCTGCCTTGGAACGATAGGCCCCTAGGGGCCTATGACAAATGGGGCCCCGCCCCATAACGTTTTTGGAAAAAAAAGGGGGAAAAATAAACATATTAAATAAATAAATAAATAATAATTAAAATAATTAAAATATTAATTAGGTAATTAAGTAATTAATTAAGTTAATTAATCCTGATTAGCTTAACCTAATCACTAATTAAATTAACTAATAAGTAATTAACCTAAACAGAGAATGACAGGTGGGTCCCACTGGACCCACATGTCAGGTTGACCAGGTCAACGGTCAACGTTGACTGCTGACATCAGCATGACATCATGCTGACGTCATAAATCCATTTTTCGAATTAATTAAATAATTAATTAAATTCCAGAAATTAATAAAATCTTTAAAAAATCATATCTTTTAATCCGTAACTCGGATTAAAATATTTTCAACATGAAAGTTGCTCAGAACGACGAGACGAATCCGACTACGCAGTCCGTTCGTCCGTCACACCCCCCTAACCTATCGAACCCGCAACTTTCCCCTCCGCTCCTTCCGCTCAAAACGCTAAACACCGGAATACTTTCCTGATGTTTCCCCTTAACCGTACCACCTCATACCACGTTAGGGCACGCCTAGCATCGTTACTTGTCTTGTCATGCATCGATATGCATTTGTTTACCTGCTATTCATTGTTTCTTCCCCATCTTCTCTCCTAGACTACGAGACCGACACGCTGCTGCCAGTTCGACTACGGAGTTGGCGACCCCTCTCTCTTGCCGAGCAACCAGGCAAGCCCCCTTGATCACCAGATATCGCCTACTCTACTCTATACCGCTTGCATTAGAGTAGTGTAGCATGTTACCGCTTCTCGTTATACCTATCCACGATGCATAGCCTGTCCTTGTTACTACTGTTGTTACCTTTACCTGCAATCCTGTATGCTTAGTATAGGATGCTAGTACTTTCATCTGTGGCCCTACATTCTTGTCCGTCTGCCGTGCTATACTACCGGGCCGTGATCACTCGGGAGGTGATCACGGGTATATACTTATACTTATACATGATACATGTGGTGATTAAAGTCGGGTCGGCTTGTGGAGCACCCGCGAGTGATTCACGGATTGGGGGTTGAAAGGACCTTTGTCCCGATGGCCCTCTGGATGGATCTTTGTGGCGGAGCAACAGGGCAGGTTGAGACCGCCTAGGAGAGAGGTGGGCCTGGCCCTGTTCGGCGTTCGCGGATACTTAACACGCTTAACGAGATCTTGGTATTTGATCTGAGTTGGCTACGAGCTTATACGCACTAACCATCTACGCTGGAGTAGTTATGGGTATCCCGTCGTGGTATCACCAAGCACTTCAGACGTCAATGACGGAGCGGGCGCGCCGGATTGGACTGGAACGCCTTTGCTAGGCTAGGTGCGCTTCCGGCCGCCCTCAACGTCTTGGTGTGCTATGGGCGATGGGCCCAGACCCTGTCGCTTAGGTTTAGACCGGCGTCTTTGGCCTCTCTGTTGTGCCTAGGTGGGGCTGCGGCGTGTTGATCTTCCGCCGGGCATGACCCAGAAAGTGTGTCCGCCAAATGGGATCAAGCGTCTTTGGGTAAGATGGTGCACCCCTGCAGGGAAGTTAATCTATTCGAATAGCCGTGATCTTCGGTAACAGGACGACTTGGAGTTGTACCTTGAGCTTATGACAACTAGAACCGGATACTTGATAAAACACACCCTTCCAAGTGCCAGATACACCCGGTGGTCGCTCTCTCTCAGGGATATGAGGAGGGGATCGCCGGGTAGGATTATTGCTATGTGATGTTACTTGGAGGACTTGATACCACCCTCTTCTACCTGTTGCAAGACAGGTGACCAGAAGCGTAGTCTTCGCTAAGACTAGCTTTCCCCCTCTTATTCTGGCATTCTGCAGTTCAGTCCACTGATATGGCCCTTTACACATATATCCATGCATATGTAGTGTAGCTCCTTGCTTGCAGTACTTTGGATGAGTACTCACGGTTGCCTTGTTCCCCTTTTCCCCTACCTCTACTCGATTGCTGCAACTGCATCGATGGAGCCCAGAGCGACGCCACCGTCGATGACGACTACTACACCGGAGGTGCCTACTACTACGTGCAGCCCGGCCGACGACGCACTGTGAGTTGCTAGGAGGATCCCAGCAGGAGGCCTGCGCCTCTTCGATCTCAGATCCCGGTTTGTGCTAGCCATCTTATGGAAACTTGTTTAACTTATGTCTGTACTCAGATATTGTTGCTTCACGACTCGTCTATGATCGAAAGCACTTGTATTCGAGCCTCGAGGCCCCGGCTTGTATTATGATGCTTGTATGACTTATTTTATTTGTAGAGTTGTGTTGTGATATCTTCCGTGAGTCCTCGATCTTGATCGTACACATTTGCGTGCATGATTAGTGTACGATTAAATCGGGGCGTCCAAGTTGGTATCGAGCCGATCGCTCTGTAGGAATCCTCCTTCCACACTCCTTGGCCGAAGTCGAGTCTAGTCATTGCAAAACTTTTACTAACATGGCTGTATGCCTTACGGGCCCACGTCGCCATTGGGTGGTATTAGGATCTTTTACTCCTCGACCTTTACTCGATTCTGAACTCTCTTCTATTCGGGTTAAACGATTTTGCAAAAACAAAACTAATTTTAGGTTCTCGCAAGTACTTTCTCCCGGAGAGCCCTCACTTCAGATGATCGCTGCTACATCGGAAGATTCCAAGATACTCTCGATGTTCTCTCGAGACTTTGTGCCCATCACTTTTGCTATTCGACCATCGATAAATCCGTATGGATAACTACTTACACTTGCCATTCATACGATCATCCCCATTGATCTTGTTATTACAAGATACCCCAAGTTTTCTCTATTGTTCCAAAATACTTTGTGCCTACTGCCTAGCAGTTCTTTGCCACATGAATACCCCTTCAAATAAATCCTCGCATTTGTCGAGTATCCGCTCATCCCGATTGTTCATGTGTTTCACGTAAGTCTTCAAAATACTATTCGATCTTCCGAAAATCCTCTGGAGCCTTTGGCTCTTGAAATTCTTACTTGCTTGCATTATGGTTAATCCCATAAGTCTCGTAGTCTTATTGACATTCCTTGTCATTATCATTTTGAGTCTGTTGACTCAATATGTTTGCGAATACCCGCAATCATCATTGATCCCTATAAATTACCTTTCCGTCTGAGCTGCCATTCTTTTCAATCGAATTGGTCCTCGACCAATCCAATTGTCGTTGATTGTACCCTAAGGCTATTCAACTTATCCATCTCTAATCAGAGCATTGCTTCTGATCCCTTGATTTGGAAATCATAATTCCTTTGCATTTGACAATTGAGTTAGTCAGTTGTTTCTATAATTTGATCTCCTTGCATTCTTCTTCCTCTAGTTGAGTACCGATGCTCACGTCAGATCCCTTGTGGACCACCAGATCCCTTGTTGGATTTTATCTGACAACGCCCTTCTTATTCAATAACCTTGTGAGCCTTTCCTCTGATACATAATGCCTTTGGTAAATTGTATCCTCTGCTTTCTCTACCATGCTCTGCCTTCGAGCTTGAGTTAATTATTTCTAAAGATTCTGGTATATGATTCGTAAGAAGCCCCCGATGGGATTGAACCAACGCCTTCCCTCATCGGTGTAAACCCGAAAGATTTCACGAGTCATACTTATCTGGTATTGCACCAGGTAAAACTTTCAACAACTAATGTCATCGTCGAAATACGAGAGGTGAATGGAAGATTATGCATTGAGGAAGTGGGAGTCGACCTTGAACTTTGTGTTCATGCCCATGGACGCGGTGTATATCCTATCATGAAAGCTTCTTGTAATAATAACTATTTCCTTGATAACTAACGTATGGTATCTGTGAATTGATCCCTTGCAACCGTGGTTCCGACCATGATTGTTCTTCTTTGATTCCATTTCTGACAAGTTAAAACAATTGTCTTCTATGGATCAATACACCAGTCCAACCTTTACTTTGATCTTGTGTCGAGTATTACCCCCGGTATCTCGAGATTATCTTGGAACCGCATAAACTTCCTATGAGTTCTTCATCAAGTACTACCTTCACATCGACTACAATTTTTCATGGGCTCGAAGTTATTAAACACTCAAAGACACCGATAATCGAACCGAGTCCGCACTACGGTTCAACAACTCTTCAAGATAGCTTCTATAACTACGAAGTTTGTACCCGATCACGCCATTCCTAGCCTGTTTGGCTATATCATAGTCGCGGACGATTCTAAGCATGCTACCTGGTCCTTATTCTCGAGCACCAATTTGCGGCGATAGCTAAGCTTACTTCGATTTTCCTCGTCATACCCTTTCACCTTAAACAACAAGCTTGAGTTCGAGTTTGTGTCGTGAATCGTGGTTCCAATAACCTCTTGCTTCATCATTCCTCTGACTTGATGTCGTCGCTGATTGATTACATCTGCATGAAATCTCTCGACAAATGTGTCGTGATCATCATCAACCTTATGAGCTCTTCGCATTGTGTCCTTGCATCGACAATGACCCGGCGGAGATCATCATCATCGGGCACATCGTCTGGTTCCTCTTGATCTTCAGCAGCTTCGCCGTTCCAGACCATCGCACATCGTCCGGTGCATCTTGATGTTCAAGAGCATCACCGTATTCAGGGGGCACATAGTTGTCATCGTACTCTTCTTCCTCGCCGTCTTCCATCATAACCCCTATTTCTCCGTGCCTCGTCCAAACATTATAGTGTGGCATGAAACCCTTGTAAAGCAGGTGGGTGTGAAGGATTTTCCGGTCGAGTAAGACTTCGTATTCCCACATATAGGGCATGGACAACACATAAAACCATTCTGCTTGTTTGCCTCAGCCACTTCAAGAAAATCATGCACGCCCTTAATGTACTCGGAGGTGTGTCTGTCACCGTACATCCATTGCGGGTTCATCTGCGTGCATTATATATAATTAAGTGTGTCAAAAATCATTACAGAACATCATGAATAGATAATTAAGTGACCAAATTAATAGAAGTTCATCATCACATAAAAACCAAAGTACATACATAGTTCTCATCTAACAACATAAAGCTCTGCAGAGCATCTAAATTAATTAAACCATACATTGAAACTATGTAAAACATTTCAATGCGAAACAAATACGATCATAATCGCAACCAAGGTAACAACTGATCCAATGGCATAATGATACCAAGCCTCGGTATGAATGGCATATTTTCTAATCTTTCTCATCTTCAAGCGCATTGCATCCATCTTGATCTTGTGATCATCGATTTACATCCGCAACATGCAACTCCAATATCATCTTCTCCTCCTCAAGTTTTTATTTTTTCCTTCAAGAAATTGTTTTCTTCTTCAACTAAATTTAACCTCTCGACAATAGGGTCGGTTGGAATTTCTGGTTCAACAACCTCCTAGATAAATAAAATCTATGTCACGTTGGTCGGCATAATTTTCATAAACAATAAATGAACCAATAGTTATGAAAAGATAATATATACCACATCCGAATCATAGCCAGGATGAGGGCCGACAGGGGCGGAGACCAAAACCATCGCACTATATAAGATGCAATAATAAAAGTAAGAAAATAATACAAGTATCTATCTAAACAAACAAGTAATAATATTTTTCCTTTCAGAAAGAAGATAAGAACAAGAGGCTAACCACGGTGGTGCCGGCAATGAGATCGGCGCGGGTGATCGATGGCGATGAAGACGGGGACGGGGCGTGACGGACCGCTAAACCTAGATAAATATTGAGGAAAATGGAGCTTGGCGGTCGAGCTTGGAGAGGAGAAACCTTAAGTAGTGTGGCTCGGGGATTCCATCGAACACCTTGTGTGCATAGGAGGTGAGCTAGAGCACCACCAAGCCCTCTCCCCTCGGCCAGAAAAAAGCAGGCAGGTGTGATCTGCTCTTGCGCGAGGGGCTATATATAGCAGCACCATTAGCCCGGTTGGTGGCATGACCGGGGACTAATGGGAAGACTTTGGTCCCGGTACAGGCCACCAACCGGGACCAATAGTGGTGGACCAGGAGCCAGGACCATTGGTCCCGGTTCGTCCTACCAACCGGGACCAAAAGGTCCGGACGAATCGGGACCAATGGCCCACGTGGTCTGGCCCCCCCCAGGCTCATTTAATCGGGCAAATAGCTCCATTGGTCCCGGTTCTGGATTGAACCGGGACTAATGGGCTAAACTGGCCTGGACGAAAGCCCTGTTTTCTACTAGTGCATGGGGCTCAATGTCAGCAACTAGACGGCAGGAAATAAGGCGTGTGGCCTATTTTTTGGGAAACCACCTGAAATTATTATTTTTACAAATGGGCCCTCATAGAGGAAAAAATAAAACTGGTCTGGTGGAGGTTCCAACCCGAGACTTGCATTTAACATGCAAGTGTGGTTAGCCAATTGAACATTTGCACATGCTGTCTTGAAAGGATTCATATGCTTTATACACACTATGAACCCCGAGACTTGCATTTTACATGTCATTTTAAAAAGAATTCTCATTTTATTTTAAAACATATTCATATAATTTAAAATATTTATGAATTAGAAAAATGTTTGTACAATTCAAGTATTATTTATGTGAGGATCTGCAATCTGAGGGCGCACTAGGCTACTTTTTTTTATACACACAATCCTTTATATACTATATAAGTTTCAAACAACACAAACATTTTCTTGAAGCATGAAAAGTTTATATACTACAAGAATATTTTATTAAATACATGTAAAATTTTAAAATTATAAGAGAATTTATTTAAATATATGAAACTTTCTAAAATTACTTTAAAATTTAATTAAAAATGCTACTCCCTCCGTCCCATAATGTAAGACGCTTTTTGATTCTAGTGTAGTGTCAAAAAACGTCTTACATTATGGGACGGAGGGAGTAAGACTTTTTAAAATTATATTGTTTTTCATAATTATAGTAATTAAATAGTGTTTATTTTTGTTAAATTATTGCATACATATTTTTATGAAAAAAATTAATTTATTTAATTTTAACTTTGTGTATATAATTTTAACACATTATTATAATGAATGTTTTTTATAAACTTTTAAAATGAAAAAAACTAACATGTTGAAAATGGGCCGCACTGCGGTTGTTTTACCCACACGAGCACATTATGTTACAACGAGAAATTTATACTTTTAATATTACATTTTGTGGGTTGGATTGCTATTTGTGGCCGCTATATGGCCTTAGGGCGAATCATTGAGCCAGTACTTTTTTCCTGGAATAAATTTCTTCATTTATGTTGATCAGACATAGTATATAAAGTATGCGAATATCTGCAGTCATGTACATGTGATTTGGTCTATTGGCTAGGCACGCCCACATGCGAGTGACATATCGAGTGTTTGAAACCCAGCTTGACAAGTTTTTATTATTACAATTTGTGTTGTTTCTATCCGAGGGCTCTTTTGTAAGAAGAAAATTATTCCAGGAGGGTTCCGCAAAAAACTACGCACCACGTCCTCCTCCCTGTTGTAATTACCTCTAAAATATTTTGTAATCAAGCGTACGTGTTCGTCGTATTTCATTTCAGTTTTTTCAGTTCCATTTATTCATATTTTGATTCACAAAAGTAGTCCATTTCTTCGTTATATTTGTTGTTTGACAAAATGCTTCGTTATGTGTAGGTCCGAGACTGGACCACATGCAAGTACGCTTCTTCTATGCGAGTTTATTAGTCTCCTTCGTATTTTGGGTCAAAATTTGCCCACAAAATTTACTAATGAAATATAAGTTATACTCTTTCTATAAAGAAATATAAAAGCGTTTAATTAGATCACTAAAGAGGGAGTACTTAGCAAAAAATAATACCATTGGACACTACTTTCAAATATGAATTTAAGAGTATAATTTTGGTGGTATATCACTTATATTTTACTAGTCAAATGCACGGTCAAAGTATGACTCAAAATAGAAAGAAAGACCAACTTGGACGGAGGTAATAACACATGCCAGGCATTCTACGGAAGACCAAACTAAGATGAGACATGTTTTCTATCCCCCAAAAGTGGTGATGGTTGTGATAGTAGTAGCAGCAGCAGCAGCAGTACTGATGATAATATATGCACTTGGTAATGTTATCTTGAATGAAAAGTTAAAAAACCAAAGTGCCAATGTGACCCTAAGAAAAGAGATAGGATTTTCAGCACCCGGGTGCCCCATACACCCTCTATGAACAGTAAATTTAAAACAAATTCAAAAAAATCAAAAAATTCTGAAACTTTGGGACATCGAACATCATGAAACTTTTGATGATCTTGCAAAGTTTTAGCTAAAAATAACATTCAAGAGCATTCAAATAAAAAAACAAAATCATTGTTCAAAGTTTATGTACATTTCTTAGCAGTGACTTTGTTTTTTTTGGTGAGGACTCCACGAAGGTTATTTGTTGCCGAAACTTTGCAGTAACATCAAACCTTTGATAATTTTTGATCCCTGAAAGTTTCAGATTTTTTTAAATTTTATATGAATTTACTGTTCATGAGGGTGCAGGGGCATCCTGGAGCTGTTAGACATTTCTCCTAAGAAAAGGCAGCTGATATTGCCTTTCCTGGCACAAAGAAAATGTGAATTCGCGTGTCATCAAGCGCACGAAGAATAGAAGCTCGATCGGATTTAATAACGTGGTGGAGAATGCTTTCGGTTTCTGGCCGACAATCAGCTTGCCTTGTGCACTACTCACGGGGAAAAACAAAGTTCAGTTTAACCAGCGATTCACGCTGACGAGTTTTCTGAACCACAAATGATACGGGAGCCTTTTATCAAATGTGTTCTGCTTCCTCACACTTCAGCATTCACTGGCCAGAATCAGATAAAAGATCAGACAAAGATATCCGCACAAAATGGGACAAAAGTTCAAATTCAACATATTGGAATCTCCCGCCGTCTTGATACGACATGGATCATAGTCAAACAAAAACAGTGCGGAGATTAACAGATACACAAAACCATGAGCAAATGGAATCAGACAAGCGTGTTTCAACGTGCTTGCTTGGAAAGCATAAAGCAGGTGCACCACAAATACTAATTAACCGAAGCAAGTCGCTGTGTTTCCCTCATACCAGTCGGCTAATTGTGTCCAGAGATCAGACAACAACAGAGAGAATTTTGCGAATTTAAGGATTAACATCTACTAATTGTTGTGTCCACTTCCCGTTGATTGGTGCATGCAATCCAAAGGGTCGATCGGGGTTTGAAGCACCTACGGCAAGCCCATTCCTCCATTTCAGTAACAGGAATGCAACTCTCGGTACCTGTGGAGTAATCAATGACATTAGTCAAACCATTTTGAACTATTCAACCATGGAAAAGACGTTGAAGCTACGCAACCTCACAATTTTTTTTATGATGCAAACAGTAATCATTAGCTTCGTCATAAAGAAATTGTACCAAAAACACCAAGGTTGAATCATCTCAGCATTGCTGGGAAAGAACCAGCAATGGAAACAGAGATTGTCAGTAGGTAATTCGTGGTGTAGTGGCACACTTTCAACTTGCACTAGTAGAAAAAGGGTCAAATGTGAAGCACATTAATGCCGGTTTGTAAAAAAACCAGCACTAATGTGATCAATAGTGCCGGTTCGTGGCGGCGATCAATAGTACCGGTTCATGTTGAGCCTTTAGTACCGGTTCGTGGCCTTTAGTACCGGTTCGTGCCACGAACCGGTACTAAAGGGGTAGTGGCAGGCTGGCGTCAGACCGGGTCCCCACGAGCCCCTTTAGTACCGGTTTGTATTACCAACCGGTACTAAAGGTCTAACCTATAGTACCGGTCCGTGCCACGAACCCACACTAAAGGGGACAAGCCTTTAGTACCGGTTCGTGCCACGAACCGGTACTAAAGGGGTTTTCAAACTCTACCCCCCGGTATATCGCCATTTCAGTTTTGAAAAAATCAAAAGAAAATGATAAAAACTTTAAAAAATAAAATCCTTCGAGAGGTAGTTATATTGCTATATCTACTAGTTAGGAAAATTTGAAAACTTAAATTTGGACATGTTTTGCAAAAAGTGTAGGGAAAATGTAAAACTGCTATAACTTTTGCATAATGGCGTCGGAATAAAACGTATAATATATCAAAAAATTCAGCACGAAAATCCGCATCCGATGGAGACGGCCTATGGCCTGTTTGGAATTTTTTAGAATCCTCAAATTCCAAAAGGAAAAAAGATATGGTCAAATTTCAGTTTTTTTTTAAAAAATAGTTAAATTTGGTCAAACTACTTATTCAAGAAGTATTAATGTTACTACATAATTATTCAAGAATATTAGTGTTACTAAATTATTATTTCAATTTTTTGAATTTTGGTCAAATCTAGTCAAACTATGGTCAAACTATGGTCAAACTATGGTCAAACTTATTCAAGAAATATTAGCGTTACTAAATAATTACTGTTTTTAGAATAATAGTTTCAAACTCAAACGGTGAAATGTGTGACTTCATGCTCAAGCTAAACTCCTGAGGGTTAATATGATTGACATCTTACTATTGTCAGGAAAACAACAAGTGCAGACTTGGAAACGAAGGAGGATAGAACCCAAAAGTTAAGCGTGCTCCGGCTGGAGTAGTGAGACGGATGGGTGACCGGTCAGGAAGTTAGATGATTTGGAATGAGTGATCCACACTTGAGCAGTTAAGAGAGGTGATTAGAGACTAAATCATCAAATAATTCAGAAAAATTAAAAATAAAAAAATCAAATTTTTTTTCCAAAATTTTCAAAAAATAAAATAAAAAAGAGCAATGGTGCATATACCTCCTACATAGGCAAATGCCAAGATAGCTTACCAAATCATTTGGAATAGAGAAAAGTATGTTTTCAGTCCTTCAAGTTTACCAAAAGTATAGAACTAGTCCCTCAAAAAAATTTGGTCGACATTTGGTCCCTCAAATCTTAAAACTGGATAAATTTGGTCCAAAACCAAGTTTGTTTAGAAAACCATCCAACTTGGTAGCGGTTTCCTCTCTTCTGCCCCCTCTCTTTGTTGATTTATCTTGAAGGCGACGACCGGCGACCAGCCCCACACGGGGAGGTCGAGATCGGCGCTGCGGCCAGATCCCAGCCGACCACCCCTCCAGCGTATTCTCCCCATGTGGTCGCCGAAGGTGGTCCTGGTCCTGTTCGCCGCCTAGCTGCCTCCCCATGTCGGATTCGAGCACCACCGCCTCCCTCTCTACCCGCGTCAGATCCGCCTTGCCATGGTTGACTGAGCTTCAGCTTGCGCCACATCCAACAATTTAACGGGGAAAATTATGTATGATGTACCTATGAACGGAACCGTTTTCCTTAAAATGACTGTGTGGGATGTACATACGAATAAAAACGTTTAGTGAGGACTGACTGTGTGGGATATACTTGCGACCAGAAACAATTTCGCCTGTATAATTATATTTTTTTAGCTCTGTTGTACGTATTACCGTATTTGAGCGCTCGCCGGTCGCACACGACCTCATTTTGCCGAGCGTGTGTGCCAGGAGGGCATATCGCCAACGGTTTCTGGGTCGTGTGGGAAGGACCTCCCTATCACCGTCACTCACTAGGCGACGGTTCAAAATACCGTCGCGGAAAGGGGTTAAAAACCGTTTGTATAGCACCGACGCGTACGAGTGGATGTTTCCCCACATGTATGAGAATGGGAACAAGAGGGACATTCACGCGCGCTCCTCCTCCGCCGCCCGCCTCGCCACGCCACGCCAGCCTCTTCATGATACGCCGCAGGTTGCGGGAATGAGCGGAGCCGATGTCTAAATTTTTGCCACGCTCTACGGGTATACGAAAGGTCACTCGGGAGCTGAAAAGTTTTTACTATAGTGGATACTGAATTCGAACGCTGCACCCTTCGGTTGCTGCCTGTTCATTTCGTCTCCCTCGTTCCCTTCAACTCCCGGCGCAGCCTCTCGCCTCCTTCTCTTGCGCCTATAAAAGGGAGGTCGCTCCTCTTAGAAAGACGCACCAGAACTTCTTCTTCCTCTCGCCACCGGTTCCAATCTCTGAGATGATGTTGTCTTCCACATCCCGGGTTGTAGCGTGCATCGCGAGTCGGGACAGTAGGCCTCCGAAACCGCACCTCTTTGAGTCATGTACGGGAGAAGGGTGATAAGGTTTTTGGGGAGCGCGCGACTACCGACTTCTTCGTCACGGACGCCCCGGACTCCGAAGACTACTTCCTCGATGAC
The DNA here is from genome assembly GCA_021605145.1 of Aegilops bicornis. Taxonomy (NCBI): domain Eukaryota; kingdom Viridiplantae; phylum Streptophyta; class Magnoliopsida; order Poales; family Poaceae; genus Aegilops; species Aegilops bicornis. Next base: position 61,303,877 of record CM038674.1, on the reverse strand, counting down.
GACTTCTTCCCCGACGTAGAAAACCTCCTCGACGATATGGCTAGCGAGGACACGGACCCCAAGTCCAGTGCTACTGCTGTTGCTGTTGTCCCGTCCATGTTCTTGCTCTTTTTATTAGAGATCCTGCCACAGTTTCTTGTTCTAGTGTTTTCCCTAGATATGTTAAGTTCTACTTCATATATGCAACTTGCTCTACTATCTGCTCTAGATATGTTCGGTTCTAATTTATATTTGCATATGTTCTTTACCTTCTCTCTGTTAGATTGCATGACTTATTTTATCTCTACTATTTTAGTCATGCTTTATCTAGTATTTTTGTTAATAAAATCATATGGTAAATTGCTCATATTTCCAGCAGGTGCATCATGTTATGTCCATCATGGCTCGCCGTCACACCCGTGGTTATCTCCGTAACGGCGAGACAGGGTCCTATCCGCGACATACACTATTCACAGTGTGTATGCGAAAAAGTATCTGCACACGCCATAAATACAGCACCACGCATGTCCATGTACTACTGGTGCACTTATCGTAAGCAAGCGAGCTCGTCCCGCACATCGCCGTTCTCAACGTTGTTAACATGCCCTTTGTTTTTGTAACCATCTTTCTTTTCACTCTAAAAGTATATACGATGTCAAATTGTCTCCAGCCCCTATGTTTATTTCAGCTCTAAAAGTATAACAACGACCAAACTCTATGTTGCATATTTTTGTTATTGTATTCTTTGATGGTATAAGCCTATGAGGTATGAATAAATTATCCACTCTTTTTCAATTTTTAAGCAAGTACACATGTTTTGTTGTAAAGCAATGTTCAACAAACTTCATAATCCTTGTGATGCTATAAATGGGAGGTTGTGAGGTGCATTCTATCCACATGTCTCACACCTTGCTAAAAAATCTCTATCATAAACTACAAATTGCTTTCCTTGTTCCATAATGTGATTAAATTTACAAGAAAATATCGACATCTACGATATCGAGTCAAATCATTAGATTCATCATGAACAAGCGATGATATAGCATAGTTGAATTTTTTTGCTGCCACATCGGTGCCAATATAAACTAGACGGTCCATATTGACTAAAGGGTACCGTAAGTCTCTGTACAGTGTGTATGACAAGAAGCATAGCAGCCATTCTGTTCAATATTTCAGCAAATCTTTATTCCAATCTTAAGTACCAGTTATGTGCATGTGTGACTTCCATGAAATGCTCGTTAAGTTAGGTCTAGGGAAGCCACCAACTAAAATTAGAGGTAGGGGGCCAGTGCCCCCCCCCCCCTCCTCAAGACACCACACCATATTTATATAATTTCTTATATTTGACTTACTAGGGTAAACCCTAGTCGCGCCGCCACGTTTCTCCACCCACCCCACCCATGTCTCGCCGCCGCTTGAGGAGCTGCCGCCGAAGGCCGCGCGCGCTCTAGGGAAGATGGCGGCGGGGCGCTACCGCCGTTTCTCCTGGCCGTTTTCACGCGAGAGGAGGAGCGACGAGGCGCGGGTCAGATCTGGCTGCTCGGGGGCCGCTGCCGCCGGCTGCCCCTTTGGCGCGGAGGGGGCGGCTCAGGGGCGTCTGCTGTGGCACGAGGTGGTGTTGTGCAGTGCGGCAGCCTAGATGCTGCACGGCCGGTGTGCGGCGGCGTCGTTGAAGGTGCAGCCCGATCTGGGCCAGTGCGCGTGGGTGCTCGGCGTGGTGCTTCACCGACGGACGGTCCTAGCCGCAGCACCTTCCTACGGCTGCACGTCGCATCTTCCCTCGTGGTGGTTCGGGAGGCTCCGGCTCTTCGGTGGTGGCTGTTTTGGGCGGCCTGATCTGAGGCGTGCGGGTCTGCGGACAGTGTGGGTGGTGGTGGCACGGCTAGGGGAGTTCCGTCTTGTGTTGGAGGCTCTGTGGTGGTGCAGAACTGCAGGTGCACTGAATTTCTCTCGCTACCGGCCGTTGTGTAGGGGTGGGCATCTTGGCAGCTCAGGGTGCGAACCCTGCTCCGACCGAAGCCGGCAATGACGACGCCTGTGGGCGCCACAATCCTCCTTGGAGACATTGTTGTGAGCCTTTTGCCACCCCTTCTTCGACTCCGGGGGAAACCCCTAGTCCAGGTCCTCCTGGTTCGGATGATGGCGGCTCAAACTGCATCGCGTCCCCTCTTGAAAGCGTCATCTTGGAGTTGGCATGGTCGATGAGATTGAATGGATTCATGTGGTGGTGGTGCGGCTAGCTGAGAGCCGACGGTGGTGTGTTGTGTCAGTGAGGAGGTGTTGCTCTGCCAGTGTCATCTTGGCTCGACCATTCCTTGGAGTGGTTTTGTTTCTTCCATCAGAAGCAGGGTTAGCGGGGTGTGTTTATCTCTGGACCACCTCATTCCTATATGACACCTCTTCCCTCTTTCGGGTGTTGTTGGGTGGCGACCAGACAGCCAACGTTCAAGGATCACCTTGCTTGGTCAGAAGAAGATGGAAGTTGTGACCCCTGGGGAAACCCCTAGCCCAGGTTCTCCTGGTGCGGATGATGGCGGCGCTGCCAGCGTCTCGGCCCTTTTTGAAGGCATCATCTTGGGGTATGCTTGGTTGGCGTGTGGGTGTTGTGGCCGGGTTGTTAGTGGTGGTGGTGCAGCCAGTTGGGTCGATGGTGGTATGTGTTCGTCTGTGGTGGTGTTCGTCGGTGTCGCCCCTGTAGTTGTGCATGCTCAAGACCTCCATGGCATGAATAAATTATCCACTTTTTCAATTTTTAAGCAAGTACACATGTTTTTTTGTAAAGCAATGTCCAACAAACTTCATAATCCTTGTGATGTTAGAAATGGGAGGTTGTGAGGTGCATTCTATCCACATGTCTCACACCTTGCTAAAAAATCTCTACCATAAACTACAAATTACTTTCCTTGTTCCATAATGTGATTAAATTTACAGGAAAAACTATCGACATCTATGATATCAAGTCAGATCATTAGATTCATCATGAACAAGCGATGATATAGCACTACTAGGGAAAAGGCTAGCAGCAGCGCGGGTTTTAGATGTATCAGTAGCGCGGGTATAGGCGCTACTAATAAGGCGCTGCAGCTATTGCTTAGCAGCAGCGCGTGCCAGCCCGCGCTATTGCTAGGACAAATAGCTGCATCGTTTGTTCGTTACCACGCTGCTGCTAAGGTAACTACTTGCAGCGTGTTTTCTGCCCATCGCTACTAGTACTTTTTTTTATTTTTTTATTTTTATTGTATTTATGCACCATCATACAAATATTGGTACAATACTAGTTATGAGGTTTACATCATTATGTCCATAACAGTGTGTCAAATGAAGGTGGATTAGGTTCTAGTGGAGGCAATATGTGGTGCATGTCAAAAGTATACTACTAATCCAAACTTGATCTAGTTTGGACTAGTAGTACTTTCGATGTGCACCACATGTTGCCTCCACTTGAATCTAATCCGCCAAAGACAAGATATTTAATCATCATCATGGTCATTACCACCAACAATATTTATTTAATCACCACTAACACTAGCTAATAATAATCATCATAGTCATTACCACCAACACTAGCTATTTTATCATCATAGTAATAGTGTAGCGCATCATCATCCTGAAACTCATTTCTAGCTAGCTAATCACTCCTGCTGCTCTCTCTTAGGTAAAACAACATAAAACATGTGTATCTCTCCTCCTTGATCAAGTTGGAGCATGCAAATGAACCTGTCTCCTAATCGTGGAAAGCGCCTCTGTTTGCTGGCCCCTAGTACTTCTCTGCGCTCCCCCAACACATATTTGGTCCAGTCTTGCACTATTAAGCATCTGTCGCTAATCTTGAATGCACTAGAGTAATCTGTAGGATATCTTGGCCGTAAGCTGATAATACTCATGGTACCTTTAGTCTCGATTCCATAAGGCACAACATTCATCGGGAGTCCCTGTTGAAGAACATCGTATGGTAACATACTTAGCAATGAAGTTTAGCTTCAAAAATAATGTATGGAAAAGATGCAATGAGGACAAATAGTAAAAATCTTACCATCCTTCCTAAATGGATGTGACCGTAGTTCATTACGAACACTATTGGTCGCACGTTTTCAGTACTAACATTTATAAATCCAGGAAGAAAATTTGCCTTGACAGTATCAAGATCCTCAAGTCATGAAACATAATGACTTAGCTCCTCGCAGTTTAGTTCAGCCTCGGGACAGTAGTAGGTCCTGTCTACCAAGCGCTGGACATGTTTGCTTGCACCGAAATAAGCTGACAATACAAATTAGTTGTCAACTATTTTTGAATAAACAATATCAAAGACATAAATATGGTTGAGAAACTTACATAATGGTATAACTGGAGTATGCAGACATCGACCCAGATATCGGTATTACCTTCAATATCATCTTCCGGACGAATATCAAAGGTAATAACCATATCAGGCTCAAATGCATAAGTCTTGCATAGTGCTCGCCATGTTTTGCATCCAAAATAGGTGTAGTCGTCTGAATTGTATAATTTTGCATGGAAAATATAACCATGCTCGATCTTCAAATAAACTTTCTTTACCTCCGCATGATGACTGAAACCTATCTTATCCAATACAAAAACTCTTGCATGGTAGGGGATACGCTAGTAGAATAGTAAAAAAAATATAAGTTCAAGCAAATGAAGCAGATGTCATGCTTAGCTACGAAAAAAGACTTGTCGTTATGACTTACTGTATCCACTTCGAAGTTCTCGTCCAACTTTATGCTGAAGCGCCTATCACCATCTAGGAAGATTTCGTCGCACAGGCCACGCTCGTCTTCGCAGTATTAGCAAATACCGAAATCCTTTTCGTCGTCAGACATTTCCTATGTTCATAGTTAAAACATTAATTGAAAATCGATCGAAGACAACTACCAGGATACTCAACACACAAATCTGGGGCACTCGATATTTCTTACATATTCTGGCACAAGTCATGCCAAAATTCACGGAAAAATCCGGCATGACCTTTGCTAAAATAAGACATATCGAGCGCCTGAAATTTGCCGGAACGGAAATGAATCAACACTCCGGCAAAACATAGGCCACTCGGAGGTGTAACTTGCAAACATGACCGGCCACTTGGATATTGAGCAACACAAGATATACATTTCAAAATATCTTATAGGACTCAAATTAGCATGCATTCAATAAGCAAAAGTAAATCATCTCATGCGTCCCTACATCGTCAATATTATCACTAATACATCACGAATAGTGTCATACATATAACATCACTAATACAACTAAAACCCTAGCACACGACGGGTATCGGCGCGGGCGGTGGACACCCACAGAGAAGGAACCATCACGGGATCATAGCTCCAGTGAGATCCCTGGAGAACCTGCCAGGTATTGGAGAACGACCTGTGCTCCAACGCAAACAAGTAGCGACGGACGTGCGCGTCCTCCTCACTGACACGGTGACGCACCACCTCCGCGGAGTCCTCAAGCCTCTGGATCGTCACTGGCCCACGCGACCGCCACCAAAGCAGGTTCGGGTCAACGACAGGCTGGCTCTTCACCAACCTGCACCCCCCGGTAGGTAGCGCCTCCCAGTACCACCCCGGCGGAGCCCAGTCCCGGACATGGCCGATCTGGTCAAGCAGGTGTTGTCCTCCGCCGACTCGACGACGATGATGCGGGATAGGCATCGTCCACGTCGAGGCGCGAAAAATTGCTTTAACTAAAAAATAGCAACAAGTTCTTACTAACTAGTTCTATTAATTCAACTAGTTCTTACTAAAAATAAACTTACTATAAATAAAAGGGTTTTATCACTTATGCCACCGGTTGTGTCTCACTACTCAATTTTGCCACTAGGAATTTCAACTGCTCAAAAATGCCATCACTTCATTAGGTACATGCTAAAAATGCCACTGGATACCATTATTGTGATCTCAAAACCCTTTTGCTATGTTATAGTGACATAAATACCTATGAACCAACATGCCAGCTCTCCCTCTATCTCACTACAATAAAGTGTGGGGCCCACGTAATCCTAACAACGTTCTTATTTTCCTGTAAAATTATTCGCTTGGTTACTCCTGACAAGTAGGGATACACTTAGGAACTGACATATAGGTCTAGACTTATTTTTGTCATAACATGGTCAACGGGTTTGACATGAAAATAATAATGTCTAATGGCATTTTTGAGCAAACATCTAACGGGATGGTGGCATTTTTTAGATATCTAATGGCATTTTTGAGCAAGCATCTCACGGATCGATGGCATTTTTTAGCAGTTATAACTTCTAATGGCAAAACTGAGTAGTGGGACACTATTAGTACCTTGTTCTTAATATGCAACTAAAATAAACTTACTATAAACAAAAATAAACTTAATATGCAACTAAAATATAAAAAAACCCTAGGCAGATCAGGTAGGGGAGAGGGAGAGCGGGCGTGCTCACCTCGGGTGCCTCGCGACGAGGAGGGGCAGGGCGGCGCCGAGGTCGGGTCGGGCGGCGTCAGGCGGTGTTGAGGTCGGGGCGGGGCGGCGTTGAATCTGGGTTGAGGCGGCGTCCCCGGGCGGGCGTTGAGGTCGAGGCGGGGCGGCGTTGAGGTCGGGGTCGGGCGAGAGGGTGCGGAGAGCTGGCAGCCGACGGGCGACGGCGGCAAGTAGAGTGGAGATTTGGGGAAAGTGTGGCGTGGGGAAGGACGAACCGGCCCGTGGTTAAGTCGAAGTAGCAGTAGCGTTCGAGAAAAGCGCTGCTGCTACATTAGCTATAAGCGCTGCTCACGATACACGCCATCTGCTACTCCTTTCTCTTTTTTCCCTTTTTCATTTAGTTTCCTTCACATTTTATTTGTTTCCTTTCACCTTATTCTATTTCTTTTATTGTTAATTACCTTTTCATTTAATTTTATAACCTTTAGCAGCAACGAGTTTACATTAAAACGCGCTGCTACAAACAGCATAGCGGTAGCGCGGTTCGTCATAGATCGCTACTACTATGTGTAGCTTATGGGCTAAGCCGTGGGAATTTTAGTAGTAACGCAGGTGTACAGCAAGACGCCGCTACTGCTATATCTTTATCTGCAGCAGTTACCTCGTATGCGCTACTGCTAATTAGCACCAGCGTGCTTTCTTGACCCACGCTGCTGCTAAAGTTCTGTGTATAGGGTTTTCCCTAGTAGTGTAGAATAGTTTTTTTTTTGCCGCCACATCGGTGCCAATATAAATTACATGGTCCATATTGACTAAAGGGTACCGTTAAAGTCCCTTGTACAGTGTGTATGACAAGAAGCATAGCAGCCATTTCTTTCCTTGTAGTTTGTCTGTTCAATATTTCAGCAAATTCATATTCCAGTCTTAAGTACCAGTTATGTGCATGTGTGACTTTTATGAAATGCTCGTCAAGTTAGATCTAGAGTGAAAGAAAAGAGGTGAAGCGTATGCCTCCTATAGCAGGGACGCGTGCGTGTTAAATAGAGGACAAGATTACAATAAGGTTGGCAAGTTGTTGTGTTAGCTTGACCCCTCATCCAAAACTATATAAGATAAGGATCTCTAACCTCCAACAACCTGCCCAAGTTACAACACACGCACACAAGTTACCCCCATGACATATGTCACGTTACGACTACAACTATATCATTTAACATCCTCCCTCAATCTAAACGTGTCAAGATTGAGATTGTTCTTGAAAACTTGTAGTTGTCGAATCTATAATGGCTTTGTAAAACAATCTGCCACTTGGTCTCCTGTTGGGATAAACCTGAATTCCAACAATTTCCTAGCAACCCTCTCTCTGACAAAGTGAAAGTCAATCTCTATGTGTTTCGTCCTTGCATGGAACACTGGATTGGCTGAGAGATACGTTGCTCCAAGATTATCACACCATAAGCAAGAAGTACTTGACCTTCTTACTCCTAGCTCATCTAATAGAGTTTTCATCCACATTACCTCAGCTGTTGCATTTGCAAGAGATTTATACTCTGCTTCAGTACTAGAGCGAGAGACTGTTGCCTGTTTCTTTGCATTCCAAGATATAAGGTTAGAACCAAAGAAAACAGCAAATCCACCAGTAGACCTTCTGTCATCAGGACACCCTGCCCAGTCTGCATCAGAAAAGGCACTTACAGTTGTTGAGGGTGATTTACATATTTTGAGTCATGTACCAACACTTCCTTGTATATATCTCAATATCCTCTTTACTGCTGTCCAATGCAGTGAAGTAGGGGAGTGCAGAAATTGACAAACCTTGTTAACAGAGAAGGATATGTCAGGTCTTGTCCAAGTTAAGTACTGTAGTGCACCCACCACACTCCTATAGTTAATCCCTTCCTCTGGACTCAACAATTCTCCTTCATGCAATGACAATTTTTCTGTTGTAGACAAAGGTGTACTGGAGGGTTTACAGTCTTTCATACCTACACGCTTGAGTATATCCTTGGCATATTTTTCTTGAGTCAGCAGTATACCATCATGTACCTGTTTTACTTCTATGCCAAGGAAATAATGTAATTCTCCCAAATCTTTGAGAGCAAATTCATTCTTCAAGTTTTAAGTAAAGCTGAGGTGGCTTCTTGAGAGGAGTTAGCAACGGTTATGTCATCTACATAAATAAGCATATAAATGATCACCTTCTGGTTCTTGAAGAAAAACAGAGAAGTATCTCCCCCTGAGTGTCGGAAACCAAGTTGTTGTAGCTTTGTGCTTAGTCTTGAGTACCAATCTCTGGGTGCCTGTTTCAGACCATATAGTGCTTTGTCCAACCTACACACATACTGTGGTTTGGTGCCATCCACAAACCCAGATGGTTGCTTCATATACACCTCTTTCTAGAGAATGCCATGTAGGAACGCATTGTGTACATCCAATTGGCGAAGAGTCCATCCCCTGCAAACAGCAATAGACAGAACAAGTCTAATAGTAGTTGCCTTAACTACGGACTAAAAGTGTCTTCATAGTCAATTCCTTAACGTTGTTTAAACCCGTTTGCTACTAGTCTAGCTTTGTATCTATCTATTGTACCATCAGAATTTCTCTTAATTTTGTATACCCATTTGCAGTCTATAATGTTTCTGCCTTGCCTTGGTGAGACTAGATGCCAAGTTTGGTTTTTCATGAGTGCATCATACTCTACCTCCATAGCTCGTTTCCAATTTTTATCATCTAATGCTTCAGCTAGATCACGAGGTTCTCTAGTACCATTAAAGTTTACCATTTTGAAATTTTTATCATACCTGACCGTTCCATCTTTAGAAACAAGTGGTTTGAAAATGCCTCTTTGTGACCGTGTACTGAGTCGCTCAGGTTCAACAGCCACAGAAGATCCTGATGCTGCAGAGGATCCTGCAGCCGGTTCTGGACGCGATCGGGCCTAGGGATTCGCCCCAGATGTTGTCCTGTCGGGGGAGACATGCGCCCGAGACAGCGACGTGTCGGTCCTGCCAGCAGGAGACGTCGGTCCAGTTGGCGAGGCGGAACCACGTCCTGGCGACACACGCCCGGGAGTCCGCGCCCCTTCATCATTTCACGATGGTGATGTGTTGGGCGCATCTGCGCCAGCCCGCGCACCCGACCGCGAGCCTGGCCGCGTGTCACCCGCGGATGGGCTGCTCGCATCAGGTGGAGTGGACGCGCCAGCCGGAGTGCACGGTTCCGCCTCTGAGTCCGTGCGCGCGCCAAATGCAGCAGCGCCGCCAGATCTCTCGGGATCCGCGTGCGTAGGAGGATCTGCTCCGTGTTCCGTGCCAGGCTGGTTTGGCCGTATGTGCTGCGTAAAATCATGACCAAATCGAGCATTTCCTGTTGCATTTTTTTTCACTGCGGCTTCCTGTATCATCAGACTCATTAGTAGTCCTATTCACAATATGATCATCAACTATTTTCCCCCCTTGATCAGTAGGATTAAGTTGGTCAGGAGGAAGTAAAAGGATCTCAGCCCTTAGGCGAGCACCGGCATTAGGATGAAGGGCAGCAAATTAAGGGGAAAAGGTTTTCGTCAAACACCACATCCCTGGAAATGTATAACGTCCTGTAGAGATATCAGGCACTTGTAGCCTTTGTGCAAGTTACTGTAACCAAGGAAAGCACAATGCTTTGATCGAAATTGAAGTTTATGAGTGTCATAAGGACGTAGATTGGGCCAACAAGCACACCCAAAAATTCTAAGAGAGGAGTAGTTGGGAGTTTCATCAAATAATCTAGTAAGGGGAGTTTCATGATTTATGACTTTACTTGGTACCCTATTGATCAAGTAGGTTGCAGCAAGAAAGGCCTCATCCCAAAACTTCAAGGCCATAGAGGCTTGAGCGAGGAAGGAGAGGCAAACCTCAACAATGTGTCGGTGTTTGCGCTCAACTGACCCATTCTGCTAATGAGCATGAGGGCATGATACATGGTGTGAAATACCAATTTTGGTGAAGAAAGAGTTCAACTTTTCGTACTCCCCTCCCCAATCTATTTGAAGAGCAAGAATCTTTTGATCAAAACGTCGTTTAACAAGGTTTTGGAAGTCATGAAATTTATGAAAAACTTCAGATTTGTGCTTGATGAGATAAATCCATGTGAATTTACTAAAATCATCGATAAAACTCACATAGTATTTTTTTGCCTGCTGCTTCAACAGCAGGACACCACACATCAGAGAAAACAAGTTCCAAAAGGAAATTTTGATTCACTCAAGGATTGAGGATAAGGTAACTGGTGACTTCTGCCTTTTTGGCAGGCGTCACATACATGCTTATTGCTATCATTACGGACACACGGGAGCTTATTCTCACTAAGAATCCTCCTAACAGCAGTGGAAGAAGGGTGACCTAGACGTCTATGCCACCAATCCAGAGGTGGTTTGCAACAGTGAAAGAACCTACAGCAAGCCCATTCCTCAATCTCAGTGACCGGAACACACCGGAACACAATTCTAGGTATCTGTGGAGTAAACAATGACATTAGTCAAACCATTTTGAACTATTCATCCATGGAAAAGACGTTGAAGTTATGCAACCTCACAATTTTTTATGATACAAACAGTAATCATTAGCTTCATCATGAAGAAATTGTACCAAAAACAGCAAGGTTGAATCATCACAGCATTGCTGGAAAGAACCAGCAACGGAAACAGAGATTATCAGTAGGTAAATTGTGCTGTAGTGGCACACTTTCAATTTCTACTGTTGGCACATTCTCAAGTATTTTTCGCCATATTCTCTCAGTAAAGGTAAAAAGAGCAATGGTGCAAATACCTCATACAGAGGCAGATGCTGAACCATCTACCTTACCAAATCATTCGGAATATTCTCTATTATCATGGACATATGATGAGCTCATGGAGTAGAAAAGCAGAAACATCTGGTCAGTAGCTAATAGCATTTTTTAAGAAGGCATGAGCTAGGTAATCACTAACAAATTAGATTTAGTATAATTTATCTTGTAAAATCCTCAAGCAAGGGATCATACATCATTTTATTAATTAATATTCCCTTCAATACAAAATACAGGCCACCATTTTACACTTTCATGGCATAAGAAACAAAACTTTTGAGCAGAAACTGTATGGGAGTCCCCGACAGTAAATTAAAAAGAGTTTATTTACATGAGAGAGGATATATATACATGGGCAGGGAGAACAGAAGGGGAGAGGGCACAGGGAGAAGAAAAATATAGCAGGCTAATCAATGAATGAGTGAAAAATCCCCTTCTTTGATCTAGCTTCGTCACTATCCCAGACTCTATTTATCTCCTGCGATCTCGATCTCAAGTCCTGGCTAGCCAGCAGCAAAGCTAGCTGACATGCTAGAGGGAGAACAGCCCACACTACCAAAAGCAATCTATTTGGTAATCGAGAAATAGTAGCAAAAAGATGAGCAATATATTTTTTCGCACAAACATTTCAGATACGTGAACTTACATGCAGAAGATATATATGCTTACCTGCTCAACCAAAAAACATAGTAGCATATCTACCCAAGCAATCATCTTATGTATTGTGCAAAAGTTCAGCTCCATCCTGTCCACCACCAATGCTGGTGCCTACTACCATAAGAAGTCAAACACTGTATCTACCAGACATTCCTACAGAAAGCCAAACAGTGAAATCGATACGAGTAGGCGTCACTGAAGATATTTAGTTAAACTCACATGTGTAATTTCAGAAAAACAACTAAGGGCCTCTTCAGTTCAAAGGAATTTTGAAGGATTCTACTACAAAAAATATCCTGCGAAGCTCGTAGGAATGGAAAGTTGGGAACCACAGGACCTTTTCCTATCATCTAGTTTGCATGCAATTCCAAAGGAAAATGCCCAGTGGTTCCAACCTCTTGGAAACTTTCTTCATTTCAGTGACAAATATGGCACCCACCTAACCCTTCGGATAAGTTCCTGGCTTTTCCCCTAGGGCACAACCAAACATCATCGAGTACACATTTATGTGCTCTGAATTTCTGTAGGCTTCTTAGCAAGATCAGTAGAGGTAATGATACTGAATTACACAGACAGGCTTTAATAAGCTTCCAAATGTACTTATTGAGCTATGTGTTTGATGTTTTAGTCAGTTCAAGCTAGTCTTCAGGTACCACACAGCCTAGTGATAATAAAAATTAATAATGTTGGAATATTCAAAACAACAACATCCCTCCCTAAACTAGGTACCGCTGACAAATATTTTTCCAGTTCATAACCATATATAGCATAAAACACCACCACACAAGCATACGGACAGAACACTACAGCACAACGTCACTATACTTTAAAGGCATGCTATTACCTGCAGAATAGACACTTCCGAATTGATGATGATATAAACCTTTGACAATCCCATGAAACTTCTTGAATTGCAATGACTCAAGCTGCAGCATGATGACACTTCCATCACCTCTAGTCAGGAACACCACATTATTGTACTCAGCAAGCCCACGTATTCTCGGGGGCACTCTCTCCTTCTCAGGATTCAGGGAAAGTAGTTTGTCCAGTTCAATAGTTCTTCCCATCACCCATGATGAAAGACCATCACAATCAACCTTCCTCTTCCATAATTGGGCGGTGAAGCCTGACATGGAGAGTAGACCTAGCCCACCACCCTCGGCCGCATAACAGTGAAGCTATTCTCCTCACCAACTGGCACTTGTATCACAGATAAGCTCTGCCTCTCCAAATCAAACTCGAGAATAGCACAAAAACACCCAGCAAGGCGCCAGTAGAAGGAATTCCCAACCAACACGGCTGGCATGCCCGCACAATAAACAGATAATGGAATTGGTATTAAGATAAGATTACCCCATCCGCCGGTCTCTGACGAGTAAACACAGGCGAGCACTCGCAAATGCTCTTCGTCCCATATGACCTGTACCAGGACCACCTGGAAGTTGTCCACCTCGCCGGCAGCACGAAGCACCGCCCCATGAATCGGGTATGTGTCGAACCATGGGGGAAAGGCGATGTGGTGCTGGTCGCCGGTGACGGGGTCCCACACCAGGACTTGCTTCCGTGTACCGTTGGAGATGAGCACAAGGCCATGGCGGCAGCCGAGGAGACAGAAGCCGTTGCCGTCGTCGAGCTGCAAGGAGAAGCGCCCGGCGGGGACACGATCCATTGTAGGTGTGAAAGAGACGACTCCCCGGTCTAGGACGAAGCAGCCAAGGAGGGGAGGGCTGCGTCGGTGGTGGCGGCGGAAGCGGCGCACGAAGCCGGGGTCTGATACGAGGAGGCGCCAAGGCTTGCAGACGGCGGATGCGCGGGGAAGGGAGGACGGGAGCGGGGGGAGGCGCAGGAGGATCTCGGAGAGTAGGTTTTCGTCCTCCAGCGGCGGCGCCGCCGGCGACATCTCGGCCATATGGGGAAGTGCTGGAGGCTGGAGCGGCATCAGACGCCACAATGTGAAGTACAGAGAGCCGAGCGCAAGCCCACGAACATATCAGATGCTCAGCTGGGCTGTAGCTCTGTACGGGCACAATATGGCCCAGCAAGGAGGAGGCTTCCTTTTAAAATGGATGAAAGGTGTCGGTCACTGAAATACTGAATCTTGTTCTGAAAAAAAACTGAAGTGCTAAATCATGTGAACAGCAAGTGATCATTTTTCTCTATATATAAGTGTTCACCCTTCTCTTGTCATAAATTTGAAATATGCTTCAGATTCTTATTATTTTAGCAGTGCAGCTAGGCTTTACATCCTATATTTTTTTTGTCATTTCTTGTGTTGCAAGTAAGGATGACAATTTTACCCACGGGTATGGATACCCGCATGGGCAGGGTATGGGTACACTTTTATAACCATGGGTAGAACCCATGCCCTACCCGTTAAGTGGTAGGGTACGGGTATAAGCTTGTACCTGTGGGTATACCCATACCCTGCCCGTTTATGAACTAAGGTTAATTTGTCGTCAATTAATCATTAATTTGTCATGTGATTCGTCTACTCCTATTGACCAAAGAGTATGTTGTGGTTTCTAAATTTTGATATTGGTCATTCACTCATCAACCTGTTATTGAGCTGAGATAATTGAATTTTTTGTCAAATGTGCTACCAATGAGCGTAAAATTGTGAACAACTTGTATACTATTTGTTTTACCCGTTGGGTACCCAATGAGTACGGGTATGGGTAAAATTTCATACCCATGGTACGGGTATGGGTAGAATTTTGTACCCACTTACTATACGGGTATGGCTATGGTATTGCTCTATCCTACCCATACCCTACCCATTGTCATCCTTAGTTGCAAGGGTCACGCCGCATATGTCCGCTCGTAGTTAAAATTGGAGAACCCAGTTCAATCTTGATCATGACGTTGGTTCAGTTTGTACTAGTTGTTTTAGCAGGCTTTACTGGACACCCTCTTTGCAATCTTATTTTGGAAGATAGAAAATAGCCTACTTTGCTTTTCAATAACATTTTCTAATAAATTCCAAAGCTCACTCTTAGTAGTTTGGCAGTGATAGTAAAGGAAGAGTCCCTTCTACGGAGGATCTTGCTTGGTGTCGGTGTGCACAAACAAACATGGGTATTTGTTCCCCCCTCACGAGTGCGCAGACTTGCCAGCAAACTGTCCTTGCCGTGCACAACAGAGATCTCAGAAGAGCAAGGAAACAAAAAAGCCACCTTGGGAGGGGCTCCCTTGCCGGGCTCCTTCAACAAAGAATCGTCACCCACACGCTACCGCTCCACCTCATCGCACCCAAGTCATTCATCGGTGCGGTGTCAAGGGGCCAAGCAACCAGGTGGATCCTATCCAACACGTGGCGGCATCGAAGAGAAGGGATTAACTTTATCGACACCCATCTAGGAGGTGTGTCAAGCTGATAAGCAGAGGCAGATAAGCGGCGCAGAGTTAGGTATAGCACTGTTAGCTATCCAATCACACCCAAATGACTATTTTGCCATTGTGGTCGCCCCTTAACCTATAAAAAGAGGCCCGAGGCAACCTAGCAAAGGGTTCGAACACTTCAACCCTCAACACTTGTAAGCTCACGTCGCTCTCCCTCCAAGGCACCCTTGCCGGGCCAGAGCGCGTCGAGCCTTCGCCCACCTTCAGATCAATCCACAAAAGCAAATAGTAGGGTTTTACGCTGCAAAAGCGGCCCGAACCCGGGTAAAAAGAGAGCGAGTCCATCGCCGTGCCGTGCCTACTGTCGCTGCTCTTTGTGCAACACGGCCGTCCCCATGCCAAACCACAAAGGGGCACCCTTGCCCCATAGCTGATCGTGCTTCCACGCCGACACTTGGGTAGACTGGAAATTTGCTTCACCAAAGGCAGTGACTTCTCAGAACTTGACTCTTTCTTTAGCTATGGCCTTGATCTTTTAAAGAAGGCCTTAATATGGAGAGTGGGGAATGGCAGAGGTATTCGCGTGTGGCGTGATATAACTGGATCCCGAGACCCTTCTCCTATAAACCCATCACTCTGCAAGGGAGATGCAGGATACGATTTGTCTCGGATTTGCTTAATAAAAATGGTTCATGGAATGTTGCTTTACTACAGGAATTCTTTCTTCCAGTTGATGTGGTTGAAAATTTAAAGATACCAGCGTCTCCCCGGCAGGAAGACGACACCCTTGCTTGGGGACCCGGTAAAACGGAGTTTCTTTTTGCCAGAGTGCATATGAATTTGGTTTTGAAGAGGTATACAGGAGATCCGCTACTGGCTCTAGCGTTTGTCCGGATGGGCGTCGCAGCTGCTAGAAACTAATTTGGTCCTCTGATGTACCACCCACGGTTAAGAACTTTGCGTGGCGGGTAGCTACTAATTCGCTGCCAACATGGAGAAACAAAAACATGAGAGCACTGGAACTGAATGACCTGTGCCCTGTGTGTGCATCAGAACCGGAGGACTGCTATCATGCTCCTTGCCGCTGCACACTGTCAAGAGTCCTCTAGGACATGATGACTGAAGTTTGGTCGCTGCCATGCCTAGCATCATTACTAAATAATGGCGATGAGTGGTTGTTGCATACCCTGGAGCCTCTACAGGAAGTGGAAAGAGCCATGGTCCTAATGACGTTTTGGAGAGGCTGGCATATTCGAATGAGACCGTGCACCATAAACTTGCTCCGCCTATGGAAGCATCTAAAAGGTTTTTGTTGAGTTACTTGGACTCTCTTATTGGGATTAAAACGGACCTTTCATGTGACCCTAGCAAGGGAAAGTCTTACATCACGTATGAGACTAGGAGATCACATGCGATATTGAATGTAGATGAGATCAACTGGTCTGCTCCTAAACTAGGATGGGTGAAGCTTTGTACTGATGGTTCCTTTGCGGATGATGGGTCTGCAGGACTGGGATGGTGTTATGAGATGATAAGATGCCATTATATTCTCGTCTTGCAGGCAATTATTTTCTCTTCGAGATGCTCTTGAAGCTGAGCTATGTGTGTGTATGGAAGATTTGTCCTTCGCATTAAAGAGAAGTCAGCTACCTGATGGATTCAATTGTGGCGGTCAAATTGATCCAGGATTCGGCGATGGACAGATCTGTCTATGCGTTGGTCATTAAGGAGATAAAGTATCTTATGTCCCTTCGTGAAACTTGTATTACTCATGTAAATCGTAGCCAAAATAAGGTTAGTGATAGCCTAGCAAAATTTGCTCGTATTGAAGGCAGAACCATAAAAGGCGACATGTTCAACAGTTAGGTATGGTGAAGATGCATATGCTGAGATGGATGTGTGGCCACACGAGGAAGGATAGAGTCCGGAATGTTGATATACGAGATAGAGTTGAGGTAGCACCGATTGAAGAGAAGCTTGTCCAACATCGTCTGAGATGGTTTGGGCATATACAGCGCAAGCCTCCAGAAACTCCAGTGCATAGCGGGCGGCTAAAGCGTGTGGAGAATGTCAAGAGAGGCCGGGATAGACCGAATTTGACATGAGAGGAGTTCGTTAATAGAGACCTGAAGGATTGGAGTATCACCAGAGAACTAGCTATGGACAGGGGTGCATGGAAGCTTGCTATCCATGTGACAGAGCCATGAGTTGGTCGCGAGATCTTATAGGTTTCATCTCTAGCCTACCCCAACTTGTTTGGGACTAAAGGCTTTGTTGTTGTTGTTGTTGTTGTTGTTGTTGTTGTTGTTGTTGTTGTTGTTGTTGTTGTTGTTGTTGTTGAGGGCAGAACCATGACTTGGTTAGGGTCTGGCCCTCCGGAAGTTTTAAAGCTAGCTGCGATTGACTGTATGAACCTTGGTGATGAGTAATACAATATTTTCACCCGCAAAAATAATGTACCCATTTTCAGTTTCCAATAAGAAAATTCCAGTGTCTATTATGTTAAGCATAAATGGCCAGAATCATATCAGCTCCTGCTATAATAACAAGAAGATGCGCCGGCAAGCATCTTAATAGTTATTCTTCTTTTTTAAACAAATGTATGACCTATATACATGATAATTATTGATTTTTTTAGCATGCTGAAGAGTCTTGAAACATTATAGTCCTTGTTAACATGCCCTTTGTTTTTGTAACCATCTTTCTTTGCACACTCTAAAAGTATATACGATATCACTTTGTCTCCAGACCCTATGTTTATTTCAGCTCTAAAAATATAACAACTACTACACTCACTGTTGCATATTTTTGTTATTGTATTCTTTGATGGTATAAGTCCATGAGGGCATGAATAAATTATCCACTCCTTTTCAATTTGTAAGCAAGTACACATGTTTTTTTGTAAAGCAATGTTCAACAAACTTCATAATCCTTGTGATGTTATAAATGAGAGGTTGTAAGGTGCATTCTATCCACATGTCTTGCACCTTGCTAAAATATCTCTACCATAAATTACGAATTAATACTCTTTTCGTTCCATAATACAAATTAATACTCTCTTTGTTCCATAATGTGATTAAATTTAGAAAAAAGTATATTTTTCGTCTCTCAACTCTTGTTGAAGTCTAAATTTAGTCCCTCGCTTTAAAACCGGACAACTTGTACCCTCAACACTTGAAACTGGACAAGTCTAGTCCCTTGTCTCGGTTAACCCCATATCACTGCTGACTCGGCACTGCTGACAATTCTAGGTACCTGTGGGGCAATGAATGTTACTACTCAAACCATTTTGTACTATTCATCCATGGAAAGACGTTAAAGTTATGCAAACCTCCCCATTTTTGTGATTCAAACAGTAAACATTAGCTTCACCATAAGGAAATTGTACCAAAAACACCAAAGCTGAATCATCTCAGCATTGATGGGGAAAACCAGCAATAGAAACAAAGGTTATCAGTAGGTAATTTGTAGCGTAGGGGCACACTTTGAACTTCTACTGTTAACACATTTTCGATTATGTCGCCATCTACTCTCTGTAGAGACTAAGAGACAAATGGCATACTGAAATACCTCCCATCGAGGCAAACGTTCAACCATCTACCTTACCAAATAATTTGGAATATTCTTTATTATCATGGACCTATGGGGTGGACAACAGAAACATTTGCTTATAGCTCATAGGCATTTTTTTTTTGAAATGCACGAGCTAGGTAATCACTAGCGAATTTACCACTTTGAGCACTCCTTTCTACACTATGTGGCATCAAGAACAACACTCTGCACTCCTTCAGTCGTATTATATGATACTAATAATAAAATTCGTAATTCGTGATGAAAGCAGTTTCCATGATCACTAGTAGAAAAAGGGCCTGCTATTGTCCCGGTTGGTAAGGGCCTTTAGTTCCGGTTGGTGAACCGGGACTAAAGGCCGCGGCCACGTGGAGCTCCACCTTTAGTCCCGGTTGGTAACACCAACCGGGACTAAAGGAAATTTTATGATTTTTTTTGAATTTTTTTTAAAAATTTTATTTTCAAATTTTTGAATTATTTTAACCTCTAATTTCTAATCAGCACCCCTCATCACTGCTCAATTTATCCTCTAATCTCTAATCACCCCTCATCATTCCAAATCATCTAACTTCCCGAACGGTCACCCATCCTCCCACTCCTCCAGCCTGAGCACGCTTAACTTCCGGGTTCTATTCTCCCTCGTTTCCAAGTCTGCACTTGTTGTTTTCCTAACAATAGTAAGATGTCAATCCTATTAACCCTCAGGAATTTTGCTTGAGCATGAAGTGACACATTTCACTGTTTGAGTTTGAAACTATTGGGCATCGCACCCTTTAGTCCCGGTTTGAGGCATAAACCGGGACAAAAAGGGCACAGGTCAACCGGGACTAATGCCTTAGCCGCACGAACCGGGATAAATGCTCACATTAGTCCCGGTTCGTGATTGAACCGGGACTAATGTGAATATTGGCCCGGAACCATAGCCCTGTTTTCTACTAGTGGATAAATCTAGTCTTACCACTTTGCTCACGTGTTAGTATAAAGTCTCCTATGATGGGGTAAATTTAAGAAACAAGACTGCACACGACGTTAGCTACAGCCTAATGCTAAATCTCATTGTTCAGCTTCCAAGTTTCAACTGTTATATATCTAATAACTTGAGAAACAACTGCACGTCTGCACTGCAGCTATGCCAAGCACTATAATTATAGAGTTCTTACACATATCAATAGGCACTTAGGCAGTCAACAATGAAATTTGGTTCAATTATTATGCACAGAATTTGACAATGTTTGCAACATAAGCAGAACGTGTGACATAAACAACACTAAGCCAGAAATCGCAAGGAAATTTTTTCCCAGATCATAAGAATTACATAAACACTACACAAGCATGTGGAGAGAACACTATAGAACGTCATTGCTATATGTTGATGTCACCAAGCAGCAAAAGAATAATTGATAGTACCGAAAAAGGCTTTCGCCCGCTTTATATTATAAAGCACACCGCCCAAATCAAGCATCCAACAAGGTTCAACACAGTACACACTCTCACACACACACGGAAGTCCACAAGAACATAAAGTAGTCAGAAGGGTCATTGCTGAGGGCACAACACAATAAGCCCTAAACACAAAACACACACGCCACAGAGCCACCAGGCGATCTAATCAGGCTGGGGGGGGGGGGGCAGCGGGGGAGCCACGCGGGGCGCCATTGAGCGGAGGTTGGAGAGGAGGGTGGTGATGACGTCCCTGTCCTGGGGGCGGCTAAGCGGCCGCCAAAGCAGCAAGTAACCACAAGTTTTGAAGATTGCGTCAGTCGCACGTCGGAGGGGCACCTTCTGAATAACAAGCTTATTGCGAATGTTCCAAGGCATCCAGGCAAGAACCCCAACGCACAGCCATCTAATATGGTGGTAGCGTGTAGGGGAAGCGTTGAGCTGGGCAAGCAAGTCGGGGAAGTTGGTATTGCACCACTGTCCACCAACCGTTTCGCGGAAGCAAGCCCAGAGGAACTGGGCAGTGTAGCACGAGAAAAAGATGTGGTTAGCATCCTCGACCGTGCCACAGATGGGGCATATCCCATCGTCCGGGCAGTTACGCTTGAGGACTTCAACCCCAGAAGGGAGGTGTCCACGGATCCATTGCCACGGGAAAATCCTGATCTTCAGAGGTAGGCGGATGTCCCAGATCAGGCTAAAGGGTTCCGAGGCCGCCGAGGGCGCAATGGCGGCGTACAGGGACTTCATGGAGAAACGGCCAGAGGACTCAACGCGCTAGGAAAGAGCATCCTGGTCCTCCTCGACGTTCATTGGCATAAGGGCGATGTCTTGGAGGAGGGAGTCCCAAGCAGCCACCTCGAGGGGGCCAAATGGGCGCCAGAAGGCGAGACACCCTAGGTCAATAAGGGCCGTCTCGACAGAGACCCGAGGGTCGGCCGCAATGGCAAAGAGTTTTGGGAATCGCGCAGCCAGGGGAGAGTCCCCAAGCCAACGGTCGAACCAGAACAGGGTCGAGGCCCCGGAGCCAACCGAGATGGATGTGCCGATGCGGAGTACGGGCAGAAGCTGAATCACGGACTGCCAGAACTGGGATCCACCCGTACGCTGGCAAAAGGCAAGAGGTTGGCCACGAAGGTACTTATTACAGATGATGGTGAGCCAGTGGTGTAAGTGCATCTAGTGCCACCCCTAGTTGGTTTTGGAGTATTGACGACAAATGTGGTTGAGGGACTAATGTGTTTGTGAGAATTGCAGGATAACGCAGGTGGTGTCCCCCATTGATTCGGTTTACCTACCGAAGATGACCCCTAAAAATGTATGAAGACATCGACGACTATGGTGGTATGTGAAGATATTCACATTGAAGAATATGACATGAGAAGACATTGAGTGAAGACTATGGAGTGCGAAGACTGTGTCGTTTCGCTGTTTCCTTTTCTTCTTTGTTGAGTCATAGGAACCACCGTACTGTTAAGTGGGGTCCAAGTGATCATAGTCAGAATGACTGAAGTGATTCTCAACCCAAATCCTATGTCTTCGAGCGAAGACAATGAGAGCAAAACTTATCCAGAGCTGGATGAGTCAGCTTTGCTTGTAGCCCAAGTAAAGTTGCCGTGTGTGTTTGAAATCTGACCGTTGGAACACGTGTCAGTTCCTTAGTGACCCAGGGTCATTTCGAACATAACAGGTCGGGTTGCCTAGTGGCTATAAATAGCCCACCCCCTACACCATAAATTGGTGGCTGCTCAGAGTTAGTACACGGATTTTGTCGTTTGAGAGCAACCCACCTCGAAGCCTTTGAGAGAGAGAAATCCTTGCGAGGACAAAGCCCAAACACCCAGAGCCAAAAATTGTTTGGCATCACTGAAGTCTTTCTGTCCGTGTGACCTGAAGACTTATTACACTTGAGGACTGTGAATCCTCCAGCTGGTTAGGCGTCGCGTTCTGAGCATCCAAGAGTCATTGTGGATTGCCGGTGAACGCAGCTCAGTGAAGGTTCGGAAGTCTACCTTGAAGACTTACCAGAGTGATTGGGTGAGGACTGTGTCCTTAGCTCAAGGGAATAAGGTGAAGACGCGTTCTTCCGAGTTGAATCTCAGCCTCCCTAACTGTGATGTACAAATGTCACAAAGAATCGAACTGGTCCAACAAATCTTGTGTCTTCAACAAGTGACTGGTTCTATCTTCTCCCTCTCTTTACTTAGAGTTTGTCTTCGTGAAGTCATTGCCTATCTATCATACCTATTTGACTTCATTGCTTGACTACTTTTGTTGATTGGCTTCTCACTATCTTCCATCTTAATCCTTACTACCAAGCTGATATTAGTCTTGTACTTTCACATTATTGCATACTTGACTATGGTTTGCTTGTTGTAGTTTACCTTCCGCTGCATATCAATTAGGTCATTTCTATTGTTTGTCTTTGAAACATCTGTGTTTTGAAGACTTTTTCTAAAAATCGCCTATTCACCCCCCCTCTAGTCGATAACTAGCACTTTCAATTGGTATCAGAGCAAGGTACTCCCTTGTTCTGTGTGATTTGGTTTAACCACCTGGAGTTTTAGCTTTGTCGACTGCAGGGATAATCATAGTCTCCGCTGCTTGCCCCGTGTTCGATGGAACTGACTATCCCTACTGGAAGAATAAGATGCGCATGCATCTTGAAGCCATTGATGTCGACCTGGGGTATGTCGTCAAGAACGGCATTCCCAAAACTGGTGAAGGTGTCACCCCTGCTGATGTCAAGAAGTTCATTCAACTGGACTCTACTGCAAAGAACATCATCTGTGGTCATCTAACCAAAGGACAGTATGGCCGTGTGAGTGCTCTGGAAATGTCGAAGCTAGTCCGGACTGGCTATCCAAGGTCAACGGCGCGTCTCAACCCGTAGAGATCAAGAATCGTTGTTCTTCAGAACCTCTTCAACCGCTTCAAGAGAAAGCGACAATGAAGATGTCCAGCTCATGTTTGATCGCCTCACTGACATCACAAATGAGCTTCATGCTCTCGGCGCCACTGAGATCACCAAGCATGAAATCGTCAAGACACTACCGAGATCACTTGACAGCTCTTTTGACACCCTTGCCCTCATGATACAAGAACGCCCTGACTTCAAGACACTCGATCCGTCTGATATACTTGAGAGGCTCAACACACATGAGTTCCGGCTTTCTAAGAAAAGAGATATCTATGGTCCCAACTATGGCCGAACTCGCGCTTTGAAGGCAAAAGTTGTTTCCTCATCCAAGAAGAATCATTGCGGTTCCGATGATCCCGAAGACATTGGAAAGGAACTTGCTATGCTTGTGAAGAAGTTCCGTAAGTTCACTAGGAAGAAAGGCTTCGTAAAGTCTTCACGATCCAGCTCAAGAAATGATGAAGCTTCCACTCATGACTACAAGAAGAGAACCTGTCACTAGTGCAAAAAAACTGGACACTATATCTCTGAGTGTCCACAGTGGGACAATGAGAAGAAGAATAAGAAGAGCAAGGAATATGATTCTGATGACAAGAAGAAGAAGAAATCTTCAAAGTCTTCTTCCAAGTCATCATCTAAGTCTTCATCGCATAAGAAGAGCTCATCCGTAAGGCTCGTGCTTTTGTTGGCAAGGAAATGGATTCAGAGGAGGAGTCCGCTTCGAGGAGGTGGAGGTGGAGTCTCAAGAGGAGTCCGACCTGGCGTTGTAAGTCCGGCTTTAGCCACAGCCTATGTTGCCAAGTCCATCTTCAACACTCAAGACAATGACTTCCACACCAACGCCAAGCCGATGACGAGGATGACCCTGCTCCCACCTATCGCTTCATGGCACGTGGTGCCAAGGTAAAATCACGTGATGCTTACTTTCAAACATCAAGTGAAGATGACTCTGATTGTGAATCTAAACCCAGCTACAAAACACTTGCTAAAATTGCAACCGAACAACAAAGAGCCATGGAACATACTCAAAAACTGTTAGACAAAAGCGATGACCCGTTGGACGCGGAAATGACACGTTCACAGTCCTTAGTTGAAGACATTAAAAATCTTCATGCTAAGTACCAAGAACTTGAAAGTCGTCATGAAACGCTCTCAACTACTCATGAAAAGCTCTCCTATGATTATCTTCAAAGGAAGCAAGAGCTTGAGAAATTGAGAGCGGCTCATGAAGATCTTCAAAAAGAGAATGGGTCACTTCGCGCTCAACAAATCAGTTCCGCTCAGGATGGATTTGAATCACCATGTCTAAAATGTCTTGAGCGTGATATCACTACCTCTGTTGCTGAATGTTCAACTGCTGCTACTGTTGCATTGTCTTCAACTACTAATGTGGTAACTAACCCCTCTGCGGAGGATACCACTGCTATTGCTGATGAAAATGCTAGGTTGAAGACATTGCTTGAAACAGGGATGCATATAAGTCTGAAAGGGCATCAGACACTTTGCGATGTCCTCAAAAAGCAGATTCTGAACCGAAACCCTAGGAAAGAAGGTGTTGGGTTTGAGAGGAAAATGAATGTTGATGGTTCCTTTGGAAGCCTGAGCGGTATCCCAAAACCACATGGGTTGCCGCAAAGGGACCTTCAAAGGATCCTTCCACCTTATCCGGCTTTACCATGCTAACCCTATTATCATTGATGAATCCTTTGATGCAAACTATAAGCTGTTCAAGAATCAGAATAGTAAAGTGTTTGCGGTATATTGGTACTAACTGCAGGAATGGACCACCTATGAAGAAGATCCGGGTTCCCAAAAGCTGTCTTGAGAATCTTCCAGTTGAATGTCATCATGACACCACACGGGAAGAAGACAAACCCAGACCTAAAGGCGTCATATGGTCCAAAGGCTTCATACAGACATGAGGACTCACCGAGTCACCCTAACGCCAATGTTTTGCAGGAAACCGTACTCAAATTTATGAATATGAGCGTGTGTCTTCAAACCGCTATGTTCATAGAACTAAGAACTTTTCTGCTTATTCATATGAGTATCATTCATCTCCTGCAAGGCTATTTGCTAGGGCTCCAAAGCCGAAGTTCTCAGATGCTGCACTTAGACTCATTGCTTCAAGGCCACCCCTGAAGATGTGGGTGGTTAAGAAGAATTAACTTTCTTTTGCATGAAAGGGTCTCCAGCCGAAAATCAAAGGCGTCTGATGCTATAGCTAGGGACCTAAAACATCTTGTAGGGCACAAGATCAAATGCCCAAATGGTCTCACTATGTATTTTTTTCCTGAATTGTTTGCCATTCATCCTATCAGTCCTAATCTTGATTTAAGCTTCATATGACACCTCATGCTTCAGAATGGATTATGGACAGTGGATGCACTAATTATATGACTGGTGATCGAAGTCTTTTCATGGACTCAACCTTACGTCCATCAGACAAGAGTCACATCACATTTGCTGACACTGGTAAAAGCAAGGTATTGGGTCTAGGTAGAGTTGCAATCTCAAAGGATCAACACATGGATAAAGTGATGCTTGTTGAATCCCTTGGTTTCAACTTGATGTTTGTCTCAATGCTTTGTGACTTGAACATGATTGTGATATTCGGAAAATATCGTTGCCTTGTACTAATGGAATCTGACAAGTCTCTAGTCTTTAAAGGGTATAGGAAAGATGATCTATACATGGTAGATTTCTCGGCAGGTCCACAGCTTGCCATATGTCTTCTTGCAAAAGCTTCTGAATCTTTGGCTCGCATCGGAGGCTGGGGCATGCTGGCATGAGGAACTTACACACACTCGCCAAGAAGAAGCATGTCATAGGCATCGAAGGTGTGATGTTCAAGAAGGATCATTTGTGTGGTGCCTGCGAAGCTGAAAAGATGACTAGGGCAAAGCACCCCTCGAAGACAATCATGACGACATCTCAACCCTTCTTGCTGTTACACATGGATTTGTTTGGCCCTACTCATTACTCTACCCTCACAACAACTGCTTGTCTCTCTGGCTTCGTCATTGTTGATGACTACTCAAGATACACATGGGTGCACATAATTCTCTACAAGACTGAAGTGCAAGATGTCTTCAGACGTTTCGCCAATCGAGCAATGAACAATTATGGCGTCAAGATCAAGCATATCAGAAGTGATAACGGCACTGAATTCAAGAACACCGGACTTGATCTTTATCTGGATAACATGGGAATCACTCATGAGTTCTCTGCTCCATACACACCCCAGCAAAATGGCATCGTGGAGCGCAAGAACAGAACCCTCATTGAGATGGCTCGAACAATGCTCGACGAGTACAAGACACCAAGAAAGTTCTGGCCTGAAGCTATTGATACAACATGTCACGTCATCAACCGTGTTTACATCCATAAGCTTCTGAACAAAACATCCTATGAGCTCCTTACTGGCAAGAAGCCAAATGTCTGCTACTTCAGAGTATTTGGGGCTAAGTGCTGGATCAAGGATCCACATCACAAGTCAAAATTTGAACCCAAAGCTCACGAAGGCTTCATGCTCGGTTACGGAAAGGACTCGCACTCCTACAGAGTCTTCAACCTTTATCTCTACAAAATCGTCGAAACGGTGGACGTGCGATTTGATTAAACCAATGGTTCACAAAGAGAGTTCCTGCCAAGTACACTAGACGAAGCTCCACCTAGCGAATCTATCAAGCTAATGGGAACTGGTGAAATCATGCCTTCTGAAGCACAGCCTGAAGAGGAACTTATCATTTCTGCACCTAACCAACCAGAAGACAATGCTCAGCCTGAAGACAATCCTCCCAATGATGACAATGATCAGCATGAGCAAAGTCTTCGTCCAGTTCATCCTCGAGTTGCAAATGAAGTACAGATTGAGAAGATAATCGATAGCATCAATGCACCTGGTCCGCTTACTCGCTCAAGAGCAACACAGCTAGCAAATTTCTGTGGGCACTTTTCTTTTGTGTCAATATCGTAACCCAAGAAAGTTCTTTGAAGCCTTTATGGAACCAGAATGGATACAAGCTATGCAAGAAGAACTTCAACAGTTCAAGCTGAACAATGTTTCGGAACTTGTCAAGCGTCCTGACCCTCGCAAGCATAACATTATTGGCACCAAATGGATATATCGAAACAGGCAAGATGAGTATGGTCAAGTCGTCAGAAACAAAGCACGGCTTGTGGCTCAAGGATATACTCAAGTTGAAGGAGTTGACTTCGATGAAACATTTGCTCCTGTAGCTAGGCTTGAAGCTATTCGCATACTACTAGCCTATGCTAACCACCACAACATCTTGCTCTATCAAATGGATGTGAAGAGTGTATTTCTCAACGGCAAGATTGAAGAAGAAGTATATGTCGCTCAACCACCTGACTTTGAAGATCTAAAACATCCTGATATGGTGTACAAGCTAAATAAAGCACTGTATGGCCTCAAACAAGCTCCTCGCGCTTTGGTATGATACGATCAAAGACTTCACGAAGAGCAAAGGCTTCAAACCTGGATCCCTTGATCCCACACTCTTCACGAAGACATATGATGGTGAACTGTTTGTATGCCAAATATATGTGGATGACATTATCTTCGGCTGCACCAACCGTAAGTATAGTGATGAATTTGGATACATGATGCAAGAACAATATCGATGTCCATGATGGGAGAGCTCAAGTTCTTCCTTGGTCTTTAAAATAAATCGACAAAGGAATGGCATCTTTATATCTCAAGAAAAATACCTCCAAGATTGTCTCAAGAAGTTTGGAATGCAAGAGTGCAAAGGATACACGACGCCAATGCCAGCCAAACACCATCTGGGCCCCGACGACAATGGTAAAGAGTTCGATCAAAAGGTATACCGCTCCATGATTGGTTCCTTACTTTACCTATGTGCATCTAGGCCAGATATTATGCTTAGTATTTGCATGTGTGCTCGATTCCAAGCGGCACCAAAGGAATCGCATCACTTAGCTGTAAAGCGAATTCTTCGATATTTGGCTCACACCCCAACACTCGTATTATGGTATCCAAAGGGCTCAAAATTTGATTTGGTTGGATTTTCGGATGCTGATTATGCTGGTGACAAGGTGGATCGCAAGTCTACATCAGGCACATGTCACTTTCTGGGACGATCACTCGTCTGTTGGTCTTCAAAGAAGCAGAACTGTGTATCACTCTCAACTGCTGAATCTGAATACATTGTTTGGATCTTCTTGTCGCGCAGCTTCTATGGATGAAGCAAACTCTCAAGGACTATGGCATCAATCTGACACAAGTACCTCTCTTCATGCGACAACGAAGCGCCATCAAGATTGCCAACAATCCAGTCCAAAGCACTTTCGAATACAAAGCACATTGAAATTCGTCATCATTTTCTCAGGGATCATGTCATGAAGAAAGATATTGACATCATTCACGTCAACACTGAAGAGGAATTGGGGGATATCTTCACAAAGCCCTTGGATGAGAAAAGGTTTTGCAAGTTATGGTGTGAGCTAAATATCTTGGAATCCTCAAATGTCCTGTGATCAAGCACACATCCTAACACTTATGCATGTTGATGACTTAGATGTGCAACACACGAAGTAAAGTATATCTTGAATCAATGAAGACTTACATTCTGAGTGTGAATACATTAACATGGAATTTTACTTTGGAGCGCCACGATAATTGTGCGCCGTGTCTGCGTCTAATACTTCCTATACGGTGGGTAACGCCACCACCAAATTTTTCTGTTTGAAGTGTTTCACTCATGGCGTTACTTCTGCAATATCTTCGCATTTGATTTGTCTTCAACTTCAACCTATCTTCATGATTTTCTTCACTATGTTGATTTGGTTGTTGTCTGATATATATATATATATATATATATATATATATATATATATATATATATATATATATATATATATATATTATTCTGTCCTCTACATTCACTTATAGCTATGTCTTCCAAGTTGAATCTTTTGAACTAAGTGAATGTGATCGGACCCCAATCTCTATATGCTTTCTATCTAAAACTCTATCTGTCAAAATCATATGCATTATATTGAAAGCGTCGAATGTCTTCTCTGCAAGGTCCTTGTCGCCAGAAGACACGAGACAAACTTTAAGTCTGTTTTAAATGATTCATCCTTCATCGTTGAAATCCGGAGAAGCCGGAACGACCATCCGACAAACCTGGCGGGCGTGGGAACGTGGGACAACTCAGAGTATGTTGCATGATTGCCACGTGCCCCTCAGATGTGAACCGCCAGGGGCACCTGCGTAATTGCGCTGTGCCACACACCTCCTTATAAATACATGTCCCCTGCGGTAAAGAAGACCTTCTTCCACCTCTCCACCTCGTCAAAACCCTAGCGCCACCGCTAGCTCTCGACGATGCCGGCGACGAAGCGCTTAGCTGCCGCGACTTCTCCGACGCTGTCCTCACGCCGGCCGCGAACATCGTCATCTCCGCCGCTGCCATAGGTGTCCTCCGTCGCCAAGTTAGGGCACGGTGGATTGAACTGCTTGGCCTCCTTTTTCTTCCCGTCTAGCAGTTCTTCGAGTGGTAAATATAACTCTTATTTTTACCATCTTTTTGATCTTCAAGATTCATCCTACTTACCAAAATTGGTTTCTGCCCATACTATGTTAGATCTATTCTGTCTGCATCTCATACTGCCTAGTATATTCACTTAAGCTTCACAACTAGTTAGATTCCTCACTTGTACTTATTCACGGATTCGTACAAATCTGGAACCAACTCTCAGCGTATAAGTGAATGCCTTCGCATCATGAGGTCAATGTCTTCAAACTGATTTATCTTCAAAATCTTCTAAGAATGCATATGACCTCTTCCCCTTCCCTCGCATCTCTAATGCTGTCACAGGTACATGTCCGTGGGAGAATCCCTTGGTTCTCATAGTCTGCATTCGTTTGCAGAATTCTTACAGCATCAACGTAACTCTCCCGAAGCCAGTTCCTGTCTGTCCAGCAAACGCAAGCCTTTGAAGCCTCTGAACATATTGAAGCCATTTAGTTTGAAGTTCATGGCTGCAGATAAATCAGTCAGGAAGGGCGGCAGACAGCATCGTGGGGGAACCTCAAAAGATCTGCCTGATGACCTCGCAGAGCTTTACAAGACAGATCCCGAAGAGAATTACAATCAGTGCAAGACGCGAATCCAATTGATTCGTCGATATTGGGCTGAACAATGGTTCAAGTACAATTTCGTGACCCAGGAATATGCCGAGAAGAATGCTATCAGAAGCCCTTGGGGTGATATTCTCTTTCGAGGCCTTCTACCCAAGAACCTGGCTGAAGCTATTGCACAAGGTTTCTATCCTTGTATGGTCCGTGGACCTCAGCCTGAAAATGCCGACCCAACGTCATTGCTCTGGTGTCGTGACGATAATCTCTTCAAGCGCAACTTCCAAAGACGCAAAGGCTTCGACCAAGGAAAACAAGAAGTCATTGGGATTAGACTTCAACCACAGTCCCTCTGCTCCCCGTGCTGACGGCTCACGTGATGCTGAACCCAATGTCATCGGCCCCTTTTCAAACCTTGATGGCCTCATCACTTACATCTTGGTCCAAGGTGCCAAAGTGGATCACTCTGATGACGATGCTGATTCTGACGAAGCCCCAGCTCCTGCTCCTGCTCCTGCTCCAAAGCCGCAGAAGCAAAAGAAAGTCAAGGCTTCAAAGTCAGCTGCTCCTCCAAAAGCTTCACGTGTGAAGCCACTGGCTACTGCACCTCCTGAAGCCAGTGTGTAGTCTGAAGATCAATCCCGTATGTCCAAGAAGACGAAGAAGAGAAAGAAAATTGTCAAGAATACTGATCTGACACTGACTCCTGCTGCCATTTTGCGCGAAGAGCACATTGATCTGTCCAGTGATGAAGATCTTGCAGATGATGCTCTTGAGCAACTTATCAAGAGCAAAGAAGAAGCAGAAATCTTCAACAATTTGCCTCTCTTTGATGTGGCAATCATCCATCACTTCATTGATGAGTGGTTTGACACCCCAAACATCATCTTTGAAGATCTGCAACTTCCTATTGGCCTCAGCGTCTCCTTTAATGGAGCCATTGCTTCTGAGCTAGCTCTTGCTCAGCGCATTGTTGAACTGAAGCATAAGATTGACTATGAGAAGGCTCAGTTCAAGAAGCATATGGCTGCACTCAGCGTGCGAGATGTCAAAAACTTCAAGGTCATGCTGCACGAGCTCAAAGAAGCCTTTCTCAAGAAGCGAGAAGAAGCCAGAGGCTCTCGTGGAGCGCATGAAGAGTCTGGCCGACAAGTGTGTGCTTGCCTACAATGAGGCTGAGAAGCGCAAGGCTCTTGGCCGTCTGGCATTGACCCCGAATGGCTGCAAAGAGGAAGAAGTCTTCAACCCACCAAGCTGCACCTTCAAGGCAGGAAGAACCCCGCATAGTCTTCCCAAGCAGCATGACCGGCTCAAGCCAAAGGTCGATCAACCACTTCGAGCGAGAAGAAGACGAGGGCTGCCGAGGCTGAAGCCAGAAAAAGGAAAAATCCTGACGCCTCTGATGCTGCTCCCTCCAAGAAGAAGCTCAAGACCAAGAAGAATCGGGCTGCTCCCACAGAGCCCTTGGTTGTTGAACCCATTTCAGTGGTTCGTCCCGCGTCTGCAACCCAAGAACTTCGCATGACTGTTCATGAGCCTGCTTCCACAGAGGCTCCTGAAGCTGAAGAGATTCCAGCAGCTGATCCCATCACTGCTGAAGACATTGGTCACCATGACAATGTTGAAGATGATGAAGTTCTTCCTCAAATCGAGTACAATGTGGTATCATCGCCTATTCGTACGAACAGCGAAATCATCAGCATTGGTCGTCCTCTGACGCCAATTGCTCAGGATGCTTCATGGGCTGATCGCCCGCAACAAGAAGACTCCCCTAGTACTCCCCAACAACAACAACAAGAAGAAGAGGAAGACTTTGAGGCCCAGGCAACCCCATCTCCAAAGGCGTCGCCAGCATTTCGTAGGCTTCGCAAAGGTCAAAGGCCTCAAGTACCTCTCTCGACCGTTCCAGAAGAAGAAGTGCACCACCAACCTGTTGCACGTCAAGTGTTTTCAGAAGCCACTCCAACTGTGAATGTCTCCGAGTCTGAAGCCAAAGCTGCTGAAGACAATCCGGCTGCATCAGCCGAAGACACCCAAGAAGAAGAAGAACGTGTCCCTACACCCCCTGTAATTGAAGAAGTTATTCCTGATATCAACGTGCCAGTGCCCGACCCTCCAGCTCCTCAAGTGGAGGTTGAAAACATTGAGGCTGCCACCTCCAACACCAATGAAGCCAATGATGTGGTCATGGCTGAAGCAAATGTGGAGCCTGCACCAACAGCTCCTGAAGCCAATGAAGGAAATGTGCCTGAAGCCAATGAGGCAACTGCTCCTGAAGCTCCCACTGAGCAGCCTGATGCCTCAGTTGTTGCCACTACTCCAGTTCCGCCACCAAGGCCCTACACAATTTAGCAAGCATACAACTATGGTCAGCTAATCACTGTAAGATGGCCTGTTCTGGTCCCTCCGCCTCATGCCTCTGGTCCTCAGTTTGAATATCATATTGCGCATAGGCCTCAGGTCCGTAAGCCGGGCCAAGACTGCCAAGGTTTCTGCACCGCCACCTCTGAGTTCTTTCAATGCAAATGGCTTCAAAGCCCACGACACTATCTTTGACAGAGCAAAGAACCCCTACACAAGGCCAAGGATATCGTCTGACCGTTTCTGTATGATCAAGGGCGCATTTTCCCTCATATGCGCCTCGACACTGAAGCCATTGCTGGACTGCCGTGCTTAGAAGAAGCACTTGATTGCTTTCGTGATGCAGGTCTGCTCGGCTTCAAGCATGCATAAAGAACACCGGAATGAAGAACTTGTGCTTCAATTGTATGCTACCCTCCACATCGGCGGCTACTACTACAGATACGAAGACATGGGTTCTCGAGTGGATGACAGAAATGTTCATCATGAAGCCAAAGCTCTTGACGTCATTGAGCTCACAGGCCTACCCACTCCCGGAGAGCTGTTTGAACCTGGTTGTCAACTCCACCGCGATGCACGAGAGCATATTTCATAAGCCGTAACCCAACATGAGTCAGATGTTGAGCATGATGAAGCCACTGCCACATGACGCTGAATACCCTCAGGACTTCTTTGTTGATGACCTTGAGTATCTGCCTAGTACAATATATCACATCATCAGGCGAACTCTATGGCCTATCAAAGGGCATTCAACATCTGCAAAACTTGAAGGAGCAATGAATACATTGGTCTTTTACATCCTCAATGGCATCAGCTTCAATACGCAAGAATTCTTCATCCGACAATTGGCTGCGTCTGGATCTGATCTGTTTGGTCTGAAATTTTATGCTCCATGGGTCATGCGCCTCATCAAGATGCACTCTGCTATCAACTATCAGCCCTCTGCTCGCAATCATCTGATCTTTCTACCAGAGGTTGATATGTCAGTTGAAGCCATATACCCTGAGCCTGCCAAAACGCCACTTTGTCTTCAGAATGCAGATCACCATAGCTTCTCTCAACCCATGGAAGGCGTCCCAGCAGTATCTCGTGTCTATCCTCTGGCTGGGAACACTCGTCTGCCTCGCCGTGCACAAACTGAAGCTACTGAGAGCACTATTGCACAAAGGCCTAGGAAGCGCTCTCGCGTCCTGAATAACCGAGAACTTCTTGTAGCACTGCATCGGAAACAAGATAAGCATCACTCCTGGCTCAAGCGACAAATGCAAAGCCTCTTGGTGGACGTCAATCGCATTCGAAACCTCCCCACCAAGAATGCCTTTGTCACTCACGAGACCTGTCGGCGATCATGGAAGAGTTTGACCCTGCTTTCGGTCTTTGAAGCGAGATCTTCAAGACGATGGCTTTCTTGAACGCTTCTAGTTTGACTCCACTCCTCCAAGGAATGCAGTCCTCGACGAACTCCATCACTTGAAGACTCGACTATTCTTCCTCCGCTGACAACTGTCAATGCCAGAGTGATCAATGATGAAGATGATGCTACTTCACCGCCCCTACTTCGCAGACGCATCGACATCGCACCAAGTTCGCTCGCACCGCCAACCAACAACGACATCCCTGCTGCATCATCTACTTCAAGAGGCCGAGTAGACGCTCTATGTCTTCAAACCTTTTGGTCCTTCTTGACAAAAGGGGAGAAGCATATGAGTTTGATAGTCTTCAAACGGGTTCATAAGGCGGTTGCATAATATTTTTCCTAGTGTTTACAACTCTCGCTTTTGATACATTTGGTTCTTTGAGTTGTAACACTTAAACTCGATGGTCGCCTCGCTACTTATTTGCTTTACTCAGTGCGATGATAAATTCCGCATGTGACGATAACTTCCGCACTTAGATCATTCTCTGCAGACGTCCATTTTTCATTATGCATGTCATTCTCTTAGTTATATCATTTCATGCATGATGAATTATCTTCATAAGTTGAAGAGGATCTCCACAACTACAACCTGCCATGTGCATTTGCATTCCAAAAGCAAACTACTTATATGCACATCTTCAGGGGGATCCTTTGCCACTTATGAAGACAATTCCCTATCCTTTAACAATTTCACATATTTTATCCCCGTTGAAAACTTCAACCAGTTTGTCATCAATCACCAAAAAGGGGGAGATTGTAAGTGCACCTAGTGCCACCCCTAGTTGGTTTTGGAGTATTGACGACAAATGTGGTTGAGGGACTAATGCGTTTGTGAGAATTGCAGGATAACGCAGGTGGTGTCCCCCATTGATTCGGTTTACCTACCGAAGATGACCCCTAAAAATGTATGAAGACATTGACGACTATGGTGGTATGTGAAGATATTCATATTGAAGACTATGACATGAGAAGACATTGAGTGAAGACTATGGATGCGAAGACTGTGTCGTTCCGCTGTTTCCTTTTCTTCTTTGTTGAGTCATAGGAACCACCGTACTGTTAAGTGGGGTCCAAGTGATCATAGTCGTAATGACCAAGTGATGCTCAACCCAAATCCTATGTCTTCGAGCGAAGACAATGAGAGCAAAACTTATCCAGAGCTGGATGAGTCAGCTTTGCTTGTAGCCCAAGTAAAGTTGTCGTGTTTGTTTGGAATCTGACCGTTGGAACACGTGTCAGTTCCTTAGTGACCCAGGGTCATTTCGGACATAACAGGTCGGGTTGCCTAGTGGCTATAAATAGCCCACCCCCTACACCATAAATTGATGGCTGCTCAGAGTTAGTACACGGCTTTTGTCGTTTGAGAGCAACCCACCTCGAAGCCTTTGAGAGAGAAATCCTTGCGAGGACAAAGCCCAAACACCCAGAGCCAAAGAGTGTTAGGCATCACCAAGTCTTTACATGCATGTGACCTGAAGACTTATTACACTTGAGGACTGTGAATCCCCAGCCGGTTAGGGCGTCGCGTTTGAGCATCCAAGAGTCATTGTGGATTGCGGTGAACGCATGATCTGTGAAGGTTTGGAAGTCTACCTTGAAGACTTACTGAGTGATTGGGCGAGGACTGTGTGTCCTTAGCTCAAGGGGAATAAGGTGAAGATGCGGTCTTCTGAGTTGAATCTCAGCCTCCCTAACTAGATGTACAGTTGTCACAGCAACTGGAACTGGTCCAACAAATCCTGTGTCTTCAACAAGTGACTGGTTCTATCTTCTCCCTCTCTTTACTTAGAGTTTGTCTTCGTGAAGTCATTGCCTATCTATCACACCTATTTCACTTCATTGCTTGACTACTTTTGTTGATTGGCTTCTCACTATCTTCAATCTTGATCCTTACTACCAAGCTGATATTATTCTTGTACTTTCTCGTTATTGCATACTTGACTATGGTTTGCTTGTTGTAGTTTACCTTCCGTTGCATATCAATTAGGTAATTTCTATTGTTTGTCTTCGAAACATCCATGTTTTGAAGACTTTTCTAAAAATCGCCTATTCACCCCCCTCTAGTCGATAACTAGCACTTTCAAGAGGCCTCCCTCCCCATTGGCAATACGCCACAGCCAGCGGGTCAGGAGAGCAATGTTCATGCGGCGGGATGACAGGATCCCAAGGTCGCCCTGGTCTTTGGTTTTGCAGATGTCGGGCCAGCTCACCATATGGTACTTCTGCTTGTCTCCATCGCCAGCCCAAAAGAACCTCGACTGGTATTTGGCAACCTCCTGATGGAGGGTCTCATGGAGGCCGTAGAAGCTCATGAGAAACCAGAGAAGTCTGGCAAGCGAAGAGTTGATTAGGATCACCCTGGCAGCTTTCGACAACCAACGCCCCCTCCAGGGTTCAACCTGGTGCTGCATCCTAGTCACCATCGGGCGGGGATCCGCAACGGTGAGTCTGGAGTCACAAATGGGCAAAGCCTCGTCCGGGGGATAGCCGAGGACCATCACTTCGCTCTTATCAAAGTTGATGGTGAGCCCCGACATCTGTTGGAAGCACAGAAGGAGGAACTTCAGGTTGACGATGTCGGACGCGGAACCCTCCACCACAACTATGGTGTCGTCCGCATATTAGAGGAGGGAAACCCCTCCCCCGCCCACTAGGTGGGGGACAACGCCCGGATATGTCCACAAGCTTTGGCCTTATCGAGGATGACCGCGAGGGCATCGATAACCATGTTGAAAAGAAACGGGGAGAACGGGTCACCCTGGCGTACCCCACATAAGGTGGGGAAGTAGGGCCCGATCTCGCCGTTGATGTTGACCGCCGTCCGACCACAGGTGACGAGTTGCATAACGCGGGTCACCCAACGGTCGTCGAAGCCCTTTCGAAGAAAAACTTCCCGAAGGAAGGGCCAATGGACAGTGTCGTAGGTTTTGTGAAAGTCGAGCTTAAGGAAAACCGCGCGGTGGTGTTTGGATCGGACTTCATGGAGGACTTCGTGAAAGACCAACACCCCATCCAAAATAAACCGGCCTTGGATGAATGCGGATTGGTTGGGGTGGGTGACAGAGTCCGCTAGAAGGGTCACCCTATTGGCGTACCCTTTAGCCAGGATCCTGAAGATCATGTTTCCTTGTGGGCGGAAATAGCCATGGGCAAAAACGTTTCTTCAAGGATGGCTTGCTCGGGCAACTCATGCGCCCTCGACGCCCCGCGGGGCGATTCGCCCGGCGCTCCTGCCTCGCCGCCAGCCGCCCATCCCGCCATGGCCTCCGACGTCTCCGCCCCCCCCCCCCCACGTCCCCTGGACCCCCCGGTTGGGTGGTCTTGGTGGACCTGGTGGAGGATGATGACCGCACCGCGGGCCGGCCGGTGGAGTGCCGTGACCGCGTCCCCCCGCCCACCCCGGCTCGCCCACCGCTGCCTCGCTCCGTTGGCGGCCTTACTCTCGGGGGTGGGAGTTCGGCTGCCCGGGCGCGAACTTGGCCTCTCCGCCGGTTGCCGCGTTCCTCGCTGGTGACCGCGAAAGGCGCTTCTTCAGCGGGGCTAGCCGCCACCGTCGGCGCTCCACCGGCTGGGGTGTGGCCGGCCGGGCGGAACTCGGTCCTGCCCAGGCGTCCTCGAGGTCCTCCGGTTGGCCCGCCCCGGTTCGTCCGGCTTCCCCGCCGCCGCCGTCGGTCGCCGACGTCCCATTGCTCTCCCAGCGTGCCCCCTTTCGACCATTCATTGCGTTCTTCGGCTCATCCCGGATCTGCTGCGCCCCTTCCCCCCGCTGTCTCGCCGTGCCTCGCCCGCCGAGCCGGTCGCCCGCCGCGCTCGCCTCGCCGGTGGCGGCCGGAGGAACCCTAGCCGGTTGTGGGGATCCTGCTCCTGGGCCGGGCTTGGCCGTTTCGGGCCCCGGGAGGCTCTTGGGCCTGCTCCCCACCCCCCAGGTGGACGGCCCATCTGGGCGTCCTGGGCTGTGTGGGCCGGCCCAGCCCCTTGGCTGCTGCTCCGCGGCCTCGGCCCAGCTCTCCCCCGCTCGGGGTGGGATTTGGCTGCCGTGAGGGTTTCCCCTCCAGCCGCCATTCCCACCCGCCCCCTTCCCGGTCGCCCGTCCCTGCGCCCCCTCCTCCCTTCCCTGTCGCCGCCGGTCCCCCCTCTCCCCCTGCGACGCCGCCGCCCCTCCCCATGGCCCGTGACTGGGGCGACGGTGCAGGGCGCCCCAAACGGCCCCTGGAGGATCCCCGGCCGGCGCTCATCGGCCCGCGTGGATGGCCACTCCCTGGTGAGGCTGATGGCCGGCGCCCCCCCGCTCGGGAGAGCCGCCGCGATCGCCCCCGCTCCCCCTCCCCCGCGCGTCGGCGTGGTCGGTCGTCGTTGCCCCCTCGGCCCATGCCCTCCGACGCCGCCGCCACTCGCCGGGCCCATGCCCTCCGACGCCGCCGCCACTCGCCGGTACCAGCCTCCCAAGAACCAACCGAGCCTCCCTCCGGGTAATGGTAGCCCAGGGGCTCGCGGGCGCCAAGAAGAAGAAGAAGAGGGGTGCCGCCCGAACCCCCTCTGCCACGGCTCAGGCTCCCACGTCCTCGGCCACGCCCAACTCCGGTGCTCCCCGCGATCCACCTCCGTGCTTCAACTGTGGACTTGTCGGTCACTATCAGGTTGAGTGCCCCAACCCGCTGATGTGCTACCTCTGCAAGGAGTCGGGCCACCCTGCGGCTCTCTGCCCGGACCGCCTGATGACGGAGGAGCTCATGATGTACGGCCACGACATTGAGGGTTTCGGCTTCTTCCACATCGAGGTGGAGGACGTCCCCCCTCCCCCCCGTCTCCGTCGCTCCTTGCGATCGTGACCATCATGGGGGCCGGGGTCGCTTCACCGGAGATGATCGAGGCGGAGCTTAACCACCTCTGCCGTCGTGTCTGGGATTGGCAGGTGACCCCGACCTCGGATAGCTCCTTCACCGTGGTCTTCCCCGACGTTCTCAGCCTGGGCCTCTGCACCCGTAGCGACGACATCACCCTCGCCCTCAACAAGCTCGTCGTCAACATCTCTGAGCCCCTGATGAACCCTAAGGTTGTTGCCGTGCTCGACACTACTTGGATCCTCATAGCTGGCCTCCCCGACATCGTCCGCTCTGAGAAGGTGATCCGTAGTATGTCCAAGCTCCTGGGCAAGGTGGTGGTGGTGGACGAGCTCTCCCTCCGCAAGGAGGAGGAGGTCCGTGTCAAGGTCAAGTGCCTGGACTCCTCCACTCTCCGTGCCACCGTCCGAGTTTTCTTCAACGACCAGGGATACGACCTCAAGATCTACCCCGAGCCTCCCAACCACATCGGCCGCCCTCGACACCTCGCTGATGGCCACTTTCGTGGGGGCGGCGCGGACAACCACGACGACTCCTACTACCACCGTCCGCGCCCCTCCCGCCACGAGGACCCGGAGGACGACGACGAGCGTTCTGGCCGCAGCCGCTCCCCCTCGTGAGACCCCTCCCCACCTCCGGGGCGTGGGGGTGCAGGTGCGGGCCGGTCGCGTGGGTTGGCCTCCTCCGCGGAGGCTGCCCCTGCCGCGCTGCATGTCTTCTCTCCCTCCTCATCGGCCGAGCTCAGCGACATCTCCAACGTCAGCCTCCTCGTCCTTCCAGTATCTTCGCCGCGTTCGCCCTGCGCCCCCCCACCCGGTGGCTGCCATGGCCCCCCCGTCCCGCCGGTGCCGTCACCGCTGCCGCCGGCCTCGCCGATGTCGACGCCTCCCCCCTCGGGTCTCCCCCGGTGGACCCCCTGGGTGGATGCCGCCGTCCCCCGCCTCCTCCCGGCTCCTTCCCCTGTCCCGGACGATGACGCGCCGGCCCCGGACCCGCCCTCCCCTCCTCAGGTGGAGTCTGGTGCCCGGCTGGAGCCTCCGGCGCCTGCATCCCCGACTCGTCTGCTGCAGGTGGCCTCCAACGATGTGGTCACCCCCGTCGCCTCCCACCCGCCTCGATCGGTGTCCTACGTCCGTCGGGCTCGGGCCTCGTCGACCCCACTGACGGCCTCCCTCCGCAGCGCCCGGCTTGACGCGGATCGCCCGGCCGGCTTCCAGGCGCCATCCATCTCCGAGCGGGCTGAGATCCGGGCTACGGCCCGGAACCTCAAGACAGGTGCGACCGACATCCCCTCCAGTTCTTCCAGTTGCTCATTTTCTGCGCTCGAAGCCATCCCGCTCGGCCGCCTTGCCAAGGTGGCCCTAGACTCATCTGTAGTTTTCAGGGGGGAAGTTGGTCCCCCCTTGGAGCAGATTGCCGCTATCCAGGCCCGCGAGATCCTCGACGGGAAACTCGCCGAGACCCGGGCCCGTCTCCTCCGCACTCCGGCGCCCCAGCCCTCTGGGACGCCAGTCGAGGAAATCCGTGGCCGCACTCGCTCCCGCACTGCCGCTCTCAGAGCCCACAGCGCTTCCACCATCCTGGGGTCAAGCAGCCCCTCAATAGCGGTTTAGATGCGCACCCTCTTCTGGAACATCTGCGGCTTCGGCCATAACGGTCGCCGCCGCCAGCTAGTTGAGTACATCCGAGACGAACACATCGACATCATTGCCATTCAAGAAACCATGCGCACGGAGTTCTGTCTCCCCGAACTCGACAGAGTTAGCACTCACCTGTTTGCCTGGCATTGGCTCCCTTCTAGTGGGAACAATGGCCACTCGGGTGGCATCCTGTTAGGTGTGAAGGATGCCACCTTTGAGGTGGGTGGTATGGACCGGGGCGAGTTCTTCGTTAGTATGGAGATCTTCGAGCGTCCGCTCAACTTTAAGTGGGAGGTCAT
Organism: Aegilops bicornis; assembly: GCA_021605145.1. NCBI lineage: Eukaryota > Viridiplantae > Streptophyta > Magnoliopsida > Poales > Poaceae > Aegilops > Aegilops bicornis. Next base: position 61,263,050 of record CM038674.1, on the reverse strand, counting down.
CATTGTTTACGGACCGGCGGACCACCGCCGCTCCCCGACCTTCCTCGCTGAGCTGCAGCAGAAGATCTCCGCTTCCTCCCTCCCAGTAGTCGTGGGAGGTGACTTTAACCTCATCCGCTCCCCGGATGAGAAGAACAATGATCGGGTTAACCGCCCCCAGATGCAGATGTTTAATGACTACATCACGGAGCTTGGCCTCCGTGAGCTCGAGCGAACGGGGGCCCGGTTCACCTGGACTAACCGCCAGGCAAACCCGACGCAGTCCGTTCTGGACCGCGTCTTAGTCTCTCCGGATTGGGAACTCAGATGTCCCCTGGCCTCGGTGCAGGCTATCACCCGGATCGGTTCCGACCATGTCCCTCTCCTCCTCTCCTCTGCTGATGTACGCCCCCCCATCCCTCCTCGGTTCCGGTTTGAGCTCTTCTGGCTCAACCAGGCCGGATTCCGTGAGGCTGTTGCGGCTAAGTGGACCGCCGCGCGCGAATCTCCTCACCGCGCCGTGTCCGTGGTAGACTCCTGGCAGTTTTGCGCCAAGCTGGCCCGCCAATTTATGAAGGGATGGGGCGCGAACCTCGGCCGTGATCTCCGTGACCGCAAGAAGGCCCTCCTGAGCGCCGTCCAAGTCCTGAACGCCCGTGCTGACTCGTCCGGGATCTCTCCGGACGAGTGAATGCTGAGATATGATCTCGAGGACCAGCTCTCGATCATCTACACTGACGAGGAGGCCTACTGGCGACTGCACGGCACCCAACGGTGGGTGCTCCGGGGTGACGCTAACACGGCCTACTTCCAGGCGATCGCCAACGGCCGGCGTCGTCGCAACTCCATCCACTCCTTGTGGGAAGGCGATACTCAGCTTGTTCGCCCCTCGGACATCCGAGCCCACGTAGACGGCTTCTATAAAGCCCTTTTCACCCCCACCCCTCGGGGTGGGGCTGCGCTGTCCCCCGATACCTGGTCGGGTGCCCAGCTTGTCTCCGCCGAGGTCAACGCCGCCTTCACTACTAGAAAAAGGGCTATAGATGGGATTGACACTAATGGCGCACCAGACAAGCGGTGCACCATTAGTATATACTAATGGCGCACCACCTTCTGATACGCCATTAGAGTTGAAACTACTAATGGCGCATTGGCCCAAGGTGCGCCATTAGTATCAATTTTTTGAACTAGTGCTTTGTCCAAACATACTAATGGCGCATCCAGACTCAGTGCGCCATTACTAGTTGTAACTAGTAATGACGCACCTGTCGGAAAGTGTGCCTAATGTTGTTTTTTTATTATATTTTTTATTCTCTTTTTTGCAAAACTACTAATGGCGCACTGTTCCACCGTGCGCCATTACTAGTTTAAACTAGTAATGGCGCACTGTGAAACAGTGCGCCATTAGTATGTTTCTTTTTTGCAAAACTACTAATGGCGCACCACCAGAAGGTGCGCCATTAGTAACCTGGATTACTAATGGCGCATTTAGAGTTGGTGCGCCATTAGTAAGTGGGCGGCAACAAGATATTTTGGACAGCCTCTCCTACCCACACTCACTTTCTCCCCACTTCATTCTCTCCACCTCCTCCTTGTCTCGGGTGCCTCCTCTTTTCACCTCATTTCCACCATAGATTCATTCAAATTAAGTGGTTAAATTACCTTTTTGATAGGTAAGTAAGGGGAAGCTATATTTATGTTGTTCTCCCTACAACAATGTGCACATGCACTTTTTATGGCCTAGCTAGATCTATGTATGTTCGTGGTGTTGCATATGTTTGTGGTGTTGCATATGTGTTTGTGTTTGGAGGTGTACCGGTATTTGAAATGCGATAGTTGCCAATATTTTGCCGGGATGTTGATTCATTTCCGTTTCGGCGAGAATTTTGGCATTAAGCATTCTTTTTGGTCCTATTTTTAGGAAAGTCATGCCAAATTTTTATTGGTTCTAAAATATCGCTTTTGCTCTACCCCTTGAGCGACCATGGTCCGCACGATGACCGAAGGCATCGTGAATAGGTTTTTGAGGTCCGCGAAGGCCGAGATGCTTCAAAAAACGAGACGGAGATAAGATGTCCGTGTCGAAGATGCAAGCTGAAGAGCCTTATTACGGACCCGGATTCCGGGAAGGTGCGGGACCACCTGCTCTTGCGTGGTTTCATGGATGGCTATCGATGGCAAGGTGATGAAGATGACTACGAAGTCGTCCATGGGGGCCGGGCAAGAAATGAGGAAGGGCAGCAAGACAACCACCGCGGCTCGGGCGGGCGAGAAGACGAAGAATCCCGTGAGATGATCACGACGGTGATGTTGTACACGATCATCATGTACAAGATGCAGGACATGATGATGATGAAGATGCCAGAGCAGACGACGGGCATGATCATGAAGATGATGATGCCGGCAGAGCAGACGACGCTGGACCATCGATGGGCTGGGTGCAGGACCCTCATATTCAAGAGCTGCTTCTCAAGCAGACGGATAATGCAAGAGCTGCCGCCCGCGAGAAAGCCAAGATGGATCAACTTAAGTTAGACGCGGTTACTCCATTGTATGAACGATGCAGGCCCGAGGATACCCGCCTGAAAGTAATGCTCATGGCTCTGGAGATGAAGGTAAAACACAAAATGACCGACGCATGCTTCAACGAGAACATGTCATTCTGGCACGAACGTCTTCCCAAAGGGGAACAAGTGCCCGACCAGTTTGGAGGAGGCGAAGAAAATCGTGTGTCCTCTGGATTTACCGAACGTGAAATACCATGTGTGCATGAACAATTGCATCATTTATCGGGACGTGCACGCTGAGTCTACCATATGTGCGTTGTGCGGCGTCACTCTATACAATAAGAGGAAGAAAGCTCCTCGAAAAGTGGTGTGGTACTTTCCGATCACTCCTCGTCTGCAGCGGTATTTCGCGGACCCTAAGGTAGAAAGCTCCTGCGTTGGCACGCCGGATAGGGAGGAGAAGAAGCGAGAAGATGACGCAAATGATCCGGAGATAGATAAAAAGACAAGATGTTGGAGTCACCCTAAGGATGCGAGCGATGGAAAGCGTTGAACTTCAAGACCAGTAATTTGGGAAGGATCAAAGGAACATCATGCTGGGCGCGAGCACCGATGGAGTCAATCCGCTTGGCAGCCAGAGAAGCACACATAGCACCTGGCCTGTGTTTGTGTGGATGTACAACCTTCCCCCTGGTTGTGCATGAAGAGGAAGTACATTCACGTGAGTATGCTAATTGAAGGGCGAAACAACCAGGAACGACATCAATCTGTATCTGGGGCTGCTGAAAGAGGAGCTTGACACGCTGTGGAAAACGCCAGCCAATACGTGGGACGCCGCAGAAAGAATATTTCCCTATGAGAGCCGCACCGCTCACGACGGTGCCACGACTATCTCGATTACGGATATCTCGCGGGCAGGTAGTCCACGGATTTTCTGGATGCGTAAGGTGCATGGATGACACAACGACGCCAGTAGATAGAGATCCCGGTCTTCAAAAACCGTGTTCATGGGACATCGAAGGTGGCTTCGCGACGATGACCCGTGGAGGAAACGCAAGGATCTGTTCGATGGTGAAACCGAACTCAAAACGCCTGCACGAGGAGCGGCGAGGAAATAGACAAGTTGTTGAAAAATTGGAAAGACTGCCCACCGCCGAAAGAAGCAAAAGGCGCCAGAGCCGGAAAGAAGCGAAGGCGCCAGAGCCACTGCTGAAGGTATGGAAAACGAGGTCTGTTTTCCGACTTGCCGTCGAAGATCCACCGTGTGCCTCACAGCCTTGATGTCATGCATATCACGAAGAACGTGTGCGAGAGTCTGCTTGGTACCCTGCTCAACATGCCGTAGAGGACCAAAGATGGGCCGAAGCAAGGGCAGACTTGAAATCAATGGGCATCGTGCAGGACCTTCACGCTAATGATGATGATGATGATGATGATGATGATGAGGCGAAGCAGGACACGATGAAAGTCGTCATAAAGGCAAAAAGGCCAAGAAGACCGGAAATGACTACCCTCCGCGTGCTTCACTCTAAGTCGAGGAGATCGAGCAGTTTTTCACCCGCCTCCTAGGAGTAAAACTTCCTTACGGTTACGCTGGGAAGATAAGCAGATACCTAGACCCAGCGAAGCAAAAAGTTCAGTGGGATGAAGTCTCACGACCGCCACGCGGTCGATGACGCAGATACTTCCAGTTGCAATCCGTGGGATCATGGACGCGCACGTCCGTGAAACGCTATTTGGCTTATGCAACTTTTTCGACGTCATCTCTCGGAAGTCGATTGGCGTGAGGCAACTCAGAAGGCTGATCGTGGTGATACTATGCGAACTTGAGATGTACTTCCCGCCCGCATTCTTAGACGTTATGGTGCATCTGCTGGTCCATATAGTGGAGGATATCATCCAACTTGGGCCGACGTTCCTGCACAGCATGATGCCGTTCGAAAGGATGAATGGTGTCATCAAAGGATACGTTCCAACATGTCACGTCCAGAGGGAAGTATAGCCAGGGGCTTTTCGACCAAGAGTGCATCTCCTACTGCATCTAATTATTTAGGCATTAAGAACCCCGTTGGTCTGCCGTCAGCAGCACCTCGGCAGGCTCGCTGGATGGGGTCACCGTGAGGGTCGCCGCGAAATGCATGTCGACTTAGAGGGTCGACTCGCCGACTTTGAAAGAGCAAACCTAGTCGCGCTTACAACACATAGACGTGGTCAATCCTTGGGTGGTAGAGCACAAAACCTTTATTAAGAAGACGACAATGACCGAGGCCAACAGAGGACTGGACGGAGATATAATCAAAGAGCACAACTCATGTTTCACGCGTTGGTTCAAGCGAAGCTTCTGTCATACCCTTTACATGAGGATTCTTCCGCGGAAGAACAACTCATATTCGCCTTGTCACAGGCGCCGAGCACAACCTCGATGACCTATGAGGCGTCACGATATCAACTGCTACACATTCTACACCGAGGCCAAGGACATGAAGAGCGATGGTTATCGAACTCCGGGTAACGATGGAATCCTACACCGTAATGACAAGGACAGATACTACGGAAGGATCGAGGAGATCTGGAGCTGAGCTATGCTTTGGAGAGAAGGTCCCGATGTTACGTGTCGATGGGCGAAGAGCGCCCTAAAAGAAGACCGGTATTTCACCACCATGGTTATACCCGGGTTAATCCAAGACCGCGGGCGCAAACGTCACCGCGAAAAATGAGCCATGGGTACTGGCTTCCCAAGTTTACCAATGCTTCTTCATTACCGACCCGTCAAAGCCCAGTCGTGTTGCCGTGAGGAGAGGCAAAAGGAAGATCATCGGAATGGATGGAGTAGCCAATGAGCAAGACTTCGACAAGTACGACAACCCGAGGATCGAACATGACGACGATGATGAAGTAGCAGCATACACCACAAGAAGAAGCAGGACCACCCTACCTAAAGGACGTCTGCTCCACGTAAGAACTCCGCTTGCGTAAAAAGAAGGGCAAGAAGATTGTGAACAGATAGCTAGCTAAGATCGATTGTATTTAAATCGTAGCCTTCATTTCTCGATTGTATTTCATGGGCACTTTTTGAACTATCATGAATATTTTTAAATTTCATGGACACTCGATCTCGATCCCCTCCATCTCGATCGCTATCCCACCTCGCCAGATCCGTCCCCCTCGCCGAAAGCACCCCCAGTCCACCGGCCGCCGCCAACCCCCGCACCTCGATTCCCCTACTCAACCGCCCGCCCGACCCCCGCACCCTCCCTACTCAACCGCCCGACCCCCGCACCCTCCCCCGCTCCACCCGCCTTACTGTTTGATGATATTTTAAAAAATTATTACTTTCTTATAAAAAAATATTAGTATTATAATTTAAACAAGTTTGAACATATTTAAACTCAAATAAGTATCAAACAACATTTTAAATGCATAAAAAAAATTGTGGAGCCTGGGAATCGAACCCAGGACCTCCTGGTGTGAGAACTGGCTGCTGACCAGTCGAGCTAGTAGAAGGAACTATATGTGGATCAGGTCAGGTGAAAGATAACCTGTTGGCTCGAGCAGAAATCAAAAAAAAATACTAATGACGCACCAGGGCGAGGTGCGCCATTAGTATGGATGTACTTATGGCGCACCGAGGGGTGGTGCGCCATTAGTATTGTGCCGCCCCATCCATATTTTCCTCCCCGGCCAGCCCAAACCTATCCCCTCTCTCTCCCTCGCCCTCGCCCTCGATCCCCTTCCCCTCTCCTCTCCCGACGCTGCTGCCCCGCCGCCTCGACGCCGCCGCCTCGGCCTTGACGCCCGCCCGCCGCCTCGACGCCTCGACGCCTCGACGCCGCTGCCCCGCCGCCTCGACGCCGCCCCGACGCCACCGAGGAGCACGACCTGGCGCAGGCGCACGGCGTGCAGGGCTACCCCACCCTCCTCTTCTTCATCGACGGCGTGCCCAGGGACTACTCCGGCGAGAGGACCAAGTGAGCAGGATCTCAAGCCTAGTACTACAATTCATAGGCAAGCTTCTTGTTCGGACGCGATTTCGTTAGGGTTCTTGATTCACCTCTTGCCTGATGCGTACTTATCTGATGGAACTGCGTGTCATGTTTGCTTGATTTTCGCTGATGGGTTAGGATTAGTGTCGTCCAGAGGGGAAGAGGGGGCGGTAGCTTATAGTAATTCAGAAGAAGACGTGTTTGTTTTTTCCAGAACAGAGGAGTTCGTCCACTTATAGTAAAAAGTCAGAAATATATACAAAGATTTGATTTTTTTATTCATCAGTAGAAACACACAATGCATTGATTAGCTGCTCTGAAATTCTCACTTTTGTTGATAAATTGGGGATGGATTATAGGTGGTTTGCTCCATTTTCACTGAAGCATCAGTGTAGCTCATAGCTTAATTCAGAAGAGGGTATCTTTTGTTTTTTTCCATAACAGAGTATTTCTTCTACTCACAGTACAAACTCAACCGTTTCTACATTTCATTTTTTTCCCATGGTGGAAACACGCAATACAATGTGATTAGCTGTTTTGGAATTCCTACTTATGTGGAAAAGATGTGACTTTCTGTGGAGTGCTGGCCACTTTGCGTGCCCCATAATATAGCCTGTGTTTGTTGGTGGTGGTGATTGAATGCCACTAGCACTTGTCTCTCTGGCTAAGCAAGGCCAAATCTAGCTGACCCTCGTGTCGTCTCTGCTCTGCAGGTAGAGCGCGCCGGCGAGCGACCAGGACGAGGACGACGCCGGGAGAGGAGGGCCACGTCGCCTCGGCTCTGACTGGTGGTGCTTCAGCCTCGGCTACAGCAAACATAGGTGAGTCCCCCACCCCCTTCTATTCTTCCTCCTCTCTGGTCTGGGCTGGGTCAAATGCAATGGGAAATAAGTATCAATCTTTCTCAACTTCAAAATTTGTTTGTGGCACCAAGGTTCAGCAGCACATCAAATCGAACATTTTTTTAGCCTAGTTATTACTGTATGTACAGTGGCAAGATACATGCTCATTCTATTCTAGCAGCAAGTTTTCTAAATCAAACAAATCTTATTTTTTCTTTCAAGATACATACATACATACATGCTCATGAGTGAGCAGCGAGTTCTTCAAGATACGGTTTTTAAATCATGAGCGAGCAGGGACTTTCTCAAGATGCTCATGTATATATCAAATCAAAGGTCCAGAATTTGGTGCACTGCAGTACTTGCTTTTCCACTGCACTCTCTATACACCTACTAGTAACATGTACCGGTTTTACTCTTGTCGGTATTACAATCTCAAATGCAATATTACCCTATGCAATTTCCAAATTTACACAGTACTAGTCTGTTAATACTTGTTTTGAGGGTACTTTTACTTCTTCTTTCCTGAATTTTATTAGTGTACTTTTACTGTCCTCTATAGGTTTGCACTATGTGTTTTTGTGCCACGTCGCACTTTGGGCATTAGAGGATCTTTTGATCGTGATAGTTTCTCCTGGAGACCATTTCTCTTTTGATAAAAAGTACGGGTGGGTGGGCCTGTGTCGATGATTCCTTATAGCCCAGCAACCACACTATCTTATACCACTAGGGCAATATATCCATTCGAGGGGGCAGGAGAGGACGATATGTAGGCCCATCTCTGATATCCATTTCCACAATGCTCAGCTAGGGAATTTATTAGACATAAATATTAAATGTTGCAACATTTCAAACACACTGAAATATCTTTTTGTATGCATGCAACATCATTCAAATATTTTTCCCATAGTTTGTCAAAAGGCTGCAAAAAATATCACTATATTTTTAAAAGACAAATGCAACAAGAAAAAAGTCAAGACAACGTAAGATGACCAAGGCAACAAAAAGTCAGAAACATCCCATGGTTTCCAGCAATTTAAAAGGAGTTCATTTGGTTCAGTTTCTATAGTGCAGTTAAGAGTATTAGTGCTTACCTTTATTGAGTAAAAAAGGAAAAGACAAGCAATGTGAAAGAATCAGATTACGTGTGGTAGAGAGAAGTTCCTTCATTTTTTCTAAGTGCACTGCAGTACTTGTTCCTTTGTGCACCATAAGTAAAACTAGCTAATTTTATGAAAATGTATCATGTCACTGTCCGTGACTCTCTCTTTTAAGTCCACATTCTGTTGGTGGCTCGGTTAACTCCTAGGGTTTTAGCAGTTATGTATAAAAACACTCTGATCCAAAGTATTGCTTGTAGTGGTTTGTCCAAAATGTTGAATGATACTGCTTGGAGATGCATATATTGTTTCACCTCTTCACATGCCAATGTATTTTCCATGTTGTGATGGAGGCCTTTTTTGCCTTGTCCACCGGAGAGGCCCTTGAGTTTGCTGGAATGTCGATTAACTTCCGTTCCAGCAAATTCGAATTACTCCATATGTCCTATTTTCAGCAAAGGTCATGCTGAAATTTTCCGTGAATTTTAGCATGACTTTGCTAAAAATAGGACATATGGGGTACTTGTGACTAATGCATGGGCAGGGTACTTGTGACTAATGATGAAAGCCTAGGCTTTTAGGGTGCCTCGGCGTCGAAAAACCCTCAATGATAAAAGCTTAGCTTTTAGGATGCCTCGTGTCAACAAACCCTAAATGATGAGACCATGATCTTGTTCCTTGACAATAACCAACTTTTGACCAAACTTTGTTCCTATTTAAAGAGAAACATGGCCAATAACGATGAGGCCGGGGTTCAAGCGGCAAGGCATTCAGGAGCTGTCCCAGGAGATGGAGGAACAACCTCACTTGTATGAGGACGCCGCCTTCCCCACCGATCCTGAGACCACTGATGGTACCGCCGAGGATGACCCAACTGATGCCACCACTGATGGTGCCGCCGAGGATGCCACCACTGATGATTGCGGCGCACGCACAGATGGCAGCAAACCGAAGAGGCAACGGAAGGACCGGCGCCCGACCGTGCTCCGCACCCTCAAGGAGGAAGTTACTGAAGTGGACTCCGACGGGAATCCAACGGCGCCCGAACGAATAGTCAAGGGTACTCGCTTCAGCTCGGGTGCATTCTTCTTCGAGCACCGTCTCGATCAACACCGAGAACCCGAGGCATCCTGACCGAGGGAATTTGCAACCTCCTCTTCACGAAGTTGCACGAACGATACAAGTTCCCGCTGAATTTGAAAACACAAGCCTCAAAGGGAATAAAGTGAACAATGTTGCCCTCACGAAGATGAGCAAGGCCCTGTCTACTTGGAAAAGCAATGTGAAGAGAATGATCGAGAAAGGTGAGAGTTATGAGAAGATCAAGGAGAAAATCCTTCGATCACCGAAGATGACTACAACGACTTCAAGATCAATTGCTCGAGCACCGCAAACTCCCAATCAAGTCAGTGGGGGAAAGAAATGCGGGAGCTGAACTTAGGGGAACACACACTCGATCCCGACGGTTACAGAGTGGCGGAGCCTATATGGGACAAGGAGGAGGCGGACCGTGCCGAGCAAGGCCTACCGCCCCTCTTTGATAAATACGGTGACAAGCAGACCAGGAACTTTGTCGGGGCCGGTACAAGAAGGACCCGAAAACAAAGGAGCTTACCACGGATCCAAGACCAGGGCGCTTGAGCTTGTTACGTAAGGAATACACCCCAGCGTAATTAGCTCCATATGGTTGCATTCTAATTAATGAAGCCAAATTTCTAAATGGTTCACATTCCTTCCAAGGCCACCGAAAGCGATGGCGCTGGGTCGACTAAGAGCAACCCTTGGGACACCACTCTAAATAGGGGGTTGAATGTAATGAAGAACAAGGATAAGCTCGATGGCTTGACGTCGGCTGGTCGTGTGGCGGCAAAGGCTTGTCGACAAAATGGTCGCCATACTATAACACCGGTGGGCGAAAGGAGAAAAGACCAGCTCGGAAAGCCGACGCCATGAGGTTCAAGAACTCAAGGCACAGGTGGCGCGGATTCCGGAGATTGTCCAAGAGCAAGTGCAACAACAACTCGGAGCGACGATCACCGCCATTGTGCCTACCTTGATCGAGGGGTTGAGTGCGTGGATTGCGGGCGGCCAACAGGGGCCGCCCCCGATTCGTAGCTTCACGGCCAGCAACTCGCTGAACGCGATGGCGGGGCCATTGGTGTCTCCGGCGGAGGCGGCATTGGTGTCTCCGACGCCGGCACGGGAGCTTAATGCACCCGGGTATACGCCGGCCGCCACCTCTGCAGCAAGCGGCCCCTCCGTCAACTGCACGCCCGTCGTTGGCGGTGCCTCGACATTAGCCGAGCTCGACGCCATCATCACGGTAACTAATTAAGCCTCTCTCGGCCGAGGACTTCATCTCCTTGCCTTTGACTGGGATCCCTGACGCCCCACATGTTTTCGCAGGGCGCCGCCGACGTTCCGTGCACTCTCCTGCACTTCGTGAACAACGAGTTGGTCGATGTCGCCAAGGGCAAAATCGTTCAACCGGAAACCCCTTGTTCCACGGTACCCGTGATGCCACCCAACTTGTTTAGGGTTCAACTGGTTCGGTGCTGCCAGGCTGCGACGAGTTGTTACCTCCGATTCGACCCGTCGGGGCCGGCGATGATGATGTGATGACCCTTAGCGCTGCCTGAGCTGGCCCTCGCTTTGGCGAAGAGCCAGATTCGTTTGGGGCGGGGACACCACCCCAAAGACAACACCGCCCGGTCGTTCGGCGCCAAGTCGGCCCCATGGCAAGACCGCCGCAACGGTGCCGGACATCCCTATGCCACTGGATCCAAACATGCATATGGCACAGGATCAGAACGACGACGACGACGATACATTTGGCAACGTCGATTAGTACTTTGCCGATCATGGGTACGATGGCGACTTCATGGGGCCTCCTTCTCAAGAACCCAACCCAACAAAAGACGTGCGCGATCTAGCTGGTACCGCGGAGAAGCCAAGTTGCAACAGCGCCGTCTGCCGTTCAGCTCTCGTGAGACGCCTCCAGCTGCCGACTTCACCGAGCCTCGAGATAGGCGAGGTGCAAAATATTATCAGCCCCAACACACTCAAGAAGGCGGTCTGTGAGCGAACTCGGTCCCATTACAGGAGAAGAAGAAGGCACGCAAAAGAAATACTAACAAGGGTGCGGGCCAGCGGCACCGAGTATGATCCGTGCTCGGGGACGGGCCACCTTCACCGAGGATATCTCGAGGAGGGTGCATGTGGCGGGTAGGGCGATGCTACCGACAAATATGCTCAATGCTGCAACCGGTGCTATGCGGAGTCTGCATGACAGTGTTCTTTCTTTGGAGAAGCGGCGTCTCAAAGAGAAGGATGTGGCATACCCGGTTTTCGCGGCCAAGGTGCCAGAGGGCAAGGGCTTTGTGGATAACTCCATCGGGCGTACGATCGTCCTGCGGTTTGATGACATCCACGCTTATGTTGAACCTTCATCCACTGCACTACACCTTCGCTCGCTATTTTCGCTGAGTATGGAGATGCGGATCATTCGCGACAAGACCCGGACATCGTGATAGTCGACCCCTTCTACATGTGTGCCAAGATCTTGGGCAGCGCTGGGACCGCAAGTCGCGAAGTTCTTACCTCAAGGTGTCATTCGCAAACCAAGATAAGGATAACTTCCTCGTGCCTTACTTTCCCGAGTAAGTCCTCCCTCAACCGCCCGTAACATATGAATTCTTAGATTTTGATCGTTTTTCTTTTAATATTCCGTGTTTTCTGCAGTGACACACATTGCACGCTCATCCTCCCAAGCCCTAAATATTCCATGGCCACGTATTTCGACCCAGACCGTCAGTCGAACGTAGACTACACAAATGTCAAGAAGGTTCTTGATGATGTTCTCCCCGGCTACGCCAAATCTGGAGGCACCTTCACCAGGCCTATTCGTAAATACGTCAAGCACGTGTTCTCCCACAATCTGACGTTACGCTGCGTCAAGCAGCCGCTGGCGGTCGAAGGGTGCCTACTACGCCATCCATCACATGCGGGCGATCGTGCACGGACCATCATCAACTTCTGCTACCGAGTAAACTCAAAGATTGGGCCGCGAGCGTGTCGGCAATCCAGGACGCGGACATCAGACAAGAATTCTTTTGCATCCAGTCGGAATTTGCGGAAATCATTGATCAAGATGTCCTTCATACCTCGGGGCAGTTCTACCTCAGAAATCAACCGTCCAACAGTGACATCGACACAATGCTACAAATGCAGGCTGACAACGCCCGTTATTTCATGACTCCCACGGTAGACGGCGGCTTCATCCACGCTCCGGTCCCTTGAATCGAGTCGAAAGCAGTGATGCTGTGTCTAGTTCTGAAACATCAATTGACTCATGTTGTAATTAAACTTTAATGAACTTGTAGTATGTCTCTTTGGTTTCGAGAGTCGTTCAACTTAGATGTAATCGATGCTATTAATGTCTTGCTTTTCTCTTCCGATCGTTCTGTTGCATACTTATATATTGCTTATGTATTGTCTGTGAATTGGTACTAACGTTTCGTTTGGTTAGTGCATAGCGATGCTGTCGTATGTCGTGTACAAGGGTAAGGTTCCGGAGTCTCTGACGGATCGGGAGGAGTGTCGGAGACAGGTTCACCGATTCAGCGGTAACAGTTACAAAGGGTACACCACTAGGGCCGAGGCCGAATCTAGATACGCCCGCTATCTAGCGGGAGAGGAGGGGCGTTGGAGGAACCGGATGAAGACGAGTTTCATCGTGATGATGCTCATCGTGATGGCCGCAGCTCTCTTCTATGTGATGGTAGTTTAGATGATCGATATCGACTTGTAATGTGAAGACAAACTCGCTACTCGTGGTCTCGAGACTTGTAATATAATGTTCTATCTTTGTTCGGTCTTTTCAATTCGGAGACTAATATGATGAATTGTATTCGAGACTAATATGATGAATTGTATTCAGAGATTAATCTTCTATTGTATTCGATGAATCTGTTGTTGATGTGTGCTGTCTATATTTTGTCTAATTATACATTTTGTAACCTGTGCAAAAAACAGAAAAATAAAAAATAAAAAAAAACCTAATATTCATACTAATGGCGCATCACATAACAGTGTGCTATTAGTATGCCAAAGGATACTAATGACGCATCATTAAACAGTGCGCCATTAGTATGCCGAAGTTACTAACGGCGCATCTTGTTGTTGTGCGCCATTAGTATGCCAAAGCACCTGGGTATACATGGCCCCCTGGGAGGCATACTAATGATGCACTGTTGTATATACTAATGGCACATCTGAGGTCCGCCATTAGTATAACAGATACTTATGGCATGGCACTAATGGCGCACCACTAAAGCGCCATTAATGGCCAAATTAGGTGCGCCATTAGTAGGCCTTTTCCTAGTAGAGCTTGGTGGCGCCCTTCTCGGAGGAGGAGGTCCTTGCGGCGATCAAAGGAATGAACCCCTCCTCGGCTCCGGGCCCGGATGGATTGCCAGTCTCGTTTTTCAAAACGTTCTGGCAAACCATCAAACCGGAAGTCATGGCCCTCTTCGACGAGTTCTTCTCTGGGACCATGGACCTTGGGCGCCTGAACTATGGGATCATTACCCTCATCCCCAAGGTTCCGGGGGCCTCGGACATTCGCCAATAATTGATAGTACAACACTACTTAAAATTGTTGGCTTGATATGAAAGGATGTGAAAGGCATTCCAGCAACCAATTATAAAAAATCAACTTGGTTTTGTTATACCAGCAGTGTAAAGGCATGCTGCCTGCATAGTTTCTAGTTCATAACTATTACGTACATAAAACATACAAGCCTCAGGACAAAACACTACAGCACAACATCACTATATGTTGAAGAGATCATCAAACATAAAAATAATCAATTAGTACATGGCACTATTTAAAATTGATAGGTTAGCACGAAAGGATGCTTATTGCATTCCATCAACCAATTATCAAAATCAACCTGGTTTTGTGATAATCATAGTGTTAAAGGCATGCTATTAGCTGCAATGTAGACACTTTCGAATGGATAATAGTAAAGCCAGTTGCAGGACACGTGAAGTTTCTTGAATTGCAATGATTCAAGCTCGACCATGAATACACCATCAACTGCCGACAGGAAGACCACATTATTTTCCTCTGCACACCCTAGTATTGTTAGGGTCCCTTTCTCCTTCTTTGAATGTAGGGAAAGTAACTTGTCCAGTTCAATAGTCGTTCCCATTGCCCATGACGCAACACAATCACAACCAGTCTCCCTCTTCCATAACTGGGCGTTGCAGGCTGATAAAATTATTAGACCCAGCCCACCATCATCTGCCTGCGTAAGCGCGAAGTCGCTGTACCTTTCAAACATATCCACTGGAACTTCTATCACAGCTAAGCTGTGCCTCTCCAAATTAAACTCGAGAATTCCAACAAAATCCCCATCAATCAGCCAGTAAAGGGAACTCCCAACCAGCACAGAAGACGTTCCTTTAAAATACATGGTGAAAGTACCCTTGGATTGAACAGACATGGAGGTGAGATTACCCCATACGCCGGTCTCTGACGAGTAAACGCAGGCTAGCTTTCGCGTATGTTGTCGGGCGACTCCGACAGCCTCTACCAAGACCACCTGGAAGCGATCCACCTCGCCGGCAGCACGAAGCACCGCCCCGTGCATCGGGTTTTCATTTACGTTGAACCCTGGGGGAAAGGCGATGTGGTACTGGTCGCCGGTGACGGGGTCCCACACCAGGACTTGCTTCCGTGAATTGTTGGAGATGAGCACAAGGCCATTGCGGCAGCCGAGGAGACAGAAGCGGTTGTCGTTGTCGAGCTGCAAGGAGAAGCGCCCGGCGGGGACACGATCGGGGGAATCCATGGTAGGTGCGTAGGAGATGCCTCGGCTGTGGTGGATGAAGCAACCGAGGAGCGGAGGGCTAGGTCGGTGGCGGCGGTGGAAGCGGAGGACGAAGCCGGGGTCGGAGACGACGAGGAGCCGGCGCTTGCAGACGGCGGATGCGCGGGGAAGGGAGGATGGGTGCGGGGAGAGCCGGAGGAGGATCTCGGGGAGTAGGTTTTCGTCGTCCAGCGGCGCCGCCGCCGGCGACATCTCTGTGCGCTGCCGGAGCGGAATCAGACGCCACAATGTGAAGTACAGGTAGCCTGCGAGCGAAAGCCCATGAACACATCGGATGATCAGCTTGGTGTTTTATAGCTCTGTATGGGCTCCATTATGGCCCACGAAGAGTTGTGGCCTAGAAAGAGTTTCAGCAAGGGAACCGACTCAAAAAAAAACGCAAGGGAAAGTAATGGCCTGATTATTGATGATCCGATTCAAATGGAATCCATGGTAACAGAGCTTTATTCAAACCTTTTTAGGTCATAAGAGATTACAGACGTGCAAAGGGTCATTGATATGGTTCCTACTAAAGTCACTAATGCCATGAACGCAATTTTGACGGCTCCATTCTCTCGGGATGAGGTAAAAGTTGCGCGTTTTCAGATGTTCCCGCTCAAGGCCCAGGGCCCAGATGGTTTTCCAGCTCAGTTTTTTTAGAAAATTGAGACGTGTGTGAAGAAGATGTTACCAATGCGGTGTTGCAGATAGTTCAGGGGGTGGAGAGTGCTGAGTCCATCAACAAAACTATTTTTGTTCTTATCCCAAAGGTACCAAACCCTTCTAGTCTAACACAATTTCATCGTATCAGTCTTTGTAATGTCCTTTACAAGATGACCTCCAGGTCGTTACAAACCGTCTAAAGCAAATTTTGCCAAAAAATATCTTTGAAGAGCAGTCTGCCTTTATGTCAGGGCGCCTCATCACTGATAATATTATCTATGTTTATGAGTGTTTGCATTTCATTAAACGAAACAAAGCAAAGAAACACATACTTTGAGCTCTAAAACTGGATACGATGAAGGCGTATGACCGTGTTGAGTGGTCCTATTTGGAAGCAATCATGAAAAAATGGGCTTCAACCATCACTAGCTAGATATCTGTGGTCATGGGAATGGTCAGCTCCGTTTCTTTTTCAGTGACGTCTAATGGTAGAAAACTAGATGAGTTTAAACCTTCAATAGGTATCAGACAGGAAGATCCTCTTTCATCTTATCTCTTTTTGCTTGCAGCAGAGGGCATTTTGTGCCTACTAAAAGCTAATGTTCAGTCATCCAATTTGAGTGGAATTAAAGTGGCAGAAGAAGTTGCCCCGGCATTGAGCCATTTACCCTCTGCAGATGACAGTCTGCTGTTTTTTAGAGCAAGTTGTGAGGGGCCGGAAGAACTATCAAACCTTCTGGATATTTATTGCAAGGCTTCGGGTCAGAAGATCAACCTTGATAAACCTTCATTTTTCTTTATCAAGGTTTTCCTGAATCTTTGAGAAACGAGGTAAATTTGCCTCTAAATATTACAAATGAATCCTTGTGAGCGACAAGTATTTAGGCTTGCCTCTCAGCAACTTGAATACAATTCTAGATACAAACAATCAGGGTCACTAGTCAACCCATTTTGTGCTATTCATCCACGTAAAAACCATTAAAATAACACAACTGCACATTTTATTTTATGATTCAAACAGTAAATATTAACTTCAACATTGGCGAAATTGTACAAGAAAACCTCCAAAGCTAAATCATTTCAGCATTATTGGGAAAAAAACAAGTGATAAGAAGAGTGGATGTGGAAGACAGGTAGTTTGTAGTGCATGAGCTAGTAGAATCTACATGATCAATGGTTCAAATACCTCCCTTAGAGGCAAACACCCAATAGCTAGTTTATCAAAGAATTTGAATTATTGTTCGTAATCATGGGCATCGGGAGGCTCATGGAGTAGGAGAAAGGGAAGCGTCTGGTTTCTAGCTGAAGGTCATATATGTTGATACTGCCTTGGTCCAAAATTTTAGTCAAATTTCTAAAACTCTGCACGGTATCAAAACAAAACTTTGACCACCTCTCTTAGTGATAATATGTTTCGATCTGGAATAGAGTTTTTTTCACAACGTCTGCCATGAAAAGCATCAAAAGCATGCTCAGTTTCCCTGCCTACGATATGCAGCGATCACACAACATTCCTCACTTCAGAAGGTTTTTTTTTTCTCTTTCTTTCTTTGAGCTTAAATCTTCTAGTGCATTAGTTTATTACCATGATGAAAGATTGGTCAGTAACTAATGGTGGATTGACCTGAGTGAATTGGTCAAACAAGCAACTTCAATACTTAGTATTAATTCTTTGGCTGAAGAATTGTGTGTTGTTTAAACAAGATGCATTGCTCATGGCTTGAGAGCGCGACATCTCCACGAAATCCTTGACGGCATGGACAATGGAGATCAGGCAAGGATCAGAAACGGAGCTGAAAGGCTTCATGATTTGGCTGGTAGAATTGGAGGGAAACAACAATCTCCTGATCGCGTCAGATTGCTGCCAGGGAGGAAGCTGATTCTGATGGCGAATCAATGCCATGATCAACACATACAGAAATTAATCAACTAAATAATGTCAGCAACGGTATTGTCGGGAATAGAAGAAATTGAAGGACTTGAACTACTCCGAATAAAGTAGAGGAGTGCCTAGTAGGCAGTGGTCCCCATGAAGTAAACTCGCCATACTTGCGTAAAAAAGCTCTATGTTCCCTTTCTAGTGTTCGTCCAATATATCAGCAAAGTTAAGTGTGTTTTGGCACCGCCTTGCACTTTTCTGACCAAACCGCACATTAAGCACTAGCCATTTTGCTATCACCTAGAGCCTAGGCGCACCTTTTTTAACTATGCATATCAGTGCAGAACATTTGAAACATGCATGCATGGCATTCCTGCCATTGCTAGTTAAAACGCTGGCTATGCAGTAATAAATGGCACCAAAGGCATGTGTAATACAACATTTATTAGCCAAAATAAGATAAAAATTCAATAAAAAAACTGCACATAAAATATAAATAAGCAGAAATAAGACGTCAAATTTTCTGGCATAATACAACATGGAAACATAATGAAACAGAGAACATGACCACACACACACACACACACACATGATGTAAGCAAAAGACCATCATACTGGCAAGCTAGCTTGGAAAGCATAAAGCAAATATATCATAAATTCCAATTAACCAAAGCAAGTATGTATCTTCATCAAGACAGTTGTCTAATTGTATCCATAAATAAGATAACAGAGGGAAGTTAGCAATGGACGATAAATCCTATGGTTCCACTTCTGAGTTGACCTTTGGATGCAATGTAGAGGGTTGATCTCTATGTGAAGCATACAAAATGGAAGAAACCCATATCAAAGAAGCCAATTCCTGCATCTCAGCAACCACAATACAATCTAGGTACCTGTGGAGCAAGCAATGTCATTAGTCAAACCATTTTGAACTATTCATCCATGGAGAAGACGTTAAAGTTATGCAACCTCGGTTATTTTTAATGATCCAAACAGTAAACATTAGCTTTGGCATAAGGAAATTGTACCAAAATTGCCAAAGTTGAATGATCTGAGCATTGTTGAAAAAAAACAGTAATATAAACAGAGAATATCAGTAGCTAAGTTGTGGTGTAGTGGCACACCTCCAACTTCTACTCTTAGCACATTCTCCGTTATTTTCGCCATCTTTTCATGGTAGAGGCTAAGAATGGTCCAAATAACTCCCATGGAGGCAAATGCTGAAACACTTACCTTACCATATCATTTGGAATATTATTTATTATCATGGACTCATGTAGTAGAAAAGCAGAAACATTAGGTTTCTAGCTCATATGCATATTTTTAACAAATGCACGAGCTAGGTAACTACTAAATAATTGAAATTTATCAAATTCAACCAACAGAATCCTCAAAACAGGATCTTATTAATTAATACTTCCTTTGTTACAAAAGAGATGTTGTTTTTTACACTGCATGACATAAAAAGAACACTATGAGAACTCCTTATTATGTTACTAAAAAGAAGATCTGTAACTCGTGATGAAAGTAGTTTACTGAGAAATCTAGTCTTATAAATTTGCTCATGTGTTCAGTATAAAGTCTCCTATGATGGTCAAACAGAAAAAAATTATACTGCACGGTGCACACGACACATAAACTTGAGTCTACATCTATATTTCATTCAGCTATATATCGATCTTAAGAAAAGAAAAACTGCAATGCAGCTATGCACTAGCACTATAATTATATCGTTCTTGCATATGTAATGAAGTTTAATTAGGTCAATTATTATACAAAGAATTTGCCGATCTTTGCTAGAGAAGCAGAACTTGTGATATAAACTAAACTAAACAAGACACTGGAAGGAAAATTTTCCTCAGACCATAAGAATTACTTAAACACCACACAAGCATGGGAGAAGAACACTAAAAAACGCAATTGCTACATGTTAAGGTCAACAATCAGCAAAAGAATAATTGATAGTACAACACTACTTAAAGTTATTGGAGAGGATGTGAAAGGCCCTAACCAAATCATTCGGAATACTCTCTATTATCATGGACATATGATGGGCTCATGAGTAGAAAAGCAGAAACATTTGGTCAGTGGCTAATAAGCATTTTTTAAGAAGGCACGAGCTAGGTAATCACTAACAAATTAGATTTAGTATATTTTATCATGTAAAATCCTCAAGCAAGGGATCATACATCATTTTATTAATTAATGTTTCCTTCAATACGAAATGCAGGCCACCATTTTACACTTTCATGGCATAATAAGAAACAAAACTTTTAAGCAGAAACTGTATGGGAGGCCCTGACAGTAATTTATATATATAGTAACGCTAAACTAAGCGTGAGTGTAGAATATCTTATTCTACACCACAGTAATGGTACATACAAAAAACAGTAACACACTATATAAAATATAGTAATTTTCATAAAAATATATATAGTAACGCTAAACACACTATATAAAATAAGCTATTCTACACTCACGCTTAGAATAGCGTTACCCTATATTCATATATTGTTGGTATCGACCCCCTGAAAAAAAACATTAAATAAAAAATTAATATATCTATATATATATATATTTATATAAATAAATAAATAATAATATTAAGCAATGTTGAATGAGTTTGATAGAGGTATCGAGACTATGGACGTGTTACTAGATCTTCAAAGAATAGTATTCATGTCTACCACTTTCACCTAATCACATATTAACCTAATCAAAATCTTAATTAATATTGATTAGAATATATGTGTAAAAAATTTATTGCCATATATTGTTGGTAGTATTGATTAGAATATATTTGTAAAAATTTATTGCCATATATTGTTGGTATCAGATACCAACAATATATAGCAAATATATGGCAATAAACTATTTACTAATATATTCTAATCAATATTAATTAAGATTTTGATTAGGTTAATATGTGATTAGGTGAAAGTGGTAGACATGACGTACTTTTTATCTTGAATAGTTTTTACTATTCACTAGGTAGGGCAGTATTCACAATAGTGCTCCACTATTGAATACACTATTTGAAATAGTATTCCACTATTCATAGCAATATTTAATTCAATATGATTATCTTCAATGCTCTAACTTGATTATATATTTGATACAGGATCTATTCTGGCTGGCGAGGCCAACAAATCGACCGACAAAATGTACGCAGTGGTGTAAAATCCTACTCAGTACTCACCATATTTATCATTATGTTGTATCAGATGTAGCTAGTTACGTTCACTTAGCAGTTTTAATTGCAAATTTATGGGTTAAATTCCTATCGTCTTCCCAGGCAGTTCCAGCCGAAGGGAACACTTCTCTACGGCCACAAGGTTCTCATTCAAACGCCACTCTGGGCTACACAGAGAACTACACACGCAGAGGTTTCTTCTATAGGATCCCTAGCATAAGAACTCGTCCCATAAATTCATAAATAAAAGCACTAAGTGAAACCAAGAAACTACATCATTTCACAACATAATTTACATATGATTTTCCCTTTCGGGAGGCCCCGAAGGGATTACACACAACTAGGAAATTACCTTCAAACTCTTGGCGAACTAAGCGCCTTCTTGGCTATTCTACTAGTAGTGGTGGTGGCTAGACTACGAAGAAAGTGGTGCTCTGGTGGAGAGTCTCGATGCTCTGAGTGCTTCGTGCTCTCCCGTCTCTTGTTTTGTCTTCTTCTTGAGCCCAGCGTCTCCTTTTATAGCCGCGATGGGTGGCTGCAAAGGAGGCCTTCGGGAGCATTCCTTCACTTATTTTACACACGGTAGTATGCACACGTGTCTTACTAGGGTACACGCGTGTCCTTCTAATAATATAGAAAAGTGTGAGGGAGTGCCGACAAGCTTCAATCTTCAGGAATCTTTGCTTTCTTCACGTGGCATTGTCTCTCGGTGAATAATTGGCTGGCCTCTGTGTACCAGTCTTTGCTCTTCAGTCTTCGGTCATACAGATCTTCATGCGATTAGCCTTGAGAGCTTCTTCTGCCTCCAAGAATCCTTGTGCCAGTGTATGCGTACATACATGTCAAGGCTGCTTACAATATATATATATATATATATATATATATATATATATATATATAAGAACAGAAGGGGAGGGGGCAGGTGGCACAGGGAGAAGAAAAATATAGCAGGCTAATCAACGAATGAGTGAAAAATTCCCTTCTTTGATTTAGCTTCGTCACTATCCCAGGCCCTATTTATCTCCTGCGACCTCGATCTCATGTCCTGGCTAGCCAGCGGCAAAGCTAGCTGAGATGCTAGAGGGAGAAGAGCCCACAATACCAAAAGCAATCTATTTGGTAATCAAGAAATAGTAACTAATTGTCAAAAAATAACTTGGTTTTGTTATACCTGCGTATTTTTCTAGTTCATAACCATTACATAAAACGCAACCACACAAGCATCAGGGCAGAACACTATAGCACAACATCACTATATATTGAAGAGATAATCAACCATCAAAATAAACAATTAATATGTGGCACTATTTAAAATTGTAAGGTTGGCACGAAAGGATGCAAATGGCATTCCATCAATGTAAAGGCATGCTATTACCTGCAGCATAGACACTTTCGAATGCATGGTGATGAAAATAAAAAGTGTTGTCAATCATGCAAGGTTCCTTGGATTGCAATGACTCAAGTTGTACCATGATGACTGTTGGCACAAGCCCGACCTTGACGACGCAACCGTCGAGTACTTTCCGACGATGCGCTCGTACAAGCTATCACGGCCGATTACTTTCCGGCCGGTCGGAAGACTCGCGTACACAAGCAGTACGTAAGCAGCTGGATGTATTCGGCAGGGAACGGTCAAGCTAGCTATTGCACGAGAAACAAGCACAGGAGACATGCTCGAGTTGATCGCACAAAAGGCTCGTGTCGTGTCTTTGGTTTGTATTGTTTTGATTGATCTGGTTTGATTACACGGGGTACAGCAGTATGTATATTAGCTAAACTAGTCCTACTAGTCCTACTCCTAGTCCAAATACAAATCCTACTTGGTGACTGTACCAAGTCCGTACCGGACTGGTCATACTACGTGGTTGATTCCAACAATCACCCCCCCAACCACGATGTCCTCACTTCACAGCTTGGACGCCGATCCTTCCCCGCATCTCCGTGAACTTCTGTCGTCCCAAAGACTTGGTCAGGATATCTGCAAGCTGATCGTCGGTGCAAATGTAGTTGACTTCAATCTTGCCTTCTTCCACGCAATCCCGTATGTAAGGATACCTTATATCAATGTGCTTACTTCTATCATGGTGCACTGGATTCTTACATAGAGCAATCGTGGACTTGTTGTCAACATAGAGCACCACTCCTTCCGGTTCCTTGTCAGTGAGGTCACCGAGTAGCCTTTCTAGCCACACACCTTGACCTGCCGCGGTTGCAGCTGCAATATACTCCGCTTCACAGGATGATAATGCGACCACCTTCTGCTTTTGTGACAGCCAACTCACTATTCTTCTTCCCAAGAAATATGCCACGCCCGAGGTACTTTTACGGTCGTCAATATCTCCTGCCAGGTCGCTATCACTGTAGCCAAGTAGCTCCACCATCTCCTTCCGCTTCTCTCTCAAATAGACACAACCGGGTTAGTTGTCCCTTTGATGTACCTAAGTATTTGTTTCACAGCTGCCCAATGTTCTGTCGTGGGTGCTTCCATGAAGCGACTCACTACGCCAACGGAATAGGCCAAGTCTGGTCGTGTATTCACAAGATACCTTAGGCTTCCGACCACACTTCTATATTCCGTTGCATCAACCGCGGGTGCTTGGCTCCTCTTGCTAAGTTTAAGTCGAGGCTCCATTGGAACATGACTTGGATTGCAGTCCTCCATGCTACAGCTTTCAAGAATCTTCTTTGCATATGCCTCCTGGCATAGTGTGATTCCCTCTTGGTTTTGATGTACCTCGATCCCGAGATAGTAAGTCAAGAGCCCTAGATCACTCATCTTGAAAAGCTCCTTCATTTGTAGCTTGAATCTAGCAATCTCCTCCTCATCTACTCCAGTTATCAAGAGATCATCAACATAGATGCCCACTAGGAGACGATCCTTGCCTTTACCTCGCTTGTACATAGCATGCTCCAAAGGACTTTTCTCAAAACCAAGAGAAACTAGTGTACGATCAAGCTTGATGTTCCACACCGAGGAGCTTGGCATAGCCCGTACAATGCCTTGTGTAGTTTCAACACCTTGTGCTCCTCTCCCTTTTGATGTAACCCGTGGTTGCTTCACATATACTTCTTCTTTTAACTCCCCATTCAAAAAAGCGGATTTTACATCCATGTGATGTAGCCTCCAAGATTCTTGAGCCGCGAGAGCTATAACTAGCCTCACCGATTCCATCCTTGTGACAGGAGCGAACACTTCCTAGAAGTCTACACCTTGCTCTTGCACGTATCCTTTGGCTACGAGCCTTGCCTTATGCTTCACCAAGTTTCCTTCGCATCTTTCTTGACTTTGTACACCCACTTGAGCCCTATGATTTTATGGTCGCTGGGTGGATCCACGAGCTCCCATGTTTTGTTGTCTTGGATCGATCCCAACTCCTCGTCCAGAAAGCACGACGCCAACACTCCTCCGTGTTTGCATCTTCAAATTTTGTCGGTTCCTCGACGCCAAGCATACACCGCCGCCCTCTTCCTTTAATTTTCACAGGATTTACTTTTGGAAGTGCTTCCTTTGGATATAAATCCACCACCGGTCGAAGACGCATCGGTGTCGGGCGGACGCTCCTCATCTCCTGTTCATTCAAGACAAAGAACTATCCTCTGAAGCTGCCTCACTTCCGATTTCGCGATCGAGGTTCTTCCGAGCTGGCCGCGTGTCCACCGGACGAACTAGACGTAGCTGGCCGTGCTTTTCCTGCACGCATAAAGGGCTTAACCAGCCACAACTGGTGTTTCTTCACCATCACGTGGTTGGCTTTGTGGGCCAACCTCCACACCACGTGGGCTTCCCAGCCTAGTAGACGAGCCACCGGGCTTTGAGGGAAGAGCCTCCACGCCGCATTCGACCCACCAGATCGAGCGCAGCAGCCCGCACCGCTCGGGCGTGTCATCGGGCGCACCAACCGTTCCTTCTCTCGCGCGCGTGTGACGCAGCGGAGTAGCCGGGCGCGTCTCCATTTTCTGCCGCGCCGTCCGCGCCGTTTGTCACGGCCGACGTCTCCGGTTGATCACCAATGTCTACATGCTCGTAATCATCGTAAACAACGTTGAAAATTTCATCGGAAGATGGGTATACCGGCTCGGCGGAGTTCCAATTCGATGACCTTGCTTCTTCGAAGACCACGTCGCGCGTCACAACCACCTTGTTGGTAGAGGGGTTGCACGCACGGTATGCCTTCGTACCTTTTTCATAGCCAACCGACACCATTGGAGTACTCTGATCCGCCAATTTGCTAGTATGCCCGGTCACTGTCTTCACATGCGCCACGCACCCGAAAGTGCGAAGATGATCAACCGTGGGCTTGTGTCCGTACCATGCTTCGTACGGCTTCATCCCAACCACACTCTTGGTTGGAGCCTGGTTCAGCAAATAAACGGTTGTATTAACCGCCTCACCCCAAAACTTGCCCGGCATGCTTTTACTTTTCAACATGCTTCGTGCCATCGCCACGACGGTTTGATTCCTCTGTTCCACAACACCGTTTTGCTGCGGTGAATATGGTGCCGTAAGATACCTCTTGATCCCTTGAGCTTCGCAAAATTCCGTGAATGCATGAGACTTGAACTCACCCCCCCCCCCGATCGGTACGGAGGGCCTTCAGCTTGGCTTCGGATTCTACTTCAGCCGCCATCTTTATAATCCTGAAGGCTTGCAAAGCTTGGTCCTTCGTATTCAACAACACAATCCACATGAATCTGCTAAAGTCGTCGACCACGAGCAAGAAGTATCTGTTTCCGGCAGGGGTGGCCGGTGTAATCGGTCCGCACAAGTCTCCGTGGACCAACTCAAGAGCTTTACTCGCTCTAACGCTTTCCCTCTCTTGGGAACGGGCTCGCCTTTTGTTTCCCAATGAGACAACCGTCGCACACTTGGTCGACATGATTGATGCACGATAGACCACGTACCATCTCCTTTTGTCCAAGTTGCCAAGAGCCTGGAAATTTAGATGACCGTAGCGCGCGTGCCACTTCCATGCCGAGTCGTCCATGCTTGACAGGAGACATACCGGATCCACACGATCCAAGTTGAGGACGTAGAGCCTGTTCGGTGACCTCTGCACCTTCATAATCAACATCCTTTGACGATCATACCCCCATAGAAAGCCATCTTCGAGCACAATCTTGCAACCACGCTCCTCGAGCTGGCCAAGACTTATGATGCTACTCTTTAGCTTGGGAATATAGTACACATCTGTGAGTACCTTGTGACCGCCATTCTTCAACTCAAACAGGACAGTACCTCGCCCTGCGATGTCAACGGTCCGTCCGTCACCGAACCGAACCGTGCCTCCCACCGAAACACTGAGCTTAGAAAACTGGTCTTTGTCGCCGGTCATGTGGTTGCTAGCGCCCGTGTCGAGGTACCACACGTGCCTCGACGTGTTCATCCTCTTCTTATCATGAAGATAAACTGCCTCCTCTATGAGCGTGTAAACCTCTGTAGCCGGCACCTTTGGAGCTGGACTATCCTCATCCATTAGCTCGCATACTTCGACCATGAGCATCATGTCTCCATCATCGCCTCCTTTGGCCATGAGAGCTTTCTCCTTCGGTGGTTTCTTGCACTCGACTTGAAGTGCCCCATGATGCCACAGTTGTGACACTTGATCTTGCGCTTGTCGAACTTCTTCTTCTTCGAGGCGCCCGTGGCCGCGATCTTCTTACTTTGTTCTTTTGGCGCACGATCTTGGCGAGTGTTGCTACTAGAGCCCTCGCCACCTCTCCTTGAGTCCAGCGCCAGCCATTGAGCCCGTGTGAGCATGACATTCTCATCATTCCTCCCATCCTCGAGACTGTACCGCATACGCTCGTCGTGAGCCTTGTAGCGTCCGACGAGATCGCCGATGGAGAGAGTCTCGAGATCGACGCACTGCTCGATCGCCGCGTGACAATTTGCAGGTACCGGGAGGGCTGCGCGAAGAACCGCCGGACAACCGAGGTCTCCGTAAGGTTTTCTACCAAGCGCGGATCCGATTGACGAGAGTAGCCACCCGTGAAGCGAACGCATCCACAGGACACATTGTCGCCCATGACCAAAGTCTCATAGTTCCTTAGGAGAGTTTGGAGATTGGCTTGCTTGACGCGGGTGTGTCCCTCAAACATGAGCTTCAAGGTATCCCACGCTTCCTTCGCCGTTTCTTTGGCGATCAGATGTTGGAGGACATCCATCGGCATCACCGAATAAAGCGCCGACGCCGCCTGCCGATCCTTCCGGTGCTCGGCTCCCTCCTTCTTGAACGCGTCGCCTCCTGGGTCGACCGCGTCCCATAGCTCGTTGGCGTGGAGACCACACTCCGTTAGGGCCTTCCAGACCCCGAAGTTCTCGCGATCAAATCATGGGTACCACGAACTCGCCGGAGCAGCAAATACTTTAGCCGCACCGGAGTACTCCGCCAACTGCTTGGTCTTCTCGTCGTCCGACATGATCTCCCGTTACTAGAAGATCAACCTTGCTCTAGATACCAATTGTTGGCACAAGCCCGACCTTGACGACGCAACCGTCGAGTACTTTCCGACGATGCGCGTGTACAAGCTATCACGGCCGATTAGTGTTGGCACAAGCCCGACATTGACGACGCAACCGTCGAGTACTTTCCGACGATGCGCGTGTACAAGCTATCACGGCTGATTACTTTCCGGCCGGTCGGAAGACTCGCGTACACAAGCAGTACGTAAGCTGGATGTATTCCGTAGGGAACGGTCAAGCTAGCTATTGCACGAGAAACAAGCACAGGAGACACGCTCGAGTTGATCGCACAAAAGGCTTGTGTCGTGCCTTTGGTTTGTTTTGTTTTGATTGATCTGGTTTGATTACACGGGGTACAGCAGTATATATATTAGCTAAACTAGTCCTACTAGTCCTAGTCCTAGTCCAAATACAAATCCTACTTGGTGACTGTACCAAGTCCGTACCGGACTGGTCATACTACGTGGTTGATTCCAACAATGACACCATCACCGGCTGTCACGAACACCACATTATTTTCCTCTGCAAACCCTATTATGAATGGGTACGCAGCCTCCCCTGAATTCGGGAAAAGTAGCTTATCCAGTTCAGTAGTTCTTCTCATCTCCCATGATGCAACACCATCACAATCAGTCTTCCTCTTCCATAATTGAGCGGAGTCTGACAACAAGAGTAAACCTAGCCCACCACCCTTGGCCGGCATAACAGTGAAGTCATCCTCTTTATCAACTGGCACTTGTATCACAGCTAAGCTCTGCCTCTCCAAATCAAACTCGAGAATGGCACAAAACTTCCCAGTAACACGCTAGTAAAAGGAATTCCCAACCAACACGGCTGGCATGCCCGTACAATAAGCCGAGGATTGAGTTGGTGGTAAGGTAATAAGATTACCGCATAGGTCGGTCTCTGACGAATAAATGCAGGCGACACTAGTAGAAAAAGGGTCAAATTTGGGACACATTAGTCCCGGTTTGTAACAGAACCGGCACTAATGTGTCCATTAGTGCCGGTTCCAACGGCTAGCCAGGAGGAGCTCTTTAGTACCGGTTCGTGGCAAACCTTTAGCACCGGTTTGTGCCACGAACCGGTACTAATGAGAGTGGTGGCAGGATGTTGTCGGAATGGGGCCCTTCCAGCACCTTTACTACCGGTTCTTGACACGAACCGGTACTAAATGCCGTCCTATATAAATCCTTCATCCACCCGCACTCTGTTCTTCCCCCTTTCCCCTCTCCCTCTCCTCTGTTCTTCCCTTCTTCCTCTCGAGTTCATCACAAAATTTGCCCCAAATTTGTCAAGATTTGCAGGCGCTGATCCATTCAAATGATCACCAAGGTTAGCAACTTTGTCCTTTCATCTCTCATTGCTAGATTAGCTCTTGCATTGGTTTATATAGTGATTAATTGTGGGTTTTAGTAATTTGGGAGGAATTATATGTGGTAGTATTTGATTTATATGCAATTTTAGGTCAAAATAACACTTAGTTTGCATATGTAGGTGTGGTTTACTTAGTGCCTTCTAAATCTCCATCGTAACCACCGTCGATCACCCGCACCGTCCCGTCATCGGCACCACCTTGTGGTGAGCCTCTTGTTCATGAAATTTTATATAAAAAATTGACGTTTGTGTGATTTGGATATATAGTTACTCGTATAATAATTATCTTACCCGTACGTTGTTTGTTATACATAGTGCCATGGTTTTGATATCCGTCCTCACGGCCCTCGCCCTTGTTATGATTCGGATGTGGTATATTCTCTTTTAAAACTATTTGTTGCATTTCGTGTTTATGACAAATTATGCCCATCAAGTTGACATAGATATTTTTATCTAGGAGGTATGTGAACCGGAAATTCCAACCGACCCTATTGTCGAGAGGCTAAATTTAGTTGAAAGAGAAAACGAGTACTTGAAAGAAAAATTGAAAAGAATTGAGGGGGAGAAGATGGAATTAGAGTTGCATGTTGCCGATGTCGTCGATGATCACAAGATCAAGATGGAGAAAATGCGCTTGAAGATTAGAAAGATTAGAAAATATGCCATCGATAGTGAGGCTTGGTATTATTATGCTGTTGGATCAATTGTTACCTTAGTTGCGATCTTGATCGCATTTGTTGTTGCATTTAAATGCTTTAGCCAGAGAGTTATTTGTTTATTGCATTTAAGTGTTGTATGAACTTTATGTATGAACTTGAATTAATTTGGTCTATTCGGTGTTGTGTAATGAAGATGAGCCGGCAATGGATGTACGATGACCGATGCTCTCCCCAGCTCGTTGAGGGCGTGCATACTTTTCTGCTTGCGGCTGAGGCAAACAAGCGGGCGGATGGTTTTATGCCTTGTCCATGTGCCGGTTGTAAGAATGGTCGCAATTACTCTACGTCAAGAACCATTCACGTCCACCTGTTTCATGCCCCACTATAATGTTTGGACCAAACACGGAGAAAGAGGGGTTATGATGGAAGACAATGAAGAAGAAGAGGACGACGACAGCTATCCTGGCCATGGGTTCCCTGAATACGATGATACAACAATGGGGAAGAAGCTGAGCCGGTAATGCGGGAAGAAGCTGAGCCGGCAATGCGGGAAGAAGCTGAAGAAGAGGCATCAGATGAGCCCGTTGATGATCTAGGTCGGGCCATTGTCGATGCAAAGAGAAATTGCGCAAGTGATTTGGAGAAGAAGAAGTTGCAGCGCATGTTAGAGGATCACAAAAACATGTTGTACCCAAATTGCGTAGGTGACAAGAAAAAGCTGGGCACCATACTGGAATTACTGCAATGGAAGGTAGAGAATGGTGTATCTGACAAGGGATTTGGAAAGTTGCTGGTAATGATAAAGGATATGCTTCCAAAGGACAACGAATTGCCCGAGAGTACGTGACGGTTAAAGAAGGCTGTCTGCCCTCTAGGGTTAGAGGTGCAGAAGATACATGCATGCCCTAATGATTGCATCCTCTACCGCGGTGAGTACGAGGATTTGAACGCTTACCCGGTATGTGGTGCATTACTCTATAAGATCAGCCGCGATGAGCATGGTGATGTGGTATTCTCCTATAATACCACGGTTGAAACGTTTGTTCCAAAACAAAGAGCATGCCAAGGCGATGCGATGGCACAGAGAATACCGTAAGAAAGACGGAAAGTTGAGAGTACCAGCTGACGGGTAGCAGTGGAGAAAAATCGAAAGAAAGTACGGGAAGGAGTTTGCAGATGACGCAAGGAGCATATGGTTTGGTTTAAGCGCAGATGGCATTAATCCTTTTGGGGAGCAGAGCAGCAACCATAGCACCTGGCTTGTGACTCTATGTTTGTATAACCTTCCTCCTTGGTTGTGCATGAAGTGGAAGTTCATTATGATGCCAGTGCTCATCCAAGGCCCTAAGCAACCCGGCAACGACATTGATGTGTACCTAAGGCCATTAGTTGAAGAACTCTTACAACTGTGGAATGGAACAGGTGTACGTGCGTGGGATGAGCACATGGGGAAGAATTTGACCTAAAGGCGTTGTTGTTCGTGACCATCAATGATTGGCCTGCTCTCAAGAACCTTTCGGATGACACAAACAAGGGATACCGGATGCATGCACTATTTGGATGATACCGCAGTATATATTTGATTAGTTGTAAGAAGAATGTGTACTGGACATCGCCGATTTCTTCCGAAAGGCATCCCGTAAGAAAGAAAGGCAAGCATTTCAAAGGTGAGGCAGATCACCGGACGAAGCCTCGCCACCGCATCGTGCTGATGTACATGATATGGTCAAGGATTTGAAGGTGATATTTGGAAAGGGTCCGGCGGACAACCTGTTCCAAAGGACGCCGACGGACGCGCACCCATGTGGAAGAAGAAATCTATATTTTGGGACCTGCCATATTGGAAAGACCTAGAGGTCCGCTCCAATCGACGTGATGCACGTGATTTAAGAATCTTTATGCGTGACCCTGCTTGGCTTCTTGGGCGTGTATGGGAAGACAAAAGATACACCCGAGGCACGGAGGACCAGCAACGTATGCACGGAGAAGACGGCATACATCGTGGTCATGCAAGCTACGCTCTTACCAAAGAAGAGAAGGAAATCTTCTTTGAATGCCTGCTCAAGATTAAGGTACCATCCGCTTCGTCGAATATAAAGGGAATAATAAACATGGCAGAGAAAAGTTCCAGAACCTAAAGTCTCATGACTGCCACGTGATTATGACGCAACTGCTTCCGGTTGCATTGAGGGGCTTCTACCGAAAAATGTTCGATTAGCCATTGTGAAGCTATGTGCATTCCTCAATGCAATCTCTCAGAAGGTAATCGATCCAGAAATCATACCAAGGTTACAGAATGATTTGGTGCAATGTCTTGTCAGTTTCGAGTTGGTGTTCCCACCATCCTTCTTCAACATCATGATGCACGCCCTAGTTCACCTTTGCGAAGTGATTAACGTTTTGGGTCCTGTATTTCTACACAATATGTTCATAACCGTGCTAGGCCAGAAGGAAGCATCTCCAAGGGCCATCAAAATGAGGAGGTCATTGAGTTTTGTATTGACTTTATTCCTGACCTTAAGCCGATTGGTGTTCCCGAATCGCGGCATAAGGGCAGACTGGATGGAAAAGGCACGCTAGGAGAGGAACAAATAATATGTATGGACGGACATTCTCTCACTGAAGCACACTACACAATTCTACAGAATTCCGCCTTGGTGGCTCCGTATATGGATGAACACAAGAATTTGCTATGCTCCAAACACCCGGAGCGGTCTGATGACTGGATTACATGTGAACAAACCAGGAGTTTCGCCAGCTGGTTGCGTATACGCATTACCATGCATGACACCTCTATTGAAGATGACCTGTACTTGCTGTCCCAGTTACCATCTTAGAATATTATGACTTTCAAAGGGTACTAGATAAATGGTAATACATTTTACACGATCGCCCAAGATAAGAAGAGCACCAACCAAAACAGTGGTGTCCGCTTTGATGCAGAAACCAAGACGGGAAAAGAAACATATTATGGTTATATACAGGACATATGGGAACTTGACTATCGACGTGGTTTAAAGGTCCCTTTGTTTCGGTGCAAATGGGTCAATATGACACGAGGCGGGGTAACGGAAGACCCGCAGATGTAATGACAACAATGGATCTCAACAATCTTATGTGATGCGCATTTAACCATTCGTCCTAGCCAATGATGTGGCACAGGTTTTCTATGTGAAGGACATGTCTACCAAGCCAAGAAAAAGAAAAGATAAGGAAGCGAATGCATCGTACGATGAGCCAAAGCGGCACATAGTTCTTTCTGGGAAGAGAAACATCGTGGCAGTGGATGACAAGACAGACAAGTCAGAAGATTACGAAAAGTTTGATGAAATTGCTCCATTCACAGTGAATATTGACCCGAGCATCACGTTAAATGATGAAGATTTTCCATGGTTACGGTGCAAAGGGACACACGCGAAGAAAAAGTTTCACACCCAAAGATCTGGGATGTGATCGGCTTCACTAGCTATCATCACTTTCTTCTGTGTTTCGCACCGAGAGGGGAATCTCTGTAATAGTTAAGGTAGTTATGTGTTTTGGCATTTGAAACGAAGAAATTTTATGTGCAAACAAATTCACACTAATTTCAAATAATTCAAAATTTAAACTATTCAAATTTGAAAACTACGGGCACTAACAGAAAGTTTGTAATTTTTTGTACCTAAAGAGGCTGTGTCAGCCTCCGGTCAGGCTATGGCCCCACCATCACCATTTAGTGCCAGTTCGTACCACGAACCGGTACTAATGAGGTTGTGTCAGGTAAGGCTGGGGCCCCACGAGCACCTTTAGTACCGGTTCATGGATGAACCAGACGTAAGCTGTTTTTTAGTCCCACCTCGCGAAGTGAGAGTGACTAGGAGCGGTTTATAACCCCTGAGTGCAGAGACGATGAAGAAGAGGATCAATGCTCACGTTGCTTAGCTTCAAGCCTTCAGGAATACGGTAGACTGCACGGAGCTATGCGCAGTGCAGTTTACACTATTCAAAGGCTTGAAGCAAATTAACGAGCATTGCACCTCTTTTTTATTTTTAATAACTTATTACAACTCCGGACTTCTTCTGTTATGGCAAAAACTAATTGCACGTCGACATTTCTTTTTTTTAAGTTATAACTCCAGACTTTGACCATCAAGTTTTGCAGAAAAGAAAGAAAAACTATAGCTGAAAAGAAAAAAACTATATAAAAAAACTACTCAAAAATAAATAGAAGAAAATAAATATAGGAGAAAAGAAAAAACTACTCAGAAATAAATAGAAGAAAAAATAAAGCAGAAAAGAAAAAAATTATATTTGCTATTTTTCAACCGTTTACAAAATGACCGTGAAATTGAAAATCACTATAAAATGAACTCTGAAAATGTTGAATTTTGGCAAACTAGATGAAAAACTACTCACAAATAAATATAACAGAAAAGAAAAAACTACGCAAAAATAAATAGAAGAAAATAAAGCAGAAAAGAAAAAAACTATAAAAAAAATTGGGGCGCTGCCCTGTGGGCCTGATAGGCCACAGGTGTGTAATAACAGGCCTTAAAGGCCCAGCAGACTCACAGGGCAGCGCGCAGAGTTTAGGCCCACAAGCCTGCTATACAAAGGAGTTCGAAGTGGTAGCCGCGGCTGGGTTTATAAACCAGTGTGGCTGCCTTCACCGCAGGTGGGACTAAACTTTGGGGTGGTAGCTGAGGTTTTAGTACCGTTGGAGCTACCAACCGTACTAAAGAGCCTTTAGTACCGGTTTGTGCCACCACCCGGTACTAAAGGGGTCGCTTCGCCGCTTGGGCTGGCGAAAACTGGTTTTAGTACCGGTTGGTGGCTCCAACCGGTACTAAAGGTGCCTTCTATATATACAACACTTCGAAAATTGCATTCCCCCTCTGTTTCTTCCTCTGTTTCCATCGTCTCCGTCGCTGTCGCCGCCCCCGTCCCCGTCGCCGCCCTCGTCTCCGTCGCCGCCCCCGTCCCCGTCGCCGCCCCCGTCCCCATCGCCGCCCTCGTCTCGCCGCCTGGGACCGTCCCGTCGCGCCGTCCCCGTCACCGCCCCGGCCGTCGCCTCGCCGCCGCCCCATTGTGAGCTCTCCCCTCTAACCCTCTCCTCGCCTGGCCACCATGGGCGCCGCCCCTCCCCGAGCCCATACACACACACACAAGCATGATGAACACACACACACACATATGTATGAATTAATGCATGTATATATTAGTATATACGTATTTTGTATGTTTAATTAGTTTAGATTCTTTAGATTATTAATTTTTCACTATTATATATGTATGAATGCATGTTAGATGGATATAATTAGTGTTTAATTAGTATGGAAATTTTTTATATAATGTTGTTTTTCAGTTTTTTAATGGATGTATAGAAGTTGTGTTTTCTGTTTTTAGTGTTAGATGCTTAATTAGTATGACATAGTATATAGATTTTTGAAATAGTAGAAATATTAGAAATTTTAGTTATCAAAATCCAATCATTAAAAATTATTACTTTTTATGGCATATAGCTAGTATTTGCTCTCGACGATGCCCGGCCCGCATCCTCGCCGTCGACTCCGTCTCATGACGACGCCCAGCCGACCCATGTCCGGGACTGGCTCCGCTGGCTGGCACTGGAGGTGCTGCTCGAGGGGCGCGCCGCTTGATGAGGAACCCGCCCCGGATCCCGTCGCCGACCCTGATCTCGCTTTGGTGGCGTTCACGTGGGCCAGTTTCGGTGCTGGAGGGACCCGGCCCCGCCGGAGGTGGTACGTCAGCCGTCGTGGAGGAGGACGAGCACGTCCATCACTACATGGTTGCGTTAGAGGGCGGCAGGTTCTCCAATACCTGGCAGTATCTTCAGGGATCTCACTTCAGCTATGATCCTGTGAGGGTTCCTTCTCTTTGGGTGTCCACCGCGCCGCAGGAACCGCGAGTGTCCTAGATTCTTCTGTAGTATTCGATCTTTAATTAGCTAGCCAGTGATGTACTATTCAATATTATATATTATTCGAGACGATGTATTCGAGATTATATCTATTATTCTATACGAAGTATTCGAGATTATATCTATTATTCAAGACGATGTAATTTGAATACTAAATTGTTTTATATTTCTTTTGAATTAGTTAAATAAAAGCTATGGCGCATAATACCGACAGAGAGGAGAACAGACCATGTTCGATATGATACGCGGGCCGATGATGATCGTAATGAAGAAGATTATGACGGCTCAATTTCTAAACAACACCGGAGAGGGTGATATGATATTCGATCGCGATTTAATCGAATTGATGAAGTCATGAACTACGATTATGACGATGACGAAGAACATGTTGATCCTGAAACAACAAAGACCGGCGAGGTATATATATTTATATAAGCAGGTATCTAGTGATCATCACATGTTTTAAAATGACTTGAAGATATAGTAACGAATCGATCTTTTGTTCTTTTCAGCCATCCGGATCGAGCAAATCTTCGTGCAAAAGGACGAAACGAGGCCCGAACAAAAAGTTGAAGGAGGGCGTAAAGTACAATATCGAGGCAATCAGACCTAATGGCGAACCATTAGCGCCTAAGAAGATTGCGGACAAGTTCGTTCGTCAGTGCGGAGTTCTTGTGAAGGACCAACTCCCGATCTCCCTTCAAGAATGGAGAGAGCCAGCAAAAGACAAAAGACAAAAAGGCAAAGAGGACGCTGCTCCACGTCCAGATGTTACTTTTGTCGAAAAGAATCAAAAAGATATGCTTTGGGATACTCTCATGGAACATTTCACCCTACCAGATCATTTCACGGAAGCAGATGTGCAGAAATTCAAGGACGCTGCTCTTAGAAAGATGGCGGTTGCATTCAAGAACCACAAGAATCGTGAATGGGACAAGTACGTCAAGGGAGGAAGGAACACTAGAGAACCAACGTGCTCATTGGGACGATTTCGTGAAATTCAAGGATTCGGAATTAGCTAAGGAACGGTCGAGAATAAACAAGAAGAATGCCGAAAAAAGGATAAGTTCCATAAGCTGGGGCCAGGTGGCTATGCGGTGGCAATGCCTAAGTGGGATAAGTCTGAGAAAGAGATGGAGGATGCAGGTGCCACTCCGGTTACTAAGAGCTGGCCCCTGTGGTCGTGGACTTGGTTCTATGCGCATGGGGGAGTTGGACCCAAGACAGTGCAATGTTTCGACGAGGGCAAGTCTGAAGGGGGCCGATGATGCGATACTTGTTGCAATAGAAGAGGCACGATCGGGGTTTTCCAGCCCAACAGAGAGAACGACGAGCTTACGCGTGCCCTGGGAAATCCTAAACACCCGGGAAGAACACGAGGCAAGGGCGCTATTCCGTGGTATGAGGGGTTTTGACCGAGCACCGACTACGTAACCCGTGCGAGAAAGAAGATTGCGGAGGAGAAGAAGAGGAAGATGGAGGAGGAGCAGAGGAAGCGGGACTATGAACGCCTTCAAGGCCTAGAAGCAAGTCAAGCGGAATTGGTAGTCAAATTCCAGCGCAGCAGGAGCAGATCGACTCACTTACCCAGCAAAGGGGTCTCAAAGAATGCTGCAGCTAGCGAATGATCCAGCATTGGATAGCACCGCCCCATCCATGCCGAGAAGCAGCGTGGGTTCCGCCCCGGACGACGCAATGCTGGGTAGATACCCCGTGGATGACATCACGAAGAACACTAGCTGCGAGCCACACGTCAAAATGAAGAACATATCCATGAAGGTGGCGGACGTCGTTGCTTTTACAAATCCCCCCGAGGCAACCTTCCATTGCAACCCGATCCCAGCGGGCTATGCCCGTGTCTTGGTTGATGAGGTGGTGGACCCATATTCGGACCTAGAGCTTGACATTCCTGGAGGTGACGACGAGCGCTTTCTCGGAGACGCCAACCATCGTATCATCCTATGGAAAAACGATTGCATCATCTTTCGAAGGCCACCGACACCGCGTCAGCCGACTCCTCGTCGAAGTCCGCCACCGAGTCAGCAGACTCCCGCTCCTGCAAGTCCACCAAGTCCGGCAAAGTGTCAGGCCACTCCTCCTCCAAGTCCGGCAAAGTGTCAGGCCACTCCTCCTCCTCCAAGTCCGCCACAGCATCAGATGTCCACTCCTCCTCCAAGTCCGGCACAACCTCAGGCCACTCCTCGTCCAACTCAGTCCGGCACAATCGCAGAAGAGACACCCCGCAGCTATGGTGCGTAGCGGTACGAGTCGAGGTAGTACAGGAAGTACAGGCGGAGGCAAGCGATATAAATATGGTCCAAGCCTCACGCCTCTTCCGCAGAGGGCTTATGACAGGTCCGAGGAGGAAATCGCAGCCATATCGAAGTCCGAGGTGGAAGCCCATTTTGCAATCAAACCGCCACCGCCGCTAAGGGAGAAAGTGCCCGAGGAAATGATTGATCACTTCATTCAGATGGCTCAACCACCAGCTCCCAAGCCTGTTGACACAGACTATGAGCGCCACACCAGGAAGTTAAATCGAGCACGTCTACGTAAGGAGGCGAGCTCGGGATCGAGCAAACAAGAAGCAGCTGTCAAAAATGCGGGAAAACCATTCCCCAGCTGGAAGAACAGGCGGCGCAATCGATCCCCTCGCTTGTTGTGCCAACAACACGTGACAGTACGCCCGCCCAATATTATTGTGGGCAAACAGTTTACGTTCCTGAGGTGGGTAATGTGGTAATAACGGAAGACCATATAATGCAGGCTGAAGTTCTCAAAATCACTGTTGGACAACTCCTCGAGATCGAGCCCATGCCTGTGCATAGAGAGGATGAAATAAAACGGAAATATGTCCGGGGCCAACCTTTGGTCGAGCCAGACAAGGTCAAGAACCTCCCAACGAGAATGTATGAATTGCATCAATGGTACATGAACATTACCAAGATTTCCGATCGATTGTCCCTCATGGTGAATGTCAAGGAGGAGCATTACTTCCATGAGAAAGTTGTGTCCGTTGAGTATTCTGAACTGTTTCAGTTATACAATCAAGACGCACTCGATAAATCTATCGTCAGTTGCTATTGTCTGTAAGTGATTTCTTTCTGTAATTTAAGTCTCAAGCTAGCTGTAGTGATCCTTTTGATCAATCATTACCTGTAATTATCCTCACTCTATTCTTTTTCTCGTGGTATTATATGCAGGATGAAGATGTATGAAATGAGAAAAGGTGGACGCTGGCATTGGGTTCATTGACCCAAACACCGTTAATGAATACACATGGAAAATAAATCCACGCCATCAAAAGGCCGTGAGGACAGCATGCTAGAGTTCTTGAAGCGCCTCAAATACAATGAAGATATACTACTTCCTTACAACTTCCAAAGTGAGTCACACTGTCTTGTACTACAAATTCTCTGTTTTGCCTACTAGCTAGCTACATGTTTTTGCTTACATATGCCCGCTTAATTAAGACATGCAAACGTGTGTGCATGCATATTTCACTGGGTCTTGTGTATCATTAAAGTTGACGCCTTGGAACAGTTAAAAATACTGGACTCACTACTCAAAGAAAAACTGACTATAACATCTTGTTTGGGATAGTCAACAGGTAATTTCAATCATTATTAACTATATATCTCGGCCTATTTAGTTCGTCATTTCATGATATGAACTATTTAATAACCCCTTTATTCATTTTCTTTGTCGTGGCAGGGCTTGGGCAAGGTTCATCAACAGTGACCTCGTGGCGAATGGAAAAAAAAGCTTAAATGGTTTCGACCCAAGGTAAGTAATTAAGTAGTACTAGCTAGCTAGCTAGCTGCCATCTCTTTAATTATCATGCTTGATTAATTATTATCTGATTAAATTCCATTCTCGTAAAGGCCCTGAAGCAGGCGCAGGGGACTGATCTGTGTGCATTCTGCGTTTGCGAGAACATTCGCATGATGGCGTCCGAAAGGAGCAGATCTCAAAGACAGGAATGGGTACGCTCGTCAAAACACTATTCATAATTTTTACACCATTATCGATATCTAGTCACACAACTAATACACATGCATATTGATCTCTTTCTTAACAGTTCACAGAGGTGCGGGAGAAGCTCCTAGAAACGGAGCGCCAGAGAAGCACTTCAAGAGGAAATAGCGGGATTTTTGCTCGACCAGGTCATAAATCCAAGGGAGAATACTATTACCCGCTACCGCCCCCATGAAAACCACTTCCAATTGTCATCGTGTTCAATGCACCAATTAGGATAATGCCACTGGCTCAACGCATAACATGCATATGTAGGAGAAATTGTATATAGCTATACATGTGTGCATGTGTGAATTAATTAATATGATGGTTTGTGAGACATTGATGATATATATATGCATGATTGGTTCTACTAGAAATTCTATATATATATATATATATATATATATATATATATATATATATATATATATATATATATATGCATAACGTGTACAATGTGTAGTATCCTAAAATACCAGCAAACGAAAAAGAATTAAAATAGAAACACAAAATTAAATGAAAAAAATCATAAAACTAAAAACCCCAAACCTTATAGTACCGTTGGTCTTACCAACCGGTACTAAAGGGCTCTGTGCCCTCGAGCTGGCTCGTGCCACGTGGTTTCCCTTTAGCACCGGTTCATGCTGAACCGGTACTAAAGGGGGGGGGGCCTTTAGTGCCCACACTTTAGTGCCGGTTATGGAACCGGTACTAAAGGGCCTTACGAACCGGTGCTATTGCCCGGTTCTGCACTAGTGCGATCACTCGAAAATGATCTTCGTCAACTATGTCCTGTAGCAGGACCACCTGGAAGTGCTCCACCTCGCCGGCGGCACGAAGCACCGCCCCATGAATCGAGTTTGTAATCCCGTCGAACCATGGGGGAAAGGCGATGTGGTGCTGGTCGCCGTGACGGGTCCCACACCAGGACTTGCCTCCGTGAATCATTGGAGATGAGCACAAGGCCATGGCGGCAGCCGAGGAGACAAGCGGTAGCCGCTGCCGAGCTGCAAGGAGAAGCGTCCGGTGGGGACACGATCCGGGAATCCATGGTAGGTGTGAAGGAGACGCCTCACGGTGTGGAACGAAGCAGCCGAGGAGGGGAGGGCTGCATCCGTGGCGGCGGCGGAAGCGGCGCACGTAGCCGAGGTCTGATACTGTTGGCTTTTGATCGCTAGACCAAAAACTCCCAGGAGCTAATACACGTACAAGTGCAAAGCTAGCCAACTAGGACTTGACCGATTAGCACGAGCACCTTGCAGCGTCTAGCCGGATCCTCCTCTACGTACGTACGTGAGTAGCTATCGAGTCGATCGTATTCCGATGGAGCGCAGCGACTTTGTAACTCGGCGAGAAAACTGAACGATGTATCGCTGCAGGCACGCCTCGCGTGCCTGTTGATATTGCTTTGCTTTTCCGATCGATGTTCTGTTACAAGGAGCACCCCTGGGTGCTTTTTATACACGTCCATAAGAGACTATGGAAATAGACTAGGACTAGGAATCCTAATACTACTAGGACTCATACTTACTCCTTTTCCTAATCCTACGTGTACTAAGGCAACGTGGTTAACTTCTACATTCACCTCCTTAACCTTGTTGCTTGACTTCATCTCATGTACTCCGACTTTGTTCCTCATCTCGATGAACTTACGTCGGCCGAGGGACTTCGTGAGAATGTCGGCAAGCTGGTCCT
Source organism: Aegilops bicornis (assembly GCA_021605145.1). Taxonomy (NCBI): domain Eukaryota; kingdom Viridiplantae; phylum Streptophyta; class Magnoliopsida; order Poales; family Poaceae; genus Aegilops; species Aegilops bicornis. The sequence continues at coordinate 61,221,895 of CM038674.1, read as the reverse complement.
TGGTGTTCACGTGCTGAACCTCGATCATCCCTTCCTCAATGCACTCCCGGATATGGTGGAACCGGGTATCTATGTGCTTGCTCCTTTCGTGATAAACCGGATTTTTGCACAATGAGATTGCAGCTTGGTTGTCGATCTTCAATGACACCCTCTGCACCTCCCGCTTTGCAAGATCAGCTAGGAGTCTTCTCAGCCACACTGCTTGACAAGCTGCCGTGCTTGCCGCTATGTATTCTGCCTCGCATGAAGACAGTGCAACCACCTTTTGCTTCGAGAATTCCAGCTGATAGGATTTGGGCCAAGATAGAATATCATGCCCGTTGTGCTTTTCCGTCATCCACATCACCTGCCATGTCGCTATCTGAGTATCCACGAAGGATCAATCCTCCTTTCCCTTTCGATGCGTGCAGCCAAGATTAATAGTGCCTTTCACATAGCGCAAGATTTGCTTGACCGCGCTCATGTGTTCGGTTGTCGGATTCTCCATGAAACGACTCACGATTCCAACTGAATAAGCCAAGTCAGGTCGGGTATGCACCAAATATCTTAGGCTGCCCACAACGCTTCGATACATTGTGGTGTCCACCGGCGGATTTGAGCTACGCTTGCTCAACTTGTGTCGTTGGTCCATTGGAGCATGTGTCTCGTAGCAATCTGTCATGCCACACTTGTCCAATAACTTGACCGCGTAAGCCGATTGACATAGGGAAATCTCTCCGGAGCTTTGCTTCACTTCGATGCCCAAGTAATAGCTAAGTAATCCTAGATCGCTCATGCTAAACTTCTTCTTCATCTGTGCCTTGAAACGTTCAATTTCTTGCGCGCTATCTCCGGTGATAATCAGATCGTCGACATAAACTCCAACTAGCAGGTTTGATCCTTTGGAGTTCTTTGTATAGACCGCGTGCTCGAGGGGACATCTCTTGAACCCGAGCGAGATCAAACTTCGGTCTAACTTATGCGTTCCAAGCTCTTGGCGCTTGCTTCAACCCGTAAAGTGCCTTCTTGAGCTTGTAAACTTTCCCTTCTTCGCCTTTCTTCTCGTGAGCCGAGGGGTTGTTCCACGACACTTCTTCTTTGAGGTCGCCGTTGAGGAAAGCGGATTTCACATCCATATGATGAACCTTCCAATCCTCTTGTGCTGCCAAAGCTAGGAGCACTCTCACCGCCTCGATTCGAGCAACTGGTGCAAACACCTCCTCATAGTCAACTCCTTGACGTTGTATCGTAGCCCTTTGCGACGAGTCTTGCCTTGTGCTTCACAATGGCACCCTTCGTGTCCTTCTTCAACTTGTAAACCCACTTCAAACCTATGGCCTTTTGGTTCGGAGGTCGGGTTACCAAAGTCCACGATGCCATTGCTCTCGATCGCCTTCATCTCCTCATCCATGGCGTGCATCCAACTTGAACTTTTGCTCGCCTCTCTCACGGTTCGCTGCTCCTCAACTCCGAGTAAACACAAATCGGAGTACTCGAGTGTAACTGGCTTTGCGTGATTTGTAGACTTTCTTGAGGGGCTTAGAAGCGACGAGGCCTGGAAGAATCCGTCGTGGCTTGCGAAGGGGGCGACACAAATTGTGTCGGTGTCGATGCACTTGAGGAAGATGGCCGAGTCTCGGGCGTGGTAGATGCCGGGTCGTTGGCATCCGCATCGTTGACATCCACGTCGTTGGCGTAGTCGACGTGACCGTGACCATCATCTTGATTGTCGCCGCCACTATGCGCCTCATTGTCGATGTCGTCGCCGAGATCTCCGCTGTCGCGGCGCTGGCGTCGTTGTCGCTATCACCTTGCGACCCATGCGCTTCTTCGTCGGTGTCGGCACCATGGTGATCACTACCATTGCGGTCACCTTGGTTGTGCGTCTTTCCAACCACCTGGACATCCTCCCCTGCATCATCATCAGTTGGAAATTCAACTGTGAATATGTTACTGTTTGGAGCATCGTTGGCTGCTGCGCCCAATTCCACGCTTGGTTTTCTTCAAACACGACGCCGCTGCGTGAAATTCGTGAGACGCTTGGTTTGTGGATCGTAGAAGCGGTATGCCTTGGTGCCGGAACTCCTCTCGTATCCGATGAACACCATCTTGGTGCTGCGATCGGCAAGCTTTGAGAGATGCGGCTCCGCCGTCTTCACATGCGCCACGCACCCAAATGTCCGTAGATGAGACACATTCGGCTTACGTCCGTAAATTGCTTCATACGGAGTCTTGCCGATCACCGCCTTCGTTGGAGCCCGATTGAGAAGATAGACCGCCGTCGAGACAGCTTCTCCCCAAAACGTCCCCGGCAAGTTCTTGCTCTTGAGTAAACTTCGCCATGTCAACGACGGTTCGATTGCGCCTTTCAACAACCCGTTCTGCTGTGGCGATAAGGTGCCGTGAGGAACCTCTTTATGCCAATCTTCTCGCAGTAGTCGTTGAACTCTTTTGACGTAAACTCTCCGTCGCGATCTGTCCGTAGAGCGCGAACCTTCAGCTTGTGTTCCATCTCCGTTGCAGCCTTCAGCTTTTTGAACGCTTCAAACGCCTCATCTTTAGATCGTAGGAGAACGACCCACATGTATCTCAAGTAGTCATCTACCACAAGGAAGAAGTACTTCTTTCCTCCGTGAGTTGCTGGGGTGATAGGGCCACATAGATCACCATGGAGCAGCTCGAGTGCATCACTTGCACGATAGATAGATTGAGCAGGGAACGGCCTGCGGTGCCGCTTTTCCAACCAAGCACCCGTCACATACTCGATCAACATGGTCGATAAACGGCATCCCAGATACCATCTCCATCTTCGACATCTTCTTCAAGGCGTAGAAGTTAACATGTCCAAATCTAGCATGCCATAACCACGAATCATCATCACTCTTGGCGAGCCAACACTCAGGTTGAGATTGATCAAGGTTGAGAATATAGAGCCTGTTCCGCGTGCGATTCACACGCGCTAGCACGTTTCGGAGGTTGTCGAAGATCGTCATCACTCCGTTCTCGATATTCACCTTGCATCCATTCTCGTCAAGTTTCCCGACAGAGATGATGTTGTTGCAAAGCCGTGGGATGTAGTACACTCCGGTGAGTATGCGATGTTCTCCTGTGAGACCCTCGAAGAGGACAGAACCTTGCCCGCAAATCTCCACATTTGAACCATCACCGAACTTGACCGAGCCTTGAACATCATATTCTAGCTCGAGGAACTTCTCCTTGCACCCCGTCATGTGGTTATCGGCACCCGTGTTCAGATACCACGACACGCTCGCTTCCGGATAACTTTGGTGTTACTTTTTTCTCATGAAGTAGCACCTTCCGGTTTGGTTTTGCAACCATCGCTTGGACGAGATCACAAACTTCGCCATCGTAAGACCTGGACGTTTCGCCTTCCCGCTTCGCCAAATTTGCCTTGATCTCCCGCTTGTTAGGCTCCGGACAATCCTTTGCCAAGTGACCCATCGCGTTGCAGTGATCGCACTGGTCCTTGGACAGGTCCGAGTTCCGTGGCTTCCGCTTCTTTAGATCGGGTCCGCCTTACCATGATCTTGTGGCTTGCCTTTTCCTTTGCCTTTTCGGTTTGTCCGCCGCTCTTCACGTTGCTTGAGCCTTCGCCAGCTGCGCCTTCCTTTGCTACTTGGGGACTCCCAATCTGCGCGTGAGTACATGAGTTGGTCACCACCTCCTCCTTTGCCTTTCCGACAACCACGAGCATTCTCTTCCCATGTCCGCAAGCGTCCGATCGCCTCCGTTATGGTCATGTCGTCGATGTCGTAAAGCTGCTCGAGCGTGTCGATGATGTACGTGAATTTATCAGTCACCGAACTGAAAAACTTCTCTACAATCTCGGTCTCCTCGAAGCTTCGCACTGCCGCGTCGGATCTCTCCCACCAATGTAGTCGACGCATGGCATAGTCGTTCACCGATTCAGTTTCCTCCATCTGCAACTTGTGAAATTGGCGCTTCAGCACTTGTGCCCGAGCCTTGGTGACGCGATCTTCTCCAATCCTCATCTCTTTGAGTGCGTTCCACGCCTCTCTTGCTGTCTCGAACTCCGCCAATGTCATCAGCACGGAATCTGGCACAGATTGGGCTATGGCGGCCATGGCACCTTCGTCGCACTCCTCGTCGACGTCGTCGTCCGTAATGGCCTCCCACACTCGTAGGGTTCGAGAATGATCTTCATCTTCACCGCCCACACGCCCGTAGTTGGCGCCGGTGAGCATCGGGTACTGGATGGGGATGTTGCGATGCGCCAAGACGTTACGCCGCCTGCCCGCCACCACTTGTTGCTGACTTGCCGCCCTTCTTCACCTTGCCGCTGTTCTTGTTCGCCTTGGAACCGCCGTTGCCGGACTTGACCGACTCAGCGTCGCTGTCCGTCATCGTAGATCGTAGATCGTCGAGGCTCTAGATACCAATTGTTGGCTTTTGATCGCTAGACCAAAAACTCCCAGGAGCTAATACACGTACAAGTGCAAAGCTAGCCAACCAGGACTTGACCGATTAGCACGAGCACCTTGCAGCGTCTAGCCGGATCCTCCTCTACGTACGTACGTGAGTAGCTATCGAGTCGATCGTATTCCGATGGAGCGCAGCGACTTTGTAACTCGGCGAGAAAACTGAACGATGTATCGCTGCAGGCACGTCTCATGCCTGTTGATATTGCTTTGCTTTTCTGATCGATGTTCTGGTTACAAGGAGCACCCCTGGGGTGCTTTTTATACACGTCCATAAGGGACTATGGAAATAGACTAGGACTAGGAATCCTAATACTACTAGGACTCATACTTACTCCTTTTCCTAATCCTACGTGTACTAAAGCAACGTGGTTAACTTCTACAGATACAAGGTGGCGCCAGCGCTTGCAGACGGCGGATGCGCGGGGAAGGGAGGACGGCAACGGCGGGAGGCGGAGGAGGATCTCAATGAGTAGGTTTTCGTCCTCCAGCGGCGCCGCCGCCGGTGACATGTCGCCCATCTCGTGCGGGGAAGTGCTGGAGTCGGATCAGACGCCACAATGTCAAAGCCTGCACATGTAGCCTCCGAGTGAAAGCCCACGAACACATCGGATGCTCAGCTGGGCTGTAGTTCTGTACGGGCAGTAATATGGCCCAGCAAGAGTTTCAGCAAAGAGGCTTCCTTTTGAAATGGATGAAAGGTGTCGGTCACCTAAATACTGAATCTTGTTCTGAAAAAAAAACTGAAGTGCTGAATCATGTGAACAGCAAGATATCATTTTTCTCTAAAAAAAAACGCTTCTCTTGTGTCATAAGTTTGAAATACGCTTCAGATTTTTATTATTTTAAAAGTGTAGCTAGGCTTTACTCCTACATCCTATATTTTTTGTGCATTTCTTGTGTTGCAAGCCCCACGCCGCATATGTCCGTCAGAAGTTAAAAACCAAGAAGCCAGTTCAATCTTGATCATGGCTTTAGTTCAGTTTTGTTCTAGTTCATGGCTTTAGCGGGCTTTATCGGAAACCCGCTTTGCATCCTTATTTCTGAAGATAGAAAATCTCCTAGTGTGCTTTTCAATAACATTTTCTGATTAATTCCAAACACTCTTAGTAGTTTAGCAGCGACAGTATAGGAAGAGTCCCTTCTACCGGAGGATCTTGCTTGGGCAGACTGGAAATTTGCTTCACTAGAGGCAGTGACTTCTCACTACTTGACTCTTTCTTTGACTGCAGTGTACACATTTTCAGTTTCCAATAAGAAAATTCCAGTGTCTATTATGTTAAGCATAAATGACCAGAATCATATCAGCTCCTGCTATAATAACAAGAAAATGCGTGGGCAAGCGTCTTAATAGTTATTCTTTTTTGAAGAAATGTATGACCTATATACATGATAATTATTAAAAAAAATAGCATGCTGAAGAGTCTTGAAACATTATAGTCCTTATCACGAAAAAGGGTTTCCCCCCGCTTTAGATTATAGTCCTTATAAGATGCCCTTCGTTTATGTAACCATCTTTCTTTGCACATTCTAAAAGTATATACAATATCACTTTGCCTCCAGCCCCTATGTTTATTTCAGCTCTAAAAGTATAACAGACACTAAACTCTCTATTGCATATTTTTGTTATTTTATTCTTTGATGGTATAAGTCCATGAGGGCATGAATAAATTATCCACTCTTTTTCCATTTGTAACATGCTCGGTCTAGGTAAGCAAGTACACATGTTTTTTTTTGTGAAGTTATGTTCAACAAACTTCATAATCCTTGTGATGTTATAAATGGGGGGTTGTAATATAAGGTGCATTCTATCCACATGCCTCACACCTTGCTAAAAAAATCTCTACGATAAACTACAAATTAATACTATCTTTGTTCCATATTGTGATTAACTTTATAGGAAAAACTATCAACATCTATAATATCAAGTCAGATCATTGGATTCATCATGAACAAGCGATGATATAGCGTAGTTGATTTTTTTCTTTGCTGCCACATCCATGCCAATATATGTTTTTGTATGACAAGAAGCATAGCAACTGTTTCTCTCCTTGCAGTTTGTCTCTTCAATATTTCAGCAAATTTGTATTGCAATCTTAAGTACCAGTTATGTGCAGGTGTGAATTTCATGAAATGCTCGTTAAGTTAGGTCTAGAGAAGCCACCAACTAAAATTAGAGGTAGCCCCCTCAAGACACAACCGTGTTTCTGTAATTTCTTATATTTAAGTAAATATACCACATATCATTTTGGATGGAGCTGTTTTACGGGATTGGCAAGTTACAAATTGTAATTTCATGCAAGTCCAGCTCTGATTTATTCTGGCCGTCATATCTGGAAAAATCATGTAAAGAATTATTTTACAGACCCAATATGTAGGAGAAGATGAACGACACAAGATTGAGAATATTGCAGTGCTAATGATTGGATTAAACATGCAGATGCATGTTCGTTTTCATTTCACAATGACCAAGGCGTACGCGCCAGCTCCGTTAACAAAGGAACCGCACCGTAAGATTGAGAATAGCTACGTACTTAGTTTAGCTAGCTAGTACTCCATCCGTTTTAAAATAGATGACTCAATTTTATACTAACTTTAATACAAAGTTAATATAAAGTTGGATCATCTATTTTAGAACGGATGGAATAGCAACGAAGCGTATATCTTACTTACGCCCAGAATCACGCCTCATTGTTGGTCGACCGATCCCGATGCTACTGCCAGATGACGGCAATACGATCGTTCTTGACGGTTTGTTTTGGCGATCAGACTTATAGCGATCAGACGTGTAGACCACGTCGGCTCCTGATGTGTGATCGCTCGAGGCAATCAGATAAACCCCGGACACGCAGTAGACCCTGGATCAAGCCCTAGTGTGCGCACCCGGATAAGCGCTAGTTTGCAATCTGTCGCGAGCATAAGTCAAATGGCAAAACTAGAACCGATGACAAAACTGGACTAAACTATACGTGCCCTAGAGATTAATGATGGATCTACCCTTCACAAAAACAAAACAAAAACATTATAAGCATAGGTCCCACGCATTTTTCATACCGGTCCCATGGTTACTCGTACTTTCATGTAATTTCAGTCATGTAACACTCCTATTTTTCCACTGTCATATTTGGGTGAATGAACTGTTCCTAAAAATACCAACCACCGTAAAAGTTGTATTTTAGAGCTCACCGTAAAAGTTGTATTTTTTATGACAACACTAGTGCAGAACCGGGCAATAGCGCCGGTTCGTAAGGCTTTTTAGTGCCGGTTCCATAACCGGCACTAAAGTGTGGGCACTAAAGGCCCCCCTTTAGTACCGGTTCAGCACGAACCGGTGCTAAAGGGCAACCACGTGGCACGAGCCAGCTCCGGGGGCCTGGAGCCCTTTAGTACCGGTTGGTAAGACCAACCGGTACTATAAGGTTTGGGGGGGGTTTTAGTTTTATGATTTCTTTTTCATTTAATTTTGTGTTTCCATTTTAATTCTTTTTCGTTTGCTGGTATTTTACGATACTACACATTGTACACGTTATGCATATGTATATATATATATATATATATATATATATATATATATATAATTACTATTCATCACCCAGGGTGCAGAATAAGTTATTCTTCACCGAGGTAATCTTCTGATCATTTCATAATTAAACTACATTTAGAATTCAAATAGTTACATTCTTATTTATTCACTCGTAAAATTTGGCATAAAAATAAAAATATAGGGCATAAGACAAGAAAATTTGCAGTTTATGTGTATTTTACACTATGTTTTCGTTTGTAATTTGACATAACATAAAATATTTTTTACGATGATTATATATTTTCTTACGGTCTCTTTTTACGTTAGAAATAAGATAAAACTTATGAAACGTAAAATTACGGTGCATTGATGGTAAAATAGAGGGGGGTGAAGAATAACTATTCCTCACCCAGGGTGACGAATAGTCAATCCCTATATATATATATATATATATATATATATATATATATATATATATATATATATATGTGTATATATATATTACCACTAGTGCACTGTAATTTTACGTTCCGTAAGTTTTATCTTATTTCTGACGTAAAAAGAGACCGTAAAAAAATATATCATCGCCGTAAAAAGTATTTTATGTTATGTAAAATTACAAATGTAAAAACATAGTGTAAAATATACAGAAACTCCAATTTTTCTTTTCTTATGACCTATAATTTTATATTCTTATACCAAATTTTACGTAGTGAATCAACAGGAACGTAACTATTTGAATTCCAAATGTAATTTAATTATGAAGTGATCGTAAGATTACCTTGGGTGAAGAATAACTTATTCTGCATCTTGGGTGATGAATAGCATCACTATATATATATATATATATACATATATATATATATATACATATATATATATATATATATAATTTCTAGTAGAACCAATCATGCATATATATATCATCAATGTCTCACAAATCACCATAATAATTAATTCACACATACACACATGTATAGCTATATACAATTTCTCCTATATATGCATGTTGCCTTCGGAGCCAGTGGCATTAGCCTAATTGGTGCCTTCGGAGCACGATGACAATCGGAAGTGGTTCATGGGGGCAGTAGCGGGTAATAGTATTCTCCCTTCGGATTTATGACCTGGTCGAGCAAAAATCCCGCTATTTCCTCTTGAAATGCTTCTACGCGCTCCGTTTCTAGGAGCTTGTCCCGCACCTCTGTGAACTGTTAAGAAGGAGATCAATATGCATGTGTATTAGTTGTGTGACTAGATATCGATAATGGTGTAAAAATTGTGAATAGTGTTACGACAAGCGCATCCATTCCTGTCTTTGAGATCTGCTCCTTTCGGACGCCATCATGTGAATGTTCTCGCAAACGCAGAATGCACACAGATCAATCCATCGCTACCGCTTCGTGGCCTTTACGATAATGGAATGTGATCAGATAATAATTAATCAAGCATGATAATTAAAGAGATGGTAGCTAGCTAGCTAGCTAGTACTACTTAATTACTTACCTTGGGTCGAAACCATTTAAGCTTTTTTTCCATTCGCTTTCCGTGACGCTGATGAACCTTGCCCAAGCCTTGCCCGCCGACAAAGAAAATGAATAAAAGGGTTATTAAATAATTCATATCATGAAATGACGAACTAAACAAGCCGAGATATATAGTTAATAATGATTGAAATTACCTGTTGACTATCCCAAACAAGATGTTATAGTCAGTATTTGCTTTGAGTAGTGAGTCCAGTATTTCAACTGTTCCAGCGTCAACTTTAATGATACACAAGATCCAGTGAAATCTGCATGCACACACGTTTGCATGTCTTAATTAAGCGGGCATATGTAAGCAAAAACATGTAGCTAGCTAGTAGGCAAAAACAGAGAATTTGTAGTACAAGACAGTGTGACTCACTGGAAGTTGTAAGGAAGTAGTATATCTTCATTGTATTTGAGGCGCTTCAAGAACTCTAGCATGTTGTCCTCTACGGCCTTTTCATGATGTGGATTTATTTGCCATGTGTATTCATTAACGGTGTTTGGGTCAATGAACCCAATGCCAAAGCGCCCACCTTTTCTCATTTCATACATCTTCATCCTGCATAATACCACGTAAAAGAATATAGTGAGGATAATTACAGGTAATGATTGATCAAAGGGATCACTACAGCTAGAATGAGACTTAAATTACAGAAAGAAATCACTTACGTACAATAGCAACCCATTTATAGATTTGTCGAGTGCGTCTTGATTGTATAACTGAAACAATTTAGAATACTCAACGGACAGAGCTTTCTCATGGAAGTAATGCTCCTCCTTGACATTCACCATGAGGGACAATCGATTGGAAATCTTGGTAATGTTCATGTACCATTGATGCAATTCATACATTCTTGTTGGGAGCTTCTTGACCTTGTCTGGCTCGACCAAAGGTTGGCCCCGGCCATATTTCCGTTTTATTTCATCCTCTGTAAGCACAGGCATGGGCTCGATCTCGAGGAGTTGTCCAACAATGATGTTGAGAACTTCAGCCTGCATTATATGGTCCTTGGTTATTACCACATTGTCCACCTCGAACGTAAACTGTTTGCCCACAATAATATTGGGCGTGTATTATCACGTGTTGTTGGCACAACAAGCGAGGGGATCGATTACGCCGCATGTTCTCCCAAATTGGGAATGGTTTTCCCCATTTTTGACAACCGCTTGTTGTTTGTTGCTCGATCCCGAGCTCGCCTCCCACGAGACGTGCTCGATTTAACTTCCTGATGTGGCGCTCATAGTCTGTGTCAACAGGCTTGGGAGCTGGTGGTTGAGCCATACGAATGAAGTGGTCAATCGTTTCCTCAGGCACTTTCTCCATTGGCGGCGGTGGCGGTTTCGGTGCAAAATGGGCTTCCACCTCGGCCTTCGATATGGCTGCGTTTTCCTCCTCGGACTTGTCATAAGGCCTCTGCGGAAGAGGCGTGAGGCTTGGACCATATTTATATCGCTTGCCTTCGCTGTACTTTCCTGTACTACCTCGACTGCAGACTGCCACGCACCATAGCTGCAGGTGTCTCTTCTGCGATTGCCGAGGCGGCGGAGACGGCTGACGGGGCTGAGTTGGACGAGGAGGAGTGGCCTGAAGTTGTGCCGGACTTGGAGGAGGAGTGGCCTGAGGTTGTGCCTGACTTGGAGGAGGAGTGGACGTCTGACGCTGTTGCGGACTTGGAGGAGGAGGAGTGGCCTGACACTTTGCCGGACTTGGAGGATGAGTGGCTGACACTTTGCCGGACTTGGTGGACTTGGTGAGCGGAGTCTGCTGACTCGGTGGCGGACTTCGACGAGGAGTCGGCCGACGCGGTGTCGGTGGCCTTCGAAGATGATGCAATCCTTTTTCCATAGGATGATACGATGTTTGGCCTCTCCGAGAAAGTGCTCGTCGTCACCTCCGTGAATATCAAGCTGTAGCTCCGAATATGGGTCCACCACCTCATCAACCAAGACACGAGCATAGCCCGCTGGAATCGGGTTGCAATGGAAGGTTGCCTCGGGGGGATTTGTAAAAGCAACGGCGTCCGCCACCTTCATGGATAAGTTCTTCATTTTGACATGTAGCTCGCAGTTAGTGTTCTCCGTGATGTCATCCACGGGGTATCTATCCAGCATTGCGTCGTCCGGGGCGGAACCCACGCTGCTTCTCGGCATGGATGGGGCGGTGCTATCCAATGTTGGATCATTCGCTAGCTGCTGCAGCTGCTGAGACCCCCATTGCTGGGTAAGTGAGTCGATCTGCTTCCTCGCCGCTGGAATTTGACCGCCAATTCCGCTTGACTTGCTTCTAGGCCTTGAAGGCGTTCATAGTCCCGCTTCCTCTGCTCCTCCTCCATCTTCCTCTTCTTCTCCTCCGCAATCTTCTTTCTCGCACGGGTTCTCGTAGTCGGTGTTCCAACAAACCCTCATACCACGGAATAGCGCCCTTGCCTCGTGTTCTTCCCGTGTTCGTGATTTCCCGTGGCACGCCGTAAGCTCGCCGTTCTCTCTGTTGGCTGGAACACCCCCGATCGTGCCTCTTCTATTGCAACAAGTATCGCATCGTCGGCTCCCTTCAGACTTGCCCTCGTCAAAACATTGCCTGTCTTCGGGTCCAACTCCCCCTATGCGCATAGAACCAAGTCCTGCACCGGCGAGGCGATGGACGATGGGGGCGGCGACGGGGGCCGGGCGCGCGGCGACGGGACGGCGACGGGCGCGGCGACGATTTAAGATGACGACGACGGGGACAGGGACGGGCGCCGACGACGGGACGGGACGGACGGGCGGGCGGCGACGACGACGGTACGAATGTGACAGGCGGCGCCAACGACGGGACGGGACGACGCGGACGGGCTGGACGGGCGGCGGTGACGACGGGACGACGGGGACGAGGACGACGGGCGGCGACGACGGGACGGGCGGCGACGGGCGGCGACGAGGATGGAGACGTGACGGGCGGCCGGCGGTGCAGAGGAGAAGAAGCCATATGAGAAACTGAAATTTTCGTAAGTGTTGTTTATATAGAGGGGCCTTTAGTACCAGTTTGTGCCACCAACCGGTACTAAAGGCCAGTTTTGGCCAGCCCAAGCGGCGGGAAGCGACCCCCTTTAGTACCGGGTGGTGGCACAAACCGGTACTAAAGGCCCCCCCTTTAGTACCGGTTTGTGCCACGACCCGGTACTAAAGGGTGTGCGCCTTGCAGCAGTGCGGTCTTGACAAGTTTAGTCCCACCTCGCTAGCCGAGGGGCGACCCACCTGGTTTATAAACCTCGCGGCGGTCGCCTCTCTCGAGCTCCTCTCCAAAGCAGGCCCTCTGGGCCTACGTGTTCTTTTGTTGCCTCAGGCCCACTTGGCCTTTATGGCTGCATCCTGGCCCAACAACAGGTTGGGTTTCTAGTCGCATGCAGCCGCTCTGGCCTAGTAGGCGGGCTTTGCTTTATTTATTTTTGTGTTGTTTTTTTTGTGTATTTAGAGTTTCTTTGTGAATATTTTTGCTTTAGGTACAAAAAATTACAAACTTTCTGTTAGTGCCCGTAGTTTTCAAATTTGAATAGTTTAAATTTTGAATTATTTGAAATTAGTGTGAATCACTAGTTTGTGAATAACTTAACTTTAAAAATCAGCAAAGTCATGAAAGAATTTGTTTGCACATAAAATTTCTTCGCGTTTCAAATGCCAAAACACATAACTACCCTAACTATTACAGAGATTCCTCCGGGTGTGAAACACAAAAGAAAGTGATGATAGTGAAGCCGATCACATCCCGGATCTTTGGGTGTGAAACTTTTTCTTCAAGCGTGTGTCCCTTTGCGCCATAACCATGGAAAATCTTCATCATTTAACGGGATGCTCGGGTAAATATTCACTGTGAATGGAGCAATTTCATCAAACTTTTCATAATCTTCTGACTTGTCTATCTTGTCATCCACTCCCACGATGTTTCTCTTTCCAGAAAGAACTATGTGCCACTTTGGCTCATCGTATGATGCATTCGCTTCCTTATCTTTTCTTTTTCTTGGCTTGGTAGACATGTCCTTCACATAGAAAACCTATGCCACATCATTGGCTAGGACGAATGGTTCGTCTGCACGCAAGATTGTTGAGATCCACTGTTGTCATTCCGTACTGCGGGTCTTCCGTTACCCCGCCTCGTGTCATATTGACCCATTTGCACCGAAACAAAGGGACCTTTAAACCACGCCGATAGTCAAGTTCACATATGTCCAGTATATAAACATAATATGTTTCATTTCGCTTCTTGGTTTCTCGCATCAAAGCGGACACCACTGCTTTTGGTTGGTGCTCTTCTTATCTTGGGCGATCGTGTAAAATGTATTACCATTTATCTCGTACCCTTGAAAGTCATTATATTCAAGATGGTAACTGGGACAGCAAGTACAGGTCATCTTCAATAGAGGTGTCATGCATGGTACGTGTTCCGCAACCAGTGGCGAAACTCCTGGTTTGTTCATGTGTAATCCAATCATCGACCGCTCCGGGTGTTCGGAGCGTAGCAAATTCTTGTGTTCATCCATATACGAAGCCACCAAGGCGGAATTCTGTAGAACTGTAGTGTGCTTCAAATGAGAGAATGTCCGTCCATACATATTATTTGTTCCTCCTAGCGTGCCTTTTCCATCCAGTCTGCCCTTATGCCGCGATTCAGAACACCAATCGGCTTAAGGTCAGGAATAAAGTCAATACAAAACTCAATGACCTCCTCATTTTGATGGCCCTTGGAGATGCTCCTTCCGCCTAGCACGGTTATGAACATATTTCTTTAAGACTCCCATGAACCTCTCAAAGGGGAACATATTATGTAGAAATACAGGACCCAAAACGTTAATCTCTTCAAGATAGGTGAACTAGGACGTGCGTCATGATGTTGAAGAAGGATGGTGGGAACACCAACTCGAAACCGACAAGACATTGCACCAAATCATTCTCAGAACCTTGGTATGATTTCTGGATCGATTACCTTCTCGAGAGATTGCATTGAGAAATGCACATAGCTTCACAATGGCTAACCGAACGCTTTTCCGGTAGAAGCCCCTCAATGCAACCTAAGCGCTAAGTCATAATCACGTGGCAGTCATGAGACTTTAGTTTCGGAACTTTTTCTCTGCCATGTTTATTATTCCCTTTATATTCGACGAGAAGCCGACGGTACCTTAATATCGAGCAGGCATTCAAAGAAGATTTCCTTCTCTTCTTTGGTAAGAGCGTAGCTTGCATGACCCTGATGTATGTCGTCTTGTCCGTGCATATGTTGCTGGTCCTCCCGTGCCTCAGGTGTATCTTTTGTCTTCCCATACACGCCCAAGAAGCCAAGCAGGGTCACGCAAAGATTCTTCGTCACATGCATCACGTCGATTGCGGAGCGGACCTCTAGGTCTTTCCAATATGGCAGGTCCCAAAATATAGATTTCTTCTTCCACATGGAGTGCTTGTCCGTCGGCGTCCTTCGAACAGGTTGTCCGCCAGACCCTTTCCAAATATCACCTTCAAATCCTTGACCATATCATGTACATCAAGATCAAGACGGTGGCGAGGCTTCGTCCGGTGATCCGCCTCACCTTTGAAATGCTTGCCTTTCTTTCTTACGGATGCCTGCTCGGAAGAAATCAACGATGTCCTGTGTACACATTCTTCTTACAACTATTCAAATATATACCGCCGGTATCATTCAAACAGTGTGTGCATCCGCGGTATCCCTTGTTTGTCTGTCTCCGAAGGTTACCGAGAGCAGGCCAATCATTGACCGTCACGAACAGCAACGCCTTTAGGTCAAATTCTTCCCCATGTGCTCATCCCACGACGCACACCTGTTCCATTCCACAGTTGTAAGAGTTCTTCAACTAATGGCCTTAGGTACACATCAATGTCGCTGCGGGTTTCTTAGGGCCTTGGATGAGCACCGGCATCATAATGAACTTCCGCTTCATGCACAACCAAGGAGGAAGGTTATACAAACATAGAGTCACAGGCCGGTGCTATGGTTGCTGCTCTGCTTCCCCAAAAGGATTAATGCCATCTGCGCTTAGACCAAACCATACGCTCCTTGCGCCATCTCGCAAACTCCTTCCCGTACTTTCTTTTGATTTTTCTCCATCACAATTCGTCACCGGGTACTCTCAACTTTCCGTCTATCTTACGGTCTTCTTCGTGCCATCGCATCGCCTTGGCATGCTCTTTGTTTTGGAACAAGCGTTTCAACCGTGGTATTATAGGAGAATACCACGTCACCTTGGCAGGAATCTTCTTCCAGGGCGCCGCCCTCGACATCACCAGGTCATCGCGGCTGATCTTATAGCGCAATGCACCACATACCGGCAAGCGTTCAAATCCTCATACTCACCGCGGTAGAGGATGCAATCATTAGGGCATGCATGTATCTTACGCACCTCTAACCCTAGAGGGCGTACAGCCTTCTTTGCTTCAGACGCATTTCCTCGGGCAATTCGTTGTCCTTTGGAAGCATATCCTTTATCATTACCAGCTTTCCAAATGCCTTGTCAGATACACCATTCTCTGCCTTCCATTGCAGCAATTCCAGTATGGTGCCCAGCTTTTTCTTGTCACCTACGCAATTTGGGTACAACAATTTTTTGTGATCCTCTAACATGCGCTGCAACTTCTTCTTCTCCAAATCACTTGCTAGCTTTCTCTTTGCATCGGCAATGGCCCGACCTAGATCATCAACGGGCTCATCCGATGCCTCTTCTTCAGCTTCTTCCCGCATTGCCGGCTCAGCTTCTTCCGCATTACCGGCTCAGCTTCTTCCCCCATTGTTGTATCATCGTATTCAGGGAACCCATGGCCAGGATAGCTGTCGCCGTCCTCTTCTTCTTCATTGTCTTCCATCATAACCCCTCTTTCTCCGTGCTTGGTCCAAACATTATAGTGGGGCATGAAACCGGACTCAAACAGTGGACGTGAATGGTTCTTGACGTAGAGTAATTGCGACCATTCTTACAACCGCACATGGACAAGGCATAAAACCATCCGCCCGCTTGTTTGCCTCAGCCGCAAGCAGAAAAGTATGCACGCCCTCAACGAGCTGGGGAGAGCATCGGTCATCGTACATCCATTGCCGGCTCATCTTCATTACACAACACCGAATAGACCAAATTAATTCAAGTTCATACATAAAGTTCATACAACACTTAAATGCAATAAACAAATAACTCTCTAGCTAAAGCATTTAAATGCAACAACAAATGCGATCAAGATCGCAACTAAGGTAACAATTGATCCAACAGCATAATGATGTCAAGCCTCACTATCGATGGCATATTTTCTAATCTTTCTAATCTTCAAGCGCATTTTCTCCATCTTGATCTTGTGATCATCGATTTACATCGGCAACATGCAACTCTAATTCCATCTTCTCCCCCTCAATTCTTTTCAATTTTTCTTTCAAGTACTCGTTTTCTCTTTCAACTAAGTTTAACCTCTCGACAATAGGGTCGGTTGGAATTTCCGGTTCACATACCTCCTAGATAAAAATATCTATGTCAACTTGATGGGCATAATTTGTCATAAACACGAAATGCAACAAATAGTTTTAAAAGAAAATATACCATATCCGAATCATAACAAGGACGAGGGCCGACGGGGACGGATATCAAAACCATGGCACTATGTATAACAAACAACGTACGGGTAAGATAATTATACGAGTAACTATATATCCAAATCACACAAACATCAATTTTTTATATAAAATTTCATGAACAAGAGGCTCACCACAAGGTGGTGCCATGACGGACAGTGCGGGCGATTGACGGTGGTTACGACGGAGATTTAGAAGGCACTAAGTAAAACACACCTACATATGCAAACTAAGTGTTATTTTGACCTTAAATTGCATATAAATCAAATACTACCACATATAATTCCTCCCAAATTACTAAAACCCACAATTAATCACTATATAAACCAATGCAAGAGCTAATCTAGCAATGAGAGATGAAAGGACAAAGTTGCTAACCTTGGTGATCATTTGAATGGATGGGGGCTCATAAATCTTAACAAATTTGGGGCAAATTTTGTGATGAACTCGAGAGGAAGAAGAGAAGAACAGAGGAGAGGGAGAGGGGAAAGCGGGAAGAACAGAAAAGTGGTGGATTTAAGGGTTTATATAGGATTTATTTTAGTACCGGTTCATGCCACGAACCGGTACTAAAGGTGCCGGAAGGGCCCCACTCGACAACATCCATCGGTGGAAAAACAGGCTTCCGTCCAGCCCCATAAGTCGCGGGTTGTAGGAACCGCGATTAATGGGACCTTTAGTCGCGATTACGGAGGTGAACCGCGACTAAAGGCCCGAGCCTGTGGCGCTCGGTGGCGGTGGCGCCGTGAGGGAGTCTTTAGTCGCGGTTTGCCGGGACAATCGCGACTAAAGGTTTTCGGCACTTTTTAGTCACGGTTTGCTAGGCCAACCGCAACTAAAGCCCTCCCTATATATACCCATCCGGCAGCCAACACTTAAACCCTAAACTGCGGCCTTTAGTCGCGGTTGGCCGGACCAACCGCGACTAAAGGTGAAGCGCGGAACGCATAAAAACTCGCCAAAAACCCTTTAGTCGCGGTTGGGCAGGCGACCATGACTAATGGGAACCTTTAGTCGCGGGTCTCGTCCCCAACCGCGACTAAAGGGGGGGGGCTATAAATACAAGGTTCCGATTCTCGTCTTCTCCGATTCCGATTCTCGCCTGTTCGTCTCTCGCCCTCGGCGCCCGCCGTCATTCGCCCTCGCCGGCGCCGCCATTGCCGTCGCTTCGCCTACAGCAGCGCCGCCCGGCGGCCTTACTGCCGCCTCGCTTCGCCCGCCCTCAACGCCGCCGACCGGACTCCCTCGCCCACAGCGCGCCAAGGTTGCCGCCCTCGACGCAACCTGATAGTGCATCCGCCAAGGCCACCTCCGGCTACTTCGCTCACGCGCTCTCCAACGCCTCGACCCATTCTTGGGCTCACGCGGCCTTGACGCCCGCCCATGACGCATCACCCCTTCCTTGGCTTCTCCAGCGTGCACGCCGGCGGCAAGCGGCGGCGCGTGCCCGGCGGTGGAGGCCGGCAATGGATAAGTGGCAGTGATGGCCGGCAATGGATAAGTGGTAGTGGTGGCAGGGGGTTTTCAAAATTAAAATAAAGCACAAAAGAAATAAAACAATACAAATTAAACAGAAAACAGGTTTAGGGGGGCTAAAACCCTAAACCTGTGGCGGTTTTAGTCGCGGTTGGCCGAAGAACCGCGACTAAAGGTCCTCCGCCTGACGGCACTGGCGCCCACGTGGACGGGCCGTTAGTCGCGGTTCTTAAGCAGCCGCGACTAAAGGTGGGGGCATTAGTCAAGATATTTGGTCATGCGCGTTGCCCAACCGCGACTAATGGCAGTTGCGAACCGCGACCAAAGGCCTTTTTTCCACCAGTGATCCTGCCACCACTTTCTTTAGTACCGGTTCATGGCACGAACCGGTGCTAAAGGTTCGCCACGAACCGGTACTAAAGAGCTCCTCCCGCCTAGCCGTTGGAACCGGCACTAATGGACACATTAGTGCCGGTTCTGTTACAAATCGGGACTAATGTGTCTCACATTTGACCCTTTTTCTACTAGTGCAAGAAGCGGAGCAGCCTTTGCTTATTTGGATAGGTTTTCTTTTTTAGGGGGAAGCCTGTTGGCACTTTATTTAATTTATGATAGAGTTACATCATGAATAACACGAGATAATAAAAAGCTAGAAATATCATCTATTCTACCCTAGTCTTTGAGTCATATGTATTCCTAGCTAGAAAATGTGCCAAACCGTTTGCTTCCTGTCGACGGTGCTGAAATTCAATCTTCAGTATCTCCAGAGCAAGATTGAAACAGTCAGCAAGAGTTGCTGCATAGGTCCCAGAATATCTATCTTACCATTGCAAGCTTCGACTAGTTCAAAACAATCAGATTCCACTATAACCTCGGTCAATCAAGCAACTCCCGCAACTGTTTCTCCCCGGCAATTCCTCAAGATAGCAGCTGCTGCCCCAGTTCCATTTTCAAAGAAACAAGCGTCAGTGTTCAGTTTATATGAACCCATTGGCGGTTTCTGCCATGTATTTTCCACTGTAGTTTTAGACAAGCGGGGTGTGTGGTTCGCTGCAATAGACTGAATTGCAAAAGATGAACTCTTCAATGATTTAACATTCTTTTATTTAACTGCCTCCCGGCGGCGCTCCCACCAAATATACCAGGCGCCCACGGCAATCATCTCTTGTAAACCCATGTGTCCAAGTACCGGCGATCTTCTTTCTAGACTAGGTAGGATCTCTTCTAGGACTACAGAACAAGTCTACGTTTGGTTACTCTACCACTTGTGAATATAGAAAATATGGTCCTCATTTTTCTTAGTGGGAAAGAATTATCATCTTAAATAACATCAAGGTGTTGAAACCCTAGTTCTGTGCATGGGTGCTTTCATGATGTTGAGCGTACGTTGTCTACCGCATATGTGTAGGGCTTGGGTTTGTATTTATACCGTTGTATCTCTCTCTCCCCCTCGTATATTTGTACATCTTGGAAGACAAGTAGAGGCCGGTCCACCTTGTACCTATATATGTGCGTCATGCACACGATTAATGAATTATCGATGCATGCAATCCCTCCTTTCCAACTAACATGGTATCAGATAGCACGCCGATCTCTTTCCTCGCTTCCGCCTAACCCTGCCGCCGCCGCCCTACAGCCGCCGCCACCGCACCTTGCTGCGCCGCCGCCGCCGCCGCTGTACACCGCCGCCGCGCCCTCCTCTACATTGCAGCCGCCGCCCCTCTTCCCGGCCACCGCTGCCCCTTCCCCCTAGCCGCCGCACTCCTCCACCCTACCCTGCCTGAGCCGCCGCCGCCAAAACCATAACCCACCCGAGCCGCCGCCAGCTCCCAACGCCGCAGCTCCCCATGGCGTCCCCTCTCTCCAGCAACTCCAACCCCTTCGCCGAACCCGCCCCCGACGCCACTGCCGTCCGCGACCTCGACATCCACACCCGCGTCCCCATCAAGCTCGACCAGTCCAACTCTTCGTACTACGCATGGAAGACCTACTTCAACCTCCTCTTCCGCGAGTACTACCTCCTTGAGCACATCGACGGGAGCGTCGATGCCGACCTCATGGCAGGCGATCCGGATTGGGCGGCCATTGAGGCCTCTCTCATCCGGTGGTTCTATCTCACCGTCTCGCCAGACATCTTCCACACGGTCGTCTCGGAGGATGACGATGCGTGTGCCGTATGGACCAAGATCAACAATCTCTTCACCGACAACAAGCTTCAACGTCTTGTGTTTTTGCAGCAGGAATTTTTTGGGTGCCACCAAGATGACTCCTCCATTGATGACTATTGCATGCGCCTCAAGCGCCTCGCCGATCAGCTCCGCGACATCGGCGCCAAGGTGTCGAACGAGCTCATGCTTAGCACCCTCACCACCGGCCTCAATGAGGATTTCGACAACGTGGCCTCGAACCTCTCCCTGCTGCCGAACCCGACCTTCCAGTCCGTCACCGCGTATTTACGCTTGGAGGAAAGTCGGATGAAGAAGGTCAAGGCTCGCGTCCATCACACCGCCCTCGCCGCCGGGACGTCTCGTGGGCATCCGCAGCCCGCACCACCTCCACCACGCCTGCCGGCGCCACCGGGGTACTACCCCCTCCCGCCTGCTCCGCCCGCACCTCCGGCTCCGCAACAGCAGCAGCAGGGCGGGGGCGGCGGTCGCCGCAACAGCGTCATGGGCGCGGGCGGCGGCCGCCCCAACAAAGAAGCAGAAGAACCGGGTATGGGGGCTCAACGTCATCATCCCCGCCTTGGTCGGTCGGCTAAACCCATGGACCGGGTGGTCCATGCATATCACATGCCGGTGCAGCGGGCCGCGATCGGCCCTCACCCCACCGGCCCTCAGCGCACTCGCCGCCACCCGCATCAGTGAGGCACTGCTACGCCATGCTGCCCGACCAGCGGGCGGCGCCGGCTACCCATCGGCGCCCGCCCGGCCGGGTTACTCACCGCAGGCGGCTACGTGCCGCTTCACGCCGCTTCGCATCGGGCGGCTACCCCTTCCACCGGCTCCGTGGGACCCCGCCCTCCTCGTCGCGCTGCACTCGGCACCGTCTCCCTTCAACTATGGAGGTGGCGGTGATTGGTACATGGACACGGGCGCCACCGCCCACATGACGTCGCACCCCGGTAACCTTGTCTCCTCCTTCCCGATCACCACCTCGAACCGTATCACCTTCGGTGATGGTTCATCCGTACCCATTAGACATGTTGGTCATAGTTTCTTTTCGTCTACTTCTATGCCTAATAACATGTCTCATGTTCTTGTCTCACCTAACCTAGTTAAAAATCTTGTCTCTGTTCGTCGTCATGCACGTGACAATCCTCTCACTGTTGAATTTGATGGTCTTGGTTTCTCTGTGAAGGACGCCCGTACAGGGATGGTGCTCCACCAGTGTGACGGCCCCGACGACCTGTATCCGGTGCACTCCGCCTCCACCTCCACCGCCACCGCCCCAGTCACTCTCGCCGCCGGTGTCGATCTCTGGCATGCACGCCTGGGTCATCCCAACTCCACCGTCCTTCGCCAGATTCTCAAGAGTGTTTCATTTTCATGTAATAAGTTCGACGAGCATACTTGTCATGCTTGTCGTCTTGGCAAACATGTTCGTCGACCGTTTAGCGAGTCAAACACAATTTCCTCTTTTCCATTTCAGTTAATCCATAGTGATGTTTGGACATCTCCTGTTGCGAGTAACACGGGCTTCACATATTATCTTGTTTTACTTGATGATTATTCTCACTTTGCGTGGACGTTTCCACTTCGCCGCAAGTCCGATGTTCTTTCCACTCTCACGGCCTTTTACTCCTACATCACCACCCAGTTCGGGCGCCCTATCCTCGCCCTTCAAACCGACAACGGAAAAGAGTTTGACAACGCTGCCACGCGTCATCTTCTCGCATCTCACGGCACTACTTTCCGCCTCACATGTCCATACACATCCCAGCAGAATGGCCGTGCCGAGCGGATTCTTCACACTCTTAACGACTGTGTCCGCACGTTATTGTTTCACTGCAACGTGCCCCCTCGGTTCTGGCCCGATGCCCTCGCCACCGCCACTCTCCTAGTTAACATTAGACCGTGTCGTCCTCACTGGAACTTCACCCCACACCAACTTCTCTTCGGTTCTCCCCCATCCTATGATGGTCTTCGCATCTTCGGATGTTTGTGTTATCCTAGCACCACTGCCACTACACCACACAAACTTGCTCCTCGCTCCGTAGCATGTATCTTCCTAGGCTACCCTCCCAACACCAAAGGTTACCGGTGCTACGACCCCGTCTCCCACCGTGTCTACACCTCCCGACACGTGTACTTTGATGAGCGCAGTTTTCCTTTTCACCAGGTACCACCTCCTGCAGAGGACTCGGCAATCTCGGACACGGACCTGGTGCAGCCCCCGGCGCGGCCCCTTCTGGCCCCGGCGCGGCTCCCGCAGGCCCCTCCAGGCGCGGCGTGGCATCGCCCTGGCGGGGCCCCATCGCCGCCCGTCTGGCCCGGCTGCGGCCCCGGTCGCCGGCCCCTTGGCCTCGGCACCTACGCTGCCCTACATGGCCCCGGGTGGCTCTTCGGCTTCCACCGCGTCGGGTGACTCGGCCCGCCTCGTCCAGCCCGGCCCCGCTGCAACGCCGGGAGCGACGGACCCTCCACCAGCTCAGTCTGTCCCTCCCGCCGCAGCCGGCCCTCCTGCTGGCATGACGACGCGCTCTCGCGCCGGTATCCATCGCCCCAGCATGCGTTACGGCGCTAACGAGTACGCATGCGCGGTGTCGACATCATCCTCCCCACCGTCGCCCATACCCTCGTCCTCTCGCGCCGCCCTTCGTGATCCACATTGGCTTGCCGCGATGCGCGAGGAGTTTGATGCGTTGCAGCGCAACAGTACATGGAATCTTGTGCCGCGACCCCCTCACGCCAACGTCATCAGTGACAAATGGGTCTTTCGTCATAAGACCAACCCGGACAGGTCTCTCGAGCGGTGCAAGGCTCGCTGGATGGTGCGCGGCTTCCGCCAGCGTGCAGGAGTGGAGTTCACCGACACCTTCGCCCCGGTTGTTAAACCGGGCACGATCCTCACGGTGCTTCAGCTGGCGGTCTCCCGTGCTTGGCCCGTGCACCAGTTGGACGTCTCCAACGCATTCCTGCATGGTCATCTCACGGAACGGGTCTTCTTTGAGCAGCCGATCGGCTTCGTCGACGCCGAGCATCCCGATCACGTCTGCCTGCTCTCTCGGTCTCTTTATGGCCTGAAGCAGGCGCCCAGGTCATGGTACCAGCGGATGGCTGGGTTCTTGCAGCAGCTTGGGTTTTCCACAACCCGCTCCAACGCCACATCCTTTCGTCTATCATCGTGGCACCGCCATCGCAGACTGCTGCTCTATGTGGATGACATTATCCTGACGGCATCCTCGCCTGTGCTCCTTCAGCAGCTCACGGCCCGTCTTCGTGACGAGTTTGCTCTCAAGGATATGGGAGCGCTGCATTACTTCCTTGGCATTGAGGTCGTTCACCGTGCCGACGGGTTCTTTCTGCACCAGCAGAAGTACGCTCATGAGCTTCTCGAGTGGGCGGGTATGCTTAACTGCAAAACCGCGCCCACGCCTGTTGACACTAAGGCGAAGGTTTCTTCTTTGGAGGGCTCTCCTGCTCCGGATGCGGCATTCTACCGCTCCATCGTCGGGCGCCTGCAGATCTCACCCTCACTCGGCTGACTTGCAGTATGCGGTTCAGCAGGTGTGCCTTCACATGCACTCCCCGCGTGATTCCCATTGGACTCTGGTGAAGCGTATTCTTCGCTATATACGCGGCACTATGACCATGGGCCTCACCCTGACGGCTTCCTCCTCCATCGACATGGTCGCCTACTCCGATGCTGACTGGACTGGCTGCCCAGACACGCGTCGCTCTATGTCTGGCTATTGTGTCTATCTTGGGCTGTCACTGATATCGTGGTCGTCCAAGCGACAGCCCACGGTGTCTCGCTCGAGTGCCGAGGCAGAGTATCGGGCAGTGGCTAATGCCGTTGCTGAGTGCTCTTGGCTCCGTCAGCTTCTTCAGGAGTTGCTTTGTGTGGTTCCCAAGGCCACGGTCGTCTATTGTGACAACGTCTCTGCCGTATACCTCTCCGCCAACCCCGTCCATCATCGTCGTACGAAGCATATTGAGCTCGACATTCACTTCGTACGTGAGCAGGTGGCTCTCGGGAAGGTTCGTGTTCTGCACGTTCCTACCACCCAGCAGTTTGCCGATGTCATGACTAAGGGACTACCGACCCCAGCCTTCGAGGAGTCTCGGTCCGGTCTCAGTGTCTCCCATGACGCTCGATTGCCGTGGGGGTGTTGAGCGTACGTTGTCTACCGCATATGTATAGGGCTTGGGTTTGTATTTATACCATTGTATCTCTCTCTCCCCCCTCGTATATTTATACATCTTGGGAGACAAGTAGAGGCCGGTCCATCTTGTACCTATATATATGTGTCATGCACACGATCAATGAATTATCGGTGCATGCAATCCCTCCTTTCCAACTAACACATGAAAATGGTAATTAAGTTAGGGCTAGAGGGACCTAACAACCACCACCTTAAGTTATGCCCGTTGAGGAGGTTGTGCGAGCGTACTGCGCACAGGGCCTCCAAGATCGAGGGGGCCCCGACCGGAGAGAAAATCGGCAAAAACTGACCTGGTTCGTCCTGCTGCCTGAGGGGGCAATCCCTATTTGACGCTCGTGAGCATCAAAAGGACGCGGCTACGCTGAAGCTTGAGCTCCCGACGCCTCGGTTTGGCCGGCCCACAATCGCAAGGCTGTTTCATCTCTTTTCGGTTTCTTTTTTCTTATTGTTTTTGTTTTTTTTTGTTTTTGTTTATATTCATTTTCTTTTTATTTTAGTTTTCGTGCATTATACAACGTTCATTGTCTATTTATACACAAAAATGTTCATCATGAATTTAAGGAAATGTTCACCCTATATTATGGAATTGTTCAAAATATTATTTTAAAATGTTTATTGTGTATTACTAAAAAATGAGCACATATCATAAAAATTTTCATTGTGTATTTTAATATTTGTTCAGCATATATCAAAAAATGTTCGATGTGTATTTAAATATTGTCAACTTATATCATAAAAATGTTCAGTTTGTATTTTAAAAACTGTTCAGCATATATTACAAAATTGTTCACATATGAACAATTTGTTCATAGTATATATAAATTTCAATGAATATTTTAAAATTCAAAAAATGTTCATTTTTTCAAAATTTTGTCCACTGTATGTAAAAATGTTCATCGTGTACAGGAAAAAAGTTAGTTGTGCATTGAAAAAAAACATTGTTTATTAAAATATGTTCGGTGGTTATTTGAAAAGTTCAGCGTATACTAAAAAATCAGAGTATATTTTTAAATTATTATTTTTCAGAAATTGTTCAAATTAAAAAAAATTGTTTGAAATTTCAAATTTACTTAATTTTGTAGCTAGTTCTTATAGCAACACGTTGATATTTACTACCTCTGTACCAAAATATAAGACATTTTAATAGGCTAAACTAGTCTTAACAAATGTCTTATATTTTGATAAGGAGGGAGTAGCCACGAAACACTATCACCTCGAGTTGCTATCCACGCGTTCTCGTAACCTAGAGGTCCCATGATCAATCTTCTCCCTTGCATGCCCGATTTTGGGACTTTTTTCATATTTTTGAACTATATAATGGGCCGGCCCAGTCAGGCTATTGGACGCATGTCGGAGCTCTTGCCTGGGTCCTTGGCTGCAAGTCCGCTGTGCGTCTTCCTTCGCCGTCGGCTTTGGTACTGCAGCACCCTCGTCAAGGCATCCACAAATATATCCCATGTCAGTCGCTAACCATAAGTCTGTGATCAAATAGATGAGCGAGGAACAATAGATTAGGGTTATTCTTTTATACAATCTTTCTCTCTCTAGTTATTTCGATATTTCCCTGCCAAATCAAATGCAATCATATGAGTACAATTATACTACTCGCTTAGGCATGTACTTGGTTCTAATGAAAATTAATAGGATTAATGACACACTACTCGTAATCTAGTTTCTAATTCTAGTAGTACTAATTATTCACACATGTGTGTTATCTTTCTATGTTGGCATATTTCATTTCAAGACACGATGCATTGACAATAATATTAGTTGAAAACGATGTCTTCAAGATTTTATGAATATATAAGTGAAATTTCCATTTCAGGAAATACTAGGCATACGATGGTTCTTGTGAGAAGATGATATCAGTTTATTGCTTTAGTACTACCTTTACTCTTTTAGCAATAGTTAATAGATTTCTAAACATTATACAAATAATAATGCATATTTGAATTTATACAATTATCGCAGATTATGCTTAGCTATACAAGGTTTTTAGTTCTCTGATTTTTTGGGGGGCCACATTTTGAATTTCGCACCAAGGCCTAGTGTCTCCCCTCTTTCACGTTACCACATTGTATGTAAAATTATATTTGGAAATACGCTAATTGCAAGCTGCTCCGTACTACATAGTTTTGTAGGCCAACAGTAGCAAATAGTAGATCCAGTTTCTATGCACATACTTTCCTCCTGCAGTAGCCCACAAACAAAAATATGCATCGATGGAATTTTGTCCATACATAGTTTACATCCATACGTACACGTAGAAAACATTTCATTTAAAAAATAACATTCTTTAGAATTCTTAAAATAATGATAAATGAGTTTTTTCGGTAGCTAGTAAAGCCACATGATACTCTACTCCATGCAATGCAGCCATCGCCACCAAAGACGTAAGGGGAACGCCAAGGGGTGTGCAACGTTATTTCTTTTGTCCAAGAAATGGTCTAATATGCTCACGAGGCCACCCTTGTACGCACGGGATTTCAAACTTGCTAGTTTAAAGAAAATCCCCAGCAAGTTCACCAAGATATATATTTGGCTGAACTACAGTCACCTAAAAAGAGAAGTCTAAAAATATGATCAGCTATGTTCATTCATACTAACCGAATTCTGCAGAACACACACACTGCCCACTGTGTTGTTTTCTCTCTCTCTCTCTCTCTCTCTCTCTCTCTCTCTCTCTCTCTCTCTCTGAAAATTCACAAATTTTAAAACCTTCGTGGGCTTCAGTCTCCAGCCTTGTTTTGGGCTTCCATTTCCCCTCTTCCCGTTATCCAGTCCAGCAGAGCCCCGCATCGGTGAGGAGATGAGCAGCCCCCGCAGCCGCAGCCGCCGCCGCTCGTCGGCGGCGCCGCTGGACGACGAAGACCTCCTGCCCGAGATCCTCCTCCGCCTCCCCCCGCTGCCGTCCTCCCTCCCGCGCGCATTCCTCGTCTGCGAGCGCTGACGCGGCATCGTATCAGACGCCCGATTTCTCCGCCGCTTCCGCCTCCACCACCGCCGCAACCCTCCCCTCCTCGGCTGCTTCGTCGAGGACATCTCCCCCGTCCGTTTCGAACCTACGCTGGAGGCCCCCAATCGCGTCCCGCAAGCCCGCTTCCCATTTCCCATCGACGCCCAACACACCTACGTGATCCTCGGATGCCGCCATGGCCTCATGCTTATCTTCCTCTGGCGGCGGAATCAGCTCTTGGTATGGGATCCCGTCACCGGTGACCGGCACCACCTAGACGTCCCCTTAGGGTTTGACAATGAGGAAACCATGATTAGCGGAGCGGTGCTTCGTTCTGCCGGAGTGCCCCACCACCATTTCCAGGTTGTCTTGGTAGGCAACAGCGGCATACATCATACACAGGCTGTCGCCTCCGTGTACTCGTCGGAGACCGGTGTATGGAGCAATCTCGTGTCGGCGCCGCTTCCGGCCGACAATCCTGATGTGCTCACCATGGTTTACCATGACATGTGCTCTGTGATGGTTGGGAATTCCCTGTACTGGTTCCTTATAGGGAGTTTCTGTGGAATACTTGAATTTAATTTGAATACGCAGAGCCTTAGTGTGATACATGCGCCAGTGGACGTCGATGTCAACACCTGCTCTGTCACGGTTATGCGGGCGGAGGGTGGTGGCCTTGGTTTCCTCTTCCTGTCGGACTACTGCGTCCAAGTATGGAAGAGGAAGACGAACTGTGATGGTGTAGCCTCATGGGTGCTGGGAAGAACTGTTGCACTAGACAAGCTACTTTCCATGAATTCAGAGGAGGGCAGTCAGAGCCCAAGGATACTCGGGTTTGCTGAAAACAACAATGTGGTGTTACTGTGGACATTCATCGGTGTCTTCAAAGTCCATTTTGAATCATTGCAGTCTAAGAAACTTCTCGAATCCTACCGCTTTTACCGCTGGTTTAACTATTATCCATTTGAAGCTGTCTATACTGCAGGTAAAAGTAAACCAAGTTATTTGATATTCTTGTATTATTATTGTTGAGTTATGTGGTTTATTCTATGGATGTCAGTAGAGACTTTTTTTATTTGTTGCAGGCCTATTGACATACTTATGAATTTCATTATGATCAGATACAACTGATTTTTTACTCGAATGTTAGCTGCGTGTTTATATCTAGTTAGTGCCCCCTCTTACCTGTTTAACTGCTTGTTGGAATCTCATTGGTTCTTTGACTTCCTATTCTTGCAGACGCGGGCATAATGTGATTTGTTGGGATAGGCATGCTATCTTGATGTATTGACTCAGCAGGTAACTATCTGTTAGTAGCAGCAGGATGAAATATTTTCCTTTCCTGTCCTTCGGTGGTTGTTTTTGTTTTTGCTGCTTGCTGCATTGCATTGAGTTGTTTTTTTTTCTGTGTTTATTGGTGTATCTAGTGTCAAATTTGATGATGATTTATTTTTTGTTCCATCAAAGCAAAAATTTGATAACTAAAATGCCCCAGGATTTGGCTTTAAACTTCTTATATTAATATGGGTTTGCAATTTCTTTCACATAATTGCTCATTCAGGATTGCTATGATACCCAATGATCGCTTGCGTTGTTATTGTATAACTATCACTACTAGGAAAACGGTTTCTAACAACGGTATATTTGGTCGTTAAAGGTCATATTGTGGTCGTTAAAGGTCATTAACGACCACAATCTACTGGTCGTAGTAGGCTCCGTCGTTAAAAGTATAACGACCATGTATCTTTTGTGGTCGTTATTCTTGTAACGACGGGATGATGTGCCATCGTCAATCCCAAGGCAATTACGACCACAATTGTAGTATTAACAACCACTTTTGTCGTCGCTAATAATGTTATCATGCTGACCAAAGTATGATTACCGGTCACTCTTTTCCCTTCAGAATCATTCATATTTAGTATAACTTTATGTTCAACGATCACTTTATACATCATCCAACATTTCAATATTAAGATCCACATTAATATAAACACAAAAGAATCTAAATTGTAAGGGTCATAGCCTCTTTCATTAATAGATAGAAATACCAATATTCCGACATACAATTCTGAAAAAAATAAGATTTGAGAAATTTGAGTCAAAAGCAATCCTTATATGACCAATGGACTTGATCATATCTATCTAGAAAACGAGAAAACTAGAAAACATAATATTTATTTATCTTCAATCGAGGGACACCATCATTGTTTGAATGGATATCATTCTTCATCAGCTCTTACAATGCCTCGTGATACTTGATACTTCTATATATCACGGTGGACCATCAATCCTACAAAATGTTAAGTAGTTTATGGAAGTCAGCCCATGTAAATAAATTGGCACAAAGTGTAATAGCATATAAAATCAATGTATAATAACAACTTACTTGATCATGTTGGAGATCTACCGGACACAAGTCGCTTAATTTCGAAACTTCGTACACCATGCCATTGAACTTCTCTTTGGGTTATACTATGGTCTTAGCTAGTTTGTGCCTGGAGCGCCAACAATAAGTTACTTCTATCTCTAAGTAGGAATTGTACACTTGTTGTTCATTTTTGAAGTTATTACAGTTAAATTAAATCTTACGTGTTTGGCGGAGGTTGTTGAATCAACAAAGGTTGTACCCTTCTTGTGTGTCTTAGAAAATAGACTATCCATACTGATCTTATATTATTGGAATAAAAACAACATAAGTTAAATTGTGTACCAATTCCCAAATTATCTATCTAGAAGGTTTACTACTAGATCAAATAAAGAGGCAACATGAGAACTGACCAAAATCTCCTTGCAAGGCCATGGTTGCCCTACACTTCTTCAGTTTCCAAATTCTAATTACCTATTAATTCATCTGCACCATTTGCAGTGTCTGAAAATATACAACCAATCGGTCAGCCCAGTAGATGAACTAAAGATGAAATAAATACATTTTACATACCATAAAATTCATCCATTTAATTTCCCATGTCACTGTCATTGCTGGCATGAACTTGATCATTCATAGCTGCAATATATTATGATTTACTTGAAGACAATAAAGTATAGAAACAATTCTTGGTACAGTATGCGATACTTACAAACTCACTTTTGGAATCAACTGCATCCCAATTTGTACTAAACAAAATTGGTGTATTTGTTAGCGCATCATTTCCATCTATGCAAACAAGTAACCACATTATATCATTGATAATAAGATAGCTTGAATAATATTTTTATGTTTGCGTAGTACCTTTTGTAGCTAACTTGTAGTTTTTTCACAGTTCCGCATCTTGCATTTGAGCCTGTGGGTAACCCTCTTCTGCTGAAATCTGTTAATTGACTTGAGTTCTCTGGGAAGGTCTGCCTAGCAATACCTTTGTGTACCAGTCCAGACTTATTCATTTGTGATAGCATCTTTCCCAAGCTAATGTTGTCAAGTTTCCATACCTATGATGACTCACTGTGATAACCTGTATACATATATATAGCGTTTGGTTGAAGTGTGCACAAAGGCTATACAAAGTACAATTTAAGTTAAATAAGTGAATGCTAAATCAAATAAAGCAAGTACAGAACTACTTGTGTCACTGTTTATTAATAAGGTAAAAGCTAAAATATGAAGGATATCAAATACTACAGATTAAGACTTGCATAAATTAGTGGCCTCATGTTGTTCTCTTTCTACGTGATGTTGTTGTTGAATTTTGAAAGAAGTCGTCTTCGTCGCTATTGTCAGGTTCAGGTTCAGAGGGTATATCATCGGACTGTCCATGTGGTACATTATAAGCATGACGTGATGGATTTTTTCACAATTGTGTGCCATCTTTTATAAGATTGTCCTTAATAGTTTTTTTTTTAAAACTTGGCTATCCAGAATGAAAGGCTCATCTGTCTGAAGCAAACGATGCAGGTTAAGCCAAACGATTCCATTCTTGTTGTCTTACTTCATTCCATGCTCTTGGTTAAATACGCCAATCTAGTTGCAACGGAATAATGTCACACGCCTTCCATCTAAATATTTCAGCTCGACAATCTCTGTCAATATGCCATAATATTCTACTGTATTACCAATTATTATCCCCTTCTTCTGAAAGGACAGCCACCCCACTGCTCTGTGTGCAGACGAGTCTATCTCGAATTTGAACACGACATCTGAATCTATTCCTGTCATAGCCAGTAAAACATGTTACGTTTTCCAATGGACCAAG
This sequence comes from Aegilops bicornis, assembly GCA_021605145.1. Taxonomy (NCBI): domain Eukaryota; kingdom Viridiplantae; phylum Streptophyta; class Magnoliopsida; order Poales; family Poaceae; genus Aegilops; species Aegilops bicornis. The sequence continues at coordinate 61,189,806 of CM038674.1, read as the reverse complement.
TGATAGTGCCAAAAGGCCTTCGTTGAGCTCACTCATATCATGTTCGTGCAAGCAAAAATTATTTGACTATGTAGCTATGTTAACGTCTTCACTTAGAGATACAGAAATAGCTATGTTAACATCTTCACACAGAGATACTGAAATGTACGTGCATATGCATCTACATACACACTTTATTCTGGAATCCTTTGTCGTACCTTCTCTTTGAACCACTGATTGAACTTCTGGTTCCACATGGTGGTAAATGGTTGTGGTGAACATCCATCTCGACTACTGGAGTACTCACTACAGTAATACAAAGCTTAATTGATATGGGCATGCGGAAATTAGTTGACTATGTAACTAATAAGTTAACCGGCCAATCAATACCTAATATATGGTTGAACTTCATCAAAATTTCTGAAAACATAAGTACCAAATTCTACCTACATATTTAGTAATTAGAATCAGCAACAGTGCATGAAAGTCCTGCAACAGTAAAAAAAAACAGAGGAAGGAGGAACACCAACGAACCTGCAGCAGCGGAGCGAATGGAGATGAGAAAGCGGTAGCGCGGGCGCATCGGGTCGGTTACGGGCGACGCAGGCGGCAGCGCTGCCGCGACGGGGTCGAGGCGACCGACGAAGTGCGGCGCGACAGCAGGCGCACGGGTCGGGCTACCAGCGGACGCAGGCGGCAGCGCGGCCGCACTGGAGTCAAGGCGACCGGCGACGTGCAGGCGACAACACGGGCGCCCTGGGGTCGGGGCTACCGGCGACGTGCAGGCGGTAGTGCGGCCGCACCGGGGTCGAGGCTATCGACGACTTGCAGGCAGCATCGCGGACAAGCCATGGTCCAGGCGACCGGCGAGGTGAGGGCTGCAATGCGGCGGATAGGCGTAGTGCAGAAGGTAGATGCGATCTATGGACCATGGAGGTCTCGCGGGATCAGAGGAGAAAGAGGCGCAGGGAGATGGGATCCTGACAGATTAAAATAGATATTCGCTGTGTTAAAAAAATAGATGTCCGTTATTACGTGCAAAACCCATATCACAGCAATATCGACCGCTCAACTAGCGATGGGCAGACCGGTGGTTGTTGAAGCTTTTAGGTAGGCTCGATTTTAATGTGCGGGGACTTCGCTTTGCTGTTTAACGACCAAGGGTTTTTGGGACATCGTCGTTAATGCCAGTGTTTGTAGTAGTGTATGCTAATCTTAAGCGGTTTGGTTAAATATTTTTTCGGCATACCTCTATTTGTGAATTTAACTCAGATAACATCCAATATAGTTTGTTTGATCCAAACTATAATTTTCCTTTTGCTTTGCTGGGTTGGCATTCGGCCATTCCCCACATTCTGGCACTCTGTTCGAATGTTGGTTTCGTTTTCGATGAAAACGGTACCGGGGCAGGGCCATGTTCTTCTAAAAAACGTTGGTTGTTGGTGTGGTTTCTGTGCAGTCTATTTTCTTCGATTTTGATCATTGGGATGTTTAACATTTTCTTAACTGAACGCATGATAAAATTGACAAGACTAGATGTTGTCAAAAACTTGAGAATATGCTAACGATAGGAACCGAAGGTGTGCCCCTACAAATTAGTTGATCTGCTATTGTTGTTTCTCTATATAATGTTGGTTTTGTCCAATAATTCTGTGTTGATTCAATTTTAACCTTTTGGCGTAATTTCCAGTTTTCCACAAATGTTGGCTAATGTTTACAGTTTGAATCAAACAAAAATTGTGAGACAAGTTTGAACGTTTTCCCATGAATGGATATTCCAAATCAGTTTGGCTGATGGCATTGGTTGCTCTGCAGGTACCAAGAGTTACGTTTCTGTTGTCTGGGATGCAGAAATAGACTATTTGTTGTCGGTTCTTCCATTCGCATGGGGCCTTTGATGTCAACTTGTAGGAATTAACCTTCTATATATCAGGCCCTGGTAAATGTGATGTGAACTTGTAGCAATTAACTTGTCCTGGCCAACAGTAACTGGGGATTAATCTTCTCAGCTGTGAACTGCCGCCCGTTGTTTGATCTCCGTAAGCAATATTCGAACTGGCAGGAAGAGAAATGAACTTGCTTGAGCGTAGGACCTGTCGCTGAATCTTGCAGTTCATTTGCTTGCATTCCATAGTACTATTTTGTGTGTGCACATATGTTTTTCAGCATGGTTGGCTCATGTACCACCATATCTCTGCTTATCCCCATGATGATTAATTCTTTTTGTGTGTTCGAATATGTACTCTAGTCCAACAGCATCTCTGAATTTGAGTTAACTTCTTAAGAAATGAAGCGTACAGTACAGATGATGTATATATATACCCATGTGCTTCAGTGTGCTGGGGACGTTCAGTTACCACTTTCAACCTGGAAATTGGATGAATCTTTTTTTTTTGAAATAAACATCACACTTTATTAATTGGAAATAAGTGTTACATCATCAATAAGAAAAGATACAATATCCTCCATAGGCTCCTCACACCAATCCCTAGTCTCTGAAAATTTCGCTAGTCTAGCAAGTTCATGAGCAACCTTTATTTGCTTCCCTATTACAATGTTCAAACCTAGTAACAGAAAAATCACATGCCATAAAATAGCAATCGTCGAACACTGCCGTTGCCGCACCCGCTGATTGTCCTCCATTTTTCATTGTGTCAATCACTTCCATATTATCAGAGTTGACAATAAGGCGATTGCAACCAGCCTTCTGTGCAAGGATTAAGCCAAACCTTAGAGCTAGTGCTTCTGCTGTTAATACATCAACACACCAATCAATCCTCCAATTTCCGCCAACAATGAACCTTTTTTGTCATCTCTGAGAACAACCCCTGCCGTGCTCCTAAGCATATCGTGATCAAAAGAAGCATCAACATTAGTTTCACAAAAACCATAGGAGGTCTGCTCCATCCCCTTATTTTACTGGTTGCCTTAGGGTAGTGTGCATTAACGTAGTTCGCCGTTATGGCACGAGCCCCCATCAAAGTTTGATGTGCATCTTGAGACTTTCCTTCATGAACCAGTTTACGTCTAGCCCACCATAAATAACAAGTTGTTATAGCAATCAATTCACGTACATTCTGGAGTCCCAATACAAATAATTCTTGGTCTGGCATAAGTAGTAACAATTCAAGAACTGTCTCTCCCGCCCAATTGGATGAATCTTCTTGTTTGGTAAAAGAAGTAGAGTGAATCTTGCTCTGTAGAATCCTCTCTATTAGAAGCCTCTTTAAAAAGAGGCCATCTAATGAGAAGTCCCTCGCAAATTAATCTTTTCTTCAAAACCTCACCGCTGGTTGCCTGTCCCATGCCCCTCATCACCAAAGCCATGATAGGGCTTGTCATTTGAGTCATGCTCTCCAGGTGAAAACAAAAAAATTCGGCTTCGCTGGAATGGGTGTCATTGACGTGCTCATCGCTTGCTGCAAGAGGTGTCGCTTGAGGTTTGGCCTTCTGTCGGTAGCAGCTAGTGAAACCGGAGCAACGACTTTGTAAGTTGCCTTCATGTTTAGGGTGTTACCTTTGGAAAGCTACCTTGTGTTATGTGTTGACTTAGTCGCGGCACATGCAAAAATGCAGCGATGTCATTAGGGGCAAAAAGATCTTTCAGTAAAGTGATGTGAGTATCTAAGAATGCCTGATTTCGGAGGCAAGAGATTGGACTCAGATGCGCTTGGCAAGCTTATGCTATTATATACAAGGACTAATATACATCGACCACTCAAGAACTATTTCTTCAAAACGAGACAAAACCTTTGCCTTTTTCATTAAATAAGAATAAGATTGTTGCCCACTTAATAGTAGTAAGAAATGTGTAGCACATTTCAATTGTTTTGACAAGTTAAGGGTGATAGCCTCTATAAAGAACCCCAAAAAGATCGCTAGTTCTTTTCTACAAAAAAATTCCAAACGTATATTTTTTATTTGACAAGTTTCTTACTACTATTTCCAAAGAAATGTATCTTTTCTACGAACTAGATGATCACAAGTTGTTTACAAGATTTAGCATTTCATTGACTGGCCCCTTCATCCATTTCCAAAGAAATTTCCTTTTGAGCTGCATTACAAAAGGCTTATGATAGCCTTATTACAAAAGGCAAAAGGATTAGTTTTTTTTAGGCAAGGCTGAAACTTCCTGCCGGGCCGCACATACCGAGAGATGATGTGGTCGTGGGCTTCCTTCTAGTGGGCTTTCACTCTCACTTGCAGGCACACTACCTGCTGCTTATCTCACGCTGTGGCGGATGCTTCGACCCCAGCATTTCGCCGCATAGCAGTAACCCTAAAAAAAGCACGGCAGCGCGAGATGTCGCCGGCGGCGGCGCCGCCGCTGGAGGACGAAAACCTACTCTCCGAGATCCTCCTCCGCCTCCCCGCGCTGCCATCCACCCTCCCCCGCGCCTCCCTCGTCTGCAAGCGCTGGCGCCTCCTCGTCTCCGACCCCGGCTTCATCCGCCGCTTCCGCGAGCACCACCGCCACAGCCCTCCCCTCCTCGGCTACTTCATCCACGACAGCCGAGGCATCTCCTACGAGCCTACCTTGGATCCCCCCGACCGCGTCCCCGCCGAGCGCTTCTCCTTGCGGCTCGACCACAGCTACGGCTTCTCGCTCCTCGGCTGCCAACATGGCCTTGTGCTCATCTCCCACGATTTACCGAGGCAAATCCTGGTGTGGGACCCCGTCGCCGGCGACCAGCACCGCATCGCCTTTCCCCCATGGTTCGACGGGATCAAAAACCAGATTCATGGGGGAGTGCTTCGTGCTGCCGGCGAGGCGGACCACTTCCAGGTGGTCCTGGTACAGGCCACCATATGGGACAAACAGCATTTGCAAGTGCTCGCCTGCGTTTATTCGTCAGAGACCGGCAGATGGGGCGATCTTATCTTAACACCAATTCCAGCCCCGGTTTACTGTACGGGCTTGTCGCCCGTCTTGGTTGGGAATTCCTTTTACTGGCGTCTTGCTGGGTGTTTTTGTGCTGTTCTCGAGTTTGATTTGGAGAGGCAGAGCTTAGCGGTGATACAAGTGCCAGTTGGTGAGGAGAATAGCTTCGCTGTTATGCGAGCCGAGGGTGGTGGGCTAGGTTTACTCTCCATGTCAGGCCTCACCGCACAATTATGGAAGAGGAATACCGACTGTGATGGTGTTGCATCATGGGGGATGGGAAGGACCATTCAACTGGACAAGCTACTTTCTCCGTATTCAGACAAGACTGCGCCCCTATTCATATTAGGGTTTGCAGATGAAAATAATGTGGTGTTCCTGACGGGTGGTGATGGTGTCATCATGGTACAGCTTGAGTCATTGCAATCCAAGCAACTTTGCAGGATTGACAACATTTTTGATCAACATCATCATGCATTCGAAAGTGTGTATGCTGCAGGTAATAGCATGCCTTTACACTGATGGAATGCCATTCACATCCTCTCATGCCAACCTAACAATGTTAAATAGTGCCACATATTAATTGATTGTTTTGATGTTTGATGACCTCTTCAATATATAGTGATGTTGTGCTGTAGTGCTCTGTCCTGATCCTGACTCTTGTGTGGTGCCGTTTTATGTAATGGTTATGAACTAGCAAGTCAATCTAGTATATTAATATCCATATGAACTGACAAGAAACACCAAAATTGTCAAATTTTCACGCTAAATTTGTTTAAAGATAATCAAAGTCTGAATAGTCATTATCACTTCTGTTGCTATTAGTTATTAGTATGAGCTTCGTTTTGTCCAAATGTTGGGGAACAAGTTTAAAAACAATTCTAGGCAACTTCTCTTTTTTGTTAGCTATAATAGTCTGAGTGTGCATGTTCTTCATTTTTACGATATTAATCACTATACATTGTTTGTGGGGATGCTCTTTGAATTTCACAATGACTATGGTTTTGTTATATATTCCTATTGTTGTATCAAAGCTGAGTTGTTTTTTCCTCAAATTACACATGTCAGTTTTAACTAAATATCTTGTTTGTGTTTTCTCCTGTCTATTTGGCCTTCGGTTGGAATTTCATTGGTTGGTTCATTGTTTGACTTCTTATGCTTGTAGGAATAGGCATTGGTGGTGAACATGATGGGGCTGAACTTGTGGGCAATCCGCAAGTGATTGTCTGTTAGATATGCTTATTATGATGTGCTGGTTGAGCAGGTAAGCTTTTTTTCTTCATGTAAGTTGAGGTATATTGAAATCTTATTTCGAAGAACAAATTGATTTCCTTTTAACTACCGTTTCTCAATTACCAAATTGCAAGAGAGGACTCCAAGATTCTCTATATGACACTTGGCTCAGTTGTTGCCCACCTGGCTACCTCATATCATGTTTTCATGGCTGGCTGCGTCTTGGATAATTTATCCATGCCGTGCTTCCTCATCCCTATCCTTACCAGCTTTCCATTCCCTTCATCATGCTTTCACTTCACCATCTTTTCTTCTATTGACTGATGTTCTCCCCGCTGGATGTGCCCTTTTGCTTGCCTTCCCTCCATCCAGTTCCCTTGCGTTCAGTTTCTCCCCTCCTGGTTGTACGAACTCTTGTACCTCTTACTCCCGCAGTTGCTTCTGGTAGTGCGGGTTCTTCTCCCTCTAGCTTCTCAGATGGCCAATTGCTTGCAATTATTATTTTCTGTACGGTTTTTTCTGTTGGTAGGTAGTACACACCCCTCGTTGTCAATGTAACTTGCATATGTGATTAGCTTTTGGACACTAGTATAGTTTGTCTGGTTTAAGGTACATGTAGCTATGTTTCTATTTTGACACCCTTCGTTTAGTTTTATGCGGTATCATGAATCACAATTTTTACTTTTACTAACATACACCCTCAGTTTAAAAATACACTGCATATTAAACTTTGGTAGTACAAGCCTTTCACAAACGTTTACTCTAGTAGTTTGTAGCTTATGTGATACAAAATCATAACCATATATAAGTACTTTGGAATATGAGTCAAATGTCAATAATTTTATGACGCATAAATATATACTAATAGTGTAACCATTGGTCAAAGGCTTTTTCTAACGAAACCTAATATGCAATGTATTTTGAAATATTAGTAGTGGTCTGGTGAGAGTGTTGCTTTTGTGATGTTGTACAACAACAACAACAACAACAACAACAACAACAACAACAACAATAAAGCCTTTAGTCCCAAACAAGTTGGGGTAGGCTAGAGGTGAAACCCATAAGATCTCGCAACCAACTCATGGCTCTGGCACATGGATAGCAAGCTTCCACGCACCCCTGTCCGTAGCTAGCTCTTTGGTGATACTCCAATCCTTCAGGTCTCTCCTAACGGACTCCTCCCATGTCAAATTCGGTCTACCCCGCCCTCTCTTGACATTCTCCGCGCACTTTAGCCGTCCGCTATGCACTGGAGCTTCTGGAGGCCTGCGCTGAATATGCCCAAACCATCGCAGACGATGTTGGACAAGCTTCTCTTCAATTGGTGCTACCCCAACTCTATCTCGTATATCATCATTCCGGACTCGATCCTTCCTTGTGTGGCCACACATCCATCTCAACATACGCATCTCCGCCACACCTAATTGTTGAACATGTCGCCTTTTAGTCGGCCAACACTCAGCGCCACACAACATTGCGGGTCGAACCGCCGTCCTGTAGAACTTGCCTTTTAGCTTTTGTGGCACTCTCTTGTCACAGAGAATGCCAGAAGCTTGGCGCCACTTCATCCATCCGGCTTTGATTCCATGGTTCACATCTTCATCAATACCCCCATCCTCCTGCAGCATTGATCCCAAATATCGAAAGGTGTCCGTCTGAGGTACCACCTGGCCATCAAGGCCAACCTCCTCCTCCTCACACCTAGTAGTACCGAAACCGCACATCATGTACTCGGTTTTAGTTCAACTAAGCCTAAACCCTTTCGATTCCAAGGTTTGTCTCCATAACTCTAACTTCCTATTTACCCCGTCCAGACTATCGTCAACTAGCACCACATCATCCGCAAAGAGCATACACCATGGGATATCTCCTTGTATATCCCTTGTGACCTCATCCATCACCAATTCAAAAGATAAGGGCTCAAAGCTGACCCCTGATGCAGTCCTATCTTAATCGGGAAGTCATCAGTGTCGATATCACTTGTTTGAACACTCCGCCTATGTGCGGTATCCTCCACCTCCTTCGCCTTCTGTCCTCTCCATTTGGTTTCTTGGACGCAAAGGATATCAACACCTCTCCTCACTGTTGCATCAACTAGCTCCCGAAGCTTCCCTGTCAAAGACCCTACGTTCCAGCTACCTAAGCGAATCCTCCTAGGCTTGGCTAGCTTCCTTACCCTTCGCACTCGTCGAGTCAAATGCGAAGACCCTTGCTCATTTTCCACTACATCCGGGCGCCGATGTAGCGCGCCACTAAGGATGCGACGACCCGATCCTCGCTCACTTGCCACCATATCCGGATCAAGATACGACGCGCCACCTGAGGGGTGACGGCCCGGCCCTTGCCCATTTGCCACCACGCCCGGGTTCCGACGTGGCGCGTCGCTGAGAGGGTTACGCCCCAACGAAAATCTTTTGGGTTTCATCTCCATAAGAGTGGTTGAGTTTTTACGTTGGCTCGCCAAGCCTATCACAACCCTCCTCCTCTACTCGGGCTTGGGACCGGCTATGTTGAGACAACATAGGCGGAGTTTTTTTGTGATGTTGTGCTGCGTAAAAAATGACTTCTATTTTCTACTGAAGGAGTTATAAATAAATTAATAAGATAATGTATGATCCCTTGCTCGAGGCTTGTATGGCATGAATTTGATTGTATTCAATTTGTTAGTGACCAGATAGCTCATACATTTCTAAAACATATGCCCTTGAGTTAGAAACCAGAATTATCTGCTTTTCTAATCCATGAACCTGTCATAAGTCCATGATAACATATTCAATTTGTTAGTGGATGGGCTCTTAGCCTAGTGGTTGGAGTGCTGCTGTGCGTTCGAGCCGGCGCAGGTTCGAACCCCGTGGGCGTTATTTTGGCCATGCTGGTCAATTTTGTGAGTTTGAACTTGGGTCTCGCATCTTCTCTCTTAATTAAAAAAGCTGCAGGGCTCCTCCTCTACTGGTCTTTTTTTTTAAATAAAGAATATTTCATATGATTTGCTTAGCTAGATGGCTCAAGATTTGCCTCTATGGAGGGTATCTCGAGAATGCTAGCAGTAGAAGTTGATAGTGTGGCTACTTATACACTACAAATTACCTATTGCGATACTCTGTTTCTATGGCTTTTTTCTCTTTTCCGGATAATGCTGAGATGATCGAACCTTGGAGTTATTGGTACAATTTCCATATTTATTTGAAAACAAATGAGATTTTATATAACTTCCATTGTTTTTTCACTAATGAATAGTACAGATTGGTTTGACTTATGATATTGATTGTTCGCAGGTACCTAGGTTGCTGAGATGCAGGAATTGGCTTCGTCGCTGTGGGTTCTTCCATCGAATAATCAGTACCTGTGGTGCATTTGCTTTATGTTTTCCAAGCAAGCGGGTCGAAACAATCTTGCCTGCCTGCCTGCCTGATCTTTGCGTACATCTTGTGTCTCTGTTCATCTTTTCACTGTTTCCGTTTGGTTATGTTCCATGTCTTATCAAGGTTGGGAGACTTTGATGTCAATTTCTTATGTCCCGTTGCTGTGTGTGTTTTTTTGGTTGACCTTATCTGATTTTGGCTAATGAATGTTGGATATATAGCACCTTGGATCCTGGTGCTATTTGTCACTGGATAGCTCGGCCAGCAATGAAGCATATTTTAGATGTTAGTGTACTGATATACTCCCTCCGTTCCAATTTAATTGATCTTCATTTGTCTACACACGGATGTATCTAAATACTAAACAAGTATAGATACATTTGTATCTAGACAAATGAAAGTCAAGTAATTTGGAACAGAGGGAGTATATATAAAGAGTTAATTATACTACATTGGTAAGTATAGAAGTTGCTTGTTTGACCAATTTACTCAGACCAATCCAGTGGTGGTTACTGACTGATCCGTCATCGTCACCAAAAACTAATGCCCTAGGAGATCTAAGCTCATTGCAGCTACATGATAGTGTGATTGTGGTGTCTTTACTTGGTCAGTTGAATTTTAAAGTCATTTTTCCTTTTCTTTTTCTGTGTAGTGAACAGTGGAGCAATGTGTTAGGGCATCTCTAGCCGAACTCTACAAAGGGCTTAACTTCTCAAAATATGCTCTTTTGAGGATTTAATCCCACTCTAGTCCCTAGAAAAAAATCCCACTCTAGCTGACTCTCATTTGGTTTAACTCAGAAATTTAATGATAAGTGTCTGTGGGTTATCAAATTTGAGCAGCTGAAATGAAGTCTCAACAAAAAATTCCTTTTTTTTCTCTAAAAAAAAATTCATTTTCATCTGCCGATCCCTCCTGCTTGCCCGCCTCCAAGCTAGTGTTGCCTCCGCCCCCTCCACCCCACCACCCACACACGCCTGTCGATACCCCGCAGCCCCATCGACCTCCGGCCCCTCCTTTGAGTCGCTTGCCTTCATATTCAGAATTGCCGCATATAACTTGTCTCCTGCCTCTCCTTTGATTCGGTTGCCTTCATATTCAGAATTGCCGCATGTAGCTCGTCTCCTGCCTCTCCTTTGATTCAGTTGCCTTCATATTCAGAATTGCCGCATATAGCTCGTCTCCCGCCTCTCCTTTGATTCGGTTGCCTTCATATTCAGAATTGCCGCATATAGCTCGTTTCCGGCCTCTTCTTTGATTCGGTTGCCTTCATATCCAGAATTGCCGCATATAGCTCGTCTCCTGCCGCTCCTTTGATTCGGTTGCCTTCATATTCAGAATTGCCGCATATAGCTCGTCTCCTGTCCCTCCTTTGATTCGGTTCCCTTCATATTCAGAATTGCCGCATATAGCTCGTCTCCTGCCCCTCCTTTGATTCAGTTGCCTTCATATTCAGAATTGCCGCATATAGCTCGTCTCCTGCCCCTCCTTTGATTCGGTTGCCTTCATATTCAGAATTGCCGCATATAGCTCGTCTCCTGCCTCTCCTTTGATTCGGTTGCCTTCATATTCAAAATCGCCGCATAAAGCTCGTCTCATGCCTCTCCTTTGATTCGGTTGCCTTCATATTCAGAATCGCCGCATATAGCTCGTCTCCTGCCTCTCCTTTGATTCGGTTGCCTTCATATTCAGAATCGCCGCATATAGCTCGTCTCCTGCCTCTCCTTTGATTCGGTTGCCTTCATATTCAGAATTGCCGCATATAGCTCTTCTCCTGCCTCTCCTTTGATTCGGTTGCCTTCATATTCAGAATTGCCGCATATAGCTCGTGGACGACTAGGGCCACCCTGGAGCCTTGTTTTGTCAAAACAGATTTGTTGGAGGAGCACGATGGCGTAGAGCACCCGTGCTCGAGCTAAATGGCACTGGAATGACCGCCACACCGGTGACTTTTCGGACCCTAGAGTTGGTCGCGGTTGGTTTGCTCGGCGAAGGGCGAGCACAACTTCGAGGGTAATCAAGCTCCTCGACGTCTGTAGACCATCCCCTCGACCCTGCCGTCCACCCATGGCCTCCCGTCGTCTCAATGCCTCCCGTCACAGCTCTCACCTCCTCCGCCCACCAAGTGTTTGATGAATCGCCTTTGTACAATTTTTCATCTTTCAAACAATCAAATTCATCTTTCAATATTGCAATTGGTAGATGAAGATGTTAAGGGAGATGTTCATCAACGAATCTTTGTCCGAGGAGGAGGAAGATGGTGATGATGATTTTGAGACGGCCATTGTCATGATTTCTTTTGCGAGAAAACTTTTGACCTATTCGACATGCCATGCCAGCACAAAGAACATAGAAACAACAGAAACTACATCCATGTCCGTAGATCACCTAGCAACAACTACAAGCACTGTAGCGAGCTGAAGGTGCGCTGCCATCATGGCCCTAACCCTCGCTGGAGCCTGGCCAAACTTGTTGTGGTAGACATTCAGGAAGTCGTCGTGCTAAGGCTCCACAGGACCAACATACCGGAACAACATCCGTCATCGATGTAGAGAAGTATAGATTGAAATGATCTGACCTGTAGACACATGAATGAAGACGAACAAAGATTAGATCCAAGCAGATTCACTGAAGACTAGCATCGACCGAATACCGCGAGATATGCCAGAGACACACCTACACGCACCCTCTGACAAGCTAGAGTCATCACCGGAACATGGGCTAGGTGGAGAACCTTATTCCATCTTCAGGGAGCTGCCATCGCCTCGTCTTTTTGAGTAGGACACGAACTCTAAACAAACTCAGAAAAACACCTAAAGATAGAGCAAGATCCCTCATGCTCACAAGGGTCAGGGTTCACCGCGCCTCCATGGCCCTAGGGCCACCGGACGAGGCGGACCACTGGCGGCGCCGGTGGGAGGCAGAGAAACCCTAAGCTTTTTTTTTTCTTTCTTAGAGAGGAGGCGGCGACTACTATTGTTGTGATCGTTCACGAGGACGATCACAGGAGACCGAGACTAGGTTCTCAATTTCGCCGCTTTATATATTAAACGTGGGAGGACAAAAGCCCATGCCAAGCTTGTCCAAGATTACTTTTCACCCGATGCAACATATCCGGAGAAGTATTTTCGAATGCACCGTAGTCTCTTGAATACCATTACAAAAGCTATTGAGGGTCATGTTCCTTGGTTTGAACCGAGAAGGAGTGCATCGGGAGAAATTAGTGCAAGTCCATTGATGAAGTGTTTCACGGCTTTTCAAGTGCTTGCCTATGGGTACTCGGCCGACGCCATTGATGATCTCCACGTTGGGGAAGACACAATCCTTGAGGTGGTTCGAAGATTCACATGAGTTGTGATCGCAATCTACAAAACAGGTACTTGAGGGCACCCAATGATGAAGACAGCGAGAAGCTCATGGGTCTGAGTGAAGAACGAGGATGGGCGGGGATGCTTGGGTCAATTGATTCAATGCATTGGACATGGAAGAATTGTCTTGGGGGATAGAAATGCCAGCACAAAAGGCATTGCAAAGATCCAACCATCATCATAGAGGCAGATGCATCGGAGGACCTTTGGATTGTCGGGCTCTCATAATAACCTTATTGTCCTTTCGAGATCACCATTATTCGTAAAAGGCTTGTTGACAGAGATGCTCCACCTTGCAGCGATGTTGTGAATGACCGTGAGTACACGATGAGGTATTACCTTTCCACTGGCGTCTATCCTCAATGAGCTACATTTGAGAAGACAATCCAACATTCTCAAGGCAACAAGAGATCCGACTTTGTAGCACGTCAAGAGTCGGCAAAAAAAGCATGTTGGGAGAGCTTTCCGTGTGCTTCAGAACCACTTTTGTGATTGTTTCTGGTCCTATCGAGTACTAGAAGCCACAGTCTTATGAAAAATCATGACATGTTGCATCATCTTGCATAAAATGATCATCGTGGATGAGATAGTAATGCTAGAAAACTTTCGGTATTAGCCCTGACAGGAATCCTATCGAGTCGAAACACACTGCAAACGGGATCGAAAGGTTCCTCGCGGCGCATCAAAGGATCAAGGACTGAGAAGTTCATATCCAGCTCCAAGATGAGCTTGTTGAGCACTTGTGGGCACTTCATATCACTACAAAAAAAATACACTTCCGTGATGATACATGTTTGTCATAGCAGGTCGCGTTTTTGGTCATGCATGTACATCCATGACGATTTTATGACAGAATGAAGATAGTAATACATGTGCTGTCGTAGAAGTGTTCCATGACATTACCAAAATTATCATCACGAAAGTGTCCACTTCCATGACGATAAATCGCGCGTCACAGAAGTGCTTTCGTCAAGGGTGACCGACACGTGGCATCCACCGTAACGGAACACCGTTAAGCTATCGGCTCGGGTTTTGGATCCGATAACCCGTTAACAGCCCAGACCAATGGGAAATTTCCACGTGTAAAATTCTTATTGGCCGGACGAAACACGTGTCAGCTCGTCAATGGGTTAGATAGGCGCCTATGATATGTCGACTCGTGCCATGGCCCACCATTGGCCCATTTAGCTTACAAAGCCGGCCCGTTTGACTTGGTCAAAAGTTAACGGGCTGGCCCATGAAAAGCCTGTTAACGGTCTCTTCGCAAATAGCCCATTTTACGGCCCGTTAACTCACGACCCGTTAGGCCTTAAAGGAAATCGGCCCAACAATGTCATGTGGGCCGTCGAATATAACACCAGCCCATTTCACTTCAGCTCATGTACGGCCCACGATGTCTTTCGGCCCATATGAGGCCTTCGTATCTTTCGGCCCTTTACAGGCCCACGGTGACTCTAGCCCATATTGAACAGTAATTTTCTTTGTACCCGTTAACGACCCGTGATTTACATGGGCCATTTCCAGCCCGTGTTAGCTTTCGGCCTATTGACAGCCCATACGTTCTTGGGCCCCTTTTCGGCCCTCGATTACTTCCGGCCCGTTACTGGCCCGTGATTTACATGGCAAAAGTCGGCCTGTTACTGGCATGTTCCCCAAATGGGCCAAATTCGGCCCATGGCAAGAGTCGGCCCGTTACTGGCCTATTACCCTAATGGGCCAAATTCGGCCCATGGCAAGAGTCGGCCCGTTTCTGGCCTGTTAACCCGTTGCCGTTCCGGCCCGTCCTATATTCTGGCCCATTAACGACCCGTTATGCCTGTGACAGAATTAAGCCTTTGCAGTCCTACGACCTGTTAACGGCCCGTTACCGTGCTGGGCCGATACCAATTACGCCCGATTACGGCCCATGTAGACCCATTTATCCGACGGCCCGAGGCCCACTGATTACAGGCCCATTTATCGACGGCCCGAGGCCCACCGATTACAGGCCCATTTATAGACGGCCTGTAGGAGACCCATGGATCCTACGGCCCGTATATGGCCCATGGTAGTTGCGGCCACTAGCAAACCAGGGAAAAAGAAGACTAGGAAATAAATAAGGCGAAACTAACGCTAGGCTATTAAAGCGATTGCATAGATTACATCCACTGACATCAAAGATTGCCACCGGTGCAAATATAGGGAACACCCTACACTATACAAAAATGGCTTCTTTGTTTTCTTCAGCGGTGGTACTGCGTTAAGAATAAATTTTGTATCGCACCAAAACAAATTACAACTATATAACAAAAGGAAGGTTGGCATAAAACTTAACAATCTAGCGTATAAATGCACCACCGAAGTTCGTAAGCTTCAGTTCATTTGACCTGGTATTACGTTTTCATGATGTATTGTCCGATGGAGCACCATAACCCTCGCCTTCATTTCCCTAGGCTCTGAACAACATAGCAAATGTTTGATAGTCTGGTTTCAAAACCATGCATATCTTGGACGACATTGAGCAAAGTTTCTCCTTGTTTTACAAAGGGCCTCTGTTAGGGAATGGACTTGTGTCCGAGCGCAGATACAACATTGCTTTGAGCTTGCATATCTTGATCATGAGGCAGTTTGGACGATATTGCCTTAACAACCAACTCAGATTACGCAGAACGTGCTTTTGGCAATGTTAGTGGACAGTCTTGACCCACCGCAGCAAGAGCCGACATTGCGGTTATAGTTGCCTCGCCACCTTCGTAAGGTGGCGGTTCCTCATTTTTCCATAGCTCGCTGAAAAGTTGAGGTTTTACATTAGTAGTACCGAGCAATGTAAGATATTGAGGAGGCAGCAAAACCAAACAAAATAGCTTTGGTCTATATACAGAACTTATTCTAGTGAACCCATGTAAAATATTAGTTGTATTTTACTACAAAGTACATAATAAAACTAGGTTCCAAACATATGACCATGTACCATCGCTAATGTATTATGCATTTCTTCACATTGTATTGAGGGCTAAGGATAAAGAGACGAAGTTTATAATACGGTAAGCATAGTATGACATCATTCATATCACAAAACAAGCGAGAACGGAACAAACATGCAATTGTAACATTGTGTGGGCAAGTCCAGCACGGAACTAGATTACGGGTCAAGATCAAAGGAACATCACTCCTCTCTTTTAAACCTTGTAAGGTGCAATGATACGCTAAGACAATTGTGTACAAAATTTAAAAGAGTAATAGACATTGGCTGCAAACCATGTAGTTCAAGGCACAAGTCAGAGTAAGTAGTAGTTACAAGGCATGAGGATTAAGGACTTACAACAACGGCTTTGACTGGTGTAGTCATGCCCTTCTTCTTCTTGCTGGTGTGACAGTCCTTGAAGATTTCCACAACATTTGGTTCAGGTACTTTTTGGTCCTTGAGGGCTTTCCTCTGCATTTCGAACAAGTCAATATAGATCTGATAATATGGTACAGCGAAAAGAGTGAAACATCAGCTAATTACAAGAGCCTCGCACTGTGCAATATAGCTACGAGATCACGTAAATGCATTGGAATTTCACTTTAAATGCGGTTGGCCTTGTTCTTTGAACAGTTCACCTACAAGAAGATAGATTTGTGTGGCACATGCGTAAATAGGACTTCAACATGTGATCTGATCACATATATATAATGTACCTGATACTTCGGATCAGAACAATGTTTAAAAAGGCCCCTCCAGTCTTCATCCGATATATTTTCCACTGGAGATGTTTGGGAAAGTTCACTGTTAGCCTTGCCTTCAAAGTGAGTTTTCCTCAAGTTATACCGACATCTTTGTCGCAGAGCAGACTTGAAAACATGGGTGCAAGCTTGTGCAGTTTGCATCATCTTGGCTATCCAACTTGAACCTCATCTGTTGAAAATTATGGGAGTCTCACTATCGACAACCTAGAAAGTACGGGACAGAGCAAGGCGATATTACTAGTTTCCATACATAACCATACTTACAGATAAATGGTCGAGGAAGGTGTTGAACTGGGTTTCGTCTTTGTCATTCCTGTACTGAATCCATGTTGGGAGGATACGTACATGACACCTAACGGCAACCGCTGCCTCTGATACTAACTTGGGCGACTCAGAGCATCACGTGGCATTTTTAAACCTGCCTCAAAAGCGGATCTCCATTCTTCCTCCTCTAGATTTAGTTAACCTATCGAGCATTATCCTCGATGTTTGTTTCCTCTTGCGCCTAGGTGCTAGTCCAACAACGAACATAGGAAGTGTTAGTGTACATCAAACTGTGAGACTACATATAACGAAGCATGGAATCAGAACTTGACTCCGGCAACTACCTTCTTGCTGATGAAGCACACAAGTTTCATCTGATAATGCCAACTCGTCTAGAGTCAAGAGTGCTTGGGAACTAGTGTCAAGTGTCAAGGGAGCTTGGTAACGTGCTGCTAGCACGATTAATATACGAGTATGTCGTGCAGTTGGTAATCTTGTGGTAGGTGTTGCAAGAACTAGGGCTGTCTCTGCTTGTTTGGTGGTAGCTATTTGTTTCTGTTTGGCTTTTTTTGCAGCTCGTGTAGCATGGGATGCCGTGTTTGTAGAATTTTCCGCTGGACTTTGACCTTCTATTGCACCATCAGTACCAACAGAATCTGCAGGATTCATCCGCTTCTCTTCCCTGCCATTCTGTGTTTCTTCCTCTTTCTCTGTGCCATGTTAAGTCAAGCCGACAAGAAAAACGAATAACAATTTAGTTCTTCAGAACAAATTGATGCGTGATGCGCATTTAACTGAACTTTGATGTTAGACAACCACATGATAGGAGGATGTAATATGTATGAAAAGCAGGGACGGAAGAGATAACCATAACTATGATGTGTAAACTAAGAAGAAGACATTTCACCAAATTAGAAGCAATGCAATGGAAGGTAGACACCATGTGAAAGATGCTACAAATATCGCTCTGCCAAGTTAACAGTGTCTCATCATAAATGGCGTTTAAACAAATGTGAAGTATTACAAGAAATAAATCATATGCAAGACGCAAACAACATCACACTACCATGTTAGAGGTCTCTCGTCATTAGTGCCATTGCATATTCACAGCATTGCATATTCACAGCTTATGATGTGTAAACTAAGGAGAAGGCATTTCAACAAATTAGAAGCAATGAAAGCTAAACACCATATGAAAGATGCGACGAATATCACTCTACCAAGTTAAAAGCTGTCTCGTCATAAGTGCCATTTCAACAAATTAGTAGTACAAGCTAGAAAAGAATGTGAGATGTAACCTATATCACACTCTGAAGTCAAATGTGTCTTATGATAAGTGATTGTTGTAGGTTACACAACAGTAGTAATTTGATGTAAGAACATGGTGTGATAGACAGACATTGTATGTTCTAGAAACAGGAACACGTGTCTTAAGTATAATGTGTAAAGTAAGCAGATGGAATTCAACAAAATTAGAAGCAATACAAGCTAGACATCACACATAACATGCAACCACATATAACAATTGCCAAGTTAGAGGAGCACCGGTGATGCCGCATTAGGGAGGACGTGCTCATCATAAACACAGCTTTGTTGAGTGTCTATGCATGTGTTGTCTTGGAAATCATCTTGGGGTGTGGAGGAGTAGAAACTGTAGAGGCCCTCCGTTCGGAAGGAGCACCTTTATCCACTGCCTTGCTAACTTCCTTCCGCTTTATTGATTTTGAATTGTCAAGTAAAACCGACAAGAAAAAGCAATAAAATTCTCTCTTCAGAACTCATTCATGCATGATACTGACAATCACTACTTTGATGTAAGGCGAACACATGATACCGGGATGGAATATGTACGAAAAACAGAATGACATGACATGTTCACAACTGTTTGTGTAAACTAAGCAGAAACCATTCCAGCAAATAAGAAGCAATGCAAGCTAGACACCACATGAAAGATGCAACCAATATGACTCGCCAAGTTAAAAGCGTCCCATCATAAATGGAATTTCAACAAATTAGAAGCGGCGCATGCTATAAATCATATGAAAGATGCAACTAATATCGCCTTGCATATACTAAAGGTGTCTCGTCATATTGATTGATGCGGATAAAAACAATAGTTTTATGTAAGGACATGCTTAATAGACAGATGTACTATGTACTAAATACAGGAAGGCATGTCACATTAACAGGTATAATGTAGTATAAGCTAAGCAGGCTAGCACATGCAGTTTAACCAGATTGGAAGAATTATAATCTAGACACCATATGCAACATGCAACCACATATCACGCTGCCAAGTTAGAGCAAGCACCTGCGATGCTAGTGTAGGGGAAATGCTGTAATCAACTACAGAGCTACGTTCACTATCTTCATCTAGCATTTCTGTTTCTTGAGAATCATGTCGGGAGGCTGACGCTGCATTCTTTAAATGAGTAGTCCCCTTGCCTGCCTGCCTCGTCATAAGTGATTGATGAGGGATACACAAGAACATTAGTTTGATGTAAGAACATGGTTAATACACAGATGTACTAGTATGTCCCAAAAAAAGAAAGCCAGGTAATATTAAAAGGAAAAATGTGAAAGCTAAGAAGATTCAATTTAACAAAATTTGAAGCAATACAAGCTAGACATCCGGATGGAGTGGTGAACATGATCATCTAGGACACGAGAGCCTGGTGGAGGCGGGCTGCTTCGCCACCATCGCGGCTTTTTACTTGGCTTCCAGCGATGCATGTCTTTCTTTGGGCTTGTCATGGCTCGGCCGGTTACGACTAACTATTTGTCTTCCGATGCTCACGGGATGGTGGTTCATGTAAAAAATATCTTTCCTTATCTTAATAAAGACCGACTTCGGCCTTTCAAATACAAGCTAGACACCATATGGAACATGCAACCACATATGACACCACGAAGTTAAAGCAAGCACCTGGGATGGTGGTTCATTGCGAGCGAGGTCATCAACTCCAGAGCTACGTTTACCGTCTCCATCTGCTGACACTGCACCCTTTATAGTGATGTAACGTGCCGTGCCTAGCCGCGTAGAAAGCTGGCATGACTTGTGTCTTTTCTTTTTTGCTTCTCTCGAGGCAGACTCTGGAATACCCTTGCATAAAAACACAATAGTGAGAGTATGGGTGAAGTGTGTGCAGAACTAGTGCCTTTGTAAAAAGTAGCAGATAGCAGGTGGCTGAAAAATAAATGACAGGAGACATATGATAGCTCTACAACATTGCATGTCAAACAAAATTAGATTCTACTCCGTATGATTTTGTAATATATGAGCACAGGAAATGCAGGTACTCCTCCAGCACACCACCACATGTGGTCATATCTAAGATAACAGTCGACTGAAAATAAATAGGTCAGTCAATTTTTTAATGAACCGTCCGATCTATAAGGAACGGGCAGATGGCCTTCGTCTACCTCCGCCGATCCTTTGTTGTGATCTTTCTCGAACCGCCCGGCGACCACCGGCCCAGACCCTGCCTCCGCCGCCCGCCTCCCATCGACCTCACACCACCGCCCGTGCTTGGCAGCGCCCAGGCCATCCCTTTAATCCCGGCCGACCTCCACATCGGGCGCCCGGTAGCTCTAGGCCGCACAGCCCCTAAGATAAACACCAAGCGCTGCTTCCCGGTGTAATAGTCGTACTAAGCGCTGTTACGCTGGGAATGCTTCCGTTAATTGGGAATCAAGCGGCCGTAAACTGAAATTCAGGGCGGCGGACCTCTAGCTAAGGTGAAATAGTATATGAGGAGAAACCTTGTGCATCGTGAGTTACTAGGAACATCTAGTATCAAGAAGAAGCGGTCAACTAGTGTCTTACGTGGGATGAATACCGTGCAAGCGAGAGGCGTAAGATTTGCACGAATAAGGGAAGAGGAGTACCTTCTTGATTTGCGGTGTGGTCACCTCCACATGTCGCGCCGATCTTCTTCTTTTTACCGGAAACCGATGTTACGGAGGGTGCGAGCTTGGGCGAACCCATGGCCAAATTGTTGACTGTGTTGCCGTGGCCGTATGTCGTGGAGGAAGCAGATCCGAGGCGGTGAAGGGCGGCGTGGCAGGAACAACTCCGGTGCGATGGAGGGTGGTGAAGTTGGGCGGCAGCGGTGAGGCGCAGGACGGCGTGGTTGAACTGGCTCGATGCGGCGGCTCGGCCTCGGCTTCAACTACTAGCCGTGGAGGCGTTGCGGTTGCGGTGGGCAGCGGCGTCGGGGTATCGGCTCGGCGTGATGGAGGAGGCGGCGGTTGATGGGTGGGATGGGGTGGCGGACGGAGGGCGCCGGGTTTCATGGCTGGTGGAGAGGTAGTTTTGGTGCCCACGGAGTACGAATGGGGAATCAGACGGGCGGGGAACCATGTTTGATGCAGGGACGCTTGTTTTTGGCTTTTTGAACAGAAGATGGGGCCAGCTTGTTTGAAATTTGGGGAATGTACAAACTTTGCCCCTCTTAAATTTCGGACCTATTATGGTCGGGGTAGGATGGTAATCCCAGCTGTCCCAAATAGTGGGCGGGGCGATTTGACGCCAGCATGTGTGCTTAGGCGGCCATTGTGTATGAATGTTTTTCGGAGGCGGTTGCATGGCGTCTAGATGAAGCTACAAACCTACCACGGTTTAGACCTTTAGGCGTCGGGCCGGTAGGTTTCACGGGTCGGAGTTATTAGAAGAGTAATTTCCTTGTACTACCAAACATTGGTCTCACGCGGTTTCGCGCGAGTAGAGGCTCTTTTGGCGCTTCGTTCGAAATTTTGGAACACAAGCATTCACGTTTAGAGTACTCTTGAACTATGAGGATTGACCTAAATAGACAATGTTATATTTGACCTTGTATGTTTGAAAACCTCATTAAATTATCCGCTTCTTTTGAAATTTTGACTCTTGAAAATCCTATAACTACGATTATTTTGGAATGGAGGAGCTAAATTTGAATCTATTTTATACACGACTACATATGCTATTATGTACAAAATCAGAGCAAAGATTGGTTCCTCCATAATTTAGGTATGGTTTACAAATGCCATGATATCAAATTCAAATAATTGAATGGACTTCATGTTGAATTCGATTTTTTAAAACCACCTTAAGTTGAATTCAAATGTATGCTAGTTCATATGTAGCTATTTATAATGTCCATTGTGTAACTTTCGTATGTATAATGTGCTTTACACACACAACATGAACTATACTCATGTTTATATTTGATTGCTAAAGCGATGCATTGTCTGGAGTTCAAAATACTAACTATGTGGATCAATTGTGCCGAATAATAACATAGACATGCTCAAATTCAATAGAATCTAGATGTCGATGGATCAATGACCGCTCCTTACGCTTGAATTGCAAATATCATGATCCCATCCTAATATTTGGATACAATTTATATCTTTAATCAATGTGCAGAGCAGTCTTTTACGTGTAGTTTCACTCTCCATCGGTGGTCTCTCACACATGCTCACACACTCTCTCCCAAGGTGTCTTTCTCGCACACATGCTCTAGATATAACCCTCCCTCCCTCTCGTGACCATTTACAACTGTTTTCACTAACCTTTATCACAAGAACTCTTCCTCTCGCAAACATACACACGCACAATCCTCATCGACCCTTTCTATATACATGGACCTGCCTACGTGTCTCATGTATGCACATTATCTTTACGCCTGTCTCTCACACATTGTCTCACACCTCTCTTCCTAATCGACGAGTATGATTCTAGCAGAGCATTCTGTAGGATGCCCCTTAAAGTTAGGTTGGATGAATAGAAATATCAGAGATAAAAGGGTTACCTTAGTCCGAGGACCTAGGGTTACAAATCCTAGCCGGCTTTTGTCAGTGGACACAGAGTCCTTCACAATTCTGCTATCTTTGTCTTGTACGACTAGTCATCCATGGGTCTTCCTAAATGTGTCATGGGCCGACCAATGTGGCGTGGGGCCGGAACCGAACGAAGGGCCTCACCTCGACCCACCGGACCTCACGCGGTGACACACCTTCTGCCCCCACGTCTTATTATCTTCTCACACCCACACATACCAACACAAACACCACACACACAGAAAATTTCTCCTGGTGCCTCTATTCCCTCCCCCCTTGCATATACACACTAAAGGGAATGGAATCTCTTGTCGTGACTCATATTCGTCTCTCTCTCTAGACCACTCTCATTTCTCGTGCTATCTCTCCCACGCCCCCCCCCCCCGTCGGCCCCTCTATCCACGCGTCTTTCGAATACGTAATACACACACATACCTCTCTAGGCCCCGCCAAATGCATCAACTACACATTCACACATGTTACATCACATACCCCATTGATCTAAAAAGCCCTCTCTTCACGTTTATTTCGCATACAACATTCCTTTTGAATAAAGTGTGGCCAAAAATTTGTTTTAGAGTTTCTACATATATACAACATTACAAAGTTATATGGAGGAGTACTGACGCTAATTTGCATTGCATGGTGCCCACAATGATATTTATTCCATACTGTGGATTTGTATTTTTATATTATATACAAAGTTAGTCATAATAAAGAGAAACGAAGAGCATTTCTCTCTCCATCGCATACCCCCCCTGTACGCCCCTTTCACGTATGCACACAAAACTATCTCCAGGTCCTCTAAAAGTAAGCCCCCGGAAAACTCACGCGTGATTCATCTTTCTCTCGTGATATATGCAATGACGATCATTGTATTTGAAGCGAAAGCACGATACATACATTGGACTTCATAATCCACTCATTACGGTCACCGTTTACGTTTAGTGGTTATTATACAGTCACGGGCTCTCCGTACAACCCTGTATTTGCTCATGACATGACTAGTTGACCAGTTAAACGCTCCACGTGGCACTTCTAGTGTTGCATCACATTATCTCACTACCATCGTGCCCACCTGTCGACTTGTATCTACTCTACATCTACACTCTTATAAAATACATAAAATACACTCTTATAAAAAACAGAGTTGGTGATGATGGTGTGCCTACCATCCTGCAATATAGGCCGTCCGATTTATATCTGGCGGATAGGAAGGAAACTATGGCAATTTTGCAAAAAGGTACCCACACACCTCTCCACATTTGCAAATAAGGCCTTCCCTCGTTTATCCTTTTCTCGCACACGATAAACTACTCATACAAATGCATCTTGATACGTGCAGCATGAGCATCTTGCTAGTAAGAATGAAAACAAACGACAAAAAAATATTTTGACGGTGGTTCGAAGTCATGACCGCGGGCACAGCAGACAAGGTGGCCTTGTATTGGTATGCTGAGCCCTCTGTTTTAACACACAGGAGCTGGTGTGGTGATTGTACACACACGCACGCATGCACACGAACTGCATCGATGCAACACTCACACAAACACATGCACCCACGCACGCACGCAACACTCACACGTACACACGCAGCCACGCACGCACGCAACACTCACACACACACACGCACGCATGCATGCACACACCTGTACACCACACGACCAACACACACTCTCACGCTCAAGTGCTCAACCTACACGTGCATGCGCACACATCAGGCCCTGACAGACACATACACAACAAGGTGATTCCCGCGCACGGGTTGGAGCCTTGTCGCGCCTGCGTAAATTTGTGTTTATCTGACCTTTTCCCTATGCGAACTGACAGGTGGGACCCACAAGGAACATGGTCAATTTAACTAGTCAACATGGCGCCATGCAGACTATTTGGCCGGTCAACAGAGTGCAATCCGATGCTGAACTATGAGCAAGTGACTGGACAATCACCGCAAAACATATATAGTGACCGTAATCAACTTATTCTGAAGTTCGGTGACCGTATTACGCTTTTCTCTCTGTAGGCCCTCCAAAACAACATCTCTACACGTTCTCGCATGTTACATCTAACAACTATGCAATACAGCACTACTACTACACTCTAACACAATAAATCATATGTATTTTTAGTTTTACTAGATATCATATTGTTACTTATAATTATTCAGTTTGCATACATTAAAATTTCCTTTGAAATGTATGGCCAGTATCATCTACCGCGCGGGAAAAATCCCGCCCTTTCCTGTTTAATCGGGTTTGTATCGATGGATCGTGCGAAACAGCAAAACTATAGTACTATACAGTACAAGTGACAGTTCACGGGGCCGCCGTGTCGTGTACTCCTCCGTCGTAAGAGTGGAGCGCTCGCTTTCATAAATCTTCTAGTCCCTTTCGCCGACATGTGGGACATCAAGCTACCGGGTCCACGTGCCATAACGGAATACAGTGCAGAGCAGTCGGGGTGAAGCACCCCAGTCATGGCGTCGGTGTAGTAATGAGCAATGAGGCGTCAAATCACAAAGCTGCACCTTTCCAGCAGTTAAGTTGGAGGGACAAAGTAATAATGCTAAAAAAGAAGTTGGAGGGACGAAGCAACCATCATTTCACTCGTTGCTGAATCCGCTTCTCCCTCATCTTCTTCAACTTAACCACGTGTTGCTTCTGTCGTTGTTCTACCTCATGTGGGACACGGATCGGCTTGGTAAAGCACTGACATGTGGGACCGCATGTTAGCAAACCGCCATCCGCGCGGCAAAATCACCTCCTTTTTACTAATCTTGATTCTATAATTTTTTAAATCAATATAATTGAGATTTGTATAGATAGCACACAAGAGCAAAACCAAGTGGTACGGTTAAGGGCATCCACAATGTGTAGCCAATTGTGAAAATAACTTTTGGCATCATGGGAACCATTGTGGACGGTGTTGCCAAAGCCAAAAAGATGGAACCGAAGCTCCCTGATTGATTGATTGAAGGAATAGAAAAATGCAACGTCTCTCCTCTTTCTCCCATGCTTGGACGCATGTAGTACAATATAGAGCACATAGTCTACTCCCCTGTCCCTTCTATCACAAATCACAAAGCAGTGAGGCGTCAAATCACAAAGCACGGACCAAGCAACCATCATTTCACTCTTCGTTGACTCCGCTTCTCCATCGTCTTCTGCGAGAAACCATCTCACCGCACTAGTACTCCTAGTAGTAAAACTAGTAAAGGACTTCCTGGATGCAAATAAGGCGGTTGTCTCGGCTTGCAGGCGGCACTTGCGAACGACTTACCGTGGTCTCCCTCAATGGTGTTCTCCGTCGAACGCACTTCGCCAAACCACAAAAAAAATATCGTGGACGTCACCGCAGTGGGGAAGGAAGTCAAATATAGTTACTACCTCCATTTTTTTGTACACAAGGCCAGTATATCAAAATTACAATTTGCAAAGGGCCACTAACACTAATCGAGGCAAATTTGATGGGGTTAGCAACTAAGGACATTAATATCCCCTGCATGCATGCGGAAGTGAGAAGGTTGGTTTGCATGGCGCTGCATTAATCAAGCGATGAGGAGTGAGATGGTTAGCTCTTTGGTCTTTCGAGAAAAAATACGCATTAATTGACACGTGAAACGAGGATTTGTATCGATTAAATCCCGTGAAGGAAAACCCCGCCTTTCGTTTTTAACACTAGTACTCCTAGTACGTACGTACTTATCCTGTTTGGGTCTAGGCCTTGCATTGCCAAACTTCGCCACACATTTTTGCCAAGCTTGCCTAAAGTTTTCAAAATGAGAAGGAGGTACACTTGGCATGGCTGTCGCGGTCGCACTGCACCCTCACACGGTCTCTCCTGCACGCCGCGGTCGCACCGCACCCTCACACAGTCGCTCCTGCACGCCGCAGACCCAACCAAGGGAACGCACCCTCACTGACATGTGCTGTCGCATGTGAACAAACCAACAAACTCAGCCATCCTATCGCTGACACATAATTTTCGTTCATAGAGTATGTTTATCCAACCGCATGTTGGGGAGTATCCGTACGACCCGTGCGGTGGTCTGTTGGGGAAGAAGAAGAGGTGAGGAAGAAGGAAAGAAGGGTTAGGAGACGTAGGATATTCATCCAACCGCCTGAAATGGTAGACTGACCCAAGTCAGGCGACTTGCAAAACAAATATAGTATGTTTTTACACAGCAAAAGATCCATAAAAACAACAACATAAAGAAAACCTATCACTGCTCGCAGAAAGAGATGGCCTCGTCGTCTTTGGCTGCCGGCGCGAACCAGCCGTCGCTGCCGACGTGTGTCTCCGCACCGTGGTTGTCCTCGGCCTCCAGCTACTCGTTCACGCGGAGCGTCTGGGCGCTTCTGCGGGCGAGCACAACCAGTTCAAGTCGAGGGCGTCTGGTTCCGCTGCGGGAGGGCCTCGATGGCAGCGGCATCCGCGGCGCTCAGCGTCGAAGTCGAGCCTCCGCCGCCCGGTTCAAGTCCGGGGCGTCCGGTTCCGCTGCGAGGAGGGCATCAATGAGAGCGGCATCTGCGCGCTCTGCATCGAAGTCGAGCCTCTGCCGCCCGGTTCATGTCCGGGGCGTCCGGTTCCGCTGCGGGAGGCCTCGATGGCAGCGGCATCCGCACGCTCCGCCTCAAGTTGAGCCTCCGCCGCCCGGTTCACATCCACGACATCCGGTTCCGCCTGCAGGAGAGCCTCGATGGCAGCGGCATGCGCACGCTCCGCGTCGAGTTGAGCCTCTGCCTCCTGGTCCTCCTTTAGTATCGCCATGTTGAACCGCTGGTCCGCCTGCACCACGGGGGACTCGGGACGCCAAAGACGCGAAGTCGGCGTCCATCGTCTCATACCCATCGAGGGCCTTCGCGCGCGACCTCCGCGATGAACATTGGATCGGCTTCCTCCTCCTTGTAGCTTGGCTCCAGAGAACTTCGAGGATTGGCCCGCCACAAAGCGAGCTTGGGAACGGAGTGCAATGGCGCCGATTGCCGCCGCGATTTACGTGCGGCGCTCTGGCGTCGACATCTTGTAGTAAGTGATCTTGCGGCGCTTTCGCATGGCTTTCGGTGAACTAGGGGCGCTTGATGCGGGCTAGGGGATCGAAAGGTGGGGGAATGGGTTGGAGATTTGGTGTGGTTTTAGGGCAGTGGCTGGCGTGGGCCGAAAACGAAGGTTCCGTGTGAATAGTGGTTCCGGTGACGACCGGTCAATCGGTTTTGACTGTACATCGCTCTTGTCGCGTTGCAGCCCGGCACGCTGGTCCCTCCACGTCGCTCACCGAATGGAACGCGCTTCGTATTGCGTTTTCGCTCGCTTGTGGGACCGCAGTTGAGAGCAAACCAACGTCCCTCCCCCTCCCCCGCCCGCGTCATTTATTATACCACCACTCCCTCCGTTT
This sequence comes from Aegilops bicornis, assembly GCA_021605145.1. Lineage (NCBI taxonomy): Eukaryota > Viridiplantae > Streptophyta > Magnoliopsida > Poales > Poaceae > Aegilops > Aegilops bicornis. The sequence goes on along the minus strand of CM038674.1, from coordinate 61,161,795 downwards.
TATGCGGAGTAAATAAAAACAGAGGGAGTATACTACGGATGAGGATCCCCTGACGTGGCCGAACCCATTGAGTAACTGACATACGGGGCCTAGCAAGCATGGGGTCCGCCAGTAAGTGACCAAAAGGGAGGGTAAGGCAGGGATACCTACGTTAGAGGATCCACTTCCACTATACTACTTTGACCAAATGTTAGAGCAATAATATATGACATGCAACTTACACAAATGTTAGAGTAATAATATATGACATGCAACTTACACAAATGTTAGAGTAATAATATATGACATGCAACTTACACAAAGCATACAGGGTCTAATGCTTTTTTCGAGGCTAACTTTGACCAAATGTTAGAGTAATAATATATGACATGCAACTTACACAAAGCATACGCTCAATTTCGTATGTGAAAAGAGTTTCCAATGATATAATTTTCACATTATACATCTTATGTACTATTAATCTTGTCAATAGTCAAATTGGAAACCATCTCGAGTACAAATCTAGGAGTACGTACGAATCTAACAATATTGATTGGGCATTGTTGAATTTCATACCTTTTTTATCATAGTAGAGATACTTTGACTATACATAAAACTTATATGTAAAGTAGAAAGGATAGGAGGGAGTATATTGTATGTTCAAAAACTAAATGGACATTGAATACCCTTTATATATGATTTGTGGATGCTATGATCACCGGTTCAAAATTTTGAATCCGCCTTAGGTATCACGTGCCCCCACTCGTTCCCTCTAGATTTCATCTCGGGGTCCGGAGATCTGTTGAAAGAGGACTAGGGTGGGTACATGCGAATGATACTCGGCGGAATGTTCAAATGAGGCATGCGGGAGGATGGATCGACTGGAGGGCGACATGATCGATGGAGAAGAGGGTTGGAGAGGAATGAGAAATAAGCAAACGCCACATGATTACACTTGAACGGGTCAAATAAACAATAAGTTGTCTCGCTTGGCCTACATAGTGAAAGGCCTAATGCGCAACGCGGAGCACTGACGCTCGAATATGGCCGGGAAAACAGGGAAACCGACATGTGGGGCACACCCTTCAGGACGACGTAGCGCAGACTAGTCCAATGGAGGAGCTGGCCCACAACCTCCTCGCCACCGACAACCGTTCATGTGGGTCGTTGGGGCCAACAACGGGGCGCAGCTCCAGCACTGCCTCTGGACTCGGCGACCGCGGTCAGCGACACGCTCATATCGTCGCTAGACACGGTCGGTTTCAGTGTGCCGAGGGTGGCGTTAGTGCTGTGGTACGACCAACGGTATGTTTGGTTTGTGCCCAAGGTTGCCCCATCAAAGTATTGGGTAGCCAAAATTTTGGTTGAGGTATTGGTTGCCCATGATTTGGCCGACATTGGCAAGAAAAATGAACTAGAGTTGGCTAGAGTTCATTGGCATGCCAAAGAAATGGCAACCATCCAAACAAAGACCAATCTTTGGGTCATGACCAAAATTTTGGTTGAGGTATTGGTTGCCCATGATTTGGCCGACATTTGCAAGAAAAATGAACTAGAGTTGTCTAGAGTTCATTGGCATGCCAAAGAAATGGCAACCATCCAAACAAAGACCAATCTTTGGGTCATGACCAAAATTTTGGTTGAGGTATTGGTTGCCCATGATTTGGCCGACATTGGCAAGAGAAATGAACTAGAGGTGGCTAGAGTTCATTGGCATGCCAAAAAATGGCAACCATCCAAACAAAGACCAATCTTTGGGTCATGACCAAAATTTTGGTAAGGTGCACTTTGGCCACAATCCAAACACACCCCAACACCCGGCTCGTCGAGGATGCACGGGGCGCCGCGACGCATCCGCGGAGTGGTGTAGCACGGACAACTGCATCCTCTGGACCTGAGACCATGCCGGGTCGTCTTGCTTTTTCAATGACATGCGGGGATCACATTTGAGCAAAGGGCATCTCCAACGTTGCCACGACCGCAGCTGACTACCCTGGCACACCAAAGCCCTCGTCCCTCGCGCCGTCACGCGGTGCGTTCCCAGCCGGTGCCAGCTACACGCATTCATGTCGTTCATTCGTATGTCATCGTTAAGAGCTCGGTGCCCGAGGAACCAACTCCGGCGACTTAATGACGCACCCGGACGCTTGGCCTCACCGGAATGCGCTACTTAAAGCGGCAATGCCCAGCTAACCTCCATAGCGCATCGTCCTCCTACCTGGCACCACATCCGCCATGACTGCAAGTGCGAACGCTCTGCAGGAGGGCTTATCTTCGGGGATGAAGCTCGAGGTCGCCGCCCTCACTCAAGTCGCCTCTCGCGACGCAATAGCGGCGTAGCCGAACGTGGACGCGACCGCACAAGAGGTGGCCACGCTGCCGGCCGACGACGGGAGCACCGTCAGCCACACGTCCTACTTGCCGCCGTCCAACGTCCGACACCGCCGAGGTTGGGGACTCCTCCGAGGATGAGTAGGGCATGGGAGGCGGCAGGGAATGGTGTGCCAACTGGCTGGTCTGTATCCCGTGTTCTACTCTTCCTCGCCGGAGACCGCACCTTCACTTCACGGGTCTTGAACCCCGCCCCCGTACATAGAGATCGCAGATGGAGGACGTCGGTCGCCGCCGTAGAATAGGTTTAGGGTCGGGTTTCTTTTATTTTTCCATCCTATAAAAGTTCAAAATGTAATGAAAATCTGCCGTGTTTGCATTAATCTCGGCCGGTGTATATGAACTTCCACAATAATATACATATTGTAGGAGTTCTAGCAAGATGCCCGTTGAGTTGCATGGAAGATCAAGATCTTGTGGGAGAAAAGGATGAACGAGGGAAAGCCTTATCTGCAAATGTGGAGAGGAGTGCGGGTAAATTGTCATAGCTAGTTTCCTTCCTATTCGTTAGATATAGATCGAACATCCTATATTGCAGGATGACATGCACACCATCATCACCAACTCTGCTTTTTATTGAACCGAGACAAATCTAAAAAACCCAACTAAGCCAACCTCCCAGCATATCGTGCGGGAAAAGACCCGGCCGCGCCGTTTTAGTCGGGATTACCGGATTACTAGTAGTAGTATCGATGGATCGCGCGAAGCAACAATTTTTTTTTGAGGAGGCAAAGCACCTAGTTTAAAAGGAAAAAAGGCGGTACACTCAAAGCACTCCTGTCGCGGTCGCATTGCACCCCACACACGTTCGGTCCTGCACACAGCTCACGCCAAATGGAGCAGCGCTTGACTTGCCTCTTCAGCGACACGTGGGACTGCACTTGGAGAAACCGACCATGCGCCAAACTCCCCTGCCCACCGCGAAAATCCTCCCCACACACACAAAAGTTCCCCCAAATCTGATTCAACCGCCCTTCGCCAAATATTCCCCAAACCCCCTCCCCGTCCCCTCCACCCCATTCGCTTCGCCAAAGCCGCCCTCCCCGCAGCGCCGATACGTCGGTGCCGCGGTTCGTCGAGGGGACGCACGGCGATCCTCTCGCTCTCAGAGTACGCTCTCGTAGACTGCCGTCCTCTAGCCGCGCCGCCACCTCTGGCTACGTTCTTGTAGAGGCGCACGACGGTCAGCGCCGCCACCGCTGGCGATGTTCGTGTGGAGACGCACGGCGGTTAGCTTCTCCCACGGTACGCGCATTCTAGACTGAGGCCCCATTCATGTCGGTGTAGCGCTGAATGTTAGCTGATAGACGCTGTTAATATCACTGTTTGCCGAAGTAGTTTACTATCAATATGCTCTACTTAAGAAGCTTCCTTGCCCTGTTCTACACTCAATCTGCTTAGCTGAGATGGCATGCCAAGGCCGATTAGTTGCTAAATATCCTGCCATATATTTATTGTGATATGGTTACAATGCATGTGTTCGCTGTGACAGGAATCCGCTGTCATACGCAATACTTAGCAAGATCTGTTACATTGGACACCGCTGTTTCCTTCCCAAGGACAAGCCGCATCCTAGAAAATACCGAAGACATGTGTTCAATGCAAAGCATGAAAACCGTGATGCGCCAAAGAGGCTCACCGCCGATGAGTTGCAAGTGGAATTAAAGAAGGCCAGGCATATTACACCAGGAAACCATCCTGGTAATGGTAGCGGGAAAAGGAAGCGTGGCGCGGTAGAAGAGAGATTATTGTTTACCCGCAGGTCCACTTTGTGGGACTTGGAGTATTGGAAAGATTTGGATCTGCGGCATAATCTTGATGTGATGCACATCGAGAAAAATATATGTGACAGCATTATCGGCACACTTCTTAACATTGAAGGCAAGACGAAAGATACCTTAAAATCTAGGATTGATTTGACACACCTGGGTATCAGAAAGGATTTGCAGGTGCAAGATGAAGGTAAACCACAGGATATGGCACCAGCTGTGTACGTCTTGGACAAGGTAAAAAGAAAAGAATTCTGCGAGGTCCTATCACGTGTGAGATTCCCACATGGATTTGCTTCCAACCCTGAAAGGAGAGTCAGTGCAGATGGAAACAAGGTACAAGGGTTGAAAACTCATGACTGCCATGTCCTACTTCAAAGGGTTTTACCTGTTATCCTTAGAGGATTGGGCATACGACTTATACTGAGAGCAGTTGCGAGTTGGGACAATTCTTGAGAACTCTGCAGTAGAAATATCAGGATAGATGCTTTGGAGCGTCTTAGAGACAAGATACCAACTATCCTATGCGACCTTGAGAAGATATATCCTCCAGCCTTCTTTGATGTGGTGGTGCATTTGGCTGTTCATCTACCTGATGAGGCACTACTTAGAGGTCCAGTACAGTATGGCTGGATGTACCCTATTGAAAGGCGGCTAGGCACTTTCAAGGGCTATGTTAGGAACAGAGCTAGACCCGAGGGTTCCATTGCAGAGGCCTACATTGCTACAGAAGCGTTGACATTCTGCTCAAAATAGATTGAAACAGCTGATCAGCTTAGCAAAGAGGTGGGTGAAGACAATCCCGGGCTCAATGTTTTCGATTATTCTGTTCGAATTACAGGGAAGAGTCGACAAGAGGACAAACCTAAAGATTTGGACAAAATGGTTTGGTATGTGTTGAATAACATCACGAGATACTACCTTATATCAAGTAAGTGCAGTACTGCAGCTTATACATCATAATCTACTAAACTTGCAGCACATTCTCATATATTTAGATGTTTGACGCGATCACTATGTGGTGCATCATCTACAAAGAGGAGTTACTACCGCAAAATCCAAGAAACATTGACAAACTGGTTATGGCAGGATTTGCGAAATGGTTCAAGAACCATGTAAGCTTTTGAAGTGCACTGTCAGTTTTTTTAATATATTGAGTACATAAGATGATCAGCTTGTCTATTTTTAACCATAGGTTAAGAAGATGCGGGAGGATGGGTAGGCAGTTGATGATGCCCTTTACTCACTAGCAATGGGTCCTGATACTCGGGTAAGACATTATGAATCTTGCGTTGTTGGAGATGTGCGCTATAACACCCTTGCATGAGACGAAGGCAGGAAGACACAACACAGTGCCATCATGAGCACGGATACGTATGACAAAGAGACAACTGGAATGTATGCTAACATAACAGAAATTGTTCAGTTGCAGTATATCTCCAGTTTCGAGGATCATCGGTGTGTGGTTCTATTGTGTTGTCGTTGGTATAACCTGTTTCCCAGGATCAAAAACCCAGAGCTGATGATTATTTCAAATCCATCAATGTCAAGGCGGCGTACCAGACCAGCGAGCCCTTTATTTTGGCAAATCAAGCAACACAAATATTTTTCTTGGAAGACACATTTGCACGTAGCGATGACTGGAGAGTATTGCAAAGGTTTGAGCAGAGGAATTCGTTTAATGAAGTTGCACAACAAGATGATGCTTACACTGCTCCTGATGTACAAGATAGCACAGATGTTTCTAATATCTTTGAGAACCATCATGTCAATGACGCCGGCGAAAAGATTGCCTGCCGTGCTGTGGACATACAAGAGTTGATGAAGAAGAAGCCAACGTTCGAGGACGTTGAGGACGAAGAAGAAGATGACACCGTGGGGAATTACGATTCAGACTGATACACATGGCAAAGATGTTGACGCTGCTGCTGCGGATGATGATTACATTGCTTTTGTCGTATTTGCCTGTTAGAAGACGTTTTTTATCTACTATGTGAAATTGTGTTTGCTATGACAACTGAAACCTGATGAACATGTTGTTTAGTATTTTGCTGTGAGAACATCACTTGTTATGTATGCTGAGTTGTGTTTGGTGATTGTATGACAACTAAAACATGATGACATTGTCGTTTACTTGTACTCATATTTGGTTGTGAAACTTGAATTTGATGACATAGTTTGCTGTTGGACTGCAATTTGCTCGACGTCTTCGAGCGGGAACAAAGCTGACCCGACAGGGCCTCTGCTATTTATTTATTTATATGAGCAAAAGGGGATACCCCCTGATTTCCGTTAATAGAAATCATTAGATGTTCACAACACTACGCCCAGCCTGCTACACAAGTTTCATTCATTACTAGTTTTAGCAAAGTGCTCATGTCGTAGCCACTGAATACATCACGAGTGCTACATACACTTCAAATAAAGAGACAATCATCCTACAGAGCACATTGATTTTGCCCATTATCTTCACAAGCTCTTTCATCTCCTCATTGCTGTCAAGGCCGTTCAGCAAGAATTGTTGTAGCCATGATCGGAGGAACTGCATCTTTAACCTTCGCTCTGCGTCTTCCTCTTCTGTCGTTCCTTCAGTTACTTGTCCAACACCCCAACCTGCTGGTATTGGGATTCCTCGGCTAACCAAATAATCAACATAGTTGCATTCCCCCACATCAACAACTTCCTAGAAATACAAATCACACGAATCTTCCCTTTTCTGCACGAATCAAATTGAAAGATCATCAACCAAACTATTAAAAAAATTAGCAACTGAAAGCAGCAGAACAACACTTAAACATATTATTACCCCATGATTCGGGCATTTGTAGAAGACTCAGCCAGGGTTGCGGATTGTGGTTGAGACGCGATGGATGACTATGCGTGATTTGCAGCAGTGGCACCACACCAACGGCAGCGGGTTGCGATGAGCAATCGGCTGCGGTGTGCGTGCCGGGGGTGTGATGAGACCCACAGGCGATGAATGCGGGTGGCGACTTGGCACATATCTGGTTGTTGCCGAAGAGCGGTGGATGAGTAGCCAGCGGACATGGTTGCTGCGGCGAGCTTCGATGCTAGGCGTAGTAAGTAGAGAAGAGGAGAAGCGAGCGTTGGATATGTCGGTTTCATTACTTGCGAGTAGCATAGCACCATATATAGTCATAGTCTAGGTTTGGATTCGAACCAGCTACGAGAACGCGTCTTTCTTTTTTCTAAAACTTCGCAACGTCTCTTTCTTTGGTACACTAGCTTGTTCTCAGACGCCTTCCCAAGTCTTTGATTTTCTTTCCCTTTTTTGCAAGGAAGGAAGGAGGACAAAGTTGAGAGTTCCTCGGACTCGAACCCAAGACCTCTCGGTTGAAAACCAAGGGTGCTAGTCACTTATGTGGCGAGCGTTCCACTGTGAGGAGGACGGCAGCATTTAACGCATTTTCCTCGCAATTTTGTTCCTATATATAAAAAAGTATGCTACTTGGTGTCCGCTTAGTCAAAAAACGATTGTGCCAACCTTGATCGTTGTATTGACATTCGCGTTTCTTCAGTCTCTTCTTCCTTGAGCCGCCAAAGCCAAACCAGCGCCGGCGGGACCGCCTGCTCCCGCCTCCCACGGCTGGCTGTGATCTTCCCCGGCTCCTGTTCGTTCCCGTCCGAGGCCTCACCATCGTCCTCCGCCTTGGTTCGCTCGCCGCGGCGCCGCCCTCCGGTGTTGTCAACATGGTCAACAACCGAGAGGAATAAGGAGATGACTGTACATGGTGAGGATGACAGTAGGGACCCAGCAGCGCGCGCAGTAATTTTGTTTTTTCGGGACGGAGAAGGGTATCAACTGGGTTGTGCGGGACCCGTGGCCCGTCTAGCCCAGGCTTTTATTTCATATGTTTAGCACATGACCAACCCAGTTTGTTTTTTTCCTTTCTGAAAAATGGCTAGCCAACTATTTTGTTTTTTGCAGAATAACCAACATAGGCCTACTTGCTTTTCTATGCCCTGCTAGGCCAGAAATCTTTCAAGACGAGGAGGGATGCATTTTGCCTAGAAAATGGGCTATAAGTAATAAGAAATGGGCTATAAGTAATAATAAATGGGCTATAAAATGAAAAAAATACAGCAAATAGGCAGTTAGTTCCAAAATATTGTTTTCTTTCGGATTTTGATATTTTAAATTTCATTGTTTTTGTGTGGGTAAAATTTCATTGAATTTAAGTTAAGGTATATTTAGATTTGAAATTAATTTGAATCTAGCTAGAAATTCCGGGCTGTATGCTGTTTGGGACAGATTTGGAGGCTGACTTGTGGGTCTACTAGGTTGACGTGTACTTTGGCTTTGTCAACTTAGTCCACAAACGATTCTAGCAGCAGTGACCATTGGATGTTAATCCAACGGCCGTGTGTATTCTTCAATATCTGATCTTCTTGCTCCAGCCGCCCAAACCAGCTCTGGTGGGACTGCCTGCTCCCGCCTCCCGTGGCCGGCTGTGCTGCCGCACAGGCCGCACCGCCCCACCCTACTTCATTGTTGGCCAGGCCATTCCTCTACTCACCCACACCTCCTGTTATTTTCCGGCGACGGCAGCCGGACCGATGGCTCTCGTACTCCCCACGCGTGGGCAACCATTGTCGAGTCTTCCCGGCTCCGTGTCGTTCCTTCCTAGGCCTCGCCGTCGTCCACCGCCATGGTGCTCTCGGCGCTGACCTGGTCAACGTGGTCAACGAACGACATCCATCGGCCGTGGACTGTACGTGCAAAATAATGATTCCTCCACCTGACAGCTGGGACCCACCGGAAGGGCCTCTGTATTTCGCGAAAAAAACGTTCCCCCCGCTGACATGTCGGACCCACCAGCTATATCTTCGCATGCAAGGAAGTGCCTCCTTATTACGCACAAAAAAATGAATACCCACCCTGCTAGCTGGGACCCACCATAGTGGGAGGATGACTTGTGGGCCAACTAAGTTGACGGGGACGGAAGGCTTTGTCAACTTAGTCAATATAAACGATTCTAGCTCCAGTGACCGTACGATGTCCATCCAACGGCCGTAGTGCTTCTTCAACCTCTGGTCTTCTTGCTCCAGCCTCCCAAAGCAGCGCTGGTCGTGCCGAATGCTCCTGCCTCCCGTGGCCGGATGTGCTGCCGCGGAGGCCTCACCGCCCCTACTATTTCCACCGCTGGCCAGGCCCTGCAGCGATGGCAGCCTCACACCGCAGCCGAACCAGTGAACCCTCATACACCTCTCCACGCGGGCTTCCACTGCCACGTCTTCCCCGGCTCCCCGTCGTCCCCTTCCTAGGCCTCGCCGTCGTCCACCGCCCTGGTGCTCTCGGCGCGGCGTGGTCAACATGGTCAAGGAACGACTTCCATCGGACATGGACTGTACGTGGAGAGGCTGACAGCTGGGTCCACGGCCGCAGCAAGGAAGTGCCTCCTTATTACGCGGATTATTCCTCCACCTGACAGCGGGACCCACCGGACGGGCCACCGTATTTCGCGAAAAAAATGTTTCCCCCCTGACTGCTGGGACGCACCAGCTACACCTTCGCACGCAAGGAAGTGCGTCCGGGCAAAAAAATGATTCGCCCCCCTGACTGTTGGGACCCACCAGCTACATCCTCGCACGCAAGGAAGTGCGTCCGGGCAAAACAAAACGATTCGCCCCTGACTGCTGGGACCCACCAGCTACATCTTCGCACGCAAGGAAGTGCACGGCGGTCGGGATCCACACGGTCGAAGCGTGCGTGGCGTTGTCATTACGATCGCGAACGTATGCGTGCATACTAGTCGATGTAGAGCGCGCCGCGTGTCGTCAGAGAGGCGCACACGTAGCATGTACGCACGTCTGGCGGCCGAGTGCAAGAAAGAAAATACAGCCATGTATGCGTACGTACGGCTAGAGCTCGTATACATGGCTGTGTCGGAACGGAGAAACAGCGTCGTCGTCGTGTTCATCGGGAGGCAACGGAATGTGTCGTGTTCATCGTGAGGCAACGAAACGCGTGGGAGCTAGCCGGCTGGGTTGGAACGGAATGCGTGGTCGTGTTCATCGGTAGGGCTTGGACGGAACAGGCGATGGAAACGAGGCCTGGCGTACCGCACAACGGAGGAAACGGACCTCCTACGTTTGGAACAGGGTCCTATTGATCGGGAGGGGTGTGGCGTACAGCAAAACGGAGGAAACAGACCTCCTATGGTCGAAATGGAGGTCCTGTTGATCGGGAGGGGTGTGGCGTACCGCAAAACGGAGGAAACGGACCTCCTACGGTCGAAACGGGGGTCCTGTTGATCAGGAGGGGTGTGGCGTACCACAAAACGGACGAAACGGACCTCCTACGGTCGAAACGGGGGTCCTGTTCATCGGGAGGGGTGTGGCGTACCGCAAAATAGGACTCCACGGGATACTGTTCATCTCCACCATCGACCTCCTCTAGCCACCACGGGCTACCGTCGACCTCCTCCAGCCTTCACGGGCTCCTGTTCATCCAGCCTCCACCGTGCGCTACTCCACCGGCTACTGTTCAACCACCCCTCCACCATCTACTGTTCATCCAGCCCTCCACACCACGGGGTCATGTTCAACCACCCCTCCACGGGCACCCCTCCACCATCTACTGTTCATCCAGCCCTCCAAAGACACCACGGGTCCTGTTCATCCGTGAGGCAACGCCACCTCTCACTGCTCATCCAACCCCCCTCCCGCATAGCGCTCACTGTTCATCCTAGAGGCAGCATCGATCGGCTTGATTAGCGGCGATGGCGAAGGAATCGCCGATCGGGTTCGATTAACGACCATCCAACGATCGCTCGGGTTCGATACACTACTAGGAAAACCCTTACCAAGATGGCGCTGGTTTTTGGCTATTAGTAGCGCGGTAGCGCTTTCGCTACGGGCGCTACAGCTATTTTTAGCAATACCGCTTGTTTGAACCAGCGCTACTGCTATCTGTAGCGCGCCTCTGTCCATCGCTACTGCTAATACTAGTAGCGTGGCCCTTCAAAAAAACGCTACTGGTAAGCAGCGCTGCTACTACTCCAATACCCACGCTACTGCTACTATTTTCTTTTTTTTATGTTGCTGTATTCGTATTTTTTTCAGGTTTTATACAGTTACAACATACACTGGAACTATATGAAAAAGGAATGTCTCATCATCATCATCGAAGTGGTACAACATAGTCTCATCATATCAACATAGTCTCAACACAAATGATGTCGATCTCATCATCATCTTGAAATAGCGATACAAGTTAATGATCACATGTCTCTTACATTGTCACCGTAGACACATGTTTCATCATCTACCTAAACTAAGACATAAACGATAAGAGCGATCCACGATGATCAAAAGCGGTATGATGTAGTAGTTTTTCTTGGCGCTGGTTACGAATCCCTGTTGTGCTATGAATCTCAAGTAACTAGCTTGACTTCCGCTCTGCTATCATACCCTTTCGGCTTCCCATTTGGAGAAGCCGAGGACTTGGGCCTGAAACTCGCCACTCATCATACACACCGGAACATGCCCTACATACGACATACCACTTCCTCGCCATTGTTGATCTATATACCTGTCGAGATGCACATATATATACCATGAAGCGAATTCAACAAAACAGTTATGAAATAGAAGCAACATATATAGTAAACATAGTTAACAAATTTCATCGTACCGAAAGTAATTAACTAGAGCGCGGCACCATACATCTAATAGTTTCGTCGTTGTCGGTGTCAAAACTGGCGGATCTCAGGTAGGGGGTCCCGAACTGTGCATCTAGGCGGATGGTAACAGGAGACAAGGGACACGATGTTTTTACCCAGGTTCGGGCCCTCTCGATGGAGGTAAAACCCTACTCCTGCTTGATTAATATTGATGGTATGGGTAGTACAAGAGTAGATCTACCACGAGATCAAGAGGCTAAACCCTAGAAGCTAGCCTATGGTATGATTGTTGTTCGTCCTACGGACTAAAACCCTCCGGTTTATATAGGCACCGAATAGGGTTAGGGTTACACAGAGTTGGTTACAATGGTAGGAGATCTACATATCCATATCGCCAAGCTTGCCTTCCACGCCAAGGAAAGTCCCATCCGGACACGCGACGAAGTCTTCAATCTTGTATCTTCAAAGTCCAGGAGTCCGGCCAAAGGCTATAGTCCTCTATCCGGACACCCCCTAATCCAGGACTCCCTCAGTAGCCCCTGAACCAGGCTTCAATGACGACGAGTCCGGCGCGCATATTGTCTTCGGCATTGCAAGGCGGGTTCCTCCTCCGAATACTTCATAGAAGATTTTGAACACAAGGATAGTGTCCGGCTCTGCAAAATAAGTTCCACATACCACCGTAGAGAGAATAATATTTACACAAGTTCAATCTGCTGACGTATTCCGCAGCATGACATCACACCACAGCCAAGCCTTTATTCGAATCGTTTTCACTGTCCAACCTCAGCGCGTTTAGCAAGGCAGTTTCCTTGGCACGTCTTGTCAAAGCAGAGATCGTGTCCCTTTATTCCGGGATTCTCATCAATACGGGCGTGGGTAACCCAACCGCGCCATTGATTATGGCGCTTGGGAGATAAGCGAGTTTTATCAGGCCGGCGGGGACGCATAGCTTTGTCCGTCCATATAAGGGGATAAGGATCCACTTTTCCACACACGCCTTCTTCCTCCTTTGCTTATCCATTTCCGTGCACTCGAGATCCAGCGCCCAAGTCCGCACATCCCACCTCAACCTTCTCCAACTATGTCTGGAGCGGGAGGCAAGTGGATGGCCTCCTCCGTCACGGAGGGGCACATCAAAAGCTGCGGAAGGCGGATACTTGTCCGACGACATCGCGCATAGGCTCCCCAACGAGGGCAGCTCATCCCCACCCCAGGCCCCATGAGAGGGTGGTGTTCCTCCCCACTTCCTCCATGGACTAGGGTTTCCACTTCACCCATTCGTCCGGGGGCTCATGTTCTACTACGGCCTAGATTTCCACGATCTGGCCCCGAATTTCATCCTCAACATCTCGGCATTTATCGTCGTGTGTGAGGCCTTCCTCTGCATCCAGCCCCACTTCGGCTTATGGCTGAAGACCTTCAATGTCAAGCCGAAGGTAGTGGGCGGCCGCCAAGTGGAGTGTGGAGGTGCCATGGTGGGCAGGATGGCCAACGTTCTATGGCTCGAGGGCTCCTTTGTGGAGACCATAAAGGGGTGGCAATCGGGGTGGTTCTACATCACCGAGCCGCGCAACTCTCAATGGGCGGCGGCCCCCGAATTCTTATCTGGCTTCCCTACATGGCTCACCTCATGGAAAGAGACGGGCCTGACGTGGGGTAATTCGGAAGAGCTGGCCGGACTCCAAACCTGCGTCCGAAACCTGGTGGACAAGAATCTCAAGCTTGTCAACGTAATCCAGGTGATGCTCATCCGCCGGATCGTCCCATGCCAGCAACGGGCCTTCAACTTGTGGGAGTTTGATCGGGCACAACACCGAACCTTGAGCCGGCTCTTCGACACTACGTACGAAGATGCCTGGAAGGTGCTGTACAAGGGCGCCGTAGCTCCCGCATCCGCTACAGAAGATCGCGGATTCAGCTCGCAGCATCAAGCCAGCGAGGTAAGTTATTTCACCCTTTACGGGACTCCTTTTTCATAGTTTGACTCTATGCGGGATCTAAAACTCCCTCACCTTTGACAGGACTGGCTGAAGACGTCCGGACAGATCGATCCGGCTCCCTTGCCGAAGACCAGCCGGACGCCCGATTAGCCAGGGCTGCTGGTTCCGGCACCTCACGTGGTGCCGGAAAATAAGGCCAAGAAGGAGGCCACGGGAACTCGAAGGAGTTCCCGGCGCCAGGTGTTGTCGGACTCATCGTCCAATGACGCCGAGGCGGACTCCTCCCGCGAAGACGAGGAGGAGGAAAAAGAGGCCTCTTCCCCGGTGGGGGGAGAGAAGAAAAGGAAGGCCGCCCCAACTGGGGAGGCCGAAGGGTCCAAGAAGGGAAGGACCCTTCCTCCGGACTACACCGCCAATGCCAACGACGGCGAAGAGGGATTGGCTCCAAGGACCAAGCCCCTGGCGAAATCGTAAGCGTCCGGACACCAGAATAACTCATGGCGTTCCATTTGTCGCACAGCATCTTATAATGCCGAATATAACCATGCAGCCTGCCCAAGGATGGGCTCGACGATTCATCGAGCGGCTCCCTGGATTCATCGGAGGTGAAGAGCACCTCACTTCCAACCGCCTCGTCTCCTCCCGCCACGGATGACGCCGGGGTGGAGTCCCAAAAGGGGCCCAGCCAGGAGGAGGTGGCTATGGAGGCGCCGCAAGGCGACCTCCCGGAATCCAGGCTCAAAGGGGATAAAACCCCAAAGGGCTTCAAGTCCGGCCCTGTGCCGGACTCCGTACCGGAACCTTCAGTGGTTCCGGAGTCCGACAGGCGACCCCTTCGTAAGAAGGGCAAGACTGCGACGCCGGTGACCTCCGTCCAACCAGATAAAGAAGGCAAGTAATACCTTGTGGGAATATTTAAAAGATGTGTTTGCAAAAAATGACAGGAATAACGTGAATATTGCAGGGGGCACGAACGAGGTGGCGACCACGAAGGAAGCGGTGTCCAAGGCGAAAGCAATGCGGCGCGGGCGCACCGAGCGAGAGAAGCAGGAGGCGCGGGTGGCGGAGGTGCGGCAAGAGCTCCAAGCTCACGTGGAAAAACACGAGAGTTTGGAGCGTGACTCGAAGAGATGAGAGTCCGAGCTCGCCTCGGCCCTTGAGAGCGCCAAGGCCGCTAAGGCCGAAGCCCAAAAAGCCCTCCAGGAGATTGAGGCGATGAAGAAGATAGCGGCGGGTAAGGCATTCTATATGCAAAGCAAGCATGTGAAAGTGAATTATCTGTTACTTACCCAAATCCGGAGCTCTCCAGGAGCATTCGCGGATCTGCCCTGCAGTGTGGCTGATGCTGCCGCATTCTACCGAGCCGAGGAGGGAAGCTCGACGGAGAAGGTGTTCTGGTCTCAATATGCTGAGGCCGGACACCTGGTGCCCTTAAGCGACTAGCTGAAGCAGCTAGTCGAGCTCCATAAGGTGGCCGTACAGGACATGAAGGGCCTCATAGTTTGACTGTGGCCTAAGGAAGCCATGCCTGGGAGCTACTTCGGGCTGGTGAGGCGGCTGGTGGACGCCTGTCCATGGGTTGAAGTCATCAAGTGCTCCGTCTGCATCGAAGGTGCCCGTAGGGCCCTTGCCCTTGCTAAGGTGCACTGGGGCAAGATGGACGCTGAGAAGCTTGTGACGGACGGACCACCACCGAAGAAGGAGCATCGCAAGCCTGAAATGTATTATGATAGCGTCCTGAAGGGTGCCTGCCTTATAGCGGATGAATGCTGCAAAGATATAATTTTTTAGTAGACTCGCATTTGTTATCCTGTACGCTGAAAACTTGTTCATATGCGCTGAGCAACACTGTTGAATTTAAAATATTACCTTATGTGCGGCCGTTTATTAAATTTGAGAGATGGCGAGTCGTCGGCTTCAGCCCCCATGCCACGAGTGCTGGGGTGTTCGGGATAAACTTGAGCGCTCTTGTTCCCATTCTTGGGTCCTTCGAGGGAGGCGCTCAACGCAACGAACAAGGCAACCGGACTATAATGCTTGAACACTCTCACTTAGCCATAGAATTCTATAATTTTAAATTTCGGCGAAGCCCCTAGTATTCGGAAGACCGAGTTCGGGGCACTATCCACGCCTTAGGACGGACAATGCCGACTCCTCGCTCTAAGCGGCATAAGTCTTTAGGGACTCGAAACCCTCTCGAATAGCGACCGGCTCTCGCCCTATCATGACGGTCAGTTTTAGCTTTCTCCACTGAGGTGCTTAACCCAGCTCAACTGGGGCACAATCGCAGTGGTTCTCCCAGCGCTACCTTAGCCGATATAATGGAACATAAGGTACCAAAACATGGGAGCCGGGCAAACCCAACTATTGACCCAAGATATGATTCGGAGCCGATGCATATAATGCTATAAGTTCGGGGTGCCGCACTTGTGAAAGTGTTCGGACTTATCACACCATATTATGGGGTACTTAAGCCCCTGGTGTATTGCCCGTACCAAAGTGTACGGTTGCACAATGTCATAAATGAACACATATATATATAGAAAAAAGGGAACTCAATAATAGGCAGAAGCTATATATTGTTTATTCAAAAGGGCTGCGAAGAGCGAGCGATACAAATAGTGCGATAAGCAAGGGACGGGACTTTTTAACATGTCTCCCTCCAGGGGTAAGCCGCGGAATGGTGTGTAAAACAAATATATTGCTCGTAATAGAGACCACCTGGACACTCGACGTAGCTTTCTGCTTCCCTGGTATTGCATCGTGTCTTCGGCGGTTCTAATGCCGGATAGGGCTTCGTGAGAATGGAGTCCTGAAAGTAAAAAGAAAGAAGAAAAGAATGACGTGAGAACGGTTGAGCCGCATTCTGGGCATGTCGTGGTCGTTCCCCTTCCCCTATGCCCATGGTATTTCCCGAGCGTAATTATGTACGCGTAGTACTGGTTTCGCAATTTCGCGAGGGCTGGGGCTTGGGCCGCATTGCTATGCGTGCTCGGAACGTGCCAGGCGGTCTTGTTGTAGGTTACTCCGGGCGCGCTTGACGGTGTCCGGGTGTTTAACAGCTGGACTCGAGAATTGCCTTAAGAGGCTGCTTTGTACTTCCGCCCGCGAGGGTCAGCTGTATGCTCCTCCGTCCGGAGGGAGCGTTCGGTGTTTCCATTGACCGTAATGACTCCTCGAGGGCCTGGCATCTTGAGCTTGAGATATGCGTAATGCGGCACTGCATTGAACTTTGGAAATGCGGTTCGTCCGAGCAGTGCGTGGTAGCCGTTGCGGAACGGGACTATGTCGAAGATTAACTCCTCGCTTCGGAAGTTATCCGGGGATCCGAAGACCACTTCAAGTGTAACTGAGCCCGTATAGTTGGCCTCTACACCTGGTATGACGCCTTTAAAGGTCGTCTTTGTGGGTTTAATCCTTGATGGGTCTATGCCCATTTTGCGCACTGTATCCTGATAAAGCAAGTTCAGGCTGCTGCCGCCGTCCATTAGTACTCTAGTGAGGTGAAATCCGTCAATGATTGGGTCTAGAACCAATTGGGCGAATCCGCCATGGCGGATGCTAGTGGGTGGTCCCTTGATCAAAAGTGATCGGGCAGAAGACCACGGGTTGAACTTTTGGGGCGATCGCTCCATCGCATATATCGTCCCTTAGCGCATGCTTCCGCCTCCCTTTTGGGTATGTGGGTTGCGTATATCATGTTCACCGTCCGCACTTGCGGGGAAGCCCTTCCGTCCTCTATTGTTCGGGCGGTCGGGCTCCTCCTGCGTCATCGCTATGCAGCCCCTTGTCATTGTTTTCGCATTCTACTTGTTCACTGCTTGAACACCCAACAATCCCTGTTGGTGTGATTGGCTGGCTTTTCGGGGGTGCCATGTATCTGGCACGAGCGATCGAGTATTCGGTCCAAATTGGACGGGCCCGGAGTATTTCTTTTAAATGGCTTTTTCTGCTGACCGGGTTTAGAGCCTCTGAATCCGGCATTGACTGCCGTATCCTCAGCATTATCGTCGTTAATGCGGCGCTTGTGCTTGTTGCGACGCGACCTGCCACTTCTGTCCTTGGTATCCGAATTACCAGGGCTCTTGGTCATGTTGTTACTACGAGCTAGCCAGCTGTCCTCTCCCGCGCAAAAAGCGGGTCATGAGTGTTGTGAGGGCTGCCATGGATTTTGGCTTTTCCTGTCCTAGGTGCCGGGCAAGCCACTCGTCGCGGATGTTGTGTTTGAAGGTTGCAAGGGCCTCGGCATGCGGACAATCGACGATTTGATTTTTCTTGGTTAGGAACCGTGTCCAGAATTGTCTGGCCGATTCCTCTGGCTGCTGAATTATGTCGCTTAGGTCATCGGCGTCTGGTGGTCGCACATATGTGCCCTGGAAATTGTCGAGGAATGCGGCTTCCGTGTCTTCCCAACAACCAATTGACTCTGCTGGCAAGCTGTTAAGCCAATGTTGGGCTGGTCCTTTAAGCTTGAGTGGGAGGTATTTGATTGCGTGTAGATCATCACCGCGGGCCATGTGGATGTGAAGGAGATAGTCCTTGATCCAAACCGCAGGATCTGTTGTGCCATCGTATGATTCAATGTTTACGGGTTTGAAACCCTCAGGGATTTGATGATCCATTACTTCATCTGTGAAGCATAGTGGGTGTGTGGTGCCTCTGTATTGGGCTATATCATGACGCAACTCAAATGAGCTTTGTCTCATCGTGTTCGCCCGGCCGAATTGCCATATCCGCGTGACGGTTATAAATCACGCGTGTCGTGGGCGCCCACGCGATCCATAGATCGATCTTGTCTGCCTTGCCTTGTCCTCCAATATATCTCGTGAGGTCCGGGCGCATTTCCCAGCGCCTTTGTATTTTTTGAGCGCGCGGGTGCGGCTTGAGTTGAGGGCCGAGAGGCCTCTGTCATGACCACGAGGTGGCGGTCATCCATATCATGCACCGGTGATGTAGGTTTGGGTGCTTCCTCCTCTAATCGGGTAGCAGCCTGCGTCTTAGGTAGCTCTTGGAGGCGCTTGAGTTCATACTCTTCGGCCGCAAGGACTTCAGTCCATCTGTCAGCTAGAAAATCTTGGTCAGCTCTAAGTTGTTGCTGCTTTTTCTTGAGGCTGCTTGCCGTGGCCATGAGCCTGCGTTTCAAACGCTCTTGTTCGACTGGATCCTCGGGCACGACGAATTCATCGTCGTCGAGGCTTGCCTCATCTTCAGAGGGAGGCATGCAATTATCGTCCTCTACCTCTTTTTCTGCCGCTCTCTCATGCGGGCTGGCTTCTCCATCCTCCTGCACTGAATCTTGCTGGAGGGCCTTGTCTTTGGCACTGTCCGGGGTGTTATTGTCTCCCGTGCCGGAATCACCGTTTTTGCTGTGGCGGGATTTAGAGCGGCGCCGCTGACGCCGGCGCCTAGGCTGTTTCTTGGAGGGGTCATCCTCCGCTGTTCCATCGCCATTCCCATCTTTTGGGATGTCCACCATGTATATGTCGTATGACGAGGTGGCCTTCCAATGCCCTGTGGGACCTGGTTCTTGGTCGTCTCCTGCATCGTCGTCCATACCGTCGATGTCTTCAGAGTCGAAGTCGAGCATGTCGGTTAAATCTTCGACAATGGCTACGAAGTGGGTGGTGGGTGGGCTTTGATTTTCTTCGTCGTCCGCATCCCAACCTTCCTGACCATAATCCGGCCAGGGCTCTCCTGATAAAGAGAGAGACTTTAGTGAATTCAGAATGTCGCCAAAGGGCGAGTGCTGAAAGACGTCCGCGGCGGTGAACTCCATAACCGGCGCCCAGTCGGATTCGACTGGCAGGGGCGCGGAAGGCTCGGAGTCCAGAGAGGAGTCCGACACCTTGGAGTTACGAGCTTCGCAAAGGACGGGGTAGGTGTATGGCTCAATCCCCGTAGAGATCGCAGCCCCCGAGGCGGTGTCCAGCCACCCGTCCTCGATCGGCGTGGTCGGCTCCAAGCTAAAGGTCGGAGCAGACTCTGGTGCGGCCTCCATGACACTGTTCGGCGGCAGAGCTAGATCATGCCCCTCGTGACAGTGCGGCGCGCTTGGCTGTGGCTCGAACCCGTCGAAGATCAAGTCTCCGCGGATGTCAGCCGTGTAGTTCAAACTTCCAAATCTGACCTGATGGCCAGGGGCGTAGCTTTCAATCTGTTCTACATGGCCAAGCGAATTGGCCCGCAGTGCAAAGCCGCCGAATACGAAGATCTGTCCGGGGAGAAAAGTATCACCCTGGAGCGCATCGTTATTGATGATCGGAGGAGCCATCGGGCCTAAAGATGACGACACAGAGGAACTCTCAATGAAAGCACCAATGTCGGTGTCAAAACCGACGGATCTCGGGTAGGGGGTCCCGAACTGTGCGTCTAGGCGGATGGTAACAGGAGACAAGGGACACGATGCTTACCTGTGTTCGGGCCCTCTCGATGGAGGTAAAACCCTACTCCTGCTTGATTAATATTGATGATATGGGTAGTACAAGAGTAGATCTACCACGAGATCGTAGAGGCTAAACCCTAGAAGCTAGCCTATGGTATGATTGTTGTTCGTCCCTACGGACTAAAACCCTCCGGTTTATATAGGCACCGAATAGGGTTAGGGTTACACAGAGTCGGTTACAATGGTAGGAGATCTACATATCCATATCGCCAAGCTTGCCTTCCACGCCAAGGAAAGTCCCATCCGGACACGGGACGAAGTCTTCAATCTTGTATCTTCAAAGTCCAGGAGTCCGGCCAAAGGCTATAGTCCGGCTATCCGGACACCCCCTAATCCAGGACTCCCTCAATCGTACTGAGAGATTCGAAGTTTCGTCGTACATAAAGTAACAAGTAACTAAACAGACACATTGTTTTTAAGCAGTGCACTCTTCCCATCTGTCCATATCCGGAAGGGTGCACCCAAGCTTAGTGAAAGGCGTCATGTCCTGACGCTGTAGGGCAATGCGGGTTCGGACGTCAGCTCGCGATATTGGGCCGCCGTAGAACATCCCATTCTCTTCGAGGACATCTTTGATGATGATGGACGCAATTTCCTGTTGGATCCGGTAGAAATCATTTCGAAGTCGATTATCCGGCACGGCTCCAAAGGCTTCGTCCCATCTCTGGATATGGGTATTGGATGAAGATTTCATGCAAAGTGATTGTACATCCCTTCAGACTCCATCATTAGATGGATGACGTAGAATCCATCATTCTCACTTCTTGCCGGTTCTTTGGATGCAATGAAGTCGATCTTGTGGCTAAATCAAAGCCCGGCCTTATTTGTTTTTTTATATTGGACGTAGCCACCCCGCATGCTGAAGCCCTGTATAGCTCTGTCTAGAACATACTTTATGTGTGTGTAATCTTTCTTCTGTATGTTCTTCGACGGGTCCAAATATAGAGGCGGGAGTAACGCGGGTAAAGAACAATGAGAACGGCACGACACCCCCCGCTGTGCAAAATACATGATCAAGTTTAGCCTCCATGCGTGCAAAGTAACTATTGAAATGCACGAAAGGATGTATGTGTTATAGTGCTATCCGCGGATGTCTTACCTGGGATGATAAGGTAGGAGAATCGTTTCTTTGTCCTTATTGCTGACCAATAATTCTTCGATGTCTTGACTCGCATATTGACGGTTGGCGTCGTTGATTGACAAGAAGCCCTCATGCATGTAGTATGGGTCCATGACCGCAAGACCGGTGACTTGCTCTCTCCTGACGATGTAGTTCATGTGCAGCGCATACAGGCGGACGAAGGTAAAATCGAGTGTCCTCATTTGAAACATCTGGAAGATGTAATCAAACCTCAGGAAGAAGAGGTCCGCGGGGCATGTGTGGACTTACATCTTGCAACTGCTCGGCACATGAACCATATAAAGTGGGTATCCTGGATCATCCGAGGCGAGGAGGCTTCTCTCTCTCGAAAGCACATGGTCATGGAGTCTCCTGAGATCCCCTTCTATGGCAGCTAGTGCATTCGCCGGTACCATTGGCTGTCCCGCGACATGGATTAATGGCGCATGTTTCATCGGTACACGGTCAACCTTGGTCCAAGGCGGCTGGCTGCTAGAACCAACATTGCCAGCTTTATTGGATTTTCTCGCCGTCGGTCTCTTCCTCTGCTTCTTGGTGGGCTCAGGTGCTGGTGGGTATGTCAGACCCTCCCTGAGCACCACCCCTAGTGTTGTCGGGATCAGCTTTGGACGGCTCTGGCTAATCAGTTGAGCTTGGGTGGAGCCGGCATCTGGAGGCGTGTCCTGCGAGGATTGCATGAACAAAGACTTCTTGCACCGTTCGGCTCTGGTACATGCATCTCATATTCATATGGTTGACTCATTGTTACATCGTTGTCAAAGGCAGTATTGAAATACTGGTTAGGGTCATCGTCGGCCTCCTCCATGTCATGATCCCTATCCTCTTCCATGGGGCATATGGCATCATCTGCCGGCGGAACGGTTGGCCCTCCTTCCTCATGTCTCTCGATCTCAGCAAGCAGCCTGAGACGATGGTTGTACTTGTGTAGGTGGTGTTGTGGTCATACCTTCCTGAGGTCCCGTTGGTGTGCTCCCGGCCACCTCGACACGAAGAAGATTTTTCGGCCACAGGATCGGCAAATTTTTGCATTGCCCAAGTTGCGTGGGGGTCTCATCATCCTCTCCATCGGTTTGTATCGGACAAGGGAGACCCTCGTAGCCCGCTTTCACACTCGCCACGGAGACCCTTAAGGCGTTATCAAGCATCTGCCGGCGGTGAAACAATCGATCCTTAGGCTTCACTACAGTACCCTTCCCCACATCCACCAACCCACCCTTCATGTTGTAAAGGAGGGTGCATGGAGTGGAGTCAGCCTACAAAGACATATACGTGCGGTGTCAGAGATCCAAAAAGAACGGCAACTGAAGATTAATTAATTAGTTAAGTTAATGAAGGTGCGACGACGCGTATTTACCGTGAGGGCATCGAGCTCAGCCAATGTCGACGGCCCGACATTCAAGCCAGAGACGGAGCTAGGGCTGCTGTGAGAGCTGGGCGGAGGAGCAGGTGCCGCTGGAGGAGGTGCGCCGGTTGCCATACTAGGTACGGGTATGGGTGCGGTGTTCATTGAGTTGCTCCCGCTGAAGCTGGGCATGGGAAAATCACTTGGTGGCGCATTTGGATTTTGTTGCACCCATGTGACCACTGTTGGAATCAAGCTTGTAAAGGCAGCCACCATATCAGATCTACATGCAGCGATTATCTCAGCTTTGGTCTCAGCTTTTGCTTTCTGCATCGCCCGCGCCACCTTCTCGTCGATAGTCACTTGACTGAACTTCCAAGTGGCCCCATCCCCGGCGCCATGCACACGTCCATATTGCAGCCGCTGGCCGGGCGGGTGTCCCGTCATTATGTTCATGGCCCGGTTGAAAGGAGTGTCCCATTTGTACTTCACCGACGTCTGAGTCGACGAGTCGCTCTCGGCCGCAAGCTTGTGTTGCTCTCTCTGCAAAATGGACCGTGAATCATTTACGAATGCGACTAGAATGTAGAAGACTTTGTTGATCAGAACCTAATATGTAAGGTGGTAATTAAAAAGGATAATTACCAGTAATCTCATGAATTGCCTAGTCGGCCCGTCGGTAAAAAAAATCTTTTTCTTGGGTCCCACAAGAATCGGGCCCTGATGAAGTCGTGCTCCTGTGGGTCGGTGAACTCAGCCAATGGGTCTGGGATCCCCTGACGTTCACGTTCTGCGTCCTCCTTAGCCCACACGGGCCTCTTTCCCGTGTAACCATGACTTCCAAGGCGGTGGTTCCCCATGTTCTTTGCCTGCAGCTGCTTGCCTCTCTCCGACCTGGCCTTGGCAGCTTCTTCATTGCAAGTCTCCTTGAACCTTTCAAAGTCCTCTATCGTAATTTTCGGATTGTCTACAACAATCTCGGCGTAGGTTTCATGGTCTACTTGAATCGCCCTTTTGACCCTAGTTTTCCAAGCGCTCAAGGCGTTGCTGAACTTCCCTAGGGCTTTGTTGTTGATTTTTTTCATGCCCTCATCATCCCATGGGTCGACATCGTCATTTCGACCGGGGAACTGGAATCTTGCGTGCAACCTAGTTAGAAGCAGCTTCTTCAAATGTTCATCCTTTCGTATTTTTGTGGTGTTGATGTTAGCGGTATCCCGTAGGATGCATCCTAGTTGGTTGCCGTAACACGCTGCCACTTCTCGCGGCTCTATTGGCTAGAACTCGCCAGGGTGCACCGCCGTGACCACCATTCTTCCGGTGCCGAGCTCATTTGGGCGTCGTGTCCTCTTTTCCTTCTGTCCCTCACTGGCTTGGGAGGTCCCACCTTCCGTGCTGCAGTTAGGAACATCATCAGCGCCAGTCTCAGTGCCGGTGTCGTTGGTGGCATAAGTGTCGCCACCGGCGCCACCACCGTCGTCATCCGTCATGACAAGGCGGTCCGGACACCCAGCTTCCTGTCTCTCCTGATCCGCCAGAAAGTCGAGGTAGGCTTGTGCTTGACCTAATTGGGACTGAGAACCTCCGGCCTCATCGGTGTCGGTCATGTTTCCTAGGATTCAATGTCGTAGTGGTTTAATTATCGAGCTTTATATAATAAAGTGAATAATGACAAAAAAGTGACCTTTGTTTTACCGGAAATGTCGTTTCATTCCCGGAGCGACAAATCTCGAGCACTCGATATGTCCAACTTTCTAGCACAAGTCATGCCGAAATTCACGGAAAATTTCGGCATGACCTTTGCTAGAAAGTGCACATATAGAGCGCCTGAAATTTTTCGGAATGGAAATGAATCAACATTTCCGGCAAAACATAGGTCACTTTGTTGCTGCTGACATATACACAATCATGAACATTGCTGCCCAACATATACACAATCATGCATCATTATGAACACTTTAACAGCCACATTATGAACACTCCCCCTTGCATCATTATGTGCTGACATATGAAGAGGGAGGGAACAGGGGGTGGCGCACCTCGGGGTCGGGGTCGCCGAGGCAGAGGGGGCCGGGGTCCTTCTCCTCCTCGTCGATCTGCGCCTAGCTTCGATCTGCAGAGAGAGTGACCAAACTGTAAGTTAAAAATCCTCATTTTCAAAATGGACAACAACTACATAAGCTAATTTTCAAAAACTGTAACTTTCATTTCCATTTTCATTTAAAAGCAAACACTAATAGCAAATTAAGCTAACTAACTATCACTGGGCTAACACTAACTAACACTAACAGCAATTAACTAACTAGCACTAACAGCAAATTAAGCTAACTAACACTAACAACAATTAACTAACTAACTAACACTAACACTAACTATGCGGGGGGGGCATACCGGAGCGGGATGGGGTCGAGGCGGGGCGGGGCGGGGCTGGCGTCGGCGTCGGGGTCGCCGGGGTCGCTGATCTGCAGAGAGCGGGAGGGGGTCAGAGAGAGAGCCAGGGCTGAGGGGTCGGAGAGGAACGAAGAGGGGGCGGAGGCATACCGAAACGGGATGGGGTCGAGGCGGGGCTGGCGTCGGCGTCGGGGTCGCTGATCTGCAGAGAGCGGGAGGGGGTCAGAGAGAGAGCCATGGCTGAGGGGTCGGAGAGGAAGGAAGAGGGGGCGTGGGGGCATACCGGAGCGGGATGGGGTCGAGGCGGCGCGGGGCGTGGCTGGCGTTGGTGGCGGCGTGGGCGGGGCGGGGCGGGGATGGCGTCGGCGGTTGGCGTGAGGGGGGATCGACGAGCGGCGGCACGAGTAAGAGAGACAGAAAGAGGGGGGCTAGCGGACCGGTGCTATAGCTAAATTAGCTATAGCACTTGTTGGCAAAACGCGCTATAGCTAAATTAGCTATAGCGCTTGTCCAGAAGAAACGCGCTACTGCTAGATTTTTCTAATTTTTTTTCATTTTCTTAGATATAGCGCTTCCTAGACTAAAACGCGCTACTGCTAAGATTTTTTCTTTTTCTTTTTCTTTTTATTTTTTTATTTTTCTTGCATTTCATTTTCCACAACTTATTAGTTCCTTTTTCTTTTTCGTTTCATTTCATTTTGTAAAACTTCCTTTCTTTTTCTTTTTCTTTCATTTGCACTTTTCTTTTTCTTATCTTTCTTTTGCACTTTCCTTCCTTTAATTTGGTGCATCGTTAGAGCAATACTACTGTTACCCTCCGGATAATAATTAGTATAATATATATTACATGATTTGACCGCTAACACCGGTATACAAAAAAGACACACACAAACTTTGGGGATTACTTTGTCAGCTTGGGCGACGACGACGCTTTAGACTGATCTTCTTCCCTCATTTGTTCATTGTCGATTAATTGAGCCCATGGTCGTGACTTTTCCTTCTCCAGGGATTACGAACTTTCGTACGTAATGTAGTCTTCATTCTTCTTTTGACATATGTTTCGTCGTCATCAGCATCATCTTCCCTCATCGGATCACCGTACTGGTCATAGTCTTCCTCGTTGGCGACTCCATCCATTCCGGCGATGATCCTTTTGCTTCTCCTCACGACAACTGATACGTATCCAACGTATCTACTTTTCCAAACACTTTTTCCCTTGTTTTGGACTCTAACTTGCATGATTTGAATGAAACTAACCCGGACTGACGCTGTTTTCAGCAGAACTACCATGATGTTGTTTTATGTGTAGAAAATAAAAGTTCTCGGAATGTCCTGGAAATCAACGAAGGCACTTTTTGGAATTTATAAAAAATCTTTGGTAAAAAATACACCAGGGGGCCTGGGGTTATCCACGAGATGTGGGCGCCCCCTAGGGCGCGCCCCCTATCTCATGGGCCCCCTGGACCTCCTCCGACCTCAACTCCATATATTCCATCTCGGGGAGAAAAAATCAGGGAGAAAGTTTCATCGCGTTTCACGACACGGAGCCGCCGCCAAGCCCTAATCTCTCTCGGGAGGACTGATCTGGAGTCCGTTCGGGGCTCCGGAGAGGGGGATTCGTCGCCGTCGTCATCATCAACCATCCTCCATCACCAATTTCATGATGCTCACCGCCGTGCGTGAGTAATTCCATCGTAGGCTTGCTGGACGGTGATGGGTTGGATGCGATTTACCATGTAATCAAGTTAGTTTTGTTAGGGCTTGATCCCTAGTATCCACTATGTTCTGAGATTGATGTTGCTATGACTTTGCTATGCTTAATGCTTGTCACTAGGGCCCGAAAGTGCCATGATTTCAGATCTGAACCTATTATGTTTTCATGAATATATGTGTGTTCTTGATCCTATCTTGCAAGTCTATAGTCACCTATTATGTGTTATGATCCGACAACCCCGAAGTAACAATAATCGGGATACTTCTCGGTGATGACCGTAGTTTGAGGAGTTCATGTATTCACTATGTGCTAATGCTTTGGTCCGGTTCTCTATCAAAAGGAGGCCTTAATATCCCTTAGTTTCCGCTAGGACCCCGCTTCCACGGAGGGTAGGACAAAAGATGTCATACAAGTTCTTTTCCATAAGCACGTATGACTATTTACGTAATACATGCCTACATTACATTGATGAATTGGAGCTAGTTCTATATCACCCTATGTTATAACTATTGCATGAGGAATCGCATCCGGCATAATTATCCATCACTGATCCATTGCCTACGAGCTTTTCACATATTGTTCTTCACTTATTTACTTTTCCGTTGCTACTGTTACCACTACTACAAAAACCCAAAAACATTTATCTTTACTTTTGCTACCGTTACCTTTATTATCATACCACTTTTGCTACTAAACACTTTGCTGCAGATACCAAGTTATCCAGGTGTGGTTGAATTGACAACTCAACTGCTAATACTCAAGAATATTCTTTGGTTCCCCTTGTGTCGAATCAATAAATTTGGGTTGAATACTCTACCCTCGAAAGCTGTTGCGGTCCCCTATACTTGTGGGTTATCAACAACATGGCTAGGATTGATCGGATCAGTTATGAAGAAACATTGTGTCACGTGTTTAGCGTGTACCCATGGCTCATTTTTGGCGATGGCGTTGACGGTACCGCTATCATCGGAGTTGGGTATACACATGGTAGTGAAATGTCGGTTCTCTTTGTGTACATTTTTAGCCCATCTGACACGAAATATCGTCGCGCTATGCAATCCAGAGTAGTTAAGCTCCCATATCTCTTCGACCCTTCCGTAATATTTTTCAATTACATTCCCGGTCATGGCTTCCATCGTCACCCCTGAGTTTTGGTCATCACTATTTATATCTTTCTCCTAGAACGTGTATCCGTTGATATCATATGCTTGATAAGTCGCGAGGTTGGTCGAGGGGCCATGTGCTAAGGCGTATATGAGTGTTCCGTTCGGACAACCCTCTTCCGGGGGATTAGCCAGAACTCGCTCTTTGAACCAACGCACGAAAGTGGAGTTTTGCTCTCTAATAACTTCAGCGTCCGTCCTGTGCACCCCACAGTCACGATATTTCTTTGCGATGGTCTCTTTGTGCAGTGTCACGAAATCTTCTAGCACATCTAGGTGTTGTAGCACTACTAAGTTTGCCCTGTCAATGTTGTTTTGTCGGCCCGAGAGTAACACATTCAAATCCCTATGACCGTTGGTGTGACCTTCGCCTTCGAGCCTTCCACAGTGCTTGTTGACGGGCAAACCAATAACACGGTCTTTGGCCAGATAACTCTCACAGAAAGAGATGCACTCAGCGTAACACATTCAAATCCCTATGAGCGTTGGTGTGACCTTCGCCTTCGAGCCTTCCACAGTGCTTGTTGACGGTCAAACCAACAACACGGTCTTTGGTCAGATAACTCTCACAGAAAGAGATGCACTCTTTTGTCAGATATCCCTGGGCTATGCTTCCATCTGGACGGGACATGTTACGAACGAATCCTTTGATGACCCCATTCATCCTCTCGAACGGCATCATGCTATGCAGGAATGTCAGCCCTAGGTCGATGATGTTGTCCACGATGTGGACACATAGATGCACCATGACATCAAAGAATGCGGGCGGGAAGTACATCTCTAGCTCATTCAGTATGACAATGATCTCTTCCTGTAGCCTATGGAGTTGCTTCACATTGATCGGCTTTCGAGAGATAGCATCAAAAAAGTGGCATAGGTCGAAGCGTCTCACGCACATGTGTGTCCATAATCCCTCTAAGTGCAACCGGGAGTAACTGCATCATCATCACATGACAGTCGTGAGACTTCATCCCACTGAACCTTTTTTTCTTAGTGTCCAGATATCTGCTTATCTTCCCATGGTATCCGGAACTAACTTTGATTCCGGCGAGGCACTTGAACAGTTGATCGACCTCCTTCGGATCTAAGGTGAAGCAAGAGGGGGGGGGCAATATTGTTCTTCCTTCTTGTTTACTTTTTTGCCCCTATCTTCCCTCTCCGTCTCCATCTTGGTCTCCTCTGACGACCTTTTACCGGGCATTTGGAGATCTTTCCTGATTTTCAAAAATTCCAAGTCTTTTCTTGCCTTTGGCCCATCCTTGGTCCTCTCCGGCATGTTCATCAATGTTCCAAGCAAACTCTCAAGGATATTCTTTGTGATATGCATTTGATCAAGGCTATGAGGCGTGTCGAGTATGGGCCAATATTCCAAGTCCCAGAAAACAGATCTCGTCTTCCATACCTTCAGCAGGGGCTCCGGCGCCTTTTTCTTCGTCTTTCCCGGCGAGGGGCACTCTTTCCAGTTCTTCAATAACTCATATATTTCTGCACCGCTACGCTTACGTGGAGGACCTCAATGCTCAGCCTTACCATTGGATAGATCTCCACGCTTTCTCCATGGGTCATCCTTCTCGAGCCATCTTCGATGCCCCATGTACACGATTTTCGAAGACCCGCCATCTTTCGATAGCTGCAGAGAAGTTGTATCATCCATGCACCTCGTGCATCCGCAATATCCATGGAACACCTGGCCGGAGAGATAGCCGTAACCGAGATAGTCCTGCACCGTCGTGATCAGCGCGGCTCTCATGTAGAAATACTCTCCTTTGCTTGCATCCCATGTCTTCACCGGCGTTGTCCATAAGGTCTGTAACTCCTCTTTTAGTAACCCGAGATACAGATTTATATCATTTCCCGGTTGTCTCGGCCCTTGAATAAGCATAGCCATGTGAAAGCACAAGTGCTCCCTAGGTGGTTTTGGTAATTAATGTCAACATATCTCTTGTTGGACTAACACTTTTATCTAGTATGTTTCAGACAAGTTCAACAATGGAGTGGCATGGACTAAAGGATGTGGGAACTCCTTCAAGGTGCTAAGGACAAAGGATTGGCTCAAGCTTCAAGCTCAAGACTCTTCAATTTATATTTTAGTGATCCAAGATCACATTGAGTCTATAGGAAAAGCCAATACTATCAAGGAGGGATGAGGTGTTGCTTAATGAGCCTCTTGCTTCATGTGCTTAGTGATATGCTCCAAAACCCTCCACTACTTTCCCACTTCCACACATATGACCTAAACCTAAAGTCAAACTCGGCCCTACCGATTCTTTCTATCCGGCGCCACCGAGTTCAGATGTCATAGCCACTGCCACAAACCCTAGGCAAATCGGTTTCATCGATAGGGATCTCGGTCTCACCGAGATGGGATTGTAATCTCTCTGTGTATGTCCATTACCAAAATCGGTCTCACCGAGTTTGTGTGATCGGTACTACTGAGATTACAATGCAAACTTTTTGGTTAACTTATTACCAAAATCGTTCCCACCGAGTTTGAGTAATCGGTCCCACCGAGTTTGAGTAATCGGTCCCACCGAGTTTGCCTGACCAACTCTCTGGTTAGATAATTACCAAAATCGGTCTTACCGAGTTTGTGTAATCGGTCTCACCGAGATTACGTTATGCCCTAACCCTAACCATATCGGTCCTACCGAGTTGCATATCAGTCCCACCGAAAACCCTAACGGTCACTAGGTTTACTAAATCGGTCCGACCGAGTTTGTGCTTCGGTCCCATCGAGTTTGGTAAATTGTGTGTAACGGTTAGATTTTGTGTGGAGGCTATATATACCCCTCCACCTCCTCTTCATTCGGGAGAGAGCCATCAGAACAAGCCTACACTTCCAAAGATCCTATTTCTCGAGAGAGAACTACCTACTCATGTGTTGAGGCCAAGATATTCCATTCCAACCATATGAATCTTGATCTCTAGCCTTCCCCAAGTTGCTTTCCACTCAAATCTTCTTTCCACCAGATCCAAATCCTATGAGAGAGAGTTGAGTGTTGGAGAGACTATCATTTGAAGCACAAGAGCAAGGAGTTCATCATCAACACACCATTTGTTACTTCTTGGAGAGTGGTGTCTCCTAGATTGGCTAGGTGTCACTTGGGAGCCTCCGACAAGATTGTGGAGTTGAACCAAGGAGTTTGTAAGGGCAAGGAGATCGCCTACTTCGTGAAGATCTACCGCTAGTGAGGCAAGTCCTTCGTGGGCGACGGCCATGGTGGAATAGACAAGGTTGCTTCTTCGTGGACCCTTCGTGGACTCGCGCAACCGTTACCCTACGTGGGTTGAAGTCTCCATCAACGTGGATGTACGATAGCACCACCTATCAGAACCACGACAAAAACATCCGTGTCTCCAATTACGTTTGAAATCTCCAAACCCTTCCCTTTACTTTCTTGCAAGTTGCATGCTTTACTTTCCGCTGGTCACATACTCTTTGCATGCTTGCTTGCTTGCTATGTATTGAAAAAGTTAAACTTGTGCCTAATCTCCATTTAAACCTAAAGAAGTTAAAAACTGCAACTTTGGTACTTAGTGTCTAATCACCCCCCCCCCCCCTCTAGACACCTCTTCTCAAGATCCTATAAGTGGTATTAGAGCTTTGGTCTCCATTGCCTTGGTTTAATCACCTTTGGAGGAAGATGGATGAGTCTACTTTGGGGAGTCTTAGACATAGAGTGCCTATTCTTGATGGAGAGTATTTTCATGAGTGGAAAAATGAGATGCTTGTAACTTTCAATCAATATCATTTGAACAAGTACATTGCTAGCCCTTGTGCACCTCATGTTGATCCTATGCATCCTACCCTTGATGAATTTATTGACATGATTAGGAATCTTAGAACTGTTAATCTTATCACTAGAGGCTTTCCTAGAAACTTAATTAGAATCTTGCCTACTCTTGAGTGTGCCTACACTATATGGAAATTTCTTAAGGAACGCTTTCCAAATTATTCCTTGAAAAATCTAGATGCAATTCTCTATAAGTCTATTGCCTTGAGTAAGATGAATACTAGTGATCCTATGTTTGGTGACCGTCTATTTGAACTTACCGACCTTATGCGTGCCAAAGGAGATGTTGGAATTATTGGTGATATTATTTCCGAAGCTATAAGAATTCATAAGCAAGATCATTGTCAAACTCACTCTAACGAATTACCCTCTCTAGTACTTGATCCACCACACGACGATGTTGAACATGGATGCTATGATGAGGATGATGATAGTGACTCTGATCTTGATGATGCAATGAGAAATTTTGGTCTTATGGCAAATCTTCGGGGATATGTGTCAGGAGGAAAGGAATGGGTTCTTGATAGTGCATGTACCGATCACATGACCGGAGATAAAGACATGTTTCGTGAGCTTGCGGAAAATGATAGTCCTCGAAATTATGTCACTTTCGGTGACAACTCAAAGGGTAAGGTGGTTGGCCTTGGTAAGGTGGCCATCTCACATGATAGCTCCATTCAAAATGTCATGCTCGTTGAATCTCTTGGCTACAACTTACTTTCAGTATCTAGACTTGCTGATTTCAGTTTCAATGTCCTATTTACTGAAGTAGATTGTCAAGTGTTTCGTCGAGACAATCATAAAATGGTCTTTACACGTATACGTAGAGGTGATCTTTACATTGTTGATTTCTCTAAAAAAGGCACAACCTAAAACTTGCTTCATTGCTAAATCCTCAAAAGGTTAGTTATGGCATAGACGACTAGGTCACGTTGGCATGAGAAATCTTGACAAGCTTATTAAAGGAAATCATATCTTGGAGTTAATGATGTCATATTTGATAAGGATAGACTTTGCAGTGCTTGTCAGGCAGGTAAACAGGTTGGAGGAAGGCATCCCGTGAAGAATATCATGACCACAAGGAGGCCACTCGAGCTACTTCATATGGACCTTTTTGGTCCCAATGCTTACAAAAGCCTCGGTGGAAATTCTTTTGGTCTAGTTATAGTTGATGATTTTTCTAAGATTTACGTGGGTGTTCTTTCTCGATGATAAATCACAGGTCCAAAAGATCTTCAAAAACTTCGCCAGAAAGGCTCAAAATCAATTTGAAGTGAAGATCAAGAAGGTTCACAGCGACAATGGAACGGAGTTCAAGAACGCAAATGTGGACACCTTTCTTGACGAAGAGGGGATTTCACACGAGTTCTCGGCTACGTACACACCTCAACAAAATGGAGTTGTTGAGAGGAAGAACCGGACGCTCATCGAAATGGCGAGAATGATGCTTGATGAGTACCAGACGCCGAAGCACTTTTGGGAAGAAGCGGTTGAGACAGCTTGTCATGCAACAAATCGCTTGTATCTTCACAAGCTACTCGGCAAGACGGCATACGAGCTCCTCACCGGTAACAAACCCCAAGTTGGATACTTTCGAGTATTCGGCTCAAAGTGCTACGTTCTTGATAAACATCGTCGTTCAAAATTTGCTCCTAAGTCTCATGAAGGTTTCCTACTAGGTTATGGCTCAAACTCTCACACTTACCGTGTCTACAACAATTTCACCCGAAAGGTTGAAGAGACGGTAGATGTGAAGTTTGATGAATCTAACGGCTCGCAAGTAGAGCAATTGCCAATTGATGTAGGAGACAAAGATCCTTCGGAAGCAATCCAAGACTTGTCAATTGGCAAGGTCCGTCCAACGGAGGTGAAGGAGAGTACCTCGTCTGTACAAGTGGAAGCTTCTACATCACGACAAGGTGAACCAAGAGTTGATACGGAAGCATCCACAAGTGGAACACACCAAGATGAAGAAAACGAGGAAGAACATCACGAACGTCAACAACCTCCTTCTCCACCACGACAAGAGAACGGCAATGCCAACAATGAAGAAGATCAAGAAGAAGAAGAACAACAAGATGAAGAAGATGTTCAACCAAGACCCAAGCAAAAGCTTTCACGAGTTCGAGCAAGAATTGATAAAGACCATCCCGTCGAGCAAATTTACAATGATATTCAAACCGGGAGAATCACTCGCTCTAAAACTCGTTTAGCTAACTTTTGTGAAAACTATTCTTTCATCTCTAGCATTGAACCTATGAAGGTCGAAGAAGCATTGGAAGATCCGGATTGGATAAATGCTATGCATGAAGAGCTACACAACTTTGAGAGAAACCAAGTTTGGATGTTGGTTGAGAAGCCCGACAAGAACCACAACATCATCGGTACCAAATGGGTGTTTCGCAACAAGCAAGATGAAGATGGACAAGTAGTTCGCAACAAAGCACGTCTAAATGGCCCAAGGCTACACACAAGTCAAAGGTATGGACTATGGTGAGACTTATGCTCCGTTGCTAGACTTGAGTCCATTCAAGCATCTTACTTGCCTATGCTAATCACCATAATATTACGTTGTACCAAATGGACATTAAAAGTGCTTTTCTAAATGGTGAAATAGAGGAGGAAGTTTATGTTAAACAACATCCCGGCTTTGTCAATCCTAAGAAACCAAATCATGTGTACAAACTTCACAAAGCCCTTTATGGTCTTAAACAAGCTCCTAGAGCTTGGTATAAATCTTGACCAAGTTTCTTCTTGAAAAAGGCTTTGAAATTGGGAAAATTGATTCCACACTTTTTACTAAAAGGGTTAATGGAGAATTATTTGTATGCCAAATTTATGTTGATGATATCATATTTGGATCAACTAACCCTCATTTTAGTGAGAAGTTTGGAAAGCTAATGTCGGAGAAGTTTGAGATGTCAATGATGAGTGAACTCAAATTCTTTCTTGGGTTGCAAATCAAGCAAACTAAGGAAGGTACTTTTGTCTCTCAAACGAAGTATACTAAGGACTTATTCAAGAAGTTCAATATGCAAGAGTGCAAAGGTATGTCTACACCCATGCCTACTAGCACTACTAGGGAAAACCCTAGCAGTAGCGCTGGTTTTGTGCTCACTAGTAGCGCGGGTAGGCGCGCTACTAATAAGGCGCTACAGCTATCAAGCTTAGCAAGAACGCGTGCCTTGCCGCCATCGCTAGGGACGAATAGCTGCAGCGTTTGTTCACACCAGCGCTACTGCTAATGTAACTACTGGCAACGTGTTTTCTCTCCATCGCTACTAGTATTATTTTTTTATTTTTTCATTTTTAGTTTATTTATTCGCCATCGTACAAATATTGATACAATACCAGTTATGAGGTTTACATCATTATGTCCATAACAGTGTCAAATAAAGGTGGATTAGGTTCAAGTGGAGGCAATATGTGGTGCATGTCAAAAGTATACTACTAATCCAAACTTGATCTAGTTTGGACTAGTAGTACTTTCGATGTGCACCACATGTTGCCTCCACTTGAATCTAATCCGCCAAAGACAAGATATTTAATCATCATCATGGTCATTACCACCAACTGTATTTATTTAATCACCACTAACACTAGCTAATAATAATCATCATAGTCATTACCACCAACACTAGCTATTTTATCATCATAGTAATAGTGTAGCACATCATCATCCTGAAACTCATTTCTAGCTAGCTAATCACTCCTGCTGCTCTCTCTTAGGTAAAACAACATAAAACATGTGTAGCTCTCCTCCTTGATCAAGTTGGAGCATGCAGATGAACCTGTCTCCTAACCGTGGGTAGCGCCTGTTTGCTCCCTAGTACTTCTCTGCGCTCCCCATCACATATTTGGTCCAGTCTTGCACTATTAAGCATCCGTCTCTAATCTTGAATGCACTAAAGCAATCTGTAGGATATCTTGGCCGTGGTGATAATACTCATGGTACCTTTAGTCTCGATCCCATAAGGCACAACATTCATCGGGAGTCCCTGTTGAAGAACATCGTATCGTAACATACTTAGCAATGAAGTTTAGCTTCAAAAATAATGTATGGAAAAAGATGCACCGAGGACAAATAGTAAAAATCTTACCATCCTTCCTAAATAGATGTGACCGTAGTTCATTACGAACACTATTGGTCGACGTTTTCAAGATTAACATTTCTAAATCCAGAAGAAAATTTGTCTTGACAGTATCAAGATCCTCAAGCCATGAAACATAATGACTTAGCTCCTCGCAGTTTAGTTCAGCCTCGGGACAATAGTAGGTCCTGTCTACCAAGCGCTGGACATGTTTGCTTGCACCGAAATAAGCTGACAATACAAATTAGTTGTCAACTATTTTTGAATAAACAATATCAAAGACATAAATATGGTTGAGAAACTTACATAATGGTATAACTGGAGGCATCTGCACATCGACCCAGATGTCGATATTACCTTCAATATCATCTTCCGGACGAATATCAAAGGTGATAACCATATCAGGCTCAAATGCATAAGTCTTGCATAGTGCTCACCATGTTTTGCATCCAAAATAGGTGTAGTCGTCTGAATTGTATAATTTTGCATGGAAAATATAACCATGCTCGGTCTTCAAATAAACTTTCTTTACCTCCGTAGTATGACTGAAACCTATCTTATCAAATACAAAAACTCTTGCATGGCAGGGGATACGCTAGTAGAATAGTAAAACAAATATAAGTTGAAGCAAATGAAGCAGATGTCATGCTTAATTACGAAAAAAGACTTGTCGTTATGACTTACTGTATCCACTTCGAAGTTCTCGTCCATCTTGATGCTGAAGCGTCTATCATCATCTAGGAAGATTCCGTCGCCGCAGTAGCGCTTCGTCTTAGCAGTATTTGCAAATACCGAAATCCTTTTTAGGTAAATCGGACATTTCCTATGTTCATAGTTAAAACATTAATTGAAAATTGATCGAAGACAACTACCAGGATACTCAACACACAAATCCGGGGCACTCGATATTTTCTACATAGAATATGGCACAAGTCATGCCAAAATTCATGGAAAAATCCGGCATGACCTTTGCTAAAATAGGACATATCGAGCGCCTGAAATTTGCCGGAACGGAAATGAATCAAAACTCCGGCAAAACATAGGCACTCGGAGGTGTAACCTGCAAACATGACCGGCCACTTGGATATTGAGCAACACAAGATATACATTTCAAAATATCTTATAGGACTCAAATTAGCATGCATTCAATAAGCAAAAGTAAATCATCTCATGCGTCTGCACATCGTCGAATATTATCACTAATACATCACGAATAGTGTCATACATATAACATCACTAATACAACTAAAACCCTAGCACACGACGGGTATCGGCGGGTGGTGGACACCCACAGAGAAGGAACCATCACGGGATCATAGCTCGGTGAGATCCCCTGGAGAACCTGCCGGTATTGGAGAACCTGTGCTCCAACACAAACAAGTAGCGACGGACGTGCGGCGTCCTCCTCACCGACACGGTGACGCACCACCTTCGCGGAGTCCTCGAGCCTCTGGACCGTCACATCGCCCACGCGACCGCCACCAAAGAAGGTTCGGTCAACGACAGGCTGGCTCCTCACCAACCTCGCCCCGGTAGGTAGCACCTCCCAGTACCACCGGCGGAGCCAGGTCCGGACATGGCCCATCTGGTCAAGCAGGTGTCGTCCTCCGCCGACTCGACGACGAGGATGCGGGATAGGCATCATCCACGTCGACACGGGAAAAATTGCTTTAACTAAAAAATAGCAACAAGTTCTTACTAACTAGTTCTTTTAATTCAACTAGTTCTTACTAAAAATAAACTTACTATAAATAAAAATATTCTAATACCTAATTAGTACCTAGTTCTTACTAACTAATTCGTACCTAGGAACTACTGCCCTAGTTACCATCTAATTTGATGAACCTATAGGGGTGGAAAGTGGTAGCGGATATTCCAATTATCCAACTATAAAGTGAAATAAGTGGTCAAATTTTACTCGTTTTATGATTCATCTTAGAAATTTGATTCGTTTCCACCCTTACATGAACCCTAACTCATTTGCTGCATCCGTATCTGATTTGTTTCCATTCTTACATGAACCCTAACTAATTTGATGCAACTAAAATATAAAAAAAACCTAGGCAGAGGTAGGGGAGAGGGAGGAGCAGGCGTGCTCACCTCGGGTGCCTGCTGACGAGGAGGGGCCGGCGGCGTCGTGGTCGGGTCGGGGGCTCGGGCGCTTGGCGGATGGCGGCGTCGAGGTCGGGTCGGGGCGGCGTCCGGGGTGGCGTTGAGGTCGGGGGCGGCGTCTGGGGCGGCGTTGAGGTCGAGGGCGGGGGCGGCGTTGAATCTGGAGTCGGGGCGGCGTAGAGGGTGTGCGGAGAGCGTTCGGCGGCCGACGGGCGACGGCGGCAGCGAGAGTGTGGACAGTTGAATTTGGGAAAGTGGCCGTGGGGAAGGACGAACCCCGTTGTTAAGTCAGAGGTAGTAGTAGCGCGTTCCAGGAAGAGCGCTACTGCTACGTTAGCTTCTGACGCTTCTGGGATACACGCCATCGCTACTCCTTTCTCTTTTTTTTTCCTTTTTCATTTAGTTTTCTTCACATTTTATTTTTTTTCCTTTCACCTTATTCTATTTCTTTCATTTTCAATTACCTTTCTATTTGCTTTTCATTTAATTTTATATCCTTTAGCAGTAGCGAGTTTAATATAAAAAGCGCTGCTACAAAGAATGTAGCGGTAGCGCGGTTTGTTATAGGTCGCTACTACTATGTGAAGCCTATCGGCTAAGCCGTGGGAATTTTAGTAGTAACGTGTTTAGGGCAGCACGCCATCGCTAGAACTTTATCTGCAGCAGTTTGGCGAGCGCTCTTGCTAGTTAGCACCAGCGTGCTTTTTTGACCCTCGCTGCTGCTAAAGTTCTGTGTATAAGGTTTTCCCTAGTAGTGTAGTGGACATCTTGATTTGACCAAAGATGGTAAACCGGTTGATCAAAAGGTTTTATCGCTCTATGATTGGATCATTGTTATACCTATGTGCTTCACGTCCCGATATTATGCTAAGTGTGTGCATGTGTGCAAGATATCAAGCTGCTCCTAAAGAATGTCATCTTAAGGCCATGAAAAGGATAGTGAGATACTTAATTCATACACCAAATTTTGGCATTTGGTATCCTAAGAGCGCCTCTTTCGATCTTGTTGGCTACTCCGACTCGGACTATGCCGGAGACAAGGTTGATAGAAAGTCAACTTCGGGTACTTGTCAATTTCTTGGTAGATCTCTTGTGTATTGGTCCTCCAAGAAACAAAACTCGGTATCCTTATCTACAGCCGAAGCAGAATACATTACCGCTGGTTCATGTTGTGCTCAATTACTTTGGATGACCCAAACTCTTAAAGATTATGGGATATATGTGAAACATGTTCCATTGCTTTGTGACAATGAAAGTGCTATCAAAATTGGTCATAATCCGTACAACATTCTCGAACTAAGCATATTGAAGTTCGTCATCATTTCATTCGAGATCATGTTGCTAAGGGTGACATTAACTTAAGCATGTTCGCACCGAAAAGCAATTAGCGGATATATTTACTAAACCTCTTGATGAGAAAGTGTTTTGCAGGTTGAGAGGAGAATTGAACATCATTGATGCTTCAAACTTGGAGTATAAACTCCATTGGATACATGCAAGACATGAGCTTATGACTAATCCATGATATCTCTCTTATGATGAAAATATTATATCTTGGATATATTTGCATCTTGCATGTTATCTAACCCATGTAAGTACTTGGTTGAAACAAACTCCATGAGATTGTAACCTACTCACATCTTGAGCAATCTCTACATCACCAAGTCTCTACACTATGGTGGTTGAAGACAAGGAAGCACGGAATCATTCAAACATATCCTTTAACGAACTCTATGTTGAGCTTCATGATTATCATTTTTGGATACACAAGTGCTACTCCTTGCAAGAACTAACCCATGTAGGAAGATGGACTCACATTCCAAGTGGTGCTCCCAACTCTTGATGAGCTACATCAACCTTAGCAATCCACACAAGTTCAACTACATGGTCAACACCACCAACCAAGGTATGTTATTCCATCTTAGAGAAGCTTTGCTCCGAGACATGAGCTAAAGCAACTCGACAAGATGTGAATACATCAAGATGCTTAAACGAAAAATGGTAACCCCATTCTGAGCTTAAACGGTGAGTATGACCTATGATCAAGTGATCTCACTTGACTCCTAAGTCAATATACTCCAACATAGGTAACTTTGTCACCGACCATCTCTAGATGAACTTCTCTCGTGTTCTTTTCTGTGTTTTTGCATTTTTCTCATGCATATTTGTTTCCCCTTTCAAAAAAAACTTCATCTAGATTTCTTTCTTTTCTTTTCTGTTTGCTCTGCATTTCCTACATCTAATTCATTGCACATCATTCGGTAAATTCCTTGCAAATCTTTGTGAGATCTTACTAGTCTAGTAAGCTGAGGTGACAAGTGTTTTCTCTGCGATGAACTCGGTTTCACCGATTTGTTGTTTTTGGTCCAACCGAATCCCTTCGGTACAACCGAAGCATACCACTCGGTGCCACCGATTTCACAACAGGAAAAACAGTTTGCCACTTATTCTGTGTTTCTTCTGATCCAGCTCCACTCAATGAATCTTGTCCTCTACAAGCATCACAATTTTATCTAGTGCTTTGTGTTGTGACTCAAGGACCAAACCCATTCATAACAAGTTCCAGAAGACCCTTCTTGGAAATTGATGTCAAAGGGGGAGAGAGAGATCACACCAAAGCTTATCACTTCCAAAAGGGAGAGAGTATTAAGGGGGAGAAAGAGATCTCCAGGGGGAGAGAATACTCA
The DNA here is from genome assembly GCA_021605145.1 of Aegilops bicornis. Classification (NCBI taxonomy): domain Eukaryota; kingdom Viridiplantae; phylum Streptophyta; class Magnoliopsida; order Poales; family Poaceae; genus Aegilops; species Aegilops bicornis. Next base: position 61,121,190 of record CM038674.1, on the reverse strand, counting down.
AGTAGAAAGTATTTCTCAAGGATCCCAGATACTTGGTGTTCAAGAGGAGAGATGCCACATTTCTTTTTGGTGGAAATACATGTTCATATGTGCTTATTTGCATTAAGCTCTGTTCTTTTATATCTTTCAGCTCTGATTTTCTGTTCCCTATCTTCTCCCAATATCCCATACTAGATTCAGGGGGAGCAAGACATCTAAGGGAAAGGAATCATTTAAATTCATTGCATATCTTTACTCTTGGGGACATGTCTAATCCAATGTGGTACTTAGTACTCACTCTCTACATGTCATCCCAGTCTTGGTATTCTTGTGGTTTCTTTTGTTTGCTCTAGCTAGTAGATGTACCTATGTTATCTAACCTTGTTTGTGCAGGTTCATTCCACCCTAAGCCAACTCAAGACTAAAGGGTAAGTATATGCATCACACTCATGTGTATGAGGAATTCTTGCTGATGTACATACTGTTTGCAAGTAGGACTCATAAGCATGAAGGTATTTTCTTTAATATTCTTTGCTCTGATGCATATGTCCAAGATACATGTAACACATTGCCTACTCTATCATGGTTATGCTCTCACATGCTTCTATATTCATACTCACATGATTGCATACATGTAGGGGGAGCCTATGCTTGTTACATGTCTTTTCAAGGATTTACTTGTTATTCTTTATATCTTTATCTAAAGCTTTGATGTATGTTGCCATCAATTACCAAAAAGGGGGAGATTGAAAGCACAAGTGCTCCCTAGGTGGTTTTGGTAATTAATGTCAACATATCTCTTGTTGGACTAACACTTTTATCTAGTATGTTTTGCATAAGTTCAACAATGGAGTGGCATGGACTAAAGGATGTGGGAACTCCTTCAAGGTGCCAAGGACAAAGGATTGGCTCAAGCTTCAAGCTCAAGACTCTTCATTTTATATTTTAGTGATCCAAGATCACATTGAGTCTATAGGAAAAGCCAATACTATCAAGGAGGGATGATGTGTTGCTTAATGAGCCTCTTGCTTCATGTGCTTAGTGATATGCTCCAAAACCCTCCACTACTTTCCCACTTCCACACATATGACCTAAACCTAAATTCAAACTCGGCCCTACCGATTCTTTCTATCCGCGCCACCGAAGTTCGGGATGTCATAGCCACTGCCACAAACCCTAGGCAAATCGGTTTCACCGATAGGGATCTTGGTCTCACCGAGATGGGATTGTAATATCTCTGTGTATGTCCATTACCAAAATCGGTCTCACCGAGTTTGTGTGATCGGTACTACTAAGATTACAATGCAAACTTTCTGGTTAATTTATTACCAAAATCGGTCCCACCGAGTTTGAGTAATCGGTCCCACCGAGTTTTCCTGACCAACTCTCTGGTTAGCTAATTACCAAAATCGGTCTTACCGATTTTGTGTAATCGGTCTCACCGAGATTACGTTATGCCCTAACCCTAACCATATCGGTCCTACCGAGTTGCATATCAGTCCCACCGAAAACCCTAACGGTCACTAGGTTTACTAAATCGATCCGACCGAGTTTGTGATTCGGTCCCACCGAGTTTGGTAAATTGTGTGTAACGGTTAGATTTTGTGTGGAGGCTATATATACCCCTCCACCTCCTCTTCATTCGGGAGAGAGCCATCAGAACAAGCCTACACTTCCAGTATCCTATTTCTGAGAGAGAACTACCTACTCATGTGTTGAGGCCAAGATATTCCATTCCAACCATATGAATCTTGATCTCTAGCCTTCCCCAAGTTGCTTTGCACTCAAATCTTCTTTCCACCAGATCCAAATCCTATGAGAGAGAGTTGAGTGTTGGGGAGACTATCATTTGAAGCAGAAGAGCAAGGAGTTCATCATCAACACACCATTTGTTACTTCTTGGAGAGCGGTGTCTCCTAGATTGGCTAGGTGTCACTTGGGAGCCTCCGACAAGATTGTGGAGTTGAACCAAGGAGTTTGTAAGGGCAAGGAGATCGCCTACTTCGTGAAGATCTACCGCTAGTGAGGCAAGTCCTTCGTGGGCGACGGCCATGGTGGGATAGACAAGGTTGCTTCTTCGTGGACCCTTCGTGGGTGGAGCCTCCGTGGACTCACAAGAACTGCTACCCTACGTGGGTTGAAGTCTCCATCAACGTGGATGTACGATAGCACCACCTATAGGAACCATGACAAAAACATCTGTGTCTCCAATTGCGTTTGAAATCTCCAAACCCTTCCCTTTACTTTCTTGCAAGTTGCATGCTTTACTTTTCGCTGCTCACATGCTCTTTGCATGCTTGCTTGCTTGCTATGTATTGAAAAAGTTAAACTTGTGCCTAATCTCCATTTAAACCTAAAGAAGTTAAAAACTGCAACTTTGGTACTTAGTGTCTAATCACCCCCCCCCCCCTCTAGACACCTCTTCTCAAGATCCTACACCATGTGTATGTATTTTTCCTTCATGCACAACCAGGGGGGAGGTTGTACATCCATACAAACATGGGCCATGTGCTATGATTGGTGTTCTAGTTACCAAATGGATTCATGCCATCACTACTAGTGCCAAGCACGATGTTCCTTGGATCATTTGCGAAAAAATCAAATTCAGCATTTAATGCTCTCCACTGGGTAGCATCTACGAGGTGTCTCAGCTTCGGCTCATCTCCGTCATCTGGCTTCACCCTCTCAAGGCAACAAGATAAGCTTTGCTTCCTTAGGATCTACGCAATACCGCTGTAGATGCGGAGTGATCGGAAAGTACCATACAACTTTCTGTGGAGCTTTATTTCCGGCCTTTTTATATCGTGAAGCATTGCACTTTGCACATATGGTTTTTTCAGCGTGCTCGTTCCGATATATGATGCAATCATTGATGCATGCGTGATATCTAATATGTGGCAGATCAAGAGGGCACACGATTTTCTTTGCCTCCTCGACACTAGTAGGACTCTAATGGAGGGGTGGTGGAGGGGGAGCATTGAATGGAACAAGCAAGGTGCAAGGAAAGGGGGAGAAAGGAAGAGGAAGAGGAAGAAGAAAGGGGAGGAAGGAGGGGAAATGTGGTAGGTGGGTGGCGACCATAGCAGTAGCGCGGGGTGCCAAAGCACGCTACTACTATGAGTGCCACCAAAATATCTCACGACACGTAAAACTAGCTATAGCGCTTGTACAAGAACAACGCTACTGGTATAAGTGTACCCATAGAAGAAATAGCAGTAGCGCGTCTAGGTGCACGGGCGCTACAACTACTTTCTTAACAGTAGCGCTTGTTAGACAACGAACAATGCTAATATTTTTTGGTCGCGTGGTGTGTTGTGGCAAACTTACCAGTAGCGTGGCCTCCAAAAACCAACGCTGCTACTATGTTGTACCAGTAGCGCGTTGTAACAGACGCTACTAGTAACTATCAGTAGCGTGGGGTCCATAATACACGCTACTGGTAAACTTCTATGTATAAGCCTTTTCCTAGTAGTGGTAACGCGTAGCCTGTAGTGCAATCGCTCGGGTTCAGTTAGAGCCCAACGCCTCGCTCGGGTTCAGTTAGAGCCAACGCCCCGCACACACCCGCGTACGTGTACGAGAGAAACGCGCATCACTCGGCCCCGACCTCCCACCGTAACCGGCAACTCCCCAAAATTTTCCTTCCCCTTGCTTCTACCATGGTTTTTCCGTCATGGACGACCCAAAGAATGTCATGCAGCTGCATCTCCGGCCCGTCTAGGACGAAAAGCTCATTTTCTGTCATGATTTTTTGCCATAGAAGTAGCAGCCCACCACATCTATGATGATGCCGTGTTTTGTCACAATTATCGTCATAGAAGTGTCATATGTATGACAGAAAAAAAATCCGTTCGGCCCAAAATGTCACGGATATGTCTTTTTTTTAGTGTATATAGCACTTGATTCTCTTGTTTTTTTTATCATGCTTTTTTTTGGATTGTTACTTCGTTTGGACCATTTCGTGTGTTTAAATCCGAATATAGTTAAATTTGTAAACTTTGGGTTTGTAATATTAATTGTTAAATTGTGTGAACCTAAGTTCTCAAGTTATGTGTGCGAAATATCCGGTTGAAATGGAGCACGTAGACGAAAAGACAGAAGAATTGGCGCATAATTTTGTTAGGGAGGTAAGTTTTAGGAGTTTGGTTAGGTCGTTTTTAAACTCCTTGCATTTAAGTTGAGGAGTTAGGGTTTAAGCAGGTGTTTGTTGAGTTAAATTTTTGGAAATTCGGTCAGATAATGCCCTCTCTCTTTTTTCCTACACACACACACCCGAAAACAGAGCAACGCTGCCTTTTCCTTGTGCTTCTCCCCCCATTCCGTACGCACCCCTCGCCGCCCTCCCGTCGGCATGGGCTCCTCCTCGCCGCGCCCGAGCTCCACCGCCTCCCGCGACGACGACGACGACCGCCGCCAAGGTAACGCCCGCGTCCGCCCCTCTTCCCCCTCCATCCCATGCCTTTCCCTTCCACCCCTTGGTCTCTTTCCTCTCGGCAAGAACAAGGCCACCGAGCCGAGACGCCACGATCCACCGCTCCGACGACCCTCTTCTCTCATCTCTCCTCTCGTCGAAGACGGGAGCGTCCGCGCGCGCGCGCAGCCCGCCGCCGGTCTCGCATCCCCCCTCCGCCCCCTCTGCTCCGTGCACGAGACGAGGGTTCTGCGAGGGTTTTAATTCAAATTAATAATTCCACTCTCCAATCCATCCATCTATCTATGGCGCAGATGCCATGTGGGAGAGGCGGACGCACGCGAGGATCCTGGTCTCCGACGCCGACGCGGGCTGCATCATCGGCAAGGCCGGCTCCGACATCCACGCCATGGAGGCCCGCTCCGGGGCCCACATCAGGCTCTCCGGGAGGGGCCGGCCCCTCCCCGGCACGGACCGCAGGGTCGTCCTCGTCTCCGGCCTCTTCCGCACCGTCATGGACGCCGCGGAGCTCGTCCTCGAGAAGCTCTTCTACCTGGTATAAACAGGCATTCAGATTCAGGGCCATCTCCCTCTGCATCTCTGTAAAAAAAAGGGGCTAACTGACATTTCTTCAGGGTTACAGTTGGTTGACTGATTTGGTTCCTGCAGCTCATCAGCCTTCCTTCGGTTCAGAGCAGTTTCATCTTCTCTGGTTGACTTCATTGATGGATTGATCCTCTGCTCTGCTCCGCTTTGCAGGGTGACCAGGTGATTGACGCCGAGGCTACCGTGGTGCTCGTGGTGCCCGACGCCTGCTGCGGCGCGCTCATCGGCAAAGGAGGGGAGGTCATCAAGTATGATTACTTACTTACATTGCCTTCCTGTTCTCATGCTCAATATTGCTCTGCTTCTTCAGTTCCACTATTTGGGAGCATAGGCAGTTTTAGCTTCCATTTACTATTCAGAATATCAGCTTGCGTTTGCTATTTGGGGGCCTGCCCTCCACGGCTCCACCTGCACCCGTCATCATATTTCCTCTTCTTTTAATTCTACTTTTCAGATATTCCAAGTCTGATATTTGTTCCCCTTTTTGTTCATCATCCAGGTCCTTAGCTGAGGAGTCAAATGCTGGAATCACGGTCTCACCCCACGACATCTGCTACGGTTTCCATGATAGACTGGTTACGATCACTGGACACTTGGACAATCAGCTGCAGGCAGTATTTCTTATACTGTCCGAGTTGCTTGACGACGTCCGCTACTCATCCTCCGTTGCAAGTATGTCTGCATAACTTTCATTTAGCACTGGTATTTCTGTTTTTGTCATTTTATCCATAGCCTGCTACCCAGTTTGTTGCATGTTGTCTACCTCGAGGCATTTTGGTTTAGTGGACTATCTACCACAGGCTCACAGCCTTGCAGTAAGATCGAACCTGAGAAATACGTTGCTTCCTAATCGTTTCTGCTATGTTTACGTACCGACGTGATGGATTGGCATTACAATTTGCTGGCATTGAGGTGATACCTACTAGCTCGTATGGCATCACCTTTTGCAGTAACTAATTGGCTCATTGCATTTCTCAAAAACTCAGGCCTTAGTTTTCCAAGTTCAAGTGTCCGGTATGGCGGTGATGGGCAAGATGAGCATGTCGAAAGATACCACAGCAGGGTAAGACATCGTTGCTGAATTGAAATACACCTCTACATGTTGTGATCAGATATCCTCTTAACCTGGATTGGATTGCTCTCTTCATGTATAGTTGGTCCATTCAATGAAGCTTCTCTTCTCGGTACATGTCTTGTTAACAATAACAAGTGTTTAAAATTTAAATAGAAAGCAAGGGGAGTTTAGAAGAGTATAAGAAAAGAAAGAAGGTTTTGTTCTCTATTTCTTTTATTCTGTCGCAATGCTTGTTGGTCATCCACTAGAGTAGAATCTTGATTTTCTGTCATAGGTAATCATTGTCAAATGAAAAAAAAGGACATAATTTCGATGCAGAAAATTAAAGTTCTTATTATAGTCATGTAAAACATCGTAGGTTCACTCCTGCTGTCTCTAGTGTATTTTATGCTTCAAAAAAATATATAGCATGTGCTGGCTGTTATATTTGTAAAGAAGAAATATACTTTACTTTTTGTCAAAGGACTCACCCTAATCCAACAGGCATATTGTTGAAATGGAATTGTGGGCTTGGCTCTGTTAATCTGATTTACATATGCAAACGTGTGCGTAGTTTCCTGCACCCCTTTAAGTTCCAAGTCCGTCTTTACTTCATATTAGTATCATAATCCAGGGACCTCAAAACATCTCTCGCTATTTTACCATATATATAGTGGGTGCGAATTATCTACTGTTCATGCCCCAGTTTACCAACCAGTGCTATAGGCCTCTGCCGCGAAACCTGAACCATCTTCTCTTGAATTTCTCCAGCATGACACACCCGTGAGATCGCCTGACTACGACAGCGATGCGCAAGGGACCCTCACCATGGGTGTCGCGGACGAGTACGTGGGCGCCGTCATCGGCTATGGCGGGAGGACCATACAAGAGATCGAACGGGTACGCACATATCTCCCGCACCACCGAAACGCAACCACAAACAGTTAAACAACAGGGCTATGGTTTGGACTAATGGTTCGTCGTCGGAGTGCAGGTTACGGGCGTGCAGATCAAAATCGTGAAGGGGGAGTTCATACCTGGGACGAACGAGAGGTAGGTACTACAGCAGGTTTCAGTTGGTGTTTGCGTGTTATTTAGCCGCGAAATCAATTGAGAGGCCTGCCTGTATGCCATTTAACCTGCGTTTGTGTGTGTGTGTGTGTGTGTGTGGTGTGTGCAGGGAGGTGGTGATCAGCGGGACACGGGAGGCGGTTGATGCGGCGGAGGCGATGATCGTGCAGCGGGTCTCGGACGCCGCCAAAAGTCGCCGACGGCAGCAGGGTAGCGACGGTGGTGGTGACAGGCGGCCTGTGCAGGAAGTGGAGTAGCAGCAGCAGTAGCTGTCACACAACAGAGCAGAGCAGAGCGGAGCAGAGCACAGTACTAAATTACTACTGGTGTCCCAAGTTTTTTGGTCCCTTGCATACGTTGCTGTAGAAGTTAATTAGCAAGAATTACTTGGGGGGAGGGGAAGGCATGGTGCAATCACACTGATGGCTGCACGGCTAGTTTTGGTTTTGGTCAATGTTGCTTCCATGTTTGGTACTAGTGTATGTATCCGTGCCTTGTGTTTCGGTGAGAGGATGGATGGATGGATGATTCTGATAGATCCATGGGATCGTGTAGGGTAGGATTTCCGGAGAACTTACCCTCTGTTGGTCCAGACGAGCTTGAGCCAGAGGCTATGCCGGAGCTGTGGCGGCGGTGGTGGTGCTTCCCGTGAGCACCGCGCTAACCCTAGATTGGCAGGGAGTGTTTGGTGGGGTTTGTGGCAGCGATCAACCTCGTAAGTCGTGCCCCGCCCACACCTCTGTTTATATAGCGCGAGTCACATGGGCCCACCAACCATGGTTTGGTTGTGCGCCCCCGATCAGGGCGCAATGCAAGGGCCCGTTCGACCCGTTGGGCTCGAACGGGAGAGAGATCAACCTAACAGATTCCTCTGGGTTTGATTGACCTAACCCAAGAGGAGAGGAGTTTTGAAATGGAAGTCTGAAACAAAGTTGTTTTTACTTGCACACAAACTTGGATGATCAGATCAGATCAGATCAGAGTTGCATTGTGCTCCCCTCCTTGCTTCACTTCTCGCCTTCTTCCCACTTCCATAGAGACCCCCGCCATGCTCCCCCCCCCCCCCCCCACCCTCCTCCCGCCCCGCGCTGATGGTGGACTCCACAATCTCTAGCGACGACGACTACTACTGCCTCCAAGGTATTGTACCCTCCACCCTTCCCACATCCCCCATCCTGACCTCATCGGCACGCTTGTTTGTTTGAGCTTTTAATGTGTTAGTGAGCTCGACGCAGATGTTCACGAGGCATGGCCACAAAATCTTCCCGATCCGCCGCCTACTCTGCTAGGGGAAGCAGGTAAGTCGCCGGTGTCAATTGACATAGTACCGAAATTAGGCTCAATTCCATACAAAGCCTACATATCACTAGGGTGGCAAGTGGTCATATTTTTAAGAGTAGGTTATTATCTAAAAAGAAGTACAGTAGGTTTTTATAGTATACAACCCTACATATCACTATGTTCTTTTGAGGTTTTCTTCTTCTGAAAATTCGCAAATTTGAAAACATTCTTGGGCTTTACACTCTTCGTGGGCTTCAATCTCCCACCTTATTTTGGGCTTCCCAACATGATCTTCCCTTTTGGGCTCTTCTTTTCTTCTCCTGCGCCTTTTCAGACATCAGTCTTCCAGTCCATCAGAGCCTGCATCAAACCCTCAAAAAAAAAAAATCAGAGCCTGCATCGGTGAGGAGATGAGCAGCCCCCGCAGCCACCCTAGGCCGTCGGCGGCGGCGCCGCTGGACGACGAAGACCTCCTCTCCGAGATCCTCCTCCGCCTCCCCCCGCTGCCGTCCTCCCTCCCCCGCGCGTCCCTCTCCTGTAAGCTCTGGCGGCGCATCGTATCCGACGCCCGATTTCTCCGCCGCTTCCGCGAGCACCACCGCCACAACCCTCCCCTCCTCGGTTGCTTCGTCCGAGGTCTCTCCAGCGTCCATTTCGAACCTACGCTGGAGGCCCCCGACCGCATCCCGCAAGCCCGCTTCTCCTTCCCGATTGACCCCCGCGACGCCTTCCTCTTCCTTGGATGCCGCCATGGCCTCGTGCTCATCTCCCATGTGTCGCGGAACCAGCTCCTGGTATGGGATCCCAGCACCGCCTAGGGATTCCCCCAGGGTTCGACAAGGGGGAAACCGTGATTAACGGAGCGGTGCTTCGTGCTTCCGGAGAGGCCCACAACTTCCAGGTTGTCTTGGTAGGCAACAGCGACATACAACTTACACAGGCTGTGGCCTAGGTGTACTCGTCGGAGACCGGTGTATGGAGTAATCTCGTGTCGACAGTGCTTCCAGCCGACAATCCTGATGTACCCACCAGTGTTTACCATGACATGTGCTCTGTGATGGTGGGGAATTCCCTTTACTGGTCGCTTTTTGGGGATTGGTTTGGAATACTTGAATTTAATTTGGATAGGCAGAGCCTAAGTGTGATACATGTGCCAGTGGACATCGTCAATGTCGACAATTGCTTATTCGCGATCACGGTTATGCGGTCCGAGGGTGGTGGCCTTGGTTTCCTCTTCCTTTCGGGGAACTGCATCCAGTTATGGAAGAGGAAGACGGACTGTGATGGTGTAGCTTCATGGGTGCTAGGAAGAACTGTTGCACTAGACAAGCTACTTTCCATGAATTCAGTGAAGGCAACGATACTTGGGTTTGCTGAGGACAATAATGCGGTAATAGTGTGGACGTATATCGGCGCCTTCATGGTCCAGTTTGAATCATTGCAGTTTAAGAAACTTTCCTACCGCTGCTGTCCCTGTTATCCATTTGAAGGTGTCTATACCGCAGGTAAAAAGAAACCAACTTATTTTGTAGTCTTGTATTATTATTATTGTGTTATGTGGTTTGAGTCAGAGGTAGCAGACACGTCATCTGTTTATTCTATGGATGTCCATACAGTAAAACAACGGACATGATGATTTGCAAAAGCAATTTATTTGAGGTGGATAGGCATATTATGTGTATAATAAGTGAACTATTTTCGTTATTGTTGCAGGCCTATTGACATGGTCAAGGGTTTCATACTTTCATTATGAGATAGAACTGAATTTTTTTCTCAATTATAGCAGTGTGTTTATCTAAATATCTAGTTAATGCCCCCGTACCTATTTAATGTTCGTTGGAATCTCATTGGTTCCTTGACTTCCTATTTTTGTAGATGCTCGCATTGATGGTGGACACGGTGGAGCTAAACTTTTGCGCGATACATAGTATGATCTGTCTGGATAGATGCTATCTTGAATTCGTGATGTATTGTTCAGGTGGCTATTTGTTAGTGGTAGCAGAATGAAATATTTTCCCTTTCCTTTCCTTTGAGGGTATTTTCTGTTTTACTTTTCCTGGTTGATATGTTGCATTTTTTTCCTGTGGTTATGGATCTGTCAAGTTTGAGGATGATTTATCTGTTGCTCCGTGAATTCAGATTTGTATTGGTATCTAACACCACCTGTCCACCTCAGCTCTTGGCTTCAAACTTCCTTTGTTATACATGCTTCACACTATTGCTTTCTTAGGGAAAACATTTCACATTACTGCTCATCCAGGAACATTATAATACATAATGCTCGCTTGCAAATATTGTACAATTATGCTAATTTTAGGCGGGTCTAGTTAAATATTTTCACGACGTATATCTATTTGTCAGTCTAATTCTCATAACCTCCAACATAGCGTGTCTTATCCAAAGTACATATTGGCTGTTGTAGTGGTTTATGTGCAGTATAATTTCTCTGACTTTTGTCATTATAGATGCTTAATAATTTCTGTAGTGAATCCATGATCAAAATGACATGTCTAGATTCATACTAAACATTTCTCTCATCATGAGTAGTTGCCAATGTTTCGTTTTTGATACTGTGCAGAGTAAAAAAGGTGTTATCTATTTGAAGTTTTGAACCGAAGGAAGTATCAATTCATAAAATGATGCATTATGATTTACTTGAGGCTTCCACTGCATGAATTTGATTAAGTTCGATTTTTTAGTGACTATCTAGCTTGTACATCTCTAATGAGTATGCCCATGAGCTAGAAACCAGACGATTCAGCTCTATTACAACATGAGCCCTTCCTATGCCCATGATAAGAAAGAAAGTTTCACAAGATTCTGTAAGCTAGGATGTTCTAATGGAGTTACCTGAACCACTAACCTTTTCGCCTGTACTGAGACCAGATATGGCCACCCGAGACTATGCTAACAGTAGAAATTGGAGGTGTGCCCCTACAAATTAAGTCCTATTGCTGTTCTCTCTTTGTACTCTTGGTTTTCTCCAATATTGCTGGGTTGATTCAACTTTGAGCCTTTGGCACAATTTCCACATCGTTGAAGCTCTAATGCTTACTGTCTGAACCATACACAAGTTGTGAGATACTCCCTCCGTCCCAAAATATAGTGTCAAATGGTCTTACATTTTGGGGCGGAGGAAGTAATTTCCATGCATCAACTAATTGAATATTACAAATCTGTTTGACTGGCTTCACTGATTGCTCCACAGGTAACCAGAGTTGGGTTTCGGTGGCTGAGATGCAGAAATGGACTGTTTGCTGCAGGCTCTTCCATTCTGTACGCTGCGCATGGGGCCTGTAATGTGCTCCACAACCACGAGGGAATTTGACCCGCCATGTATCATGCCCTGGTCAAATGTGATGTGAACTTGTAGGAGTTAACATGTCCTAGTCAACTGTAACTGGAGTTAATCTTCTGACTTATGAACTGCCCGTCTGTTATCTGATTTCTCTAGGAAATATCCGAACTGGCATGAAGAGAAACTAACTTCCTTCGGTTAATGCATTAGCATTGGGCTTGTCTCTGAATCTTGCATTTCATTTGCCTGCGTTGCATTTTTTTTCCAGCATCATTTGCTCATGTCCCACAAAATCCCTGCTTATGCCCATGATGTTTCCTCATCCTTTTTGTGTGTTTGGATCTGTATTTCAAAGAGATATCATTGCTCCAGCAACGCTTTTATGAGTTGTACTAATTTATACATATTCGGTACAAATGCTGGTTGCCGCCTCATCTGCCCTACAACTTATTTCTGAATTCACTAACGGTATGAACAGAGAGCTATTGTTGTTCCTGCTCTAGGTACTGTCAAAAGCTGGTCCAAGCCACCTGGAGACTCGTTGTAAACCAACATCGATGGCTCGTTCTGCAGAGAAGCAGGCATGTGAGGTGGGGTTCCTGTGTCAGAGATTGCAATGGCAAATTTTCTCATGTACTCCCTCCGTTCTGATTTACTCGTCGTGGTTTTAGTTCAAATTTGAACTAAAACCACGACGAGTAAATCGGAACGGAGGGAGTAGGTGAGTAGCTGACGGCCTGACGCTCTCCATGCGTGCTGGAATGGTCGACAGCCTGAAGGCCATCGAGTTCGCTAATCTGCCCTCCAAATCAGTCACTTTGATACGGCTCGCCATGGTGTGCTGTCCCGAGAAGCAAAATATCTTGTGCTTACCGTCTTCATTTAGTTCAGTGTCTATAGTTTAGCTCTGGGTGGTGTCATGCTCGGTACATGGCATGGAAATGTAGCTGTCAGAGATTTGGCTGCGCCAGATTACCCATTCCTGTCTGGAAAATAATTGAATTCTTTCATAAGTTAACCTCTTCTTGCCTTGCTAGTATTCCTGTTTACCTCCTCTCATTCTTTAAATTCCCCAAATGGGCACTAGATATGATAAATAGCCAAATGGCAAACTGCCTATGGAATGATTTTGAGGGAAACAGGAAGATTCACCTAGCTAACTGGCACTTGGTTTGCATGGATAAACAACATGGAGGCCTGGGGGTACCTAACATCAGAGATGTGAACCTCTGCTTACTAGGGGGCTGGGTTAAGAGATACATCAAGGATGAAGGGAAGCTTTGGAAAGAGATCGTAGATAGAAAATACTTAAATGACTCCAAATATCTTTGCTTGCAACCCACAAAACCCCTCTAGGTTCTGGCAGGGGGTCATGTGGGCAGCAAAGGCATTGAAATTTGGGTACAGATGGGTGGTGGGAGATGGCAAGAAGATAAGATTTTGGGAAGGTATCTGGTTTGGAACCTCCCCTCTATCAGTTCAATTGTGGCCACTATACTCAATCTGTCATCAACATTGTGTCTCCCTAGCTGAGGTGTGGGACAACAATGAAATTAAACTGACTTTTAGGAGGATTTTTACTACACATATGATGGAGCAGTGGTACTGCCTAGAGCAGATTATTGAAAATACTCAATACCAGGGGTGTGAGGATTCACTAGTTTGGCAATATGAGGCAAAAGGTGAATACACCACAGGATCCCTGTATAGTATAATTAACTTTAGAGGGGTGCAACCTGTTTACATTCCTGCAGTTTGGTCCATCAAAGCCCCCCCTAGGGTGCAGGTTTTTCTCTGGCTGCTTTCTCATAATAAACTGATGACTAAGGATAACTTAGCCAAAAGAGGTATTGAGAAACCCCCTGAATGTGTTTACTGTACTGAAAAAGAAACTATTAACCATCTTTTCTTCGGATGTGTAGTAGCCAAGGGTATTTGGAAACAGGTCACTGACATTTTTGCCCTAGACCTGGGTTCAGATTACCTCTCTGTTGCCAGGTTTTGGCCTGCCAACAAAAAACACACAGTATTAAACTCAGTAGGTGCATGCATTCTCTGGTCTTTGTGGAAGAACAGGAATGCTCATGTGTTTAATAACGCTGTGTGGTTGGATTTTAAACAGATCTGGAGGAGAATTTTGGGATCGTTGAGGAGATGGTCGATCTTGCTCAAAGAGGGAATGGTGCTCCCTTGGGACAAGATAACACACCAGATTTCCTTGGTCTTGGAATCACCATTCCAAATTCTGGGGGGGTGATTCCACAGGGGATTTCGTCTGCTGGAGGGGTTGATCTCCTCAAGTTGAAGCTGGAAGACTACAAGATGCCTGAAGAAAAGAACCCATTCTCATCACCTCCGAGGGGTCCTCCTGGTGGCGCCAAGCACTGTATGCTTAGTCCAGTCACCCCGCTGGACATACTGAGCTCACCGACTCAGCCATGGAAGAAGCTCAGAGGAGAGGCGGCGGAACTGGGGATCGTCAAGACTGATGGCCGTGAGGGTGAAATGTCGAGCATCATGCTTTTGCATCTTAGTTTGTTCTTGAAAAGTTCGTTTAAGTCTCACCTATGATGCTGTAAGGGTTTTTATTTTTCCTTTTGTAAGCTGATCTCTGAACATGCTTCGCATGCTCACGGGATTCTGAGACTCGTGCACTGGATTCTGGCTGGTTTCATTTATAAAAATGGGGCCGGGGGGTTCTACCCCCTTTCATCTAAAAAAAATACACATACAGACAGTGTATGCATGTGCCTTATGAAATGAAACGAAATTTGATGATTTGGCGACAAACTCTGGCTGCCATGGCTGCATTTTCAGAAATGTTGCCATGGCAGTAGTTTATAGCTGCCGTGGGAGATGTTTAACAAATTCCCACCACGTCACTTTTTTTTTTGCTAATGTGGCAGAGTTTACTATGAAAATGTGGGCCAACCTTACAAAGATTTGAGTTGGTGGTGAGTTCACCCTAAACCCTTTATACACTTACGCGTGGGACATGCATGCTGTAACCGGAATAAAAAAAATTCATTCGATCTAGGGATGTTGCATAGAGCAATCTCTCTCCACCTGGTTATGCTAAAAAAAATCTCTCTCCACTAGGAGCTTCCCCACCTCCTCCTGCAACTGAAATTAAAAAAACACATCTCTTCCCCACGACCACGAGTCAGTCCGCCGCTGCAGTTCCCCAATCGCCATCCTTGGGCCTTTGTCGTTCCCCAATCGTCGTCCGTGGTCCGCCTCTGTTCCAATCGTCGTCCCCGGTCCGCCTCTGTTCTTCAATTGTCGTCCTCTGCCATCATAGCTCTAACGGGAGCTTCCATTTCTCTACCATCGGGGCGACTGTCAATGTCAATGTAATAGCTAGTGGCCTCCAAGATGCTGCACCAGAGGGGCGCTGCGGCTCCCATCCTTCCCATGGATAGCAGCAACATGGCTGCCCTCCCGAAAACAACTCCACATGCGATAGCAAGAAGTGCATGAAATGCAGGAAGAGCTCCGCCAATCCGGAGTTCTGGACGAGGGCCGCCATTGCAACCCAAGCAGGGGGCTTGGAGCGGAGGCGGAGCTGTGGCGCGGGCTCGACGACGTTGGCTACTAGGGCCACCAGCATGCATGGGTCGAGCACAAGCTGGACGACCTTAGGAAGCAGAGGAAGTGGGTAGGTGGTGTCGATCGCGAGCACCCGGTCCATGCCATCCTACATGTCGTCCTTGGTCGCCGTTGTCGGCGCAACGAGCACGAGCTATGCGCAGAGGTCACGCTCAAGGTCCCTTTAGAGCTTTATGGCGTTAGTATTTAGTACAGAAATGATGATATGCCAAATCAGCGAAGCTCCATATGATGATCAGACAAATGATGAATCATCGATCCACAGAATCAAAGCACCACAAGTTCACGGGCATCGACAATGAAGGAACACTTGGATTGCAACAGGGAGCAGCGACTCAGTGCCGAGGCTCATCTGCATCTGCGAGAAGATTTTTTTTTTCAAAACAAATACTAGAAAAATTCAAAAAATTCTAATTTTTTTACGTGGTAGATAATTTGGTGCGTGAGGTGCGCTCCAAATTTTAGATCATTTGGACAGCTATTCATATGTCCAAATAATCTAAAATTTGGAGTGCACCTCATGCACCAAATTATGTACCATGAAATTCTTTTGGAATTTTTTGAATTTCTTTTTATCTTTGGTGAATTTTTTCTTGACCGGGTGCAGATGAGAGTGAGCTCAGAAATGAATATTCGGCTGCAACATTTTCACTCCCGAGCTCTAATCCTGTGTTTTGAAGAAATATGTGCATTTAGAAGTTTCAAATGATCACGATAAAAGTCCACATACACATGCGGTTTATTCTACACATATTTAAAAACTTGTATTAGAAAATATGCTAATTTGTAAGGTGCATAGAAAAGGTTGATTCTGTAGGCCCATAAAGAGAAAATAGCAATCGAGTTATTTTTCTTTCTTGCATATAGCATACAAACATAAATTTGCATCGATGAGAGCTTTTGTGGGAATAGAGCTACGCTCTGAAAGCTTAAAAAAAAGCTAGGTTCTGAAACAGGATAATACCCAAGTTCTGCAGGATACAAGTGGCCATTGTTTTACAAGCGCGGTTGCCATTTATCACCATGTTATTTTTCAGGTTTCCATCCTTTTTAGGGTTTTTGAGGTTTTTATCTGAAAACTCGCAAAATTCAAAACCGTGAAGAGGTGCACCAAATCAAATCCGCTTTACATCTCTTCGTGGGCTTCAGTCTACAGCCCACTTGAGAGCCTGCTGCACCTCACCTCACTTCACCTTTCCAACCCGCATCGGTGAGGCACGCGAAAGATGAGCAGCCCCCGCTCGTCGTCGGCGGCGCTGGACGACGACGACCTGCTCCCCGAGATCCTCCTCCGCCTCCCCCCGCAGCCCTCATCCCTCCCCCGCGCCTCCGCCGTCTGCAAGTTCTGGCGCAGCCTCGCCTCCGAGCCCGGCTTCTCACGCCGCTTCCGCGCGCACCACCGCCGAAACCCTCCCCTCATCGGCTGCCTCGTCTATGATTTTTGCCAGGTTCGCTTCCAGCCTACCCTGGAGCGCCCCAATCGCGTCCCGCAATCCAGCTTCTCCTTCCCAATCGCCGCCGGCGGCCGCTTCCGGATCCTCGGATGCCGCCATGGCCTCGTCCTCATCTTCCACGACTCACAGAAGCAGCTCCTGGTGTGGGACCCCGTTACCAGATACCAGCACAGCCTGGACATTCCCCCAGGGTTCGCCAAGAAAGCCTTGATGAACGCGGCGGTGCGTCGTGCTACAGGAGATTTCCACCATTTCCAGGTGGTCTTGGTAGGCAACAGCGACATGCAATGCACACAAGCAGTAGCCTCTGTTTACTCGTCATCAACCGGTGTTTGGGACAAGCTTATCTCAACACCGCTTCCGTCCGAGAATTCTGGTGCTCCCACCATGGTTTACCCGGGAATGCCTGCTGTGATGGTTGGGGATTCCTTTTATTGGTTGCTCTGTGGGAATTCACAAGGAATCCTTGAATTTGATTTGGATAAGCAGAGCCTAGCTTTGATACCCATGCCAATGGGAAACTCTGCAGACATGAGAGATGGCAATATTTGGGTTATGCTGGCAGAGGGTGGTGGCCTTGGTTTCGTCTTTCTGAGAGGCTTTTGCGCGCAATTATGGAAGAGGAGGACCAGTTGCAAGGGTGTTGCTTCATGGTTGCTCGGAAGGACAGTTGAATTGGATAAGCTACTTTCCCTGAATTCAGAGAAGCAGATAGAGCGCCCAAGGATACTCGGGTTTGCTGAGGTCAATAGTGTGGTTTTACTGTGGACACTTACAGGCATCTTCACGGTCCAGTTTGAACTATTGCATTTCAAGAAAGTTCTTGAATCCAAGCACTGGTATAGCTATTATCCATTTGAAGGTGTCTATACTGCAGGTAAAAAGAAACCAAGTTATTTGATATTCTTGGATTATTATTGTTGAGTTATGTCGTTTTACCTGTTTACTTTGGGTCGTGCATAGAACGAAACAATGGAAAGATTTGTAGAAGTAAGATATCTGAGGCGGATCAGCAAATATTATGTAGATTAATCGAACTAAAATTTTGTTGCGGGCCAATAGACATACTCAAGAATTTTATAATGGTGGTATTAGTGCATCGCTGCAGTGCAAATGTTTCTCAAGATGAGATACACAGTGTTTTGAAATTGAAGACAATTACATGAAAAACTTGCTTGAACCAATTGAAATGTCAAAGAGGTAGCTCAATTGGCACATTCTGAAGCTTAAAGCTGGTTGTATTCCTTCCATTCAGTATGGTTATCTTTGTCGATCTTGCTAGTAATATTAAATCCCCAATAACGACCAGGTTTGATGTTTACAAAATAGTTTTTCATTTTTAGAAGAGTCCTGCTGGAAGTGACATATTCATTTGCTAGAGAATTCAGGCTAAATTTATTTCAAGATAATCTTAATATGAATAGTCATGATCACTTTTATTGCTAGCATTTATTAGTATGAGTATATTCCATTTTATCCAATGTGGCATGTACTGACTTAAGTGTAATTTTAGATATTTCTCCTTTCCTATCTGCTAATTTAATTTATCCATTCCTAATGTTGCATCAGGCATGAATTATTTTCTCAAAATACAGCACGGTGTTTATCTACCTATTTGACTGTTCGTTGGAATCTCATTGGTTCCTTGACATAATATTGTAGATGGGGGCATTGGTGGTGAACCCTATGGAGCTAAAGTTTTGCACAATATGTAAGCTGATTTGTCCAGATAGACGTGCTATCGTGATGTAATGATTGAGCAGGTACTATCTGTTACTAGTAGCAGAATGGAATATTTTGCCCTTTCCTTTTACTTTTGCTGGTTGCTACATTGCATTGATTTTTTCCCCGTGGTTATGGGTCTGTCAAGTTCAAGGATGATTTGTTTGTTGTTCCATCAATGCAAATAGTTGATAACTAGCAGCACCTCAGCACTTGGCTTCAAACTTCCTTTATTAATAATATGCGCTTGCCATTTCACATATTGCTTTTTATAGGAAACCATTTCACATTATTGCTGATGCAGAATCATTATCATATGTAATTACCATTCACAGTTATTGTACAGTTATGCTAATCTTAGGTGGACTGGTTAAGTATTTTTCTCAGCATGTCTCTGTTTATCAGTCTAACTCCCATAATCTCCAATATAGTTCGTCTGATCCAAACTATATGTTGACTGTTGTGGTTTGTGTGCAAATCTGATTTCTTCAATTTCGGTCATTATAGATGTTTAACAATTTTTATACTGAACGCATGATAGAAATGGCATGACTAGATTCATATTGAACACCGTTCTCTTCACGAGTAGTTGCCTGTTGTCAATGTTTTGTTTTTGATATCATGCAGAGTAAAAAACGGGTGTCGTCTATTTGGTCGGAAGAAAGTATCAACGAATATAATGATGCATGATCTTCCACTGGATGAATTTGATTAAATTCTAGATTATTTAGCTCGTCGTTTCTCAAGAGTATGCCTATGAGCTAGAAACCAAATGTTTGTGCTCTGTTTCTCCATGAGCCCCTTATATGCCTATGGTAAGAAAGAAAGTTTCACAAGATTTGACAAGCTAGGAAATGTTCTAATGGAGTTATCTGAACCACTAACCTTTTAGGCTCTACTGAGACTAGATGTAGCCAAAAAGACCCTGAGAAATTGAAAGTGTGCCGCTACAAATTAACTGTCTTCCTACTGATGTTCTGTCTTTGTACTGTTGGTTCTGTCTTTGCTTCCTCATCCGCAATCCATTCCTTTCGCCATGCTTTCACCCAGCTACCTTCTCTTCTATTTACTGATGTTTCCCCCCTCTCTGCTGATGCGCTCTTCTGCTTACCCTCACTTCCTTTCAGCCGCCTTGTGTTCAGTTTTCCCCTTTAGCCCTCCCCCCCCCCCCCCCCCTCCCCCCTCCTCTCTAGTTCCTTCTGGTGGTGCAGGTTCTTCTCCCTTAGCACGTCAGATGACCGATGACTTAGGAGGTCCCTTCTCATTAGCTATTTGCGCATATCTTTGTGCCTGCTCATATATGAGAATGCTGCCATGTTAAGTAGTAGCAGAATGAAGTACTTCCCCTTTCCTGTGCCCAGTGGACCTTTTTTTGTTTACTTTTACCTATTTCTATATTGCCTTTGGTTGATATTTTTCGGGGTTATGATCTATTAAGTACTAGTGTGACTTGTATGCTATTCCACTAGCGATACTTAAGCAGCCTTCAAACATCATTTATTTATATGTGCTTATAACTATGCCATTCTGTATTGCTGCTCATTTTGGATTGTCATGGTGTGCAGTGAACTGATGATTTTTGCAATGTTCGAAGAACATGTCTTCATTAGATATTGAAGAACAATATCCCTATGATTTCACTTGCAGTTATTGTAGATTTATGGACGATTTTCTACTGTTGCGTGGTTTGGTTAAACATTTTCTCAGTATCCATTGTTTTCAGTATAACTTGCATATGTAATTGGCCATTTGCCAACTAGTATAGTTTGTCTGGTCTAAACTACATGTAGCTATACTTTATGTTGTGTATTACTCACTGAAAAAAATAGGGCGCTATAGCGTCGCTAATTGCATATTTTGAGGTTGGCACTATTTTGCTGTAGCACACTATTTTTTTCCTTGATTACTACAATTTTTATGTTTGCTAACCTAGTATCTTTAGTAGTGATCAAAGTGTTGTTTATGATTCTGTTTATAGTGTAAAAAATTGGCATCTATTTCGGTCAGAAGGAAGTACAATCAATAAGATGATGTGCCATCCCATGTGTTGGGGATATAACTATTTGTGTAAGCCGCCCAGGAGGGGCCGGGTTACGTAAAGGTGATTCATCATATGAAGCCCAAGATCAAGCGTGAAGATGGCGGTTCAATAAAGGGTCTAAAGCCCACAGGTGACTTAAGGCCCGTAGTGATAAACCGCCGTAATGGCATGACTTGTATTATAAGGCAGGATTAACTAGTCACCGAGCCGGACATTGTTTATAAGCCGCCGGGACTCTGTAGGCCGCAGGGCGTCAACCCGTGTATTAAGGGGACGACCCGCTGGCGGCTTAGGGCAAGTAACATCAATCGAGAGCCGGGCATAGCGTATCTCGCTCCCTGGTCATCGAAACCCTAGCAATACCAACCCAACTAGACGTAGGCTTTACCTTCATCGTAAGGGGCCGAACTAATATAAAACCTCTCGTGTCCCTTGTCCCGTTAACCCCTTTAAGCTTCCTAGTTGCGATGGCTCCACGACTAAGTCCTTGCAAGAGGACATCTGCCGTGACAATTCTACGACAGTTGGCGCCCACCGTGGGGCCATCGCATGATGGATTTGAGTTCTTGAAGGGCAACTTCGAAGGGCTCAAGGGATACGCTGTGGGCCGGATGACCAAGAGTCGTCGCGGCAAGATCTA
Source organism: Aegilops bicornis (assembly GCA_021605145.1). NCBI lineage: Eukaryota > Viridiplantae > Streptophyta > Magnoliopsida > Poales > Poaceae > Aegilops > Aegilops bicornis. The sequence goes on along the minus strand of CM038674.1, from coordinate 61,100,024 downwards.
CAACGACGACGAAGGCTGGGGCCCCGACGCCGGCTCAATTGAGTACGGGTACCGGGTCCCCTTTGGCAGAATCCACGTCTTCATCGGCCGGATCGGTGAGCCGGGCCCTGAGCCGGACAACTGCACCGACCTCGTCGAGATGGCTCAGCGTGCAAGACCCGCCCATGCTCACCCCGTTGTGAAGCGTGCCTTCGTGGGTTGCATCCATGGAGGAGAACTTTCCGAAGGATCTTTAGACGGCGGTGAGACGGCCGTCCACTCCGATGGTGATTCGTTCGCTGGTGAGACGGATTCGTTGTATCAACTGCAAGATAGCAGGCTTGGGGGTTGTTCCGATGGCAGCAATATTTCGGACCCCTTTGAGCCGCCAAGCTGGGTAGGGGTCTTCATGGCTGGTACTCAACCCGGCCAAAACTTTATAGCTGCAGCAGCAATAATGTCCGGGTCAGGAGCGGCCGGGGCAGGAGGCCCTGTGCGCCCGCCGGCTCAGGTGCTGCTTGATCTCATGGATAAGCTGACGGCCCTGTTAACCGCCACGGTTATTCCTGCAAATCAAGATGAGCGTGATGCAGAGGTGGCTCAGGTGCGTGAGGAAATAGCTCGGGCCAAGGAGGCCTTAGCAGCTGAGGACACCAGGTTGGCCGCAGAACGGGCGGCTTTGGATGCACGGGCCCAACAGCTCGGTCGAGGCTTTCCGACTACGATGAACTGAGCAACGCGTCTAATGAGGTGATGAGGAGGAGACACCAGAAAACTCAATCCCGTTTGCCTCCGGTTTATGATCCTCGAGCCTTTTTTCCACACAGAGCCGCCCTAGTAACCCGCCGAAGCAAACCAGTTCATAACACCGGAGCAGGGGACCGGTTCAGCCTCGGGTGATGGCACCTCCTCATGTGAATATGGCCCTGCCCCGCTACGTACCAACACCACCGGGTCACTTTTCTAACCCCTGGAGAACCTGATCGCAGCATCGGCACATTTGGCGGCTCTCCTAGTGGACGGCGACGATCCGACAGCGGTGGAGACGCGAAGGATCAGAGAACTCGTCCAAGCGGCTCTGGCTCAGCAAGAGGCTTATTCTTATAGTCGAGACAAGATTCATTCGACCCCTCGCCCAAGCCGGAGTCCAAGTTATAGCAGACACATGGAGTCGGAGGCTTTGTCAAGCAACGCCCAGCGCCGTAACCAACCCGGCGGTTATAACCCGGTGCAGGACCAGATACGTCAGGAGGTCGAGCGGACGGCTCAACTAGCGGCTCAGCAGGCGGCTCATCAAACCTTACCGGACTATCCAACAACTTCTGCTGAGGCAGGAGTGGCCGCTAGAACCGGCGGCGTTCCCTGTTTAGTGTCGGCTTTGCGTAATGTGCGTCTGCCCAAGGACTTCAAGGGACCCCGTAAGGTGCCAAATTATACGGCCGACTTACAGCCCGGGGCGTGGATCAAAAGCTATGAGATGGCCATGGAGCTGTTGGAGGTCAGTGATGCGGCAATGGCTAAGTACTTCACCATGATGTTGGATGGAACGGCCCGGACTTGGTTAAAGGGCCTGCCGCCTAATTCCATCGGCTCATGGGCGGAATTAAAGGCCCGGGTCATTCAGAACTTCAAAGACACCTACAAGCAGTCCATGTCAATTGTGGACTTAACTAATTGTAAGCAAGAGGAGGGTGAATCTACCACTCATTGGGTGCGCCGGGTCACGGAGATAATACATTCGTCTGACAAGATGGATGCCGGCTCTGCAGTCCTCATGCTGGAGAAAAATTGCCGATTTGTACCGCTGAGACAAAAGCTGGGGCGCCTCAAGCGTGATTGTAATGATATGGGTCAGCTGATGGCGGCTCTAGTCAAATACGCCGATTCTGATAATACCGCGGATCCTGCGTCTGATGAGGAAAAGACGGGGAAGGGAAAGAAGAACGCCAATGGAAAAGGCCAGCAACATAACCCGGTGAATCAAGGAGGCAACAAGCATAAAGCCGACGGTAATCCGGAGTTTGTGGCCAACGCTAACGCGCAGGGCAACAATCAGAGACGCAAGGGGAGGTCGTCCCCTCGATCTGGCGCGTCAGGTCCATCTCTTGAGCAGCTGCTCAATGAACCCTGTCTAAGACACGGCACCCGGGAAAGGTCGGCCACTCACTTATGGAAGGATTGCACGATCATGAAGGCTTTCAAGAATTCTAACACGTTCGACGGCAATCATGGGTCGGGTGGCGGCTCAGGTGCCGGCGGTTTTCATGGCCCGGGTGGCGGTTCAAATTCCGGCTTTCAGGGAAATCAAGGTGGCCATAATCACCAGCAGTCTGGTCAGGGAGGTCAGCAGCAGCAGCAGTCAGGTTATCAGAGCAATCCAAAGCAGCTGAATAGTGGACAGTATCATGTGTTCACCACTAGTTTATGCAAGCGGGACCAGAAGCTTCATAAAAGGGCTGTGAACGCTGTTGAGCCGGCAATTCCCCGTTATTTAAGGTGGTCAGAGCAGCCTATTGTGTGGAGTAGAGAGGATCACCCTCCCCGGGTTGACAATCCGGGTCAGTTAGCCTTGGTGGTAGCACCTCAAGTCGGTGTATATAAATTTACTAAGGTACTCATGGATGGAGGTAGCAGCATCAACATCCTCTATTATGAGACCTTTCGACGTATGGGGTTGACTGACAAAAATTTGAAGACATCCAACACCGTTTTCCATGGAGTGGTGCGTGGTAAGTCGGCATACCCAGTTGGAAAGATTGAGCTGGAGGTGGCCTTTGGAGATGAATATGATTCTAGGGCTGAGAAATTAACCTTTGAGGTGGTCAAGATCAAAAGCCCTTATCACGCTCTGTTTGGACGACCGGCTTATGCCAAGTTCATGGCACGGCCGTGTTATGTTTATTTGCAGCTCAAGATGCCGGGTCATAAGGGCACCATTACTGTGCATGAGAGTCGAAAGATAGCCTTGGAATGTGAGGAGGGCGATGCGGCTTATGCCGAGTCAGTTTGCGCAGCGGAGGAGCTATAGTTTTATCAAGATAATGTTGACCCGGTGGATATGACATCTCTGAAGAAGCCGACCACAGAGCATGACCCGGCGATGAAGTTTAAATCGGCTGATGAAACCAAGCTTGTTGATTTTTGTCGTGGAATTGTCACGGCAGATGTCCTCTTGCAAGGACTTAATCGTGGAGCCATCGCAACTATAGTTGTTGAGATTCTTGCTGTCCACAAAAGGTCCTTCCCAAGGAGGGGACAACTTGTGCATATCAGATTGATCCTGGATGAGCCGGAGCACTAAATCGCCTTCCTGGAAAGTTCTGCTTCTAACCCGGCGGCTGTGATAACGGCGCGAGTCTTCTGGTAAATCGCCGAGTGGGCTATTGCCAAGTCTCGCTCTTCATCCAACAAGTCAAGTGCATCCTGACGAGCTTTTTCATTATCAGCCTCGACATAAGCCGCCACCCGGGGTGAATCACGCCGGATATCACTTGGCAGAACCGCCTCTGCTCCGTACACCATGAAGAAAGGTGTATAACCAGCAGACCTGTTAGGCGTTGTGTTGATGCTCCATAGGACAGAGGGTAACTCCTCCACCCAACAACCCGGAGTTCGCTGTAAGGGAACTAAGAGCCGGGGTTTGATACCTTTCAAGATCTCTTGATTAGCTCTTTCTGCTTGACCATTAGACTGGGGGTGAGCAACAGCCGAAACATCAAGCCGGATGTGCTCTTGTTGACAGAACTCTTCCATGGCACCCTTGGAGAGATTAGTACCATTATCAGTTATAATGCTATGCGGAAAACCAAAACGAAAGATCACCTTTTTGATGAACTGAACCGCCGTGGCTGCATCACACTTACTGACCGGCTCTGCTTCAACCCACTTGGTGAATTTATCCACTGCCACCAACAGGTGTGTCTTTTTATCCTTAGACCTTTTGAAAGGTCCAACCATGTCAAGCCCCCAGACTGCAAACGGCCAAGTAATTGGAATCATCCTCAATTCTTGAGCCGACACATGAGCTCGTCGTGAGAATTTTTGACATCCGTCACATTTGCTGACCAGATCCTCCGCATCAGCATGAGTCGTCAGCCAATAAAAACCATGATGAAAAGCCTTGGCTACCAGAGACTTTGAACCGGCATGATGACCGCAATCACCTTCATGAATCTCACGAAGTATCTCCTGACCCTCCGTAGGTGATACACACCGTTGAAACGTCCCAGTGACGCTGCGGTGATGCAACTCGCCATGAACAATCGTCATGGATTTGGATCGCCTGATGATTTGTCTTGCCAAGGTCTCGTCCTCAGGCAACTCTCCCCGGGTCATATAGGCCAAATATGGGACCGTTCAATCCGGGATGGCATGGAGAGCCGCCACCAGCTGCGCCTCGGGTGCACTGCAAGCTCTTCCTCCGTAGGCACTCGGCTGTAAGGGTTATGCAAAACATCAAGGAAAGTATTAGGCGGCACCGGCTTACGCATGAGACCCCACCGGCTTAAAGCATCAGCCGCCTAATTCTTCCTTCGATCAATGTGATCTACTTGATAACCTTTGAAGTGCCCAGCCACCGCATCAACTTCACGACGATAAGCAGCCATAAGTGGATCCTTATAATCCCATGTGCATGACACATGTTGAGCGACGGGTCTGAATCGCCCAAGCATCTTACCCGGCTCAAATTCATCTCTTTGGCCATCCGGAGGCCATGGAGTAAAGCCTCAGATTCAGCTGCATTGTTAGTACAGGAAACATAAGCGGAGCACATAACAATATTTGTTACCTCGAGGGGAAGTTAACAAGACTCCAGCCCCAGAGCCTTCCAACTGCCTGGAGCCATCGAAGTGAATAGTCCAATATGTGTTATCCGGCTTCTCATCTGGTGCTTGCAACTCCGTCCAATCATTGATAAAGTCCACTAGGGCTTGAGACTTGATAGTCAGTCTGCGGCATATACTTCAAACCGTGAGGCCCAAGCTCGATGGCCCACTTGGCAACTCGTCCTGTGGCTTCCCTGTTCTAGATGATGTCTCCCAAGGGGGCTGAACTTACCATAGTTATAGGATGACCCAGGAAGTACTGCTTTAGCTTCCAGCTCGCCATGAACACCTCATAAACAAGTTTCTGCCAATGCGGATACCTTTGCTTGGATTCTATGAGCACCTCACTGATGTAATAAACCGGCCGCTGAACTGGATGCTCCTTGCCAGTCTCCTTACGCTCCACCACAATGGCCACACTAACAGCACGTGAGTTAGCAGCAACATACAACAGCAATGGCTCTTTATCAATTGGAGCCGCGAGAACCGGCAGCTCAGACAACTGTCTCTTTAAATCTTCAAAGGCAGCATCAGCAGCCTCACTCCAGACAAAAGTGTATGTATTCTTCATCATCTGATACAGCGGTAGAGCCTTCTCACCTAGCCGGCTTATGAATCGGCTTAAAGCAGCCACGCGACCCGCCAGTTGCTGAACGTCATTGATGCACACTGGTTTAGCCAGAGAGGTAATCGCCTTGATCTTCTCCGGGTTAGCTTCAATGCCCCTGTTTGAGACCAGGAATCCCAAACGTTTGCCTGCAGGTACACCAAATACACACTTAAGCATAGCGCACGGTGGATTTGAGTTCTTGAAGGGCAGCTTCGAAGGGCTAAAGGGATACGCAGTGGGCCGGATGACCAAGAGTCGTCGCGGCAAGATCTACATCGACAATGAAGGCTGGGTCCCCGAGGCCGACTCAATTGAGTATGGGTACCGGGTCCCCTTTGGCGGAATCCACGTCTTCATCGGCCGGATTGGTGAGCCGGGCCCAGAGCCGGACAGCTGCACCGACCTCATTGAGACGGCTCAGCGTGCGAGACCCGCCCGGATTCAACCTACCATGAAGCGTGCCTTTGTGGGCTGTATTCACGGAGAGGCACTTTCTGAAGGATCTAAAGATGGCGAAGAGACGGCCGTCCCATCAGATGACGATTCGTCCTCCGGTTCAACAGATTCTCTGTATCAGGTCCAAGAAGGCATGCTTGGGGGCTGTTCTGACGACTCTAGCGTTCCAGACTTCTATGAGCCGCCAAGCTGGGCAGGAGTCTTCATGGCTGGTACTCAACCCGGCCAAAACTCGACGGCTGCGACAACAATAATGTGCGGGTCAGGAGCGGCCGGGGCAGAAGGCTCTACGCGCCCGCTGGCTCAGGTGCTGATAGATCTTATGGACAAGTTGACGGCCCTGTTAACCACCACGGTTATTCCTGCAAATCCGGATGATCACAACGCGGAGGTGGCAAAGGTGCGTGAGGAGATAGCCCTGGCCAAGGAGGCCTTGGCGGCTGAGGACACCAGGCTAGCTGCGGAGCGGGCGGCTTTGGATGCAAGGGCGCAACGACTCACAAATGAGGCTTTCCAGCTTAATATGAGTCTGAATGCATCCAATGAGGTGATGAGAAGGAGACATCAGAAGACACAGTCCCGTCTGCCTCCGGTTTACGATCCTCGAAATCTTTTCACAAAACCCGGAGCTGGTCCTAGCAACCCGCCCGAAGCCAATCAGTTTACAACACCCAGAGCTGGAGGGCCGGTTCAACCTCGAGAGATGGCACCTCTTCACGGGAGCATGGCCCCGCCCCGATACATACCGACACCGTCGGGCCACTTCTCCAACCCCATGGAGAACTTGATAGCAGCATCGGCGCGTTTGGCGGCTCTTCCAGTGGATGGTGATGACCCGACGGCGGTGGAAACCCGGAGGGTCAGGGATCTTCTTCAGACGGCCTTGGCACAGCAAGAGACCTATTCTTACAGCAGGGACATGATTCATTCCACTCCCCAGCCTTGGTTAGCACCTCGTCCAAACCGGAGTCCGAAGTTCTGGCAGGCACATGGAGTCGTAAGCTTTATCCAAAGAATGCCCAGCGTCAGAACCAACCCGGTGGCTATAACCGGTCTGAGGATCGATCGCGTCAGGAGGATGAACGGGCAGCTCAATTAGCGGCTCAGCAGACGGCATATGAAGGTCTCCCAGAGTATCCAACGACTTCTGTCGGAGCGGGAGTGGCCACTAGAACCGGTGGTGTCCCTTGTCTAGTGCTGGCTCTGCGGGATGTGCGTCTGCCCAAGGATTTCAAGGGACCTTGGAAGGTGCCGAATTACACGGCCGACTTACAGACAGGGGCATGGATTGAAAGCTACGAGATGGCCATGGAGTTATTGGAGGTCAGCGACGCGGCAATGGCTAAGTATTTCACCATGATGTTAGATGGAACGACCCGATCTTGAAAAGTTTGCCTCCCAATTCCATCAGTTCATGGGCAGAGTTAAAGGCCTGATTTATCCAGAACTTCAAGGACACTTGCAAGCAATCTATGTCAATTGTGGACTTGACCAATTGTAAGCAGCAGGAGGGTGAGTCCACAACTCATTGGGTGCGCCGGGTCAAGGAAATAATATATTCATCTGATAAGATGGATGCCGGCTCTGCGTGGAGCCATCAGGAGCCCACGGTGGGCGCCAACTGTCGTGGAATTGTCACGGCAGATGTCGTCTTGCAAGGACTTAGTCGTGGAGCCATCGCAACTAGGAAGCTTAAAGGGGTTAATTGGGACAAAGGACACGAGAGATTTTATACTAGTTCGGACCCTTACGGTGAAGGTAAAGCCTACGTCTAGTTGGGTTGGTATTGCTTGAGGTTTCGATAACCAGGGAGCGAGATACGCTATGCCTGGTTCTTGATTGGTTGTTTCTTCTCCTAAGCCGCCAACAGGTCGTCCCCTTATATACACGGGTTGACGCCCTGTGGCCTACAGAGTCCCGGCCGGCTTATAAACAATGTCCGGCTCGGTGACTAGTTAAGTCTACCTTATGATACAAGTCATGCCATTATGGCGGTTTACTACAACGGGCCTTAAGTCGCCTGTGGGCCTTAGGCCCTTTGTTGAGACGCCATCTTCATGCTTGGACTTGGGCTTCTGTCTGGTAATCTCTTTACGTAACCCGGCCCCTCCTGGGCGGCTTACACAAATAGTTATATCCCCAACAATTTTACTCTAGGCGACTCATCTAAACAATTCAGCATCAGTGCATAGGAAAGTGCGCTCATCGAGTTCATCCGTGAGAATCGGGACATCTTTGCATGGAAACCTTCTGACATGCCGGGCGTACCAAGGGAACTCGCTGAGCACACTCTTAATATTGATCCGAAGTTTAAGCCGGTCAGGCGGTTTCTTCGGCGGTTCAACGAGGAGAGGCGGAAAGCTATTGGTGAGGAGGTGGCCCGGCTCTTGGCGGCCGGGTTTATTGTTGAAGTTTTTCACCCTGAGTGGTTGGCTAACCCGGTGCTTGTGCTTAAGAAGAATGGCACCTGGCGGATGTGTGTGGATTACATGGACTTAAATAAGGCTTGTCCGGCTGATCCTTTTGCTCTCTCCCGTATTGGTCAAATCATTGATGCTACGACGGGTTGTGAGCGCTTGAGCTTTTTGGATGCTTACTCTGGTTATCATCAGATCAAGATGGCAGTTAAGGATCAGGAGAAGACGGCCTTCATTACTCCGTTTGGAGCCTTCTGCTATGTGTCTATGCCTTTTGGGCTCAAGAGTGCCTAGGCGACTTATCAGCGGTGTGTACAGAACTGTCTCCATAATCAGATTGGGCGCAATGTTCACGCCTATATGGATGATATAGTGGTGAAGTCCAGAGAGAAGGAAACCTTGATAGATGATCTGAAGGAAACCTTCGCAAATCTCCGGGTCTGCAAGATGATGCTTAACCCGGCCAAATGTGTGTTCGGTGTGGCAGCAGGCAAACTTTTGGGCTTTTTGGTCTCTAACAGAGGCATTGAAGCTAACCCGGACAAGATCAAGGCAATTACCTCTTTGGCTAAACCGGCGTGCATCAATGATGTCCAGCGGCGGAGGGTCGACGCTGCTTTAAGCGGTTCATAAGCCGGTTAGGTGAGAAGGCCATACCGTTGTATCGATGATGAAGAAAGCGAGGTGTTTATGCGGAGTGATGCTGCTAATGCTGCCTTTGAAGATTTAAAGAGACAGTTGTCTGAACCGCTGGTTCTTGCGGCTCCCATTGATAAAGAGCCGCTCCTATTATATGTGGCTTCTAACTCACGTGCTTTCAGTGTTGCAATTGTAGTGGAGCGCAAGGAGGCTGGCAAGGAGCATCCGGTTCAACGACCGGTTTACTACATCAGTGAGGTGCTCATTGAGTCTAAGCAAAGATATTCACATTGGCAGAAGCTTGTTTATGGGGTGTTCATGGCGAGCCGGAAGCTTAAGCAATATTTTCAGGATCAACCCATCACTGTGGTAAGCTCTGCTCCTTTGGGAGACATCATCCAGAATAGAGAGGCCGCTGGACGAGTCGCCAAGTGGGCCATCGAGCTTGGGCCTCATGGTTTGAAGTATGTGCCACGCGTCGCTATTAAGTCTCAAGCCCTGGTGGACTTTATCAATGATTGGACAGAGCTGCAGACACCTGAGGAGAAGCCGGATAACATGTATTGGACTATTCACTTTGATGGATCCAGGCAGTTGGAAGGCTCGGGGGCTGGAGTCATTTTAACTTCCCCTCGAGGTGACAAATTTTGTTATGTGCTCCGGCTCATGTTTCCTTGTACTAATAATGCAGCTGAATATGAGCCCTTACTCCATGGTCTTCGGATGGCCAAAGAGATGAATTTGAGCCGGGTAAGGTGTTTGGGCGACTCAGATCTCGTGGCTCAACAGGTGTCGGGCAAGTGGGACTCCAAGGACCCCCTCATGGCGGCTTATTGTCGTGAAGTTGATGCTGTAATTGGGCACTTCAAGGGTTATCAAGTGGAGCACATTGATCGGAGGAAGAATGAGGCGACTAATGCTTTAAGCCGGCTGGGATCTCAACGTAAGCCAGTACCGCCTAACACCTTTTTGGATGTTTTGCATAATCTTTCTGTCAAGTTACCCACAGAGGAGGACTTAGCTGTTCCAGACCCGGAGGCACAGTTGGTGGCGGCTCTTCATGTCATCCCAGTTTGGACATTGCCATATTTGGCTTACATGACCCGGGGAGAGTTGCCTGAGGATGAGACCTTGGCGAGACAAATCACCCGACGGTCTAAGTCCATGACAATTGTTCAGGGTGAGCTGCATCATCGCAGTGTCACTGGGGCGTTTCAACGTTGTGTATCGCCTGCGGAGGGTCAGGAAATACTTCGGGAGATCCATGAAGGCGATTGTGGTCATCATGCCGGCTCAAAATCTCTTGTGGCCAAGGCTTTCCGTCATGGTTTTTATTGGCTGAAGGCTCATGCTGATGCGGAAGATCTGGTCAGTAAATGTGACAGTTGTCAAAAATTCTCACGGCGAGCTCATGTGTCGGCTCAAGAATTGAGGATGATTCCAATTACTTGGCCGTTTGCAGTCTGGGAGCTTGATATGGTCGGGCCTTTCAAAAGGTCTAAGGATAAAAGGACACACCTCCTAGTGGCGGTGGATAAATTTACAAAGTGGGTTGAGGCAGAGCCGGTCAGTAAGTGTGATGCAGCCACGACGGTTCAGTTCATGAAAAAGGTGATTTTTCGCTTTGGTTTTCCACACATCATCATAACTGATAATGGCACTAATCTCTCCAAAGGTGCTATGGAGAATTCTGTCAACGAGAACATATCCGACTTGATGTTTTGGCGGTAGCTCATCCTCAATCCAATGGTCAGGCAGAAAGAGCCAATCAGGAGATCTTGAAAGGTATAAAACCCCGGCTCTTGGTCCCTTTACAGCGGACACCGGGTTGTTGGGTGGAGGAATTACCCTCTGTGATTTGGAGCATCAACACTACACCTAACAGATCTACGGGTTATACACCTTTCTTCATGGTGTACGGAGCAGAGGCCGTCCTACCAAGTGACATCCGTCATGACTCGCCCCGCGTGGCGGCTTACGTTGAAGCTGATAATGAACGAGCTCGTCAATATGCACTTGACTTGTTGGATGAAGAGCGAGACTTGGCAATAGCCCGCTCGGCGATTTACCAGCAAGACCTGCGCCGCTACCACAGCCGCCGGGTTAGACCCAGAACCTTTCAGGAAGGTGATTTGGTGCTCCCGCTCATCCAGGATCAATCCGATATGCACAAGCTATCTCCCCCTTGGGAAGGACCCTTTGTGGTCAGCAAGAACCTGAACAATGGGTCATATTACCTCATCGATGTTCGAGAACACAAAGACTCATGTAGGTCGGAGGAGGAGACCCGTCGGCCGTGGAGTATCGCTCATCTTCGGCCTTACTATACTTGAGCCACCGGCTCTCAGGATGTACATATATTTTGAGATGTATATATATTATGAAAAGCAATGAAGCAGGACCTCCGTCCTTTTCATCCTCAAATATTTACATTATGTTGTTGAAACAACCAATAGGGAGCGGATCATATTTGAATCCGGCTTTCCCTTTGGTACGGCTTATGATCATATCTGAATCTAGCCATGATCACTAGGGGGCTTCCTGTTCAAACATAGGTCGTATAACAACCAAAGAGAACATAGTTGTCGATACCCTCTTGATCGGCATACTGCCAAACCCACTAGGGGGCTTCTTGATCATATCTGAATCATAGCTCAACCCCTTTGGGTCTGACGTGGATCGTATTCGAATCAGCGTCATTAAACAACTTTTATGGTCACTTGGGGGCTTCCTGTTCAAACATAGGTCGTATTGGAACCAAAGAGAACATAGCTGTCGATACCCACTTGATCGGCATCGCCAGAGCCACTGGGGGCTATATGATCGTATCCGAATCTCAGCTTAACCCCTTTGGAACGGTTTACTGATCGTATTCGAATCAGCAGCCTTTGAATTTTGTCTATCTCTCATAAAACTTTGCAAATCATAATTGTTTAACGGTTTGCAGATCCTTTTCTGAAAGCACTTATGGGGTGATTTTATCCCACCAGCTTACTTTTGATCAAATACAGTTGTTGGTGCATAAGCCGGCAAGGTTTCAGGATTAAAAAGCTTACCCTCATTGTTCGGGTCGCATAAGCCGGCAAGGTAATCAAAGGATCACAGGTATGCTGTTATGATTATGTCTTAAGGATATAATTGAGAACCGGCCTTTTATGATTCTTTGATTCATATTCCGGGTTATCTGTAAAACATATGACCCGCCATGCGGTAAGCCGCCAAGGGACTTGCGTTTTTGTTCTGTATGCAGGGCAACTACAGCAGAAGATCAATATAAACCGGAAGAATATAACGACGTCGACTTGAACAAGTGTTGAGCGCCTCAAACGTGCGCGATGGCATGACAAAGTCAAGTCTTTCTTCTACCCTATTACAAGACTCCCCGAGTCTGGATAAGGAATCATTGTTTTCTATAAGGCATAAAAATACGATGCCCGATGGATCACTCATTTTGTTGGCCTGAAGCTTCCGGGTCATCCCTTTCCGCTCCTCCATTGGCTGCCCTGTCCTGGAAGGTTGATGATGACCAGTCAATGCCACTCAAAGCTTCAAATTCAGCTTCATCATCAATTAACCCGGCCGGATCGACTTCGGGGGCGAAGGTATGCTTACGAATTGGAGGGATCATAATGTGGCATTGCGATCCTCTGATTTTGGCTGTCGTAACCCGGCTGGTACTTGGTGAGGTCCATATCATTCCCGATCAGAGTGGCCACAGGATGTATTTCTTTCACGCAGGCGGTGAAGTCCTTCTCCTCAAATGGGGTCCCATCCTCCTTAAAGCTTGGATATCCAAGGGAGATGTCGGCCGGGTCCAGCTCAGGTAACCATGCCTTGGCCCGGCTTAAGGCGGCTATGGCTCCGGCTCTTGCAGAAGCACGTCTCAATTCTTGGACCCGTTGAGGGAGCACAGCAAGCCGCTTCAATACATCAGCCAGGCGATTGGGAACATCATTTGACAAAGCCACAACGGCTAAAGCGCGTTATGAGCCGGTGTAGAGTTGTTCCACCAAGGTATAAACCGCCTTCAACTTTGTTAACATGTTCTGGTCCAGATTAGAGCTCCTGGGGCATGCATTAACAAACATCAGGTGAGTCGGAGATGACAAACAAGATACTTGTCGGAAAAAGATTTACAGTATTTAACACTTGCAGAATAGCTTACCAAAGATTGTTGAGACCATCTGAGATACATGGCGTTTTAAGCCGGTTAACTCAGTCGTTGTGTCTACGAGAGCCGCTTCTGCTTTCTCTGCCCGGGTGACCAAGGAGGCCTTTTCATCAACCCATACCTTCTTATCAGCTTCAAAGTTTTTCTTCAATTTCTCTTGTTCACATACGCTGAACTCAAATTTGGAGTTGGCCTACTAGATTTCAGTCTCTTGAGCTGCCAGGCGACTCTTCAAATCAGCAATCTCCGACTCAAATTGACTTATGGTGGCCTGAATCAAAGCCGGGTTACAGTGAGCATTGTTATAATATAACATTAAGTCCAAAGCACTTTGCAAGCAAAGATACTTAACACTTGGGGGCTAATGTATGCTGAAGAACTCTGAATTACTGCGACGGTTCATGGAAGTTAAGTCCCAAGCACTTTGCAAGCAAAGGATGCTTGATACTTGGGGGCTAATGCATATTGCAGTTCAAAGTATTATACTACGCCGGTTCAAATATCTTCTTTTAAAGCCGGCCTTCGAGTGTTACAGGATAAGCCGGGCGTCTGACAAGCAGTGCTAAGCGGATTCTAAGTCTACAACATATTTTTTCTCATAAGCAATAGACTCGGGGGCTGGTATAGTAAGGAGGAATAAGGAATATCAACAAGAGTTATACCTCAGATTTTTGGTGTATTTGCTTCACCATATCAACTTCCAGGTCACGGCTGCTGTGCACTTGACTTATATAGCCAGAGACAATTTCTCCAATACTGAGATGAGTATAATCAGTGACGTCCAGCTTGGCTTTTCGTCGCTCTGAAAGTTCTTCCTTGGCAGAGCACTTAGCAAAAATAGTGGGTCTTCCCGGTTCAACAAACTGAGTCTTAAGAATCTCGACTTCCGGGTCATTTGTTTTCGCCGGGCTAGGAACCTCCATGTTATCAGAACTGTTAAGAGTTTGTTCGGCAGGTGGATCAGAAGTTGGTGCTGGAATATCATGGGCCGGTTCAGGTGGCGGCTCATGCGTGGAGGTGTCAGGAACGGTTGTTCCGAGCTCCGGGTCAGTCACGACTGGCTCTTTGGCCGGCTTATTTTTCTTTGCCCTTTTGCTGGGCTTCACTTGTACGTTGTGTGCAAATCAGAAGGGTTAGTACACAGACATGAGTAAGATAAGCATAAAAATAAATAAGTTAACATTACCCTGGAGCAGTCTTGGAAGCTGGCATGTTGGATTGCATGGATTCGCCGTCGGAAGGTGAGGTATCCTGATAGTTTGAGTCAGATGAATTGAGGGGTTGACGAATGAAACCCGCCAAAGGTAAAAAAGAAAGTAAATCGGAGATAACCTCAGCCCGGCGCTTCCTTGTTACGTCAGGTAAGCCGGAGGAGAGTTTCGCGTCTTTGCTGGTCCGGGTGTGCCTCCGGCTCTCATGAGCCTGTTGCTTCAAAAGAAATTGAGGATCTTGGTAAGCTAAAGGATGTGAAAATCTTACTTTTCGGGTCACTCTTCGGACTTTCTGCCTTGGCAAAGGCTCGGAGCCGGAGGAAATTATAGTTACCTCTTCCTCAACTGCTTGGCTATTTCCCGTGTCCTCCTGAAGGAAATTAATGTCAATAAGATGATGGTAAAGGAATCAGGGGAGTTAAGGATTACCTCTTCTTCATCGTTAGAGGAGTCATCCATTTTGAGCAAATCTGAAGCACTTGGCTTCTTCTTCCTCTGGGTTCCTGCTTTGGCGGTTTTCCTCTTGGCTCTCTTGGCCGCTCTGGCCTGTTTGGCAGCCTCATGATCATATTTGACCTTCCAGAAATTGTCTTTTGCCTGCGAATAATGAGAAAAGGTTATGAGTAAAAGCAAGGCATTCCACAAAAGAGTAAATTTTTAGATTGATGACTTACTACAGGAGCCGGATTATTCTTGCAGAATGGAAGTAAGCCGAAGGTGTTATTGACCACTGAGCCTTCTTTCAAAAGAGATTGGGTTGTGGCTTCAATCATGTCATCAGGACAATGACGCAGCGGGTCATCCTTTTCGCATGTGTAAGTGCACTTCAAGCCGGGGCGGCGGCTTAACGGAATCACCCGCCATGAGATCCAGACACGGACCAAATCAATGCCATCTAAGCCGTTCCCCAAGAGAGCTTTGATTTTCTTTATGGTAGGAGCAATCTGTAGGCGTTCAACGGCAGATAACTTGTCCGGCAGTGGATGGTTGGATTCAAGGCGCAGAGCGCGAAAGCCGGGCAGCGGGTTCTCATCAGCCGGAGAAGTATCCTGGCAATAGAACCACGTCTGATTCCAATCCTTAGGGTGGCTTGGCAGTTCAGCATATGGGAAAAGGCAGTCCCTCCGTCGCTGAATGGAGATACCACCAAGTTCCAGGCTGGGCCCGTTGGCACGTTCATTCTGGCGGTTTAAATAAAACAATTCTCTGAAAAGCAATAGGTTGGGTTCTTCTCCAAGATATACTTCGCAAAAGACTTGGAAGTTGCAAATGTTTGACACGGAATTGGGCCCGATATCTTGAAGTCTGAGGTCAAAAAAGTGTAAGACATCCCTGAAGAATTTTGAGCCGGGTGGAGAAAAGCCCCGGTTCATATGATCAGTAAAAATGATCACTTCCCCTTCCTTGGGTGGAGGTTTTTCTTCTGATGGATTAGGAGCACGATAGAACATGACTTCTTTCTCGGGCAGATAGTCAGTCTTCACGAAATCAGACAAGGTGTTTTCAGTAACAATGGACTTGACCCGATTCTGTGTCACAGGTGCTTTGGGAGCCTTGGGTGCCATTATGCAGATGAAAGCCTATGACAAAATAAAATTTTCTAGTTCAATTTAACCCGGAGAAAAACATTTCAAATTCTATTAAATATGGCGGCTTACGAAGGGGACTAATGATATATGGCTAATTGTATCTGGTCAGTTAAGCCGCTATGAATATCAGAAGCAGTTAAGTTACTTTAAACCGCCAGAAGTCGGCAAGGCTGTCAATCAGTATGGTCTTTTTAAACCGGCGGTGAGAGTCGCTGTGGCTAAATGGATCTGGCAGAAACAGATTTTTGACTAAGTATGGAACAAACAGGTTTCACAAGTTGCAGTTATTATTTTGGATCAAATGGTCGTTCCAAAAAAGAAAATATTCCAGACCTAAAGCCAGTACAGGTGTGTTCATAAGCTCGAATGGGGCCTCTATGCAAGTGAAAAGGGGTTTGTTTACATTCTAAAAGGGGGCGGAACAGCTACCGCATGAGTTTTTTACTCTCTGATAGATCGAATCAGGCTGCGGTGGTGAAATCTATGAAGGGTTCGTGACGAACAACGAAGAACACTGAGGAACTCGAGAATCCTAATGTAGATCTGAGGTACAGGGAAGAAGAAAACTTACAGATGCAGACTTGTTGCGGGGGTTCGTCGCGGATCTCTGGACGGTTCAGGTCGATGCAGCGGCCAAAGTCGATGAAGGTGCGGTTCTCTGCTGCTGCGGCGGCGGAGCTTGAGCAGCAGCGGGGCGCGAGAGGAAGAAGACGACCGAAGGGGAAGAATGGAGAAAGACCTAGGGGTCGTGCTTATTCATAAAGAAGGGCCGACTGAGAAAGCGCGAGAAACGAGGAGACCAGGCATCATTATCCAACGACTCCAACGCCTCGATTTTCGGAATGGTCAGTAAAGATAAAGATTCGTTAAAGATACGACGGAGTAAAATATGAATTTAATAGAAGATGACGTCATGACGGGTGGTCGCGGATTCAGAAGATGACATCACGGCGGGTTATAACCTTTGCACAGACAGAAGACAGAAGGCCTTTTCTTTAAGGTATTTCAAGATTGACATGAACCGGTTCAAATCAATCTGGGGCCTAATGTTGGGGATATAACTATTTGTGTAAGCCGCCCAGGAGGGGCCGGGTTACGTAAAGGTGATTCATCATATGAAGCACAAGATCAAGCGTGAAGATGGCGGTTCAATAAAGGGTCTAAAGCCCGCAGGCGACTTAAGGCCCGTAGTGATAAACCGCCGTAATGGCATGACTTGTATTATAAGGCAGGATTAACTAGTCACCGAGCCGGACACTGTTTATGAGCCGGCCGGGACTCTGTAGGCCGCAGGGCGTCAACCCGTGTATATAAGGGGACGACCCGCTGGCGGCTTAGGGCAAGTAACATCAAATCGAGAGCTGGGCAAAGCGTATCTCGCTCTCTGGTCATCGAAACCCTAGCAATACCAACCCAACTAGACGTAGGCTTTACCTTCATCGTAAGGGGCCGAACTAGTATAAAACCTCTCTCGTGTCCCTTGTCCCGTTAACCCCTTTAAGCTTCCTAGTTGCGATGGCTCCACGACTAAGTCCTTGCAAGAGGACATCTATCGTGACAATTCCACGACACCATGGTTTAGGCTTTATGGCACAAATCCTATTAAATTCAATTTGTTGTACTGTTATAAAAGACACGGCTACTGGAAACCAGATGTTTATGTATTTCTACTCCACGGGCCCCTCATATGTTCCATAATAACAAAGAATATTAATGCTTTCATAAGCTAGACGCTTCAACATTTGCATCCATAATAACAAAGAGTATTGAAGTTTTGAACCACTGATCTCTTAGCCTCCACTGAGATCAAATTGGCAAGATAATAGAGAAACTCTACAAATTGTGTATCGCCACTATGTCCAGGTTACCTATAACCTATTGCTATTATCTGTTGACTAATGTGATTGATATCTCCATAGGTGTCTAGAATTGTATTCTGGTTGCTGAGATGGAGGAGTGGGCTTTGCGAGGAGATCGACCCTCTATTTAGCACGCACCGGTCAAGCGGGAAGTTGAATTGTGTTGTTCATTGTTTTATTTTCAAACTTCCCTCTGCTGTTATCAAATTTCTGAACACAGTTGGCCAACTGGCATGATGAAGATAGAGTGACTTGCCTGGATTAATGTTCCACTGACACAATTAACAAGCTTAGCTGATGGCCTGATGGTCTTTGCTTGCAATTTGTGTGTGTGTGTGTGTGTGTGTGTGTGTGTGTGTGTGTGTGTATGCCCGTCCTCTCAGTGTTTCTATCTGACTATGTTCCATGTTGTCGGGCCGGAGATTTGGATGTGGAATTTATGCTCATGTCCCATGTCGAGTGTTTCTTCGTTGTTCAATTCTAATCTTATTCTGGTGCTATTTGTCAGTAGTACTACATAGCTGGCTATTCAACTGAGATGAGGTCAGTGCTATTCTGCTACTGGCAGTGGCATGCTTTCTTTCTTTTCAGTCTATGATTGAGATGTGGTGAAGGATCAAGGATTTGGTGAACATTTAAAATAATTATATGAGCTAGATTCTGAAGAAATGGAAGGTCTCACTTATTCTGGATGCAATAGTTTGGGTTGCTGTGATGAGGACAGTGATAGGTGAATCAATTTGCAGACTTGTGCAAATAAGCTGTTCTGAAAATAAGCAATCTATCTCCCTAGCTAATAAGGCCACCTGTTTCTCAGTCAGTGTGAACTGCGTTGCGTGATTGGCACCTTCCCCTGACGAAATACTTGCAAATTGTTGCGTTATTGGCACCTTCCCCTGACGAAATACTTGCAAATTGTTGCGTGATTGGCACCTTCCCCTGAGAAAATACTTGCAAATTGAGACCGAGGCAGACCGGTTGCGATGAAGGATGCCAAAACATTGTCAAGAACGCTCAAGAGCAGAAGAGAAAAGAAAAAAGAGGCAAGATAAGAAATAGACTTAAAAACATTGTCGCCGGTCAGGATGAAGAGCCCCGCGACAATATGCTAAATCAGGAATAATCACCAGTAAGATGCCATCCCATCTAAAAGAATGAAGCATTCTAAAACAGGCTAGTCGGTTAGGGCTACAAATGGATGGAAGCAGACCGGGCAGGCAAGAATCGCCCCCGCATTGCTCTCCCGCGGGGCGACTCGGGCGGCGACCAGATTCGCCCGGCCTCGGCCCCCCTTCCCCTCGCCGCTGCCGGTGGTCACCACCCGCAAAGCCCGGCCTGGTGACGGCGGCGGCGGGGATTCGCCCTTCGCGGCTCGGTGTGCAGTAGAGGTTGCGTAGGGGCCGACCTCGCTCCGCGGCGGATCTGGCCGGCACGCTGGATCCTGGCCTGCGGCTGGCTGTGGGCGTCAGGGCTGCGTTCCCTGGCGTCGCGCGTGGTGGTCGCGCCGTCAGCGGGCCGCTTGGGAGGCGTGGTGGCGGGGCCAAGCCCATTTCTCTCTTTCCTACTAGATCCAAGTCGGAGGCGGCAAGGTGCGTCCTATGCTCACGTCCTTTCGCGGATCTCGCACTCCCTGACGTGCCTTGCTCGGCTCCACCCCTGTTGGCTGCTTCGGCGGTCTGGTGTTAGACCGGCAGGCACTCAGTCGCCGTAGCAGGATGTGGTTCCCCTCCTTGCGGTGGTGGCTCCGGGCTCAGCAGCGACGTGGCTTAGCAAAAGGGTGACGAGTGTGATGCTACGGGCGAAAGCCGTATGTCGGCTTTGGTCGGCATCAGCAGTAGCGGCACACTGCAACATCAGATCCCTCCCTGAAGGTGCCGTTGGGTGATGCGTTGGTTCCCTCGCCTACTCTGTTCGTTCTCCGGGTGAAAGCCTTAAATCCAGCTCCTGGATCGGGCGGCAGCGGCATCCACGATGTCGTTACCACCTTGGTGGTGCCAGTCTTCGGAGACATTGCTCCATGTTGCTTGCCTGAGGTTTGGGTGGTGTTTGGCTGGTTTGAGGTTGGTGGTCGGTGGTGGTGGTGGTGCGGCTGGTGGTGTGTTTGTGCGGCCGACTGGGGTCGATGGTGGTGTGTGATGTGGTGGTGGTGGCGCGGCCGGCTTGCGCTGGTGTGCACGGGTGAAGCGATCCGGGTGTAGACTCGGCTCCTTGATGCCCTTCGGCTTCATCGGCGGTGCCGCTGTTGTGATGTAGCCTCGGCTGCGTGTGGCTCTTCGTCCGTGGACTCGATCTCACGTTGCCCTTTGGCTGCGCCAATAGCCTTGAGGCACCATGGATTGTCTCGGTTGATTGGAGCTCTTCGTCTATGGTGGTGGTGTTCTCGTGCGACTCAATTGGTAATGGTTGCTCAAGACCCTATCATGGTTGCTATTGTGTTGCGGCGAGCTTCGTGCTTTTTGTGTTGTCTCAGCTCATCTTTGCTCAAGGTCGGCGCAAGATGCCTCTCAAACTTGCTATGGTTCCGATTTCCTGTGGCGGAGCCCCAGTCAAGGTTCGTGTCTGGGATGACACTCGTTGATTGTGGATGCTCCTGAGTTGTGCCATGAGGGCCGATATGCTTGCCGATGCGTTCGGTTGTTTGCAAAGTCTTGGTATTGTGATCTCCCAACGACACCCCACATCTACTTGCGTCTCTCGTGGTGATGATCTTATGTTTACTAGCTTGGTTGTGCCTTGTATGGTTTTCGGCCCGGTTGTCCTTATAAATGAGTCAATGTGTTAAGGTTTTTGATTCGGTTTTTCTATAAACCGGATCACTCCTCTGGCATTTGGCCACTTTGAGTAATATATTCAGGCGGAGGAACTCCTCCCCGGTGATTCTAAAAAAAAAGACCGGGCAGTATCGGGTACCTCCTTTGCGCTGCTGGTGGCCGGTGCAGGGTTGTTGCTTTTCGACTCCAGTTGGCCGGCCAGTTTTAGTGTGCTCTCGGTTGCTGGTTGGGAGGTCGTTGGGGAATATGAGCATAGTTGGCTCAATATTTGTTTCTCAAAAAAAAAAAGTTGGTTCAATATTTTGCAATAATTTTGAAGATTCAGATTGACACGGTAGAGTTCTAAAGACAACCCCGCAAAAGATTATTAGGTCTCTTAACTAATCAAAATGAGTGCGCTTGGCAGCGGAAGACAATACTAATTACTACGTACTATTGTTGTACCGAAGCCACTTAACAACGACCGTCGCCCTGTGCGTATTGTAATGTTATATACTATATAATGGTTGATGGAGAGGTTGTAATACAATACGGATACAAACACAACATGAGTAAATACACAGGGACTTTGTTAGTAAATGAACTGTTCTCGAATTCACATGCCCTTTATAAGTAAAGACAACGCTAATGCAAACATAGTATGAACGTAGTGACTCGCACATATATAGTCAGAGAGTTCAATTAACTTTTTGACTGTAATTGGTCTTTGCTCCAAGATGCAATGGGGCATCTAGTACTGTAACCCCCTCATACGAGGTGATCCATACACCAATCAAATCTAAGCAGGAGTAGGATATTACTTCCATGATAAGTGCCCGAACCCGGGTAAACGCTTTTTGTGCGATCTCCTCTCATACTTCCGGTATTGCGCTCCACCCTATCGGGGCTATTGACGATTTTCAGTACCGCCACTCCTTTCTGCACTTAACCTCTCTCTGATCGATCTTCGGTATCCAGGGTACCTGTGAGGCCTTAGAATGAGGTAGAGACAAGAGACAAAAACCGTTGTGCAACACATAGAATTGCGTTATTATTAAAGTAAAGCAACAATACCTTAGCATGCGTACATGGGGTCTTAGCCAGAGGCGAGTACTTGCATCGCTGATGAATCACAAACAAGTGACATTATAGAAATTGATATTTGAAGATAGATGATTATAAGTCCTACAATGTCTGTCGATTGAGATGTGTACTCGACTACAAGCATAATGGCTAAATGGCATTGGTTGTTGTAGATGGGAATGGTGGACTGATGCAAAGGGATGAATTGATGAATGAGCAACTCCTCTCATCGATGGGTTTTCCTCTCCTTTATATATCGTGGACGAGCAAAATAGGGTTTCGGGATGCCTCCGATGTGAATTGACCCCAAGTGCCTTCACTGATGTTGTCAGGGGCGACATCATGGAGGCCATGACACTTGGTACGAGCGCTCACTACCATATTAGAAACCGTCTTCTCTTCTGCATTATGTTGTGCACCTCCTGTTGATCAGGATTGATCACCACGCTTATTATCTTCCATTTATAACTTTATTTTGCACCTAAAATGGCACATTCCTGCAGGGAACAAACTAAACAAAGAGATTTGTAATCTTTTGCATTCATTAGTCATTAGCAATCAACTCGAAGTGATTCCCTCAGAAAATCTGACATTATAATGTTTAAACATGAGTAAAAATGAGTGCAAAATACACTCATCAACCAACAAACAATGAGGTCTCGCACTGTGCTGCTACCGCACTCGACGACATGTGTGGTTTAGTGGGGGCGGCGAGGTATGTCGTTGCGGCCGAAAGCCATGTGTGACTTTTGTTGACACCAACGACGGCGGTGCCCTAGGGCGTCGTTTTCCTTCTTGAAGGCGTCCTCATGTATCTTTCCACCTTTTCTCCCACCTGTGTTCTCTCCAGGCAAAAGCTTTAGATCAAACTTCTAGACTAGATGATGACGACGTCCTTGTATCTTAACCTCCTTGGAGGCATCATCGTGGAGTCAATGATCACACCCTGCTTGTTTGTGTCTTGGCTAGAGTGCGGTTTCGCTAGTTTGAGGTATGTCACTAGTAGAAAAAGGGGCAATGGTCCAGGCCGGGTCAGCCCATTAGTCCCGGTTCAGTCCAGAACCGGGACCCATGGGGGCATTGGACCCGATTCGTGAGCCCCGGGGGCCGGCCGGGCCACGTGGGCCATTGGTCCCAGTTAAATGCGGACCTTTTGGTCCCGGTTGGTGGGACGAACCGGGACCAATGGGCCTCGCTCCTGGCCCACCACCATTGGTCTCGGTTGGTGGCTTGAACCGGGACCAAAGGCTGCCCGTTAGTCTCGGTTCATGCCACGAACCGGGACCAATGAATTGCCTATATATACCCCTCGCCCGCGAGCAGAGCACTTCACTGCTCTGTTTTTCTGCCCGGCCGTTGGAGAGCTTTGTGGTGCTCTAGCTCACCTCCTATGCACACGAGGTGTTCGATGGAATGGCCGAGCCACACTACTTAACTTTCTCCTCTCCAAGCTCGACCTCCAAACTCCATTTTCCTCAATATTTGTCTAGGTTTAGCGGTCTGTCACGTCCCATCTCCGTCTTCACCGCCGTCGATCGCCCGCGTCGATCTCATCGCCGGCACCACCGTGGTGAGCCTCTTGTTCTTATCTTCTTTCTGAAAGGAAAAATATTCTTACTTGTACGTTTAGATAGATACTTGTATTATTTTCTTACTTTTATTATTGCATCTTATATAGTGCGATGGTTTTGTTATCCGCCCCCGTCGGCCCTCATCCTGTCTATGATTCGGATGTGGTATTATTATCTTTTCATAACTATTGGTTCATTTATTGTTTATGAAAATTATGCCGACCAACGTGATATAGATTTTATTTATCTAGGAGGTTGTTGAACCGGAAATTCCAACCGACTCTATTGTCGAGAGGTTAAATTTAGTTGAAGAAGAAAACAATTTCTTGAAGGAAAAAATAAGAAAAATTGAGGAGGAGAAGATGCACTACAAAAAGAAGACACACCCGTGACATTTTGGGCCGAACGAATTTTTTTTCTGTCATACATATGACACTTCTATGACGATAACTGTGACAAAACCCAGTATCATCATAGATGTGGTGGGCTCCTACTTCTATGATAAAATATCATGACAGAAAATGGGCTTTTCGTCCTGGGCGGGCCGGAGACGCAGCTGCATGACATTCTTTGGACCGTCCATGACGGAAAAAACCGTGGTAGAAGCGAGGGGAGGAAAATTTCGGGAGTTGCGGTTACGGTGGGAGGTCGGGGCGAGCGATCGCTGCTTTCTCTCGTCGTCTGCAGCGTGTGCGAGGCGTTGGCTCTAATCGAACCCGGCGATTGCACCTGCAGGCTACGCGTTATCGAACACGAGCGATCGATCGATGGCTGTTAATCGAACTTCGATGGAGCGATTCGCCGTTCTGCTGCTAATCGAAGCCGATCGATGCCGCCTCTGGGATGAACAGTGGCGTTGCGCGGGGAGGGGGAGGGGGTTGGATGAGCGATTGGCGGTGGCGTTGCCTCTGGATGAACAGGAACCCGTGGTGTGGAGGGCTGGATGAGCAGAACCCGTGGTGTGGAGGGCTGGATGAACAGATGAAGCGGTGGAGGGTGGCCGTGGAGGGGTGGTTGAACAGGACCCCGTGGTGTGGAGGGCTGGATGAACAGTAGATGATGGAGGGGTGCCCGTGTGGAGGGGTCGATGAACAGTAGCCAGTGGAGTAGCGCGCGGTGGAGGCTGGATGAACAGGAACCCATGGAGGCTGGAGGAGGTCGACGGTAGCCCGTGGAGGCTGGAGGAGGTCGACAGTGGAGATGAACAGTATCCCGTGGAGTCCCGTTTTGCGGTATGCCACACCCCTTCCCCCCCCCCCTCCCATTTCGACCGTAGCGCTCCAACTCAAGTCCGTTTCGTCCGTTTTGCGGTACACCACACCCCTCCCGATCAACAGGACCCCCGTTTCGACCGTAGGAGGTCCGTTTAAATCCGTTCTGCGGTATGCTGAGCCCTCCCGATCAACAGGACCCGTTTGACGTGGCGGCCGAACACAAGGCCGTTTCCTCCGTTGTCGCGATGCGCCAGCCTCGTTTCCATCGCTTGTTCCGTCCAAGCCCTCCCGATGAACACGACCACGCATTCCGTTCCGACCCAGCGGTTGGCTCCCCATGAACACGGCAGCGACGCTGTTTCTCCGTTCCGACCCAGCCATGTACGTATGCGCGATAGGCGTTAGAGGCCCTGCCCGTATGTACGTACGTGGCCGTATTTTCTTTCTTGCACCCTCGCTGCTGTACGTACGTGTACATGCTACGTGCGCGCCTCTACATCCACCAGTATATATGTACGTATACGTTCGCGATCAGAATGACAACGCTACGTACGCGTCGACCAGGTGGGTCCCGACTGTCAGGCACTTCATTGCATGCAAAGATGTAGCTGGTGGGTCCCAGCAGTCAGGGGGCGAATCGTTTTGGTTTTTTTTTGCCCGGACGCACTTCCTTGCGTGCGAAGATTTAGCTGGTGGATCCCAGCAGTCAGGGGGGCGAATCGTTTTTTTTTTGCCCGGACGCACTTCCTTGCGTGCGAAGGTGTAGCTGGTGGGTCCCAGCAGTCAGGGGGAAACGTTTTTTCGCGAAATATGGTGGCCCGTCCGGTGGGTCCCCGCTGTCAGGTGGAGGAATAATTATTTTGCGCATAATAAGGAGGCACTTCCTTGCTGCGGCCATGGACCCAGCTGTCAGCCTCTCTACGTACAGTCCACATCCGATGAAAGCCGTTCCTTGACCACGTTGACCACGCCTCGCCGAGAGCACCAGGGCGGTGGACGACGGCGAGGCCTAGGAAGGGGACGACGCGGAGCCGGGGAAGACGCGGTAGTGCATGCCCACGCGTAGAGGAGTACGAGGGTTCACTGGTTCGCTGCGGTGTGAGGCTGCCGTCGCCGTAGAATAACAGGGGGTGTGGGTGAGTAGAGGGATGGCCTGGCCAGCGGTGGGAGTAATAGGGGGCGGCGAGGCCTCCACTGCATCGCAGCCGGCCACGGGAGGCAGGAGCACGAGGCACGACTGGCGCCGGTTTGGGCGGCTGGAGCAAGAACACCAGAGGTTGAAGAAGCACTACGGCCGTTGGATGGACATCGTACGGTCACTGGAGCTAGAATCGTGCATATTGACTAAGTTGACAAAGCCCTCCGTCCCGTCAACTTATTAGGCCCACAAGTCAGCCTGCCACT
Organism: Aegilops bicornis; assembly: GCA_021605145.1. Taxonomy (NCBI): domain Eukaryota; kingdom Viridiplantae; phylum Streptophyta; class Magnoliopsida; order Poales; family Poaceae; genus Aegilops; species Aegilops bicornis. The sequence goes on along the minus strand of CM038674.1, from coordinate 61,074,245 downwards.
ATACTGGGTCCCAGCTAACAGGGGGAGTATTCATTTTTGTGTGCGTAATAAGGAGGCACTTCCTTGCGTGCGAAGATATAGCTGGTGGGTCCGAGCTGTCAGCGGCGGTAATGTTTTTTTCGCGAAATACTGAGGCCCTTTTGGTGGGTCCCTGATGTCAGGTGGACGAATCATTATTTTGCGCGTAATAAGGAGGCATTTCCTTGCGTGCGGCCGTGGACCCAGCTGTCGGCCTCTCCACGCACAGTCCACTTCAGATGCATGTCGGTCGTTGACCATGTTGACCAGGCCGCGCCGAGAGCACCAGGGCGGTGGACGACGGCGAGGCCTAGGAAGGGAATGACACGGAGGCAGGGAAGACTCAGCAGTTGTTTCCCACGCGGAGGGGAGTACGACTGAACGAGGGTTTACTGGTTCGTCTGCCGTCGCCAGAGAATAACAGCAGGTGTGGGTGAGTAGAGGGATGGCTAGGCCAGCGATGGGAGTACGGTGGGGCGGTGAGGCCTGCGCGGCAGCACAGCCGGCCGCGGGGAGGAGGGAGCAGGCAGTCCCGCCGACGCTTGTTTGAGCGGCTGGAGCAGGAAGAGCAAAGACTGAGGAAGCACGACGGCCGTTGGATGGACATCCAACCGTCATTGCTTGTGCGTCAACCTTTTTTTAGGAAAGTCTCAAATCTGTGGAAAACATCATACATCCCATCTGCCATTATTTCTAATAATTTACAGCCCATTTGCTAATTCTTAAGGTTTTTTTGAGCCGATATTCTTTTTGTTAGCATTACAGCCCATATTGTGGCCACGGTTAAAAAATTATACGATTTTTTGCATATTTCGGTGCGGTCTGAACTGCTTTTAATCCCGAAATTTCGACTCACATTTAAACTGATTTTAAAAATAAATGTATATCAATATAAAATCCAACAAATTCTTCACGCATAAAAATTAATGTAGTTTAAAATCTTGAAATGAAAAAAATATATTTGAAACTAATTGCCGGTTTGATGTGTTTTAAAAATGTACAGCCCATTTCTCATTACAGATGGGCCATTTTCTCGGCCAGCCGAATGAAAAGCTCTCCTCGTCTTGAAAGATTTGCAGCCCAACAGGCCTGACAAAGCGACTTAATTGGCAAATCACAAAAAAACTGGGCTGTGGCCGTGGACCCAGCTGTCAGCCTCTCCACGTACAGTACTCTTCCAATGGAAGTCGTTCCTTGACCACGTTGACCACGCCGCGCGGAGAACATCACGGTGGTGGACGACGACGAGGCCTAGGAAGGGGATGACGCGGAGCCGGGGAAGACGCGGCAGTGGAAGCCCGCGCGGAGAGGAGTACTAGGGTTCACTGGTTCGGCTGCGGTGTGAGGCTGCCGTCGCCCGCAGGCCCCGCCAGCGGTGGGAATAGTAGGGGACAGTGAGGCCTCATGGGCAAAGACCCGGCCACGGAGGCAGGAGCATGCGGCACCACCGGCGCTGGTTTGGGCGGCTGGGGCAAGAAGAACAGAGGTTGAAGAAGCACTCTGACCGTTGGATGGACATCATACGGTCCTTTGGAGCTAGAATCGTTTATATTGACTAAGTTGACAAAGCCCTTCGGCCCCGTCGACTTAGTAGGCCCACAAGACAGCCTCCCACCAAGGTGGGTCCCAGCTAGCCGGGGGAGTATTCATTTTTTGTGCGTAATAAAGAGGCACTTCCGGTGGGTCCGAGCTGACAGCGTGGCGAACATTTCTTTCGCGAAATACGGTGGCCCGTCCGGTGGGTCCCAGCAGTCAGGGGGAAACGATTTATTTCGCAAAATACTGGTGGCCTGTCCGGTGGGTCCCCGCTGTCAGGTGGAGGAATAATTATTTTCCGTGTAATAAGGAGGCACTTCCTTCCGGCCGCCGTGGACCCAGCTGTCAGCCTCTCCACGTACAGTACTCTTCCAATGGAAGTCGGTCGTTGAGCACATTGACCATGCCGCACCGAGAGAACCACGGCGGTGGACGACGACGAGGCCTAGGAAGGGGACGACACGGAGTTGGGCCACGGGAGGCAGGAGCAGGCGGTAGCACAGCCAGCCACGGGAGGCAGGAGCAGGCGGCACGACCGGCGCTGCTTTGGGCGGCTGGAGCAAGAAGACCAGAGGTTGAAGAAGCCGTATGGCCGTTGGATGGACATCATACGATCACTGGAGTATTGACTAAGTTGACAAAGCCCTCTGTCCCCGTCAACTTAGTAGGCCCACAAGTCAGCCCAACAATATGGTGGGTCCCAGCTAGCAGGGGGGTATTCATTTTTTTGGGCGTAATAAGGAGGCACTTCCTTGCGGGCGAAGATATAGCTGGTGGGTCCGACCTGTCAGCGGGGGAATGTTTTTTGCGAAATCTGAGGCCCTTCCTGTGGGTCCTAGCTGTCGGTGGAGGAATCATTATTTTGTGCGTAATAAGGAGGCATTTCCTTGCGTGCGGCCGTGGACCCAACTGTCGGCCTCTCCACGTCTGATCCACTTCCGATGGATGTCGTTCATTGACCACGTTGACCAGGTCGCGCCGAGAGCACCAGGGCGGTGGACGACGGCGAGGCCTAGGAAGGGAACGACACGGAGTCAGAGAATACTCGGCAGTTGTTTCCCACGTGGAGGAGTACGAGGGTTTACTGGTTCGTCTGCCGTCCCGGAGAATAACAGCAGGTGTGGGTGAGTAGAGGGATGGCTAGGCCAGTGATGGGAGTATGGTGGGGCCGTGAGGCCTGCGCGGCAGCATAGCCGACCGCGGGAGAAGGGAGCAGGCAGTCCCGCCGGCGCTTGTTTGAGCGGCTGGAGCATGAAGAGAGAGATTGAAGAATCACGACAACCGTTGGATGGATATCCAACAGTCACTGCTCTCGTGTGTTGACTAAGTTGACAGGGCGTTGCGTGTGCGTCAACCTTTTTTTATGAAAGCATACGCGTCAACCTGTAGTAGGCGCACAAGTCAGCCTCAAATCTGTGGAAAACAGCATACAGCCCATCTGCCATTATTTCTAATAATGTACAACCCATTTGCTAATTCTTAAGATTTTTTTTGGAGCCCATCTTCTTTTTGTTAGCATTACACCCCATATTGTGGCCACGGTTAAAAAGTATACGAAATTTTGCATATTTCAAAAGCGGTAAACTGTTTTTAATCCAGAAATATCGATTCACATTCAAACTATTTTGAAAAATAATTTATATAAATATAAAATCAAAATAATTGTCCACGCATAAAAATCTATGGAATTTAAGATGTTGTAATGAAAAAAAATAAAACTAATTCCCGGTTTGATGTCTTTTAAAAATGTACAGGCCATTTCTGGGCAAACCGAATGAAACTCTCCTCGTCTTGAAACATTTGCAGCCCAGCAGGGCCGATAAAGCAAGTAGGCCTTGTTTGGGTATTTCTTTAAAAAAATAGAACTGGGCTAGCCATTTTCAGCAAGAAAAAAACACAACTGGGCTCATGATGTGGTAAACATAAATAAAACCCTGGCTAGGCAGACACAGCCCGTTGTTACCCTGATTAAATCGCTAAAACTAATATAAATAACAACCGCTTGTTCCTCATTCTCAAAAAAAACTGCTTGTTCCTAAAAAAACTGCGCGACTTGCTGGGTCCCTGGTGTCAGCCGCTCGTAGTGTAATTCTCTCGTTTATTGACTACGTTGATGATAGCGTGATCCCCAGATGTCCAACCATTAGGAGGGACCATATTTTTGGGCTTGTACTATAGAGGCACTTGCTTTCGTACTGCCATGACGCTGGTGGGTCCCTACTGTCATCCTCTCCACGTACAGTCATCTCCTTGTTCCTCTCGGTTGTTGTGATGTTGACAACGCAAGAGGGCGGCACACAAGCACGGCGAGTGAACCAAGGCCGCATAAGGCGGAGGCAACGGCGAGGCCTTCGGAGCGAACAGGAGCCGTTGAAGATGCGCCGGTCCGATCGCGGAGGGGAGAATCTGAGGTTGGTAGTGGGGGTGGTGGGGGCTAGTCACTTGGCTTCAGAATGCACAGTGAGCTCAAGCAGCGGCGTGAGTGATGTTATTTCCCTTGGTTGTGATTTGTTACAATATTTCACTCTAAATTAAACGAATGGCAAGCCATTTGCCTTGTTTCAAACAAAATATGACAAATGACCCGAGTTGAAAAGGGCAGGAACATCTAACTGCAGCTTACAAACTGTACAAAAGCACGAGGGTTGATTGTTAATCAGGTTTACAAAAAAACCCAGATTGAAAAGGGCAACAACATCTAACTCCAGCACTGTTTTCGGCAGTCACAGTCAAATGGATCGGCCAGGTCCATAGAGTGAACATCCTGGATCGTAAAATTTACTGGATTATGGCCACAATATGTTGTAAATAGAAGCCCGACACGTTCAGAAGCTCTTTTGCCCACCTGAAACTCCTTTTTTTGCTCTGCGACATACCCATCCGTCAAAACCATGCTGCTGATAAACTTAAGCCTGATGGACAATAGTAACCTCGCATTCAGCTGGAAGAATGTGACAAATCTTGTGTTTGCACGGTTGGCTACATATCGTTCTAGCGTTATTGTCTTCAATCGAATCTCATGAGAAGTGAGAAAATCCCAATGCTTACGAATCCACCGATTGGTTATAACTTTCTTACCCCGTCCTGTTGCCTAAATAGACATGAAAATTGAAAACAGTTAATGTCTAAAAGAAGAGTGTCGAAAGAGGAACAGTTGAACGGTTAATTCTAGTACACTATATGCGGGCTTCCAATGTGCGTGAAATTATCACCTTTATATACAACTTCTCCAGACATGGAAAGCATTGCAGCAAGCCAATAATCTTGTTCAGATCAAAACTGTTCATTTGGATATATAAGATCTTGACAGAATCCAGCACCATTGATAGGCCATCCATGGAGAAACTCTTGATTGAGCATAGAACATAATATTAGTACAAAATGTGTACTCCAAGATGATATATAAATTATGCGCAGGAATTTAAAATGCAGCATATGGTTACAAGTGTAGATGATAATATAAAGTACCTGAAGAACTGTGGAGCCAAACACCATATTGAAATGAGCACAGAGATCATGTATTACACCCAAGGTCTCCAGTTTAGGCGCAGAGAGGACGGTTATTTACAACGGTGAATAACTAGAATCAAGGATCAACCTTTGAAGTGAAGGGGCATCTTGGATGATGAGCTGCCTTCCGTCAAAAGAAATTCCAATTCTTACAAGGTTAGGCAACTCTATTTGGAGACAAACGATTCTAACTATGAAAACAAGCACCAAGCACTCCAGCAGGGCAACTGGAGTGGATGATGCTGTGCAATGAGGCCTCCGATATACGAACCCGCACAAGTGAAAGTTTCTTGAGAAATGGGAGTCGAAGGTTTAGTACCAGTTATGCGGAAGGTAGCACATCGCAAAGGTGGCGGTGTGGAGAGAGGAGGAAAACCGCGATATGGACATCGATCTTTGAGGGCACAAGTTCATGGCGTTACGTATGTGGTATGTGATTTGTGGGAATAGTAGAACTCAAGCAGCTGTAGTTACGTGAATTCGAGGATTTCAGCCAGGCGTCCACCGTGCAGGGCATGGTATGCTTGCTCAGGTAGCATGACGGGATGCAGAGGCTTTGAACAGAGCCCTGGTGGGAGGAGATGATGGCTCTGGGGATTTCAAAATCATTGAAGAGAGATAGCTGACGACAGTCGAGATTAAGGGGCACGACGCGCCATAGAGGGCGCCACCGAATTGAGAGGGCTTGGGTGCGGCAGCAATCCTTGGTGGGGAGAAGCGAGATGATCTCCCCAAGGATGGCGTCCGGGAGATTGCTGATACGGTCCACCCGAGATTCTACGGGTTCCTGGGATCCGGTGGGGGCGGGATCGCCGCTTCTCCCCGCGCTGCCGGGTGTAGGATCTACAACAGGCGTCGCCGCTGGGGGAGCCTCATCTTCTTGGCGCTGGGGTCAGCCGACTCCATTTTCCTCGATCGCGTCGCGTCACGCTCACGGATTTGAGCAGAGTAACGAATGACGAGCCTAGTTGTAGTGCGAGCGAGGAAGAAGGGGAGCTGGGGGTTTTCTGTAGGAGTGAGCAAGAAGGGGAGCTGGGGTTTTCAGAGGGAGTGAGGTGAGGAATTTGGGGTACGAGTGGAGCGAAATGACATGAGGTGGGTGGGAGTGAGAAGGAAGAAGAGCACCTGTGGTTTTTTGTGGGGAGGGGGCGGTGTCTTTGGGTGTGGGTAGCGCCTTTTGAATTGATTTTACTATTTACTAGTGTGGATTGGCTGTTTTGTCTTGGGCCCAGAGAAACAATTACTACTAGTACAGTGGAGACACTCTATAGCTACCCAGAAAAATAATTGCTACTAGTACAGTGGAGACACTCTACCGCTTCTGGCTCCTCCTAGGTCATTGGAACGTCTCCCTCTACTGAATGACGTTATACTTTTGTCACCGACATGCAGGCCATGCAGCGTGCGGGCCCAAATGTCATCCACCAAATTAGCAGGCAGTATGCAGGCGGAGAGTCACCCCGGTCGTAGCGCGACAGTAACGAACCGTCGTATCACAAAACCCCACCTCCCCACAGTCTAAGTTTGACGGACGAAGCAACCATCATTTCACTCCTCGCTGAATCCCCTTCTCCCTCACCGTCTTCAAGAAAAGGCAACACTTTTCGTGATCTCCGCCACTGTTCTTCTCTCCCAACGAAGGGAAGGTAAGCGGACCCGTGATGTTGGTATATTTTCGTTCAGAGAAAAAAAAGAACTTTTGCAAAGCAGTAACCGATCCTCACTCTCTTTTTTGTTTCATTTTCATTGCGATTGTGTTTTCCTTTCAGTGGTCTCCTAGTATTCGCTGGGTTTCATGATGGACCAAGGAGAACCAGGCAAAGATCTGCCGATATTGGAGTAGACGCGGGAGGCTGATCCCCACGAGACAGAGAGCTCCAAGAAGATGGAGGCAGCCACCGAGCCGACCCCAGATACGCTCACGACCACTACTGAGATGGTCAACGCCCCGTTTGAGGTTACAACCCCCGTGGCACTGCAGGAGCAGTTTTCCCCCTTCGAGGATGTGTCCCCCCCCCCCCGCTGAGCTGCCCAAGGTGATTTCCTTCTTTGCCGATCTCGATTGTGGTTTTTCATCTAAGTATGTGGTGACTTTTTCTAGAAAAGGAAGTATGTGGTGATTAATAATGCAAAATTTTATTAGCTTCGATGCCATGCTATACATAGTGGTTTAAATAACTTGTGGTTCTTATCTTTGAAAAGTAATTCAGAATTTGTTTATGTTTCAATTAGAGCCCTGATGCGACATAAGGATTGTGTGGTTGTGCATGTCACTCGCTATGAGGCGGACGACCTGAATATACGCACTGGGAAAACTGAGTTCTTAGGCTGTTGGATCCTGGAAGCCATTTGCGGTTATACCAATGAAGAGTTGTATTCCAGCCTCACTGTTGCCAGGCGTGTTGTACAGGGTGTACTGAAGCACAAGAAGTTCAAAGCTACTCATTCATTTGTGAGGCATACTGTTCTTGTCAAGCTTACGCAGGAAGATGACGTGGCATGCCTCCACAAACAAGTTTATCAGTGGCAAGGCCACAAGGTTGTCTTCATGAAGGTTCACACGATTGAGCTGCTGCTGGACGTCCTCGATGATGTTCATGGCAAAGTCCGTCTTGTGTCCAGCCCAAATTAGATCGAGGCATGAAATAGTTGCCCCAGCTAGTGTTTAATAGTAGTTTGGATTGTGTCTAATTATCCGAACCTTGCTCATTATCGACCCCTCCGGGGCTAGTGCTCTGTTTGAATCCGTCTATGGGAACTGCTGCTACTTTTGTGTGCCCGTGAATCATGTGAGAACCATCGTAATTGTTGCCGCAACAGATGCGTCCTCACTAGTTTTTTCATGAATATGGTGAAAGTGCAACTATCCCTAGGTGGTTTTGGTAATTCATAACAACATATAGCTCATTGAGATAATGCTATTCCAAGACAAATATTTCAAGAAAGCTCAATGAATGGCATGGCATGGATGATTGAAGTGGATCCCTCAAAATATCAAGGACAAAAGATTGGCTCAAGCTCAAAAGCTCAAGACTCTACATTTTACATTTTAGTGATCCAAGATCACATTGAGTCTATAGGAAAAGCCAATACTATCAAGGAGGGATGAGGTGTTGCTTAATGAGCCTTTTGCTTCATGTGCTTAATCATATGCTCCAAAACCCTCCACTACTTTCTCACATCCACATATGACCTAAACCTAAAGTCAAACTCGGCCCTACCGATTCTTTCTTTCCGGCGCCACCGAGTTCAGATGTCTTAGCCACTGCCACAAACCCTAGGCAAATCGGTCTCACCGATAGGGATCTCGGTCTCACTGAGATGGGATTGTAATCTCTCTGTTTCCCTTCGTAACGTTTCGGTCTAACCGAAGTGAGCGATCGGTCCCACCGATATTATAATGTAAACTCTCTGTTTCCCTTTTGTAACTTTTCGGTCTCACCGAAAGAGCAAATCGGTCCCACTGAGTTTACCTGACCAACTCTCTGGTTAGCTAATTACCAAATTCGGTCCTTCCGAGTTTGTGTAATCGGTCTCACCGAGATTATATTATGCCCTAACCCTAACCATATCGGTCCTACCGAGTTGCATGTTAGTCCCACCGAAAACCCTAACGGTCACTAGGTTTACTAAATCGGTCCGACCGAGTTTGATGATCGGTCCCACCGAGTTTGGTAAATTGTGTGTAACGGTTAGATTTTGTGTGGAGGCTATATATACCCCTCCACCTCCTCTTCATTCGAAGAGAGAGCCATCAGAACAAACCTACACTTCCAACTTACCAGTTCTGAAAGAGAACCACCTACTCATGTGTTGAGGCCAAGATATTTCATTCCAACCATATGAATCTTGATCTCTAGCCTTCCCCAAGTTGCTTTCCACTCAAATCTTCTTTCCACCAAATCCATATCCTGTGAGAGAGAGTTGAGTGTTGGGGAGACTATCATTTGAAGCACAAGAGCAAGGAGTTCATCATCAACACACCATTTGTTACTTCTTGGAGAGTGGTGTCTCCTAGATTGGCTAGGTGTCACTTGGGAGCCTCCGAGCAAGATTGTGGAGTTGAACCAAGGAGTTTGTAAGGGCAAGGAGATCGCCTACTTCGTGAAGATCTACCGCTAGTGAGGCAAGTCATTCGTGGGCGACGACCATGGTGGGATAGACAAGGTTGCTTCTTCGTGGACCCTTCGTGGGTGGAGCCCTCCATGGACTCGCGCAACCGTTACCCTTCGTGGGTTGAAGTCTCCATCAACGTGGAGGTACGATAGCAACACCTATCGGAACCACGACAAAAACATCCGTGTCTCCAATTGCATTTGAATTCTCCAAACCCTTCCCTTTACATTCTTGCAAGTTGCATGCTTTATTTTCCGCTGCCTATATACTCTTTGCATGCTTGCTTGAATTGCGTGAAGATTGCTTGACTTGCTTAAGGATAGCTAAAATCTGCCAAAGTCTAAAATCGGGAAAAGGTTAAGTTTTTAATTGGTCAAGTAGTCTAATCACCCCCCTCTAGACATACTTCAAGGTCCTACATATGGCATGGTAAGACATAAGTTGTCACGGTTTATCATACGAGCAGTGTGTGTTTTGATGAAATAGAGCACTCATTCGAGAACCGTGCGCTGACGTATACATAAGTACTTGTAAACACTGTTGGTGCTACCCCACTTGTAAGCAGTTGTGCAAAACACGGCACATTGGCTCAGCTCGCTTCAACACTAGGCTATCGACCAGCTAACAATCAACAATCTGTTGTCTGACATATAAGCAACTACTATGTATCTTGTTACAGTGGTTCATGCAGTTAATTGAGGCCACAATGTAATAAATTCCAAACGTTCACACCCTACTCCAGTAGCTCATGTGGAACACTCACAATTAAACTCGTCTTCATAAAAATCTTGAAAAGCATAAGTTAAGCAATTTTATACATCTCAATGATTCATAGAACATAACAAACATATACTAGTTCACGGCAAAAGAAAAAGTTGTGAGAAGGTTTACAAATCAGGAAAAACAAGCAAGGCTTCTCTCCGAGCAAAGGGCCTCCCGGCAGTGCTTAAATTTCCTGGAGTTCACTCTGGTTTTTCTTGTTGCCACTATTCAGGGTTAGGTTCTCTCATTCCGAATAACCAGTTATAATTGTGGTCTCGGCTGGAATGCTGAACTGAACCATGCAGTGTACTGACCAGCTGAAAAGCTTGTGCATTCCACTAAATTTAAGCACCGCTATTTGCAGAAATAAGCAGACCACAATGCCTCTTGTCCGCGCAGCTGTCAAAAACCGTCGATGCAGCCGTGCAGCTAGTCCTCGGTCCATGGATGAACTGGTAGAAAGTGCATTACGGACTAGGATGCGATTGTTTTAAGCTCGTCCACCTTGCCAATCGAGGAAGTAAAAACGTATGAATCATCTTCTTTTAGATTATGCGTTGGTCATTCTACCTTAGTTACTACCAATGTAGGGATACCTTGAAGACGGGAGGTTAGGCAGCGGCAATGAGGGATAGCCATCTCATTTTTATGCAGTTGTACTAAAACTGAGGTGTGTGCTTTTGATTGCGCAGATAGAAATGATACGGAGACGTATATCCCGAAACGATATGGAGACAGACATCCCTGTTTGCGCAAATACAAAATACGGTTATTTAAACAGTGACACATATTACTACTTTCCCCCGTTTCCTCTTAGAACCAAGTCCTAGATTCATGCTACAACTTTCCCACTTTCTTCCCTGTTTGAACCAACGCTTTGAGTTCACTGTATGAACTAGATTTACTTCTAATAATAGTAGAAGTCTAGGTGGCTTTGTAACAGCGGACGGAAGTAGAAAAGGATCCACACGAAGGGGGAAGAGCTGGGGCAGTAGAGTAAGGCAGGTTTCGAAGGAATATATACCTGAGGGTCGTCGGCATGTGGCAAAGACGCCGTCGGGAGGCCGCATCTTGGCCACAATACCGCAGGGAGGAAGAAGGGGTCGGAGGCCCTCCCGAGCCGGCGCTCTCTCTCGGAGAGAACGGCGCGGCCGCCGATCGGGACGCGCAGGCAGCCGTTGGTCTCCTCCCTCGCCGCCGACGACAGCGTGAACGATGCACCTACACCCCCTGCCCCGGTCGAGGTTGTCCGACCAGATTTGTGACCAACCGTGAGATGAGAGAGAGAGTGTGGCCACCTATGTCTTGCTTAGATCTGGAGAGCATGAGAGAGTGCACGAGAGGAACCCTAGTGAAGCAAGCGCTAAGGCTCCTGCTTTTATATATAGAGGAGTGATTTTGTTGTACCGACTTCAAAAAAATGCGCTCCTACGTGTACCCGCGAGTGGGTGTGAGAGAACTAGTGCGTGCATGCACCGCTTCTCTTCGTGAGAGTACAATATATACTATGCCCAAAGAACGTTCGCTGCAAGAGTAATAGTATAAGTGTGTGACGTGTGAGTTGTGCGCGCCGTCTTTTGTTTTTTAGAAGTTCTGAGGGTAGGGTGTGAAGAGCACATATGTGCATGACGTCTACCTGCAGATAGAGGATGGGTGCGACGTGCGAGTCTGCGAGAGGAATCGGGAGAGTCGTGACTCGTGAGGGTGCGTGTGCGTGAGAGAGAGGGGGGCATGTATCAATGCAATGCATGCGTCCGTAAATCATTATCCGACAAACGTTCGCCACAAGCCTTTTCCTGACGAACGCTGTAAGAACCGTTAGATCGGCATCCGGCGATTATTAGTTTTGCCATGTCATTTAACAGAACAGCCACTCCTCCTACACACGAATCTTCCAGGTGAGTGTTAGCAACTGACGTATGCTCCCTCCTTTCCGAAATGCAGTGCATATAGCTTTATTGAAAATTAGAACCTCGCAAACTTTTACCGAGTTTTCGTGTACCAAATTGCACATGTAGAATACCCTGTATATATCATTTCATTCATCTTTGATAGGTAACTATAAAGATGGGTGTGGAGTCTACAAAGAAAGACCATCGTATCACCTGCAGCAATTTCAACCATCCTTTAGTGTCGAGGAATATCATAGGAACTCTATATGATATGATTTTTATAGGATTTTTTTCCTTTAGAGCCAATTGGTTCATAGGAATAGATTCATATGCTCTACATTTCAAAGGAAATAAACATGATATCATTTCTATAGCTTTAGAGCCACTTGGTTCATATGAATGGATTCCATACTCCCTTAATTTCAAAGGAAAATAAATATTAGCGTATATTCAATAGAAAAGTTCCTATGATATGAACCAAATTACATCTCTTTACTAATCCCTCCTCATAGGAATTGAGATACATGTCATCTCTAGATTCAATAGAAAAGTTCCTATGATGTGAACAAAATGACATCTCTTTTCCAATCCCTACTCATAGGAATTGAGATGCTCCATGTCATCTCTTTCCCTACAACTTCCACGTATGCATCTTCTATTCCTAAATAGATAGTACAACCCACTAGTAGCTTTTTTCCAAAACATGCAACTATGGCAGAAGAACTATATAGTGTGCCAAGAACTTTGAAATGGTCGCTGGATGAAGCTAACCCGACAGTGCAGAGATGGGCAAATCCGAGCACTACTGGCCGTTGGATATCATCAACATTCCACCAAATCTGCCACATGTACAATTTAGAAGACTCCATGGTTGAACTTAAGCATAATGCACAAACCTCAAAACACAAGCACTTCTCCTTTGTTCTAGAATCTTCTGTATCACAATTGATTATTTTTTCTAAATGAATTGCCATTATTTGTTTTTTACTTTATGATTTACAATGCACAACCCCATGAATCTTAACATTTTTATAAAACTAATTGATTTTGAATGAGATGAACTATAAGAACTAAACGAATATCTACATCATGCATATATGACTCAAAGCTTTACATGCTATAGTGTGTATTTATTCATAATTTTGTTTCGAAATCTCATGCGTTCAATACATGTGTACCTTACTAGTTTTGAGTAGAGTAGCAAATTTCACGCGGCCCCGGGTATATCAAAATGCAGGGCCCATGCATCATTGCCTTTTCTACGAACCTCGTCCACATTTTTTTGTACGTGCTATATCTCCACTGGTCCCCGAACCCAAAATGCTGCCTCGTTCCCGTAAAACCAAGCGGCCCACACATATTTAAGGCGTCGACTCGAACCTATTTACTACGACGTGGCCCCACACGCCGTAGTACTCCTACAAACCCTACCGCCGCACTCATCATCGATTTTCTTCAAGAGGACGAGGGAGAAGCCGATTTGTAGTGGAGGCGCTTAAAAAAAGGATCTGTAGTGGAGACCCCTACCCTAGGGTGCCCTAGGTAGCTGCCGCACGCATCATTGTTTTCTCTTTTCTTTATGCTCTTGCGTGCTAGAGTGAAATGATGGTTGCTTCGTCCGTCCAGCTTAATGCGGGAAAGGTGGGGCTTTGTGATTTGACCCCTCATCGCTCATTTTCTACTACTGCGGTGCTACGACCGGGGTGCCTCCAATTCCAACCGCTGCTCCGAACTGTAATTTGGTGCATCGCACGTGGAACAAGACGGCGGATGAGCCACATGTCTGCCAAAGGGGTCATGTTAAGTGTGTCGCCATTTCGTAAAGCGGATCGACCTGCTTGAGTTGCTACGCCAACACGACAGGAGCAGCCTACCACTTGGTTTTGCTCCTTGGTGAATCCCGACTATATTGATCTAAAAAGATACGTGCTGAACTACCCTCTCCGTCTCGGTTTTTTATTTGTAGGCGTCTCGGTTTATAGGGCCTGCACGTAGTTCTAGGTCATCCATTTGACTAACTAAGTATGAGTTACTATGTCACAAAAAGTATATCATTGGATTCTTATTGGTTGATATGTGAAGAAACAAGAAACGAGGTAGAAGTTAATGCACCGCGCCTTAGTATTGTGGGATTATTTGGTTTCCGTAAAATGACGTGCGTTTGGTTGCAAGGGTGGTCATGAATGGGTTGGGATCGTTCAGAAAATAGACATGTTTGGTTATAAAGCACATGAATGGTTCGAGTCAAAAAAAGAGAATATGCCTTGAAAATGCCGAACCATTCCCCCCCACCAAATCGGTCGAATCAAATGGCCACCCTTTGCATGCATGACTATGTGAGCATGACTGGTGGTCCCGTCTTAAATAATTAGCTCATCTCTTATATTCAACCAAACACATGAATTGAATGGTTCAATCCCAAAAATATTGAATGGTCCCAATCCATTCATACGATACCTTCAACCAAACGCATCCGACGGAGGGAGTAGTTGTATTTAAAAGTCAAGGGCGGGGCTTTTCCTGCGCGGTAGGCGGGGCAGTTCCGCCTAGTCGGTTCGATAGAGACGCGAGAATACGAGGGAGTAGGCTGCTGCAAACGTAGGGATGTGTGATTTGACAACGAGGTACTGCTGGACAGGTGGGGCCCCGTGATTTGACTTGCCATTATCATTTTAACTGCGGCGCTACGACCGGCGTGAGTCTCCCGATTCCTGACCACCTCCATACAGGTGCCTCTCCCAATGCTCCACCATGTAGTAGTAGAGGCTGGCTCTTGCATGAGAGCCCACTTCTCCACTTTTTCCCTGCCTCTATTTCCTCCACATATGCAAAAATGCCATGTAAAGTGCACTAGTGTACTGACTTGCTCCTCTGGTGTAAGCTTGCCACATAGGCATAAAGTCTGATGTGGCAAGTTAATCAAGAAGAGAGAGACTAGTTTGGTGACCCAAGGAAGAAACGGTGCTAAGTGCGTGTACCTAGGTGAAGAGACAATTTTGAGTCTATAGCTAATTAAATAAAGCAAACTTAGCAACACCATTTCATTGGAAGAGGTCACTCCTTGGCAAATGCAATAAATACTAGTACTCCCTGTGTCCCATTATATAAGAACGTTTTTGACACTACACTAGCTAGTGTCAAAAACGTTCTTATATTATGGGACGGAGGGTGTCGGGTGGTAGGTGCGACATATGCCAACGGGTGGCTAATCATAGTGGGAGCCAATAAGACGTCGCCGGTGCCTGGAAACGGGATGAGGCGAAGACATGCACGCCGGCGAATCTTACCCAGCTTCGGGGCTCTCCATGGAGATAACACCCCTACTGCTGCTCTGCGGGGTCTCCGCATGATCACTAGATGAACAAGTTGCTACAAGAGGCTCCTTGAGCTGTTCGGTGTGAGGAAGAAGAAGGGCACGGCTAGCTCCCCTTTTCCCTCTATGTGGTGTCTAAAACTCTAAGAGATCAACCCTTTGCATGGGTGCCACTGGGGTTTATATAGGCCTACCCCGAGGTACAATAATAATCCGGCTGGCGCGGGCCCCTAGCCGTCGGCGTCACGCTTGCGGCTTCTCCGCCCGGCCGTGGGGCCCGCCGACTAGTGGGTCCCGCCACTGCCGGCTTCTTGGTCGGCAGTGCTGGCCCCACCATTGAGGGCCTTGTCGAGGGCTGGTTATCAAGCCTCGATCCGATGACGAGGGCTTTGTCGAGGAAAGTATGGCTCTGATGGCGCCGCCTTGGCGGCGATCACTGTAGCCTCACCTCGTCTTGTCTCCTTAATGAGGCGCTTCCCTCGAGGGAGGAGCAAGCCCGGCTATGGGAGGCCGCCATGTTTCAGGCCGACTAGGGAGGCCGAGCCGCCTTGTGCATCTCTCTGACTGGAGGGGCCCGCCATGCGGTCGTCTTGACAAATTGTCGTGGGTGATGTCATGGTCAACATGGCAACAGTGCCGCACCGGACGTGTGATGGCTGCCCCGTACGGCGTATTGTAGCCACGCGCGCTCCGGGATGCGGGGGTGGCAGGCTTCACTGTAGCCACGCCCCGTCTCATCACCGTTATGTGGGTGCAGATTCTGAGGGTGCGGCCTTGGCCGCCTGCGGGGTGGCCGGCTTCTTGGAGTCGGCCTTTTCGTGGCCGGCTACGTGGAGTCGGCCCTCTGGTAGCCGGCTCCTTGGAAGCCGGCCCTCTTGCGGCCTTCTGCCTGTAGGTCTTGGGGCCGGGCTGCCTCCTAACAGCCGGCCTGAGGGACAGCCGGCCTAGCGTCTCGGATGCTGGATGGCTTGATTGGCTTGTAACTTTTTCAGAAGTCCCAGGGGGAGCCGGCTGGGCTACCCGTGGTCATTTACTCCAACAGTAGTCCCCAAAGCTGATTGGGCTTCGAGGTCGAAAGGAGGACGAGAAGCTCGGTCAGCTTCCTATCCTGAGGAGCCGGCAGCTAGGAGCCGGCCTTGAATGGGTGCGCCGTCTTCGGGCAGCTCCGCAGCCAGAAGGAGAGAACGCGAGCCGACTTGTGCGTTGACCGCGCGTCACCCCGTGCGCCACGTGGCCAGAAAGGCCTGCCAGCCCACGCACGCGACGGGACGTTGCCGCAGGCCGGGGCCCATCAAACATACGCCTCGGCCCACGCATGGATCCTCTGCGGCCCGAGTGGACCGCTCGTCTTCCCGCGGCGGTTTCAGCACGCCTTTTGGGCGCAATAATCGCGGGACGTGGGGGGAGTGGGCGCAGTTAATCCCACGTTCCCCCACGCCTCACCTCCTCGGCTCCCCCGCCCGAGCCTATAAGTAGGGGGAGGAGGGCAGCGCAGGCTCGCACGCCGCCTCGCTCCTCTCCTTCCTCTACTTCCTTCTTCGCTCTTGCACCGTCATGCGCCTCACCACCGCTACCGTTCTGCATGAACTATCTTGGCTCGCCGCGGTTCCTCCGTTGCATGGCTGTGCTCTCCGCCGCCGCGCCTCTCTCCTTCCTCTTGCTCCCATGGCGCTGTCTAGCTCGTGGGATGGCTCCAACGTCCATGAAGACCACATCGATTGGCTTCACCGGACGCGGCGGTTGCCAGGCGAGGACCTCGTGAAGACCCGCCTCGCGCCGGAGGTGGAGATTTCACCGACGCCGAAGGAGGGCGAGCGGGTCATCTTCCGCTCGCACTGCCTGCGCGGCCTCGGCCTGCCGGCGAGAGGGTTCTTCCGCTCCTTTCTCGACTTCTACAATCTCCAGCCGCATCACCTCACCCCAACACGGTGATGCTGCTGCTGCCCTTCACCACCTGCAGGCGAGGGTTTTCTAGGAGTGCTCCCCACCCTTGAGCTCTTCGGGGAGTCCTTCCAGTGCAAGCTCGGCACTGTCTCCGCGGGCGTGCCCGCCCCCTGCGGCGCCTTCATCGCCAAGTGGAGGACGACCGACAACAACCCCTTTCCGCCTATCCCGCTGATCCAGTCGGTGAAGCTCCGGCAGCAATCGTACTTCTACGTGAAGAACGTCGCCTCGCAAGGCGACTACTTGAATCTGCCGGCTTACATAGCCGGCCCGCCCCCTGGGAGGCAGCCGTCTTGGTCCTTCCGAGCCCGGTCGCTCTCCTTGGTCGGGAACACCGCCGTCACCCGGCTCCGGGTGATGGTCCAATCGGAGGGCTTGGTGGGGGCCGACCTGGTGGCCGCCTTCGTGGAGCGCCGGGTGCTCGCGCTCCAAAGCCGGCCGCACATGATCTGCCAGATGAGCGGCCACTTTGACCCGTGTCGGCTGAGCACCAGAGAGATGCCTCGTGATGAGGTATCTTACATGGTGAATTACATCTCCAACTGCAAACTCACTGAGGAGTGGCAATACGGCAGGGCGCCATATTCTCGGGCTGATCCCCCGCCTGTGGTGAGTTTTCCTTACTTTCTTCTTCTTTTGTTGCCGGGCTCGCGATGGACGACTCTTGACTAGTCGGCTTTGTCTTTGAGGAGAGCCCCCTTCTTCGACCGGCGCCCGGGGCCGCAGGGCCGGAGCGTCAGTTTATGGCCGACCACAACGTGGACGACCCCGACGACCCGGATTTGGGGGCGGCCGCCATGGACGACGCTGTAGTCGGAGCTGGCGGAGAGGCAGGCGGTCCCGAGCTCACAGCTGGCTTCGGGGACTGGCCGGATGATGATGAAGCCGAGGCCATCCCACGCCGCCAGCCGGCGGCCGATCGCCAAGGCGCGGGACCTTCTGTCGCTCCAACTCCTCGGGGTGGCGCGCAAAAGCATCGGGCCAGGCCGGGTCTCTTCGGCAGCCGGCTGAAAAAACACAAGAGCTCCATGGCGGCGACCAAGCGGGACGAGGCGGCCGCGAAAGCGGCCCGCTTCCACAAGGTGGTGAAGCAGCCACAGGCGGTCTCGGCGTAAGTGTTGGATGTCTTGTACTTTTTGTTGTTTTGTTTGGTTGAGGCTCATCTAAGCCGTCTTCTTGGTTTGTTGAACAGGGCGCAGCTTTCCCTTGAACGGGTTGACGCCGCCTCCATAGTCGGACCGACAGGAGGGTCTTCGAGTTCCCGCCGCGTGGATCTCCGCGCCGACCTCATGGAGGCGACGGAGCGGAACGCGCGGGAGGCGCGGGAGGAGCGGGAAGCGGCGGAGCGGAGGGCCGTCCAGGAGGTGACGGAGAAGTCGGCCGAGGCGCAAGCCGACGTGGCGGCTAAGGCCCAGGCGGAAGTCGCGGCCGCGGAGAGGGAGGCGGAGGCTCTGCGCAATCAGCCTCCACAGCTCGTCATTCCTCTTCGCGCCATGGCTCCCAATGTCCCCGTGCCTCCATCGGAGGAGGCCGACCGCGACCAGCCGGTGATGGAGAGGGGGGAGGATAACGTGACGATCCTGGGGGAGGCACCACAGCCGGCGCCGACTGGAGCGGGCCAAGGCGGCCGACCTGCTGCGGCGCCTGAGCAGCCGGCTGGGGGCGAGTCGGCGGCGGGAGTGGATCTTGTGCTGCAGTCGCCGCCTCACCGGCGCGCGGGGAAGGCGTCCTCGGCGCCGGAGCCGCAGAGAGCTGCGGGCGCCAGCTCGACGGCTCGGGACCTAGAGGCGGCCAGTGCTAGCACGTCCGAGTGGACGCCCAGCGGTGGAACGACCGAGCTAAACGTGGCGGCGCAGGAGGTCCGACGTCGACTTCAGACCCAGGCCGCCTCGCTGCAACGGTACACCCAGGAGTTCCTTGCTACGCGCGCGATCATCCGGGTGAGTCTTCTGGCCTTGGTCAATTTCTTTTTTGATTCCTTCCGTGGCGGCTTGGAACTTTTTAGCAGGCCTTGGCGGCAATTTTATTCTTATTCGCATTCCGTCTGATTTTCAGGAGTATCACAATCTCCGCGTGGCCGCCTTCAACTCCCAGGCCCAGGAGCTGAGTCAAAAGGCCGCCGACCTGACGAATAGCCGGAGTGAGTGCTTCATTTTCTTTTATCTCAGGTGGGGGCGCGTCAGCGCACCCACTGGGTGTAGTCCCCGAGATCCGGGCCGGCTGCTGAGCAGCCGGGTCGGATCTTCCCTAACGACTTCTTCCTCATTGCATTTTTCCTTTTTCTCCACGCTTGCAGAGACTAATGCTGACTTGAGGGAGCAGCTCGGCGGGACCCAGACCGCCCTTTGCGCCAAGGAGGCCGAGTGCAATGCCTTGGCCCAGGAACGCGACCGCCTGGCCAAGAGACTGGCCGACCAGGAGGAGGGCCATAAGGCGGCCCTGAAGAAGGCGCAGGACAACGAGGCCGCCCTTAAGGCCGAGTTCGAGACCGAGGCGGCGGGCTGGGTTGAAGCGAGGCAAGCGCTGAGCGAAGGCTATGGACGGGTTGAGGACCTGATCGATGGTAAGCCGCCTTCCTTTTCACCCTTTTCTTGCTCCTTGCCCTCTTGTTCGTCTTCTGATTTTTGCGCTGTTTCTTTGCTCTTCACGCAGATTACTTCCCTGGTTACTCCATCGCCGCCAGCCAAGCCATCGAGGCCCACCGCGAGACACGCCGGCAAGCGGGGGTTGAGATCGCGCCAGACGCCAGCCGGATGCTTGAGGAGCAACTTTTGGCGATCCAAGCCCGGCTGCAGCCGGCTCATCAGATGCTCCGCCCGGCTTCAGCTGCGTCGGGCGCAAGTGCTGCCCGCTCTCTGGCCTGGCGAGGTGATCCCCCGTACCCCCAGTCGGACTACCGACTGGCTGGAGGTTGCGGTTGGACGCTTCGAGGTCTAGAAGGCTTCCGCTGATCGGTCTGGAGCCGGGCGGGCGCTGGAGTTTGTTCGGGCCTGGTATCCTGGGTTGAGCTTGCGCCAGTTGAGCACTTGGAGGCAGGAGGCTGACGAGGAGCTGGTGGCGGTGCGGCCGGCTATCATCCAGCGCGCCTCGGCTATCGCCGAGTACACCGACACCAGCATTTTTGCTCCTGAAGTGAACGACAACGGCGTCGCCTAGCCGGAGGAATGGTTCGGGCTGAACCCGGCGGAAGGCGAGGACTCGGCGGAGGAGATCCCTTCCAGCGACGAAGCTGAAGACGAAGAAGAGGAGGGTGGCGAAGACGTCGCGCCCGACGGTGAAGCGACCAGCCAGCTTCAGCCTGATCGTGCCTCCAAAGAACGAGGCAGCGAGCGCACCGCCTGCCAGGTGATGATCAGCCGAGACTCACCAGCCGGCCACTCCTCCGGCCCAGCATCGCCGCCTCCGCCGACCTGCCCGACTCACTTGTCGCCTCCCTTGGCCTGATCTGCGCTCTTGCTTTCCTACTGTTGCTCCTTGAACAACTTTTATTAAATTCTTGCTAGTTCCACACACTGGGGTGTATTCAAACTATGTTGAATGCCGGCCTTTCAAGGCTTTTGTGTAAATATAATTATGCATGTGTTTGGCTTCCATTCAATTTGCTTTTTTATCCTTAGGTTGTGTCCTTTGCCGCCTTCCCTTGATTGCCGCCTTCCCAGCTGAACAGCTGCTCTACAGTCTGTGGCTGGGGAGGAACTTGGCTATTTGTGGGAAGGCAAGTACTTGAGCTTTCGTGGATTGTGGCAAGGTGGAATGGGAAGCCGGCCGGCCGGCTATTCTGGTAGCCGGTCTGTAATGGGGGGAAGCCGGCTTTTTTAATATGAGTTCGCTAGTCCTTAGCCGTTTTTCGTGTGGGCATCCTTTTCTGCCTTTGACTCTTGCCAGCCGGACAGTCGGTTCTTCGAGCTACGGCTTTTGACAAGAGAGGGCTTGGGTGCCGGCACACTACTTGTCTGACTGCAGGTGGAACTTTGAATATAACTCAAGGCGGCCAATCCCCGGGCCGACTAGTTGAACCCGGTGCCGGACGAGGAGGAAGAGTGTAATGACAAAATCATAAGCATGATACTCGTCATTCATAGATAAAAGGTGGCAGTCCCCGAGTGCTCCTCGGGGGGCCCATTGTCTCATACTTAGTACAAAAGGTAGCGTCATACATACTGCATTTTAACTGTAAAATCTTAGGAGGAGGTTGGCGTTCCATGGTCGTTCCGACTCCTTGCCGGAATCATCTCTCTTTCGTGCCTTCGGCTTCTGTGCGTTGATTAGGTAGTAGGAGTCGTTTCCCAATGCTCTGCTGATGACGAAGGGGCCTTCCCAAGGGGCCGAGAACTTGTGCTGGCCGGCTGTTCGCTGGATCAGCCGGAGCACAAGGTCGCCATCTTGAAAGGATCTTGGCTTGACCTTCCGGCTATGGTAGCGGCGCAAACCCTGCTGGTAGATGGCGGACCGGCTGAGGGCTAACAGCCGGCTTTCTTCCAGCAGGTCGACGCCGTCTTCTCGTGCTTCTTTGGCCTCTGCTTCTGTGTACATGGTCACCCGAGGCGAGTCGAACTCGATGTCGGTTGGGATGACAGCCTCGGCACCATATACCAGGAAGAAAGGGGTGAAGTCGGTTGACTGGTTTGGGGTAGTGCGCAGACTCCAGAGGACGGCCGGCAGCTCGTCGAGCCAACAGTGGCCGAAGCGCCCAGCCGGCACGACCAGTCGGGGCTTGATGCCGGAAAGGATGAGGCCGTTGGCTCGCTCAACTTGGCCGTTTGACTGCGGGTGGGCAACGAACGCTAGGTCCAGTCGGATGCCCTACGTCGCGTAGAAACGTGCCAATGCTCCCTTGGCAAAATTCATGCCGTTATCGGTGATGATGCTGTGTGGCATGCCGTACCGAGTTGTAATGTCTGCGATGAACGTCACGGCAGTCGGCCCGTTCAGCTTCTTAATCGGCTTTGCTTCGATCCACTTGGTAAATTTATCCACGGCGACAAGCAAGTGTGTCATGCCGCCGCTATCGTCTTGAATGGGCCCACCATGTCCAAATTCCCAGACAGCAAAAGGCCAGGTGAGGGGAATGGTCTTGAGTGCTGAAGCCGGCAGGTGTTGCTTGGAGCTGAAGACTTGGCAGCCCTTGCAATGTTTGACCAACTCCTTGGCGTCGTCCAAGGCAGTCGGCCAAAAGAATCCATGGCGGAAAGCTTTGGCAACGAGGGATCTTGAGGCTGCATGGTGGCCGCATTCGCCTTGGTGAATGTCTTTGAGGATTGCTATGCCCTTTTCTGGCTCGACGCAGCGCTGGAAGACTCCAGTGACACTGCGTCTGACGAGCTCTCTGTTAGTGATCGTATATGCTCCGGCTCGGCGTTGGACTTGTCTTGCCGCGATCTCATCAGCCGGGAGTTCTCTGTTTACCAGGAAGTTGATGATGGGTTGAGCCCATGATGGAGCTGTGATTTCTTCTATAGCCAACACGGCTACTGCAACCAGGGCGGGTGGGCTGGGTGGTGAAGAGCTGGAGCTGGCCGCCGCCTATGGCATTGAAGCAGTCCCCGGGCCGACTATCGTAGTCCCCGGGCCGGGTTCTGAAGTCCCCGGGCTGGGTGCGACTATGGCAGTCCCCGAGCCGCGTATCGAAGTCCCCGGGCTGGGTGCGACTATGGCAGTCCCCGAGCCGCCTATCGAAGTCCCCGGGCCGCCTGCTTGGCTCCCCAAGCCGGATCCGGCTGCGTCGGGGTTAGGCGGCACGAAGATGGAGTCGGATTCTGGAGATGGCTTGATAGACGGCCTGAGGAGGCGTTGGAGAGAGACGCCGGTTGGTATAGCTTGTCGGGTTGAGCCTATTCGTGCCAGGGCATCTGCTTGCTCGTTGTCGGCCCGTGGCACGTGGAGGAACTCGCATCCTTTGAAGTATCCGCTGATTTGCTGGACGAGGAAGCGGTTCAGGGAGGCCAGGCACCCGGTAAACTTCTGGACGTCTCGCAGCTTGGTGGGAATCTCCATTCTCTCAATGGCTTTGATCTTTACTGGGTTGCATTCAATGCCGCGTTAGGAGACCAGGAAGCCTAGGAGCTGGCCGGCTGGCACTCCGAACACGCATTTCTCGGGGTTGAGCTTGATCTGAAACCGGCGCAGGTTCTCAAATGTTTCCTTGAGGTCTCCTAACAAATTGCCGCGCTTCTCCGTCTTCACCATGATATCGTCTACATAGACGTGGGCATTTCTGCCGAGTTGCTTGAGGAGGCATTTCTGCATGCAATGCTGAAAAGTGGCACCGGCATTTCTCAAGCCGAATGTCATAGTCACGTAACAGAAAGCTCCGAACGGCGTGATGAAGGCGGTCTTCAGGCGGTCAGCCGGGTCCAACTTTATCTGGTGGTAGCCTGAGTAGGCATCCAAGAAACTCAGCAGCTCGCATCCGGCTGTGGAGTCTATCACTTGATCAATCCTGGGCAAGGCGAAGGGATCTTTGGGGCAGGCTTTGTTGAGGCTCGTGTAGTCTATACACATGCGCCACTTGTTGTTCTTCTTCAGCACGAGCACCGGGTTGGCAAGCCACTCCGGAAAGAATACCTCCATTATGAAGCCGGCCGCCAGGAGCCGGGCTATCTCTTCTCCTACAATCCTTCTCTTCTCCTCCGACAGCCGGCGGAGGGGCTGCTTGACTGGTTTTGCGTCCGCTCGGACGTGTAGCTTGTGCTCGGCGAATTCCTTCGGAACACCCGGCATGTCCTTGGGGGACCATGCGAAAATGTCTCGTTTCTCACGGAGGAAATCGACAAGCTCGCCTTCCTATTTGCTGTCCAGGTTTGCCCCAATGACGGCAAACCTTTCTGGGTGCTCTGGGTCGGCTGGAAGGAACCTTGAGTATCACATTCCTTGGGGTCAGGAGACAAGGCTGGCTGCTTGCCGGCCATGGCCATGACTCGGTCCAACATCTTCTTCTCTTCGGCGACCACGAGGGACTCGGCCAGCCGGCTACTGGCTGCAGCGCACTCGGCGGATTTCTTGTAATCGCCGGCTATGGTGATGATGCCCTTGGTACTCGGCATCTTCATCTTGAGGTAAGCATAGTGAGGTACAGCCATGAACTTGGCCAGAGCAGGTCGGCCAAGCAACGCATGGTAGGGGCTCTCAAGGTCCACCATTTCAAACCAGATTGCTTCTCGGCGGAAGTGATCCTTGTCTCCAAAGAGAACATCTATCTTGATCTTGCCAATTGGTGAACAGGACAGGCCGGGTACAATGCCATGGAACACGGTCCGGCTTGGCATGAGGTGCTTGGCCTTGATGTTTAGCTTCTCCATGGTGTCTCGGTACAGGATGTTGATGCTGCTCCCGCCGTCTATCAGTACGCGGGAGAATCGGCCAACAAAGCCTCCGTTGCTGGTTAGGGTTGCCTCCAAAACCAATGCATAAGAGCCCGGGGACGGCATCACCTCTGGGTCGTCGGTCGGCTCCAGCTGATAGGCCTCTCCGACCAGTGCATGTACTCGGGGCTGTTGGAGGCGACCGTGTTGACTTCTTGGTGCTGTCGGCGCCGGCTGCGCCGGTCTTCGGGCTGGCTTGTGAAGACGACGTAGGCGGCATGCTCGTTGGGGAACTCGTCCTGGACGGTCCCGGCCGTTGGTCGAGCGGCCGGCTGTTGGGGAGCCGGAGGCGCCTGTCCAGCTGGCAGAGGCGGCACCAGCCCTTCGCCTTTGGTGATTCGGGTGAGCCAGTGGCATTTCCGGGTTGTATGGTTGGACGGCTTCGCGCCGCTGTGGAACTTGCATCGGGCGTCGAGGGCTTGCTCGTAGGAGAAAGCCGGCTGCCAAACCGGCCTGCCGCCCTTCGGCTTCTTGGGCGCGGGCCGCCCCTCGGGTTGCTCGTCTTCGACGGTGGCCACCTGCCAACTGGTTGGAGGCGGCATTGGGCCCTTGCGCTTGTTGTCGCTCTGGTACGGACGTCGGCTGGAGTCGCCAACCGGCGTTTTGGGAGCCGGGTTGAGTACCTTCCCGGAGGCGTCCACCCGGAGCTCGGTCTTCATGGAGGAGTCGGCGGTGGCGTACTTGTCGGCTGTGACTAGTAGCTCGTCGAGGGTAGTCGGCTCGTCACAGAGAAGCTTGTGCTTGAGGAGGGTGCCTTCTTGGCACCCGACGGTGAAGTACTCTATGGCTTGAACCTCGTGGACCCCCTTGCAGGAGTTGCGGAGCTCGGCCCAGCGCGTGAGGTAGTCGTGAGTCGACTCGGTGGGTCCTTGTACGCACAAGGAGAGCTGCCTGGGCTTGGGAGCCCGCTTGTGTCTTTGGTGAAGTTGCGGATGAAGGCTTCGGTGAAGTCTAGCCAGCTGTTGATGTTGTATGGCTTGAGGCTGTTGAGCCAGGTTCGCGCCGTGCCCTGAAGCATGAGGGGCACATATTTCACGGCAACGCGCCTATTGCCGTTCGCTATGCTGACGGCGGTACAGTAGTCGATCAGCCAATCCTCCGGCTTCACGGAGCCGTGTACTTGGGCGTGTCTCTTGGGAGCGAGAACCCCTTTGGGAAGGGCTCGTCGCGGATGCGGGGGCCGAAGCAAGGCGGCCCGACATCGTCTTCTTCTTCCAACGCCAGGGATCGCGCCAGGCGGTCGATCCGGTGGCGGGCGTCGTTTTCGCCGACTCCTTCGCGGCGGCCTAGTCGGCCGCTGAGAGTCGGATGTGTGACAGGCGGCGGGGTGGGATATCTTTCCCCGCGAGGTGGAGGAGGGGGCGGGTTGCCTCGCCGCTCCACGGCTCGAGGGCGGCCTTCTGCGTCGCGCTCGATGGAGATCCGGGTTCGGCTGCGGCTGGCAGCTCCTTTTTCGCCGTCTTGTGGCGTTGCCCACGGTCGGCGTGCGTGACGTCGCGCAGTGCTCTCGGTGCGGTGGGGGGCTTTCGGCGCGGACGCTGTCTTCATGCCGCTCTGCGGCCGCGCCAATCAGCTGCTGGATGCGCCTAGCCATGAAGGGGAGCTCGTCGGCCCCTAGCTCGTTCGGATCTTCTACGGCCGCCTGGGCGGCGCGCAGGTTCTCGAGGGGCGTAGCGTAGACTGGGCGGTCTGCTCCCAGCATGTCGGCGATGGCGGCGGCGTGTTTCTTGACAATGCCGATTCGGCTCGGCCCTTCGGGAGGCGGCGTGCCGAAGGCGGCACGGTCGACTTCACGCTGGTGGGCCTCGGTGAGGCGTCTCATGGAGGCTATCCTCCGGCCCTTCGCGTGGAGGGCGAGGCGGTGTGCCTCCAGCGCCTCGGCGTCGGTGTCGGCCGGGAGAGGGGCGGACAGGTCGTGCAGCGCCGCTTGCAGGGTGTCGTGGGCGTTCTCGCCAGAGGGGCCGCCGTGACTGACGACCAGCACCTCGGTAACGGCGCTGCCGCAGCTGCCGGCTTGGGGGAGTGGGTCGTTGAAAGCATTACAACTAATGAGTTAGTTGTGAGATGATGTATTACGGAACGAGTAAAGAGACTTGCCAGTAACGAGATTGAACTAGGTATTGGATACCGACGATCGAATCTCGGGTAAGTAACATACCGATGACAAAGGGAACAACGTATGTTGTTATGCGGTCTCGACCGATAAAGATCTTCGTAGAAAATGTAGGAGCCAATATGGGCATCCAGGTCCCGCTTATTGGTTATTGACCGGAGATGTGTCTCGGTCATGTCTACATTGTTCTCGAACCGTAGGGTCCGCACGCTTAAGGTTTCGATGGCGGTTATATTATGAGTTTGTGTATTTTGATGTACCAAGGTTGTTCGAGTCCCGGATATGATCCACGGACATGACGAGGAGTCTCGAAATGGTCGAGACATAAAGATTAATATATTGGACGGATATATTTGGACACCGGAAAGGTTCCGAGAAGTTTGGAGCTCCGGAGGTTACCGAACCCCGGGAGGTAGAGGGGCCTTATCGGCCCCATGTAGGAGGACGGGAGAAGGAACACGGGAGGGGGGCGCCCCCCCCCCAGCCCAAACCGAAGTGGGGAAGGGGGCCGCCCCCCCCCCCTTTCCTTTCTCCTTCCCCTCTTCCTATTCCTACTACTAGTACTACTTCCTAATACTAGTACTCCTTCCTTCCCTCCAAATAAGATAAGGAAAGAGAGGGAAACCTACTTGGAGTAGGTTTCCCTCCCATGGTGCGCCCCTTGTGGCCGCCACCTCCTCCCTCCCTCCTTTATATACGGGAGGGGGGGCACCCTAGGACACACAAGTTGATCCTTGAGATCGCTCTTAGCCGTGTGCGGTGCCCCCTCCACCATATTCCACCTCAGTCATATCAGAGCGGTGCTTAGGCGAAGCCCTGCGTCGGTGAAACATCAAGATCGTCCACCACGCCGTCAGGTCGACGGAACTCCCTCTCCCCGAGCTTTGCCGGATCGGAGCCCGAGGAGCGCCATCGAGCTGAACGTGTGCCAAGAACTCGGAGGCGCCGGAGTAACGGGCGCCGATCGGCTGGATCGCGAGGAGAACGTCGACTACTTCCTCTACGTCATCATCGACTCGGAGGTGCCGGAGTAACGGCACCTTTGGGATCGGCAGGATCGCGAGGAGAACGTCTGACTACTTCCTCTACGTTGTGATCGCTTCCGCCACGGTCTCACGAGGGTACGTAGACAACACTCTCCTCTCGTTGCTATGCCATCACCATGGTCCCGTGTGTGCGAGGGCAAATTTTTGAAATTACTGCGTTCCCCAACAAAGTGGCATCCGAGCCTGGTTTTATGCGTTGATGTCATATGCACGAGTAGAACACAAGTGAGTTGTGGGCGATACAAGTCATACGCCTACCAGCATGTCATACTTTGGTTCAGCGGTATTGTGAGATGAAGCGGCCGGACCGACATTACGCCAGACGCTTACGCGAGACTGGTTTCACTGCTACGAGCACTCGTGCTTAAAGGTGGCTGGCGGGTGTCTGTCTCTCTCACTTTAGTTGAACCGAGTGTGGCTACGCCCGGTCCTTGAGAAGGTTAAAACGGAGTCTATTTGACAAAGTATCGTTGTGGTTTTAATGCGTAGGTAAGAACGGTTCTTGCTCAGCCCGTAGCAGCCACGTAAAACTTGCAACAACAAAGTAGAGGACGTCTAACTTGTTTTTGCAGGGCATGTTGTGATGTGATATGGTCAAGACGTGATGCTATATTTTATTGTATGAGATGATCATGTTTTGTAACCGAGTTATCGGCAATCGGCAGGAGCCATATGGTTGTCGCTTTATTGTATGAAATGCAACGCATACATAATTGCTTTACTTTATCACTAAGCGGTAGCGATAGTCGAGAAGCAATAGATGGCGAACGACAACGATGCTACGATGGAGATCAAGGTGTCGCGCCCGGTGACGATGGTGATCATGACGGTGCTTCGAGATGGAGATCACAAGCACAAGATGATGATGGCCATATCATATCACTTATATTGATTGCATGTGATGTTTATCCTTTATGCATCTTATTTTGCTTTGATTGACGGTAGCATTTTAAGATGATATCTCACTAAAATTATCAAGTAGTGTTCTCCCTGAGTATGCACCGTTGCCAAAGTTCGTCGTGCCGAGACACCACGTGATGATCGGGTGTGATAAGCTCTCGTCCATCTACAACGGGTGCAAGCCAGTTTTGCACACGCAGAATACTCAGGTTATACTTGACGAGCCTAGCATATGCAGATATGGCCTCGGAACACGGAGACCGAAAGGTCGGCGTGAATCATATAGTAGATATGATCAACATAAGATGTTCACCATTGAAAACTACTCCATCTCACGTGATGATCGGTTATGGTTTAGTTGATTTGGATCACGTGATCACTTAGATGACTAGAGAGATGTCTGTCTAAGTGGGAGTTCTTAAGTAATATGATTAATTGAACTTAAATTTATCATGAACTTAGTACCGATAGTATCTTGCTTGTCTATGTCTGTTTGTAGATAGATGGCTCGTCTTTGTTGTTCCGTTGAATTTTAATGCGTTCCTTGAGAAAGCAAAGTTGAAAGATGATGGTAGCAATTACACGGACTGGGTCCGTAATTTGAGGATTATCCTCATTGCTGCACGTAAGAGTTACGTCTGGATGCACCGCTAGGTGCCGAACTCTTCAGCCGATGCAACCGACGACGCGTTAAGAACGTCTGGCGAAAGCAAAGCTGATGACTACTCTATAGTTCAGTGTGCCATGCTTTACGGCTTAGAACCGGGTCTTCAACGACGTTTTGAAAGTCGTGGAGCATATGAGATGTTCCAAGAGTTGAAGTTGATATTTCAAATGTAATGCCCGGATTGAGAGATATGAAGTCTCCAATAAGTTCTATAGCTGCAAAATGGAGGAGAATAGGTCCGCTGGTGAGCACATACTCGTAATGTCCGGTATTACAATCACTTGACTCAACCGGGAGCTGATCTTCCGGATGATTGTGTCATTGATGTAATTCTTCAATCACCGCCACCAAGCTACAAAGGCTTCGTGATGAACTATAATATGCAAGGGTTAGTAAAGACTATGCACGAGCTCTTCGCAATCTTTGAAAGCTGCGGAGGTAGAAATCAAGAAGGAGCATCAAGTGTTGATGGTCAATAAGACCACTAGTTTCAAGAAGAAAGGCAAAGGGAAGAAGAAGGGGAACTTCAAGAAGAACAGCAAACAAGTTGCTGCTCAAGGGAAGAAACCCAAGTCTGGACCTAAACCTGAAATCGAGTGCTTCTCCGCAAGCGCATCGGTCACTGGAAGCGGAACTGCCCCAAGTATTTGGCGGATAAGAAGGATGGCAAGGTGAACAAAGGTATATGTGATATACATGTTATTGATGTGTACCTTACTAGAGCTCGCAGAGCACCTGGTATTTGATATCGGTTCTGCTGCTAATATTTGCAACTCGAAACAGGACTACGATTGCTTAACACCGCAAAGGACGAGGTGACGATGCGCGTGGGAAATGGTTCCAAAGTCGATGTGATCGCGGTCGGCACGCTACCTCTACATCTACCTTCGGGATTAGCTTTAGACCTAAATAATTGTTATTTGGTGCCGCGTTAAGCATGAACATTATATCTGGATCTTGTTTGATGCTTGTAGACGGTTATTCATTTAAATCGAGAGAATAAAGGTTGTTCTATTTATATGAATAATATCTTTTATGGTCATGCACCCTTGAAGAGTGGTCTATTTTTAATGAATCTCGATAGTAGTGATACACATATTCATAATATTGAAACCAAAAGATGCAGAGTTGATAATGATAGTGCGACTTATTTGTGGCATTGCCGTTTAGGTCATATCGGTATAAAGCGCATGAAGAAACTCCATACTGATGGACTTTTGGAGTCACTTGATTATGAATCACTTGGCACTTACAACCGTGCCTCATGGGCAAGATGACTAAAACCCCGCTTCTCCGGTACAATGGAGAGAGCAACAGATTTGTTGGAAATCATACATACAGATGTATGTGGTCCAATGAATGTTGAGGCTCGTATGGCGGATATCGTTATTTTCTCACCTTCACAGATGATTTAAGCAGATATGGGTATATCTTCTTAATGAAACATAAGTCTGAAACATTTGAAAAGTTCAAAGAATTTCAGAGTGAAGTTGAAAATCATCGTAATAAGAAAATAAAGTTTCTACGATCTGATCGTGGAGGCGAATATTTGAGTTACGAAGTTTGGTCTACATTTGAAACAATGCGGAATAGTTTCAAGAACTCACGCCACCCGGAACACCACAGCGCAATGGTGTGTCCGAACGTCGTAATCGCACTTTACTAGATATGGTGCGATCTATGATGTCTCTTACAGATTTACCGCTATCGCTTTTGGGGTTATGCTCTTGAGACGGCCGCATTCACGCTGAATAGAACACCGTCAAAATCCGTTGAGACGACATTTTATGAATCTGTGGTTTAGCAAGAAACCAAAGTTGTCGCTTTCTTAAAGTTTGGGGATGCGATGCTTATGTGAAAAAGCTTCAACCTGATAAGCTCGAACCTAAATCGGAGAAATGTGTCTTCATAGGATACCCAAAGGAGACAGTTGGGTACACCTTCTATCACAGATCCGAAGGCAAGACATTTGTTGCTAAGAATGGATCCTTTCTAGAGAAGGAGTTTCTCTCGAAAGAAGTGAGTGGGAGGAAAGTAGAACTTGATGAGGTAATCGTACCTTCTCCCTTATTTGAAAGTAGTTTATCACGAAACCAGTTTCTGCGATATCTACACCAAATAGTGAGGAAGTTGATGATGTTGATCATGAAACTTCAGATCAAGTTACTACAGAACCTCGTAGATCAACCAGAATAAAATCCGCACCAGAGTGGTACGGCAATCCTGTTCTGGAAGTCATGCTACTAGATCATGATGAACCTACGAACTATGAAGAAGCGATGGTGAGCCCAGATTCCGCAAAATGGCTTGAGGCCATGAAATCTGAGATGGGATCCATGTATGAAAACAAAGTGTGGACTTTGGTTGACTTGCCCGTGGGTCGGCAAGCAATAGAAAACAAGTGGATCTTCAAGAAGAAGACCGACGCCGACGGTAATATTGTCTGTCTACAAAGCTCGACTTGTCGCAAAGGGTTTTCGACAAGTTCAAGGGATTGACTACGATGAGACTTTCTCACCCGTAGCGATGCTTAAGTCTGTCCGAATCATGTTAGCAATTGCCGCATTTTATGATTATGAAATTTGGCAACTGGATGTAAAGACCGCATTCCTGAATGGGTTTCTGGGAGAAGAGTTGTATATGATGCAACTAGAAGGTTTTATCGATCCAAAGGGAGCTAACAAAGTGTGCAAGCTCCAGCGATCCATTTATGGACTGGTGCAAGCATCTCGGAGTTGGAATAAACGCTTTGATAGTGTGATCAAAGTATTTGGGTTTATCTGAGACTTTTGGAGAAGCTTTGTATTTACAAGAAAGTGAGTGGGAGCTCAGAAGGCATTTACGATATTATATGTAGATGACATATTACCGATCGGAAATGATATAGAATTTCTGGATAGCATAAAGGGATACTTGAACAAGAGTTTTTCGATGAAAGACCTTGGTGAAGCTGCTTACATATTGGGCATCAAGATCTATAGAGATAGATCAAGACGCTTAATTGGACTTTCACAAAGCACATACCTTGATAAAGTTTTGAAGAAGTTCAAAATGGATCGTGCAAAGAAAGGTTTTTACCTGTATTACAAGGTGTGAAATTGAGTCGACTCAATGCCCGACCACAAAGCAGAAGATAGAGAGAAAATGAAAGATGTTCCCTATGCTTCAGCCATAGGCTCTATCATGTATGCAATGCTGTGTACCAGACACGACGTATGCTTAGGCTGTAAGCTTGGCAGAAGGTACCAAAGTAATCCAGAGTGGATCATCGGACAGCGGTCAAGAACATCCTGAAATACACGAAAAGGACTAAGGATATGTTTCTCGTATATGGAGGTGACAAAGAGCTAGTCGTAAATGGTTACGTCGATGTAAGCTTTGACACTGATCCGGACGATTCTAAATCGCAAACCGGATACGTGTTTTTGTTAAACGGTGGAGCTGTCGGTTGGTGCGATTCTAAACAAAGCGTCGTGGCGGGATCTGCATGTGAAGCGGAGTACATAGCTGCTTGGAAGCAGCAAATGAAGGAGTCTGGATGAAAGAGTTCATTTCCGATCTAGGTGTTGTACCTAGTGCATCGGGACCAATGAAGATCTTCTGTGACAATATCGTGCAATTGCCTTGGCAAAGGAATCCAGATTTCACAAGAGGACCAAGCATATCAAAAGAAGCTTCAATTCCATTCGGGACCAAGTCCAAGTGGGAGACATAGAGATTTGCAAAATACATACGGATCTGAACGTTCTGAGACCCGTTGACTAAGCCTCTTCCACGAGCAAAACATGATCAGCACCAAGACTCCATGGGTGTTGGAATCATTCTTGAGTGAACTAGATTATTGACTCTAGTGCAAGTGGGAGGCGAAGGAAATATGCCCTAGAGGCAATAATAAAGTTATTATTTATTTCCTTATATCATGATAAATGTTTATTATTCATGCTAGAATTGTATTAACCGGAAACATAATACATGTGTGAATACATAGACAAACAGAGTGTCACTAGTATGCCTCTACTTGACTAGCTCGTTAATCAAAGATGGTTATGTTTCCTAACCATAGACATGAGTTGTCATTTGATTAACGGGATCACATCATTAGGAGAATGATCGATTGACATGACCCATTCCGTTAGCCTAGCACTTGATCGCTTAGTATGTTGCTATTGCTTTCTTCATGACTTATACATGTTCCTGTAACTATGAGATTATGCAACTCCCGTTTACGGAGGAACACTTTGGGTACTACCAAACGTCACAACGTGAATCGGGTGATCATAAAGGAGTACTACAGGTGTCTCCAAAGGTACTTGTTGGGTTGGCGTATTTGAGATTAGGTTTTGTCACTCCGATTGTCGGAGAGGTATCTCTGGGCCTTCTCGGTAATACACATCACATAAGCCTTGCAAGCATTACAACTAATGAGTTAGTTGTGAGATGATGTATTACGGAACGAGTAAAGAGACTTGCCAAGAATGTGAGATTGAACTAGGTATTGGATACCGACGATCGAATCTCGGGTAAGTAACATACCGATGACAAAGGGAACAACGTATGTTGTTATGCGGTCTGACCGATAAAGATCTTCGTAGAAAATGTAGGAGCCAATATGGGCATCCAGGTCCCGCTATTGGTTATTGACCGGAGATGTGTCTCGGTCATGTCTACATTGTTCTCGAACCGTAGGGTCCGCACGCTTAAGGTTTCGATGACGGTTATATTATGAGTTTGTGTATTTTGATGTACGAAGGTTGTTCGAGTCCCGGATATGATCACGGACATGACGAGGAGTCTCGAAATGGTCGAGACATAAAGATTAATATATTGGACGGATATATTTGGACACCGGAAAGGTTCCGGAGAAGTTTGGAGCTCGGGAGGTTACGGAACCCCGGGAGGTATATGGGCCTTATTGGGCCCATGTAGGAAGGAAGGAGAAGGAACAAGGAGGCGCACCCCCAAGCCCAATCCGAATTGGGGAAGGGCCGCCCCTTTCCTTTCTCCTTCCCCTCTTCCTATTCCTACTACTAGTACTACTTCCTAATACTAGTACTCCTTCCTTCCCTCCAAATAAGACAAGGAAGAGAGGGAAACCTACTTGGAGTAGGTTTCCTCCTATGGTGCGCCCCCTTGTGGCCGGCCACCTCCTCCCTCCCTCCTTTATACACGGGGAGGGGGCACCTAGGACACACAAGTTGATCCTTGAGATCGCTCCTTAGCCGTGTGCGGTGCCCCCCTCCACCATATTCCACCTCGGTCATATCGTGGCGGTGCTTAGGCGAAGCCTGCGTCGGTGAAACATCAAGATCGTCACCACGCCCGTCGTCTTGTGGAACTCCCTCTCCCGGAGCTTTGCTGGATCGGAGCCCGAGGAGCGCCATCGAGCTGAACGTGTGCCAAGAACTCGAGGCGCGGAGTAACGGGCGCTGGGATCGGCCGGATCGCGAGGAGAGAGCGTCTGACTACTTCCTCTACGCCATCATCGACTCGGAGGTGCCGGAGTAACGCACTGGGATCGGCAGGATCGCGAGGAGAACGTCGACTACTTCCTCTACGTTGTGATCGCTTCCGCTTACGGTCTACGAGGGTACGTAGACAACACTCTCCCCTCTCGTTGCTATGCCATCACCATGGTCCTGTGTGTGCGTAGGCAAATTTTTGAAATTACTGCGTTCCCCAACACATTAGATGAACAAGTTGCTACAAGAGGCTCCTTGAGCTGTTCGGTGTGAGGAAGAAGAAGGGCATGGCTAGCTCCCCTTTTCCCTCTATGTGGTGTCTAAAACTCTAAGAGATCAACCCTTTGCATGGGTGCCACAGGGGTTTATATAGGCCTACCCCGTGGGTACAATGGTAATCCGGTGGCGCGGGCCCCTAGCCGTCGGCGTCACGCTTGCCGGCTTCTCCGTCGGGGCCCGCCGACTGGTGGGTCCCGCCGGCTGCCGGCTTCTTGGTCGACAGGCTGGCCCCATCATTGAGGGCCTTGTCGGGGGCTGGTTACTGTTGCCTCAATCCTGATGACGAGGGCTTTGTCGGGGTAAGCATGGCTACAGTGCCGCCGCCTTGGCGGCGATCACTGTAGCCTCACCTCGTCTTGTCTCCTTAATGAGGCGCTTCCTTCGAGGGAGGGAGCAAGCCGGCTATGGGAGGCCGGCCATGTTTCAGCCGACTAGGGAGGCCGAGCCGCCCGGGCATCTCTCGACCGGAGGGGCCCGCCGCTGGTCGTCTTGACAAAGCGTGGGTGATGTCATGGTCAACATGGCAACAGGTTGCCACGGACGGGTGACGGCTGCCCCAGACGGTAATCAGGGCCACGCGCTCCGGGATGCGGGTGTTGCAGGCTTCACTGTAGCCATGCCTCGTCTCATCACCGTTATGTGGGTGCAGATTCTGAGGGTGCGGCCTTGGCTGCCTATGAGGTGGCCGGCTTCTTGGAGTTGGCCTTTTCGTGGCCGGCTACGTGGAGTCGGCCCTCTGGTAGCCGGCTCCTTGGAAGTCGGCCCTCTTGCGGCCTTCTGCCTGAAGGTCTTGGGGCCGGGCCGCCTCCTCACAGCCGGCCTGAGGGACAGCCGGCCGGGGGAAGGCGGCCCAGCGTCTCGGATGCTGGATGGCTTGATTGGCTTGTAATTTTTTCAGAAGTCCCAGGGGGAGCCGGCTGGGCTACCCGTGGTCATTTACTCCGACAGAGGAAGTACGAACAAAGAGATAGAGAGGAGTAAAAAAATACACTTATAGCCAACCTTATAGCCAACTTTGTTGTAGTATGAGTGACTAAGTGATGACTATGTATGACATGCCAACATCAGATAGCCTAACACACCGTGTTAAATCTCCAAGAGCGCGACCGCGCGAGCGACGCGACGGTCGTGGTAGGCGCGACCATGATACGGGCTGCTGGCAGCCCTTGGATCTGAGATCAAACGGTCGCATGCTAATTTGCTGAAAATTTTAAGAATAACCCTCCAGGATAGGATATTCACCCATAGGTCTAGAATTACGCCATGCAACCGTTCGATCTCAGATCCAAGGGCTCTCGGAAGCCCGTATCATGGGAGAATGGAAAGCCACTACCCTTCCGTTCGCACGCTGGCAGTTCGCTCCTACTCTTTCCAGCACGTCCTTTAATACTACGGCGGTTCGCTCCTAGTTGTCCCGTCCATTCACATTGCGGCAGTTCCACTAATCCTAACCTTCCTTCCAAATCCATGGCATCCCAAATCTCCCCGATCGGCGGTGAGTACAAGGTTAGAACCATCACCGACGATGAGTTCGACGTCATCTACACCCATACTTCCGCGACGGTGAAAGGATGCCTTTCTCGCTTTAGACGCATGTTCGAAAACTCACATGATGAGTGGGTCGCTGGGCTAGATGTTGAGTACACCACAGTCGTGGGACAAGAGAAGGATCTAAAGGACGAAGAGAGGAAGAAGCCCACCGTGATCCAGGTTTGCGTACATAACCTTTGCTTGGTCTACCACATATGCCATGCCGACTTTGAGTGCCAGGATTTTAAGAACTTCCTCGAGGAAAAAACAGTCAAATTCGTTACTGTAGACTTTAAGAACGACAAAGAAGTCCTGCGTCGGATAGGCCTAATTGTAGGCAACCCCTTCGACCTCCAGAAGAATCGGCTGGTGCCCTCTCGTCAGCCCTCAATGCTGACCCTGGCAG
The DNA here is from genome assembly GCA_021605145.1 of Aegilops bicornis. Classification (NCBI taxonomy): domain Eukaryota; kingdom Viridiplantae; phylum Streptophyta; class Magnoliopsida; order Poales; family Poaceae; genus Aegilops; species Aegilops bicornis. The sequence goes on along the minus strand of CM038674.1, from coordinate 61,037,393 downwards.
GAGCCATGGTTCATCCTTCGCACCGCAAACTGGAGACGTGGACTCTGAGTAAGGTGGTAGTGTCGTTGCTCATGGCGGTTCTAAACTTCTAATGCAGTGTCTACCGGATTAGTTGCATAGTTTAATTTCAGGTGTGCTTAGTTTAATTTGAGGGGTGTGTTGTGCTGAGCCCCCAACAGAACTATGTTATGTTTTTTCTCGTTACTTTAACTCTTCAGTATGTACATACTAGTACTAGTATTTCTTTAATAGAATTTAGCACCCCAATTAAGCACGTACTAGATTTTTTAATAGTACTATATGCATAATTTGGCGACGAGCGCTCTCTATATGTACCACCTTTTTTAAAAATTTCAACTTTTGCTCCATGGCGCAATCCATCGATAGTGGAGTACTACTGTACTAAAGTATACATTTTTTAAAAGGCTAGCGTATTGTTCATCACACACATATATATATAGCCAGTTAAATTCTCAACCTAGAATGACGTGCATGCCATGTAGTAAACCGATCCGGAGGAAGTATAGTAAAAATGAGGTGATTTTACCCAATGATCGGGCGGGGAGCATGGCCTGTCATGCGGTCCCACGTGTCATGATGTACTAAGGCGATGCGCGTGTCCCTCTTGAGGCGTAAGCAATACTAGTACGTGGTTTGAGATGATGTCGAACCGAAGTGTGAAATAATGGTTGCTTCGTCCGTCTGGGAAGGTGCGGCATTGTGATTTGACGTCTCATTGCTCATTACTAACCTTTGGGCGATGCAGTGGGGTGCATCCCCTGCTATTCTCGCATCGTTATTTGGTGCTTGACACGTCGACCAGTTGCTATATGTCCCACATGTCGGTGATAGGAAGTACATAATTCATGAAAGGGAGCGTTGACGGAGGAGTATACTACAGAATTCATGAAAGGGAGCGACTTAGTTTTGGAAAAATCTGTTTTTACGGAGTACGTATCCACTAGGGTTTATAGGGCTCATCTAAAAAACATTCGCTTTTTCCGCTTGATAAGTCTCAATTCTAGTACTATACTAGTAGTAGTACCATTACATGTTGGATTTCGAGGTGCGTTAGATCACCCGACGCAAGCAAAGGTCAAGAGGAAACTAACCAATGCATGTACAAGTTCATGGAAATTTAGTGGTCATTCATGCATTCGCTCTAATTAATGCCTCGGTAAACATAACTTCTTGAGAAAAAGCAGGCGTACTATGCAAACTACGAAATTAATTCGACCACTCACCGCTCATTTAAATTAATAGCCACAACCACGAAGGTGACGAGGCTACTACGGGCACAATGTCACCTCTTGCTGCAGTTAAGGCCAAGATCTCTCCACTAACGGTGCAAAAAGCACCTTCCTGCGTAATTCTGGGTTGGTTGTCAAGGTAACCTCGTCCAAATCGCCCTCTTGAACAAAATCTTCCTGCTAGACAGAGTGATATATCGTGCTCCGCATACAAGTCCAATCCCTAATGGACGTTGTTTCGAAACAAGAATAGTGGTTGAGAAATGCCGTCAAGATATGAATGGTTTTGAAACCAGACTATCGTACATTCGCTTTGTTGTTGAAGAGCAATGGCGGAAAAAGGTGGAGATCATGTTGCTCCATCAGATTCTGATCTTAAACATTAGCACTCGTGTCAAATGATCGTGCTTCTATACATCCGATGGTGCTTTTATCTCGAAGGATCAGTAAACTTTATGCCAACAGGCCTTTTGTTGTATGATTGGAATTTATTTTGTTGTGATACAACATTTATGATGCCGCCACAGTGCAGTAATTATGACGATATTTTTGTATAGTGTAGGTTTATCTTAGTAATGTATTCGGACGAAAGCTTCAGAGGGAGCCCAACATGCCAACATTAAATGGGCCCATTCCAATTGGGCTAAAAGCGATTCTGGGCGAAATTGGCATATAGTCCACTAAAAATATCTAGGCTTAAATTAGCATAAGCTTTCAAATTTTTTTGGTAGGCCTATGCCCATAGTGGGCCTTTAACAGGCCTAAACATAATTGGGCCCTCAGTAAAAGTAGGACGTTTACAGGTGTAAAATATGTTGAGCCCATAAAAAACATGGGCCTTTAATAGACCAAAAGTGAGATTGGGTCCTGATTGTGCCAAATAACCCACTGGACTTAGCAGGCCGAAATGGTGGCCCATTTACCATGCGGATATTTGACAGGCCGAAATTCGGACGGGCCGTAAATGCGCTGACCTAATACACGGGCCTTTAACAGTAGGAACTTGATCGGGCTAGATTATCGCCATTTTTATATGGGCCGTTAATGGGCCCGATATGACATTGGGCCACATATGGCCCATGGTTTACGTCCGGCGTTAACGGGCGAAAATGACAACAGGCGAAGTGGGCCAAATCTATAGTGGGCCTCTAACAGTCGAATGACGTACATGGCGAATATGACCCAAATCCTTCACGCTCGCTTATGGGCGAAAGTTTTGATGGCTTGTAAATGGGCCCAAATGAAGCCGGACCTTTAACAGCCGGAAATACACCGGCCGTAATTCGCCCAATTACTTAGCGGATCGTTAACGGGCCGGTGACCATGGGCCGCATTGATGACAAGTTTAGACCAGGCCGTTGACGGGCCGATTTGACAGAGAATGTTGGGCCTTTAGCTGGGTCGGCCCATTATGGTCTGCAGAATCTTGTGGGCCTTTAGCTGGGCCGGCCCATTGTGGTCCGCAAAATCTTGTGGGCCTTTAGTTGGGCCGGCCCATTATGGTCCGCTAAATTTTGTGGGCCTTTAGTCGGGCCGCCCATTATGGTCCGCTAAATCTTATGGGCCTTCGGTTGGGCAGACCATTTAAACTTTGTGGGCCACTTTTGGGCGGTCCATGTGTCAACATATCATAGGCCCATCTCGACCGTTGGATGAGTGACACTGCGTGCCACGCGAGTCGACACGTGGATCCGTCGACCAATGAGAATTTTACACGTGGAAAATCGGCATTGGTCGTGGTCATTAACGGGTTATCGGATCCAATATCCGACCCGATAGCTTAACGGCGTTCCATTACGGTGGATGCCACGTGTCGGTCACCCTTGACAAAAGCACTTCTGTGACACGGGATTTATCGTCATGGAAGTGGACACTTCCGTGATGATAATTTTGGTAATGTCATGGAACACTTCTACGACAGCACATGTATGACTCTCTTGATTCTGTCATAAATTTGTCATGGATGTACATGCATGACAAAAACGCGGCCTACTGTGACAAACACGTATCATCACGGAAGTGTATTTTTTTTGTAGTGATGATATTGGAGTTGCATGTTGCGGATGTCGTCGATGATCACAATATCAAGATGGATGCAATGCGCTTGAAGATTAGAAAGATTAGAAAATATGCCATTCATACCGAGGCTTGGTATCATTATGCTGTTGGATCAGTTGTTACCTTGGTTGCGATTATGATCGCATTTGTTTTCACATTGAAATGTTTTACATAGTTTCAATGTATGGTTTAATTAATTTAGATGCTCTGCAGAGCTTTATGTTGTTAGATGAGAACTATGTATGTACTTTGGTTTTAATGTGATGATGAACTTCTATTAATCTGGTCACTTAATTATCTATTCATGATGTTCTGTAATGATTTTTGACACACTTAATTATATATAATGCACGCAGATGAACCGCAATGGATGTACGGTGAAAGACACACCTCCGAGTACATTAAGGGCGTGCATGATTTTCTCGAAGTGGTGAGGCAAACAAGCGAGTAATGGTTTTTGTGTTGTCCATGCCCTATATGTGGGAATACGAAGTCTTACTCGACCGAAAATCCTTCACACCCACCGCTTTACAAGGGTTTCATGCCACACTATAATGTTTGGACGAGGCACGGAGAAATAGGGGTTATGATGGAAGACGGCAAAGAAGAAGAAATGCGATGACAACTATGTGCCCCCGAATACGGTGATGCTATCAAGATCAAGAGGAACCAGACGATGTGCACGATGATGCCGCAACAAAGCGGTCATTGAAGATCAAGAGGAACCAGACGATGTGCCTGATGATGATGATCGCCGCCGGGTCATTGTCGATGCAAGGACGCAATGCGAAAGTCAAAAGGAGAAGCTAAAGTTCGATCGCATGTTAGAGGATCACAAAAAAAGGTTGTACCCCAATTGCGAAGATGGCAACACAAAGCTCGGTACCGTCTTTGGAATTGCTGCGGTGGAAGGCGAGAGGATGTTGTGCTGACAAAGGATTTGAGAAGCTACTAAAATATTGAAGAAGAAGCTTCCAAAGGATAACGAATCGCCCGACAAAGTACATACGCAACAAAGAAGGTCATTATGCCCTCTAGGATTGAAGGTGTAGAAGATACATGCATGCCCTAATGATCGCATCCTCTATCATGCGTGCATAAGGATCTGAACGCATGCCCGGTATCACGGTGCATTACTGTATAAGATCGCACGAGATGACCACGGTGATGTTGATTGTAAGCCCCGGAAGAGGGTTCCTGCGAAGGTGATGTGGTATGCTCCTATAATACCATGGTTGAAACGTCTATTCGTAAAAGCGGAGAGCATGCCAAGTTGATGCGATGGCACAGTGAGGACCGTAAGAAAGACGGAAAGTTGAGAGCACCCGCTGACGGGTAGCAGTGGAGAAAAATCGAGAGAAAGTACTGGAATGAGTTTGCAAGTGACCCAAGGAACATATGGTTTGCTTTAAGCGCGGATGGACTCGTAACCGTCTTAGACTCGAGACGAAAAGATCCCGAAACCTATGCAGACATGACTAAATTGCTCAACAAATAAGTTCAATCGATCATTATCGTACCATATTGGTAACTTTTTGTTCATTTCCTGATATCTCAAGTAATAATAATTATTTTCTTTGTCTTGCAGGGTTTGGAAACAGTTCACCGCAGAAGCTCCGGGACTGCCGAAGGAGCTGCAATATATATACCCGAAAGTATGTACTACTAGCTAACTAGTTGCGCGCATCTCCCGACCTATAGCTATACTTTCATCAATGCCATTTATAATGCTTCATTATCAGTTTGATTGACCTCTATTTCTCGTAAAGTGCTTGTGGCAGGAAGAAGGGAATAATATCTGTGGATACTACGTATGCGAGTTCATCTATAACGCGACTTTGAAAATAAGCAGGGCTACTCTAAAAGATAATATGAAGTGCATAAGCAATAATATTCACAATTTAATTTTATTACACCATCATTTCTGTTAAGTTTCATTCATATATATGTATTAACCTCTTCTTCAAATTAGACGTGGCAGATGCGGAATGAACTTCTATCACAAGATCACATGAAAGCAATTCAAGAGGAATTGACGGAATTCTTTCTTGACCACGTCATCAATAAAGCCGGAGGAATACCATGTGAAACTTGATTTCAAATGCTAGGGGATTGTAAGAGATCTTACATATCTTTCCCTACTAATAAAGCATCTACTGTTTCTGGTCGTACGTCATGGGCATTTTTGCAGAAAAAGCCCCTATGATTTTATATATTCAACCCGCAGTCTTTTTTAAGTGGATAATCTGATAAACCGTTTTAGTTTTGCAAAAAGACCCTGCATCCCATCCCCCCACATCGCATCTCATCCGCAGGCGCCGCCACCCACCCCGCTCCCCAACGCACAACTCCTCGGGGTGGATCCAGGCCCATGCCCGGCTAGGAGGATGGCGGAGGGAAGGACCGACAGCGATGGTGGTCGTCTGGTGGCAGCAAATGGTGGAGGAAGATAGAGTGAGGGCGTGGTCAACTGGTGGACGGGGTTGGTCGGGACTGCACGACCACATAAGAGCGGTCGGTGTTGGAGCGACGACGGCCTCGAGCGCACGGCCGGGGCCAGCTCGCCTGCAGAGGAGCCATGGCCGCCTGGTGTCGCTGTGGGATTCCCGGCACCGCGCGGATAAGGAGCCGCTGACGACGGGAGGCAGCAGCTTTGGCCCGTACCACAGTGGGGGAAGAGGAGAGGAGCCAAATGTGCAGGCGACGGAGTTGGAGGCCCGACGGCTGGGCAGAGAGATCCAGACGGCAAGGGAGCTCGGGGAAGAAGGGCATGGCGGGCGGCGGGACCACAGCCACGGCTGCAGGCAGGCGAGCGGAAGACCGGAGGCTCGCCGGAGAAGGACACGCCCAGCGGCGCGGTCGCGTGTGAGGCTGTCGGCTACAGGAGCGTGCAGGCAGCGCTCGGGCAGTGGCGACGCCATGGTCGTCCGGCGAGGGCGGCACGCTGCCCGAGCGACAGGAGGAGCAGCAGAAGGGAGGCGCGAAGGAGGCGTTCATCGCCGGAAGCGGGGCCAGATGCGTCGGACGCACGCCCTCGCGCCCCACTGTCAATGCATACACAGCGGCCGTGGCCCGTGGCGGCTTGTGTTGATGTAGGAGGATGAGGAGGAGCTCGAGAGGAACGGATTCGTTGGTGCGGCTGGAATATTTGTGGCCGTCGTTGGCTGGAGAGAGAGGAGGGGGAGCTGCGGCGCTGTGGTGCGTGAGTTCGCAGGAGGAGGAACAATGGAGGTGGAGCGATGACGAGCTTGTGGATAAGATAAGGGACACTGCTCGGTGGGCTGGCTACTGCTTTTCTTTCATCGAACTAAATGTTGTGGCGGCACCGAGTAGAAGCTGCTAGATGCCTCTCTACGTGTTGTGCTAGCAGCCTAGCACCGAGTACAATTCCAAAAAAGTTAGATGAACCGAGCACCTGGCCGCTATTTTGTTTCAGACGACTACCGCTTAATACAAGAAGCTGATGAATTAAAATACGTCTGACTAAAATAATAAAAAGAAATATTTTTTAAGGAAACCATATTTGGGCTCTCTTCTGGACTAGCTGACCATCAATAAGTTCCTCCACTCTATATGTTATCAGTGTCGTTGTTGTGAGATACAAAGGAAAGAGGAAGGGATAGGCAGTTGAAAGAGTATGATGACGGTGCATCTTGCTCAAACTGGGTGAAGGAGGGACAACCTCGTGTTCGCCCAGCACGCCCGCTATGGAGAGAGAGGGAAGCATGTGGTCATGCCTAGCATGTCCATGTCCTCGGTCCTTCCATACCCCACCTTCATGTGGCTACTCTCTGTCGTACCATCTTTGCCCCATCTCTGCATGCCCTAGTACTGGTCCTCCTTGAGACCGCGATGATAGTGTCAATAGAAGTGGCTGCATTGGCGCAGTCGATGTGCTCCTACTATTGACGACAGAGTGTGAACAAAAGAGCATCAAACATTGTAAACCCTTTATTGTCTAATCGGACATCTTATCTTTTAAGTGGGCAAGCATAAAATATGAATTCACATTAAGACGAGGAGGAATTTAACTGACAGGAAGATACAGCTCAGTATTTCGCCACGACAGATAAACTCCTCAATATCACGTGAACTTTAAAATTTATTTTATGCCGGTTGCAACGCACGGGCTCTTTTGCTAGTTGTATATGTATGTAGCCAGTAGCGTCGGATAGATAATACAAAAACTTGTTGTTCGACCAATCTCTCGGAGAAGGAGAGGTCGATCGACCACTTCTCTCGGTATGCATGACGAACTTCTGTACTTAATGGTTTCCTTCATTTTCTTACTAGCTAGCGTGTCGAGGGCCTCTCTATGTATATAGTACGTAGCGTCGACCAAGCACGGACATAAGAGAGGACACTTCTCTCTATTAATTAGCTAGCTAACACAATATATGAAAGGCCTAAATTAACTCCCCAAAACCCCCACCCCCCATTTTAAAAAAACAAAAACCACAAATTTCAAATGTTGGACGTGGATGCCTATTGGTCCGATTGATGCCACCAACGGGACCAAAGGCCCTCTCAATGGGCTCGGCGCACCGGCCACGTGGAGGCCCATCTGTCCCGGTTCTGGACTGAACTGAGACTAAAGGGCCAGGGCATTAGTAACGACCCTTTAGGCCCGGTTCAGAAATCGGGACAAAAGGCCCTTACCAACTGGAACTAATGGTGGTTTATCTACTAGTGTGTGCTTCTAGTTGGCGATGCCAGGGGATGATGGTTGTGTTTTCTCCTGGTGTTTTCTTGGTGAGGTGTATGCATTGGTCTTGTCATTCGACCAAGTTTGTGAAGAGCTTGATCGATGCTCTCATCTGAAGCGAGGTCATGACCCATCTTGGATCCCCTCATTCCCTATCAAAACTCTTCCACCTCCTTGAGGGTGTTGTCATGTGGCAACTAGACGACCAACCTCTGCCTTGCTTGGTTAGATGAAGATGGAAGCTGAAGTCCCTTCCATATTGGTTGTGTCGACAGGATTTTTAATTGCAAGCGACAAATCTTTCCATTCTTGTAGCTCTATTGTTGTTTATTTCTATTGTGGTGTGGTAATGATCTTATTATGTATACCTTTGTATTTCTTGGCACTGTCGTTCTTCTTCTTAAATAATGAAACGTAGTGCTGCTACATTTTCTCAAAATAGTGTTGTAAGCAGACATATTTTGTTGTTAGAATCGGATGGCTTAGAGTCGTGAGCTTAAGACCGTGTTTATTTCAGCTTTATGATATGAAACAAACACATATTTCGAATCAGCTTCAGTGGCAAAGCTCGGATCCAACGCCTTTAGCACTGTCCTTAAGAAAATTGACAAGAAATAAGTTTTTGGGGAGAAAATAAAAAAAATACTTTAATTATACTTCACCTCTATGCATGTCTATGAACGTTTTTTTTTAAAAATCGAGTATAAACCTCTCTTCTCGAAAAAAAAGGAAACTGGATCTGTTTTACGCTCGTCATGGGCTTCTCATGTTACCACAGAGTTTTGGGCCCACAACCACAGCGTGATTTTGCTACCTTTGGGCGTGGCCTGGACACCCTCTGGTTACAGCCCAACGCTCCCACGCATCCCACATGAGCAGCCTCCAACTCCACCACCGCTCGCCGGCGGCGGCCCCGCTGGACGACGACGACCTTCTCCCAGAGATCCTTCTCCGCCTCCCCCCACAGCCCTCCTCCCTCCCCCGCGCCTCCGCCGTCTGCAGGTTCTGGCGCAGCCTCGCCTCCGACCCCGGCTTCTCCGGTCGCTTCCGCGCTCACCACCGCCGCAACCCTCCTCTCCTCGGCTGCTTCGTCAAGGATTTTCACCACGTCCACTTCCAGCCTACCCTGGAGGCCCCCGATAGCATCTCGCAAGCCCGCTTCTCCTTCCCGATCGCTGCCGGCAACCGCTTCCTGCCCCTCGGATGCCGCCATGGCCTCGTACTCATCTTCGACCGCCCTCTGGATAAGCAGCCGCAGCTCCTGGTGTGGGATCCCGTCACCGGCGACCAGCACCACCTAAACATCCCCCTTGGGTTCGACATGGAGAAAGCCTCAATAGGCGCAGCGGTGCTTCGTGCTCCGGGAGATATCTGCCATTTCCAGGTGGTCTTGGTAGGCAACAGCGACATAGCACAAGCGGTCGCCTCTGTTTACTCGTCGGTGACCGGCGTTTGGGGGAATCTCATCTCAACAGCGGTGCCGTCCAAGGATTCTGGTTTTCCCACCATGATTTACATGGGCATGCCTGCTGTGATGGTTGGTGGTTCCTTTTATTGGTTGCTTTACGGGGATTCACAAGCAATCGTTGAATTTGATTTGGATAGGCGGAGCCTCTCTTGCATACCCATGCCAGTGGAAAACACTAATGGCATGGGCAATGGCAATATTTGGGTTATGCCGGCAGAGGGTGGTGGCCTTGGTTTCCTCTTCCTGGCAGGCTTTTGCGCCCAATTATGGAAGTGGAGGACCGATTGCAAGGGTGTTTGTTCATGGGTGCTGGGAAGAAGTATTGATCTCGACAAGTTACTTTCCTTGAATTCAGAGATGGAGAGAGTGCGCCCATCGATACAAGGGTTTGCCGAGGACAATAATGTGGTGTTACTGTGGACATCTGTCGGCGTCTTCACTGTCCAGTTTGAATCATTGCAGCTCAAGAAACTTTTTGAATCCTACCCCTGGTGTCGCTATTATCCATTCGAAGGTGTCTATACTGCAGGTAAAACGAAACCAGTTTATTTGAATTTTATAATGTTAGTATTAGTGCATAGCTGTGTTGCATATGTTTACCATGTTGAGATACATGATATTTTGAAATTGAAGACAATTACATGAAAAACTTGCTTGAACGGTTGAACCAACTGATATGTCAAATAGGCAGACCAATTGGCATATTCTGAAGCTAAAGATAGTTAAATTTCCTTCACTCAATATTTGCATCCTTGTCGATCTTGCTAGTAATATTAAATCTGGAAGGCGACTCGGTTTTATGTTTATAAAATAGTTTTTCACTTATAGAAGATCTGCTAATAGTCTAAGTGTGCATATTCTTCGTTTTATGACATCAGTGAGTATATTGTTGATGTGAGTGATTATATAGTGTTATTGGAATATTCTTTGTATTTGATGGTATATGTGGTTTTGTTTATCTGTTCCTAGGATTTTCATCAGGCCTGAATTATTTTCTCAAATTAGAACATTGTGTTTATCTAAGTATCTACTCAATGCCCCCCTTGTACCTATTTGACTGTTCTTTGGAATCTCATTGGTTCCTTCACTTGTTATTCTTGTAGACACAAGCATTGGTGGTGGAAATGATGAAGCTAAACTTTTGCAGAATACATGATATGATTTATCTGGATAGACATGTGGACGTGATATATTGATTGAGCAGGTAAGTATCTATTAGTAGTAGCAGATTGAAATATTTCCCTTTCCTTCCCTTCAGAGGGTATTTTTTTGTTTTGCTTTTGCTCGTTGCTACAATGCATTGATTTATTTTCTGTTGTTTTTGGTCTGCAAGTTTGATGGTGATTTATTTGTTGTTCATCAATGCAAATAATTGATAAGAAGAAACATCTCAGCACTTGGCTTCAGACTTCCTTTATTTATATGTGCTTACCATTTCACACTATTGCTTTCTTAGGGAAAACATTTCACATTATTGCTCATTTAGGATCGTTATAATACCTAATCCTCGCTTGCAGTTGTTGTACAATTATGTTAATCTTAGGCGGTTTTGTTAAATATTTTCCCAACAGCCCTCTATTTGTCAGCCCTCTCATAGTTTGTCTGAACTGAAGTACATGTTGGCTGTTCTTGTGGTTTCTGTGCAGTATAATTTCTATGATTTTGGTCATTGTAGATATTTAATAATTTCTGTACTGAGCGCATGATAAAAATGACCTGACTAGATTCATATTAAACACTGCTCTCTTCACGAGTAGTTGCCAGTGTTTCGATTTTGATACTGTGCAGCAGAAGAGGCTGTTGTCTATTTGGACCGAAGGAAGTACAGTATCAGTTAACAAAATGATGCATGATCATTTACTTGAGGCTTCTACTGAATGAATTTGATTAAATTTTAAGTGTTAATCTAGCTCGTACATTTCTAAAGAGTATGCCTATGAGCTTGAAACTAGATGTTTCTGCTCTGTTACTCCATAAGCCCCTGATATGCCCATGATAAGAAAGAAAGTTTTACGAGATTTGATAAGCTAGGATGTTCTAATGAAGTTATCTCTCGTCTGAAATGCTAACCTTTTAGCCTCTACAGAAACTAGATGTAGCCAAAAATCTGAGAAACAGAAGGAGTGCCGCTACATATTAACCGTCTTCCTATTGCTGTTCCCTCTTTGTACTGTTGGTTCTGTCCAATATTGCTGAGTTGATTCAACTTTGAGCTTTTGGCACAATTTCCATATTGTTGAAGCTAATGCCTACTGTCTGAATCAGACAAAAATTGTGAGATAAATTCAATGGCTTCTGCATGAGTACTACAATTTGGCTTAGCTAACAACATTAGTTGCTCTGCAGGTATCAAGAGTTGGTTTCGTCGTCAGAGATGAATAAATGGATTATTTAATGTATATTCTTCCATTCTGTATGGTGTGCATGGGGCCTGTGATGTGCTCGTCCACAAGGGACATGACCTTACATATATACTTATCATGCACGGGTCAAATGTGATGTGAACCTGTAGGAAGTAACATGCCGTGGTCAACTGTAACTTGGAATTGATCTTCAGGCTGTGAACTGCCGTCAATTATCCGATTTCTGTAGGCAATATTCCTTCTGGCATCAAGAGAAATTAGCATGCTTCAGTTAATGCATTAGCGTCGGCCCTGTCATTGAATATTGGAGTTGCCTGCGCTATTTTGTGTGTGCACATTTATTTTCCAGCCTCGTTTGCTCACGTTCCACAAAAACTCTGCGCGTGTGTCTGAATTTGTTTTTCAAAAAGATATTATTGCTCCCTGGACGCTTTTACTAGTTGAATTAATTTGCGCCTATTCAGTAGCAATGCCACTGGGAGTCTGGTTTATCTTCATTTTTCTATGGGATATGGTTAAGTCTTGGGTCAGTTGGCTAACATCTGAATTTGAATTCTTTCATGAGTTGATCTCTTAAGTAAGAAATGAGACATCCAACGATGTATGCCTGCGTGTTTCTGTGCTTCTGGGGAACATGGTTTGTTGCTCCTTTCAACTAGGGAACACCTAGGTCCACCTTGTATTGCGGATCTTTTGCCTCTTGACTGTAACTCTCTCATTATGGAATAAAACTCCTTTTTCCTCGCAAAAAAAAACTAGGGAATGGATGAACCTTCTTTTTCCTTGGAGAAAAAAATAGTGAATCTTGCACCGTAGAATCCTCTCTTTTGAGTAGGGATGGAATGCATTTTTTTCTTTTCTTATTTTAGGAAAAATGGTTGAATCACTCTATGTATGGTTTCAGTGAAATCAGAAACTAAAAATCATTTAATGAAATGATACTCTATACATTTGATTTTTGGGCTCAACCACAAACCTGACATCAGATTTTTGACCATGGCAAATCGAACTATTTTTGCTGAAAATGGCAAGCAATGTCAAATCCGCCTAAATTCATTTTTTGTCAGAAAATTGCCGTGCTTGCAAACTAAATTTGTCATCCTCGTGCCAACATAAATTGCCATAAAAAACATTCGATTTGCCATACTTAAAAAAAATCTGATGTCAGATTTTTAACGCTACTGTTAATTTTTTTTATAGAGCAACAATACAAATATGAATTTCTCTGCAAAAATAAATAAAATAAAATAATACAATACAATTTTTTAGGGCTATAAAATAATACAAATAAGAATCTGTCGGCGGTGGGCTTTCTCTCTTTCTCTCGAAAATAAAGAATTTTGGGCTTCAGTCTCACTCGTGGGCTTTATTAGGTCACCTGCGCCTCACTCACACTCCAGTCCACTACTCCACATCGTGCTTGCTGCTCCAGTCCACCCTAAGCTGCGAGGAGTGCGCCGCCGCCGCCGCCGCCGCCTTCATCGCCGCCTGCGCCGATCTGCGGTGGCAGGGCCGATGGACGGCGACAACCTGCTCCGTCGCTCGCAGCCGGCGGGGCCGCTGGACGACAACAACCTGCTCGCCGAGATCCTCCTCCGCCTTCCCCCGCAGCCCTCATCCCTGCCCCGCGCATCCCTCGTCTGCCACCGCTGGCGCCACCTCGTCTCCAACAACGGCTTCCTCCGCCGCTTCCGCCTCCACCACCGACGCAACCCTCCCCTCCTCGGCTGCTTCACTGAACGCTGCCTAGAGTTATCTTTCATGCCTATGCTTGAGGCCCCCAATCGCGTCCCCGCCGGGCGCTTCTCCTTGCAGCTCGACGACATCAGACCAGCACCTGCTGCACAAGGGGGCGGATTAGTTATGCCTGACAAAGGTTTCAGCGTCCTCGGATGTCGCCATGGCCTGGTCCTAATCTCCATTCCATCGTGGAATCAGGTCCTGATCTGGGACCCCGTCACCGGCGACCAGCACCGGATTGCCCTTCCCCTGGGGTTCGATGCAAAGAAAACCTATATCACCGGGGCGGTGCTCCGGTCCGCTGCCGGAGACGTCCACCACTTCCAGGTAGTCGTGGTATGCAACGACATTCAACATACACGAGTGGTTGCCTGTGTCTACTCGTCGGAGACAGATGAATGGGGTAATTCTATCTCCATACTGATTCCTTTCTATGTTACGGGAAGGCCTACTGTGCTGGTTGGGGATTCCCTTTACTGGCTGCTTGCTGTGGGTGGAATTCTTGAGATTGATTTGAAGAGGCAGAGTCTAGCTGTGATACAATGGCCGATGGATAAGGGTAAATTCTCGCTGATGCGGGCAGAGGGCGGTGGCCTTGGTCTCTTCTTTCTATCGGACCTTGGCGCCCAATTATGGAAGAGAAAGACTGACTGTGGTGGTGTTGCTTCATGGGAGCTGGGAAAAACTTTGGAACTGAACGAGTTAAAGACTCGGTCTGGGTTAAACTCCTTGACGATAGTAGGGTTTGCTGAGGACAATAATGTGGTGTTCCTGTCGAGAGGTTCAACCTTTTTCATGGTTCAGCTTGAGCCATTGGAGCTCAAGGAACTTTCCGAGGTCGACAATTGGTGTTTCTATTATGCATTCGAATCTGTCTATACTGCAGGTATAGCAAAATTAAGTGATTTGATATTCTCGTAGACTGGCTATTATTATTATGGAATTATGTGGTTGGATTCTAGAGGGAGCAAACACTTTATCTTATTTATTCTCTATGTTCTTATTATTCTATTAAAGTCCATATATAGAATAAAACAATGAACATAATGAGTAGATAATTTTATTTGAGGTAGATTGCCATGTTTTGAACTAAATTTGATCGTGGTGTGCCTATTGACATATCGAGAGTTGTACGCCACAGACTTTTCTCAAGATGAGGTACATAATGGTTGGAAATTGAAGACAACTAAATGAAAAACTAGCTTGAACCAACTCAAATGTCAAATAGGTAGCACATCTTCCTTTGATATTTACACAATGTTTTTCTTTTATAACTTCAAGAAGAGTCCTGCTGCAAGTGGCAAGTTCGCTTGTGCAAGAGAATTCAGGTTAAATTTATGTAAAGAATAGTCACAATCATTTCTATTGCTACAAGTATGAGTATATTTTATTCTTGTTTGATATACTGTTATGGGAATATTCTTTGTATTTAGCAGTAGATGTTTGGTTTATGTTTTCCTACTGTTGCTTCAAGCCTGAAAACTTTTCTCAAATATCAGTTATGGGTTTATCTAAACGTCAGCCCCCCTCATATTGTATCTATTGACTGTTCATTGGAATGCCATTGATTCTTTGACTTATTATACTTGTAGGCATGGGCATCTGCGGTGGACATGGTGGAGCTGAACATCTGCACAACACATAAGATCGTTTGTCCGGATAGACGTGCTATCATGATGGATGGAGTGAGCAGGTAACTATATCTGTTAGTAGTAGCAAAATGAAATGTTTTTCCTTTTCTTTCCTTCGTGGGTATTTTTTGTGTTTACTTTGCTAGTTCCTAGTTCCTACATCGCAGTTCATTTTTGTCTCTGGTTATGGATCTATCATGTTTGAGGATGATTTGTTTGTTGTCCCTGTAATGCAAATAATTGTTACGTAATAACACCTGAGCATTCGGTTTCAAACTTTATTTATATATATATGGGTTTGTAGCAATGCCATTTCACACCATGGCTCATTTGGGATCCTTATAATACCTATTGTTTGCTTGTAGTTGTTGTACAATTAATGCTAGTCTTGGGCGGTTTGCTTAAATCTTTTCTTAGTATATCCTTTTTTGTGGGGAAATACAGAGTTTATTGCTTAATCAGGAGTACAATCATCAGTTACAAAAGGCAGGATTTCATTAGGACAACATCCTAACCAACAAGCAGATCTACCAAAAGATGCAAGTGCATCCCTCGCCCTATTCTCCTCGAAGTAGGCTTTCGCCCCGCTTTTAAAAAAAAGCAAACATCCATACAACCAGATCCAAAGTGGCAAAGCAACTAATACGTCTGGGGCAAAAACACAATCATGCTCAAAGAAAGCATAAAAGAAATAAGAAAAAAGCCACCTAGTGGCAGTAGGCACAACGGCACTATGAAGAGGAGAGACAATGCGCGGTAGCCAGAAGCGCATCCAGCATGAGCACAAGCCGATTGCGGTCCCGCTGCCTAGAAAGCGGGTGCTAGTGCTGCAAGAAAGCAAGGAATTTAAAGAACGCGTCAGAGGCCTACCGCAGGAAGACCCGCTTTGTCACCATTTTATTATGTGTTGTCCACAATGTCCATGACATCGCCACAAATATAAGCCAGAGTAGGCGGCGTTTCCGCATGGTCTGCTTAGCTCTGGTCTCAAGGAACTCCACAAAGTCTAGGGCCTCCCAATCAGGCCCCAGGGCCTCGCGGAAGAAACTCTAGAGGTCATGCGCTGTCGTGCACGAGAACAAATGTGTGACCTGGTCTCTGGGACAACACAAAGGGGGCATAAGCCATTACCCGTCCCGTACCGCTTGAGCACCTCCGTCCCAGAAGGTTGGCGGTCTCGCAGTAATTGCCACACAAAGATCTCGATCTTCAGGGGCAATGGAGCCTTCCACAGAGGTGAAGTCCAAGGAATGGTGGGTGAATGGCATAATGCATGATATGCCGAGCTCACGGAGAACTCACCGAAGGTGAAAGACTCCAAGAAACGGTGTCTGGATAGTCTGGCCACATTGGCGGGAGGGTTGCCTGCAATCTATCCCGCTCTAAAGTTTCTGCCCGCCCAAATGTGCATTGAAACAAGATTTTCCAATGTCCATTCTGGGCAGCCGCGAAAACCAAGAGCAACGGATCAGTGCAAATAGCAAACAAGCTAGGGAAACCCACCCTAAGTGGTTCACCACCAACCCAGGGATCAACCTAGAATTGGGTTCCTTCTCCATTTCCTATAGAGAAGGACACCTGAATATCCTGCTTGATCCATTGGATGGACTTCTAGAACTAGGAACCACCCGAGCGTGAGCATGCCAGGAGGGGCTCGCCCCTTATGTACTTAGCTTGAAGAAGCTGCAGCCACAGGCCCCCCTCACCTCGCATGATCCGCCAGACCAACCTCAGCTTGAGGGCTCGTTCATGTGACTAGAGGCAATGATACCTAAACCACCCTGATCCTTAGGCATACAGGTGTCCGCCCACTTGACCATGTGGTATTTCTAGTGGCCGTCTGCCGCTTGCCAGAAGAATCTAGCAAGATCCTTGTCAAACGAGCTATGAACGCCCTCCGGCAGGATATACGTACCCATCATATACATGGGGAGGCTAGAGAGGTCAGAGTCGATAAGGACAAATTTACTCCCCTTAGAAGTTAACCGTCCAAACCAAGGCTCTGCCCATGACATTACTCGCCCCACCAGCGGATCGAATTCAGTCATCAGAATTCTCGAGTCTGACATTGGCATCCCTAGATATGATATGGGGAAGGCAACCGACTTGCAATTCAAGTTGTCTGCAATCCGTTGTTGCTTGGCCGCAGAGTACCTAAAACAACAACCTCACTTTTTTCAAAGTTGATCTTAAGGCTGGCGATGTCAAGGTCCTATGCCTCCACCGTAATCATGGTATCATCTACATATTGTAGATAAGTGACACCTCCATCAGGGATCAAGTGACCCACTGCCCTCGAAAGGTGACCCGCCATCATAGCTTTGTCCAGGATGCTCGCCAAGGCATCGATAGCGAGGTTAAAGAGAAGAGGGCAAATAGGGGCCCCTTGCCTCACTCGCCTAGAGGACCTAAAAAATGATCCCACCTCGCCATTAATATTAATTGCCATTCTCCAAGTCCAAACCAACTACATGATCCAGAAACAACATTGGTCGTCGAAGCCTTGATGCTGAAGCACTAACCGTAGGAAGGACCAGTCGAGGCGGTCATACGCCTTCTGGAAGTCGAACTTGAGAAAAACGCCCTTATGGCGACGCGACGCCACCTCATGCACGATCTAGTGGAGGGCTAGAATCCCATCATGGATACGCCGACTCTTCAAGAACGTGGACTGGAGATGGTATGCAAGCCGCTCCGCAATAGGAGCCACAACCTTTCGGAAAAATCCACTCGAGAAATATTAATCACTGTGATCAGCCTAAATTGTCTAATGCCTGTCGCCCCAACTACTTTGGGGTCAGGGTAATGACACCAAAGTTCAACCAAGACATATCAAAAGTCCCAATGTAGAATTTGTGGAACATCAACATGATCACCGGCTGAAGGAAAGTCCAAAACTTCTGGAAGAAGGCCATCCGGACCAGGAGCCGCCCCCGTCTTTATTGAGGCGATCGCCCTACCCACCTCATCTAGCAAGAATGGGAGAGTCAATTCCCCATTCTCAATGTCGGATACTGTTATGACCGGCATATTAGGGGCTTAGCCCAGTTAGTTGTGGCCCAATCTATCTTATCGTTATTAGGGGCTTAGCCCAATTATCTTAGTAGGAGGATTATATAAACTCGTGTAAGGATCCGTTTTGGAATTAAGCAAGAAGCAATCATATTTGCTCGGCTTCGTTAGGGAGACGGGAGACCTAACCCTAGCCGCCGCACCCTGCTCTCCCTCTCTTTCGCACGTGGCTCCTGTCGCTAGTCTCGCGTGTGTCTTCGGTGAATTTGTACCTACGCATGTACGTGCTTGTCCGGGACGGCTGATCCCTAGCTTCGTGGTGGCTAGCTTTGAACCGATCCAGCTGCTTGCTTCTCTACGTACGTGTGCTGGGCAAAGGATCGGCCAGCAGGAACTCGTTGGAAAGTACTCGTCCGCGTTCGTACGTTCTAGTTTCTACCAGATACTTAGGCCCCTAAAGGCCACAAGTTATCCGCTAGAGAAACCCCACCGCAGGGTTCCACCGTGAAGAGCTCCTTATAGATGTAGGACCTAATCTCCTTCGGCCTCTCCAGGAGGACGTCTCCCTCTCAGAGGCACGTGATGAAGCATTTTCACTGACACCTGTTTGCAATTGCCTAGAAGAGCATTTTCACTGACACCTGTTTGCAATTGCCTAGAAGTAAGCAGTATTGGCATCCACTTTGAGAAGCCAACTATGTCCCCGTGACGTTGCCAGAAGAGTTCTTCACCCTTGAAGATCATAAGCGAGGCCTCAAGGGAGTATCACATAAGCCATTCATCGGCCACCGATAGTCACATCCGAGGCTTTAGTATGGTCCAACAAGGCCCCTTTACGGGCCCTGAGCTTGGTGTCAAGGTTGGCCCGCCACCCTCGCATGAACTAGCGAACCAACTTGGCGCAATGGTGCCAAACGTCCATTGCACGGAACATACGTGGTGGGTTGGTGATGGCTTCCGCCCATCTAGGACGTATCGCCTCAACGAAACCCGACTGTAATAAACACGAGGTTTTGAAGTGGAACCGTCCCGTCCGGGGGGGGGGGGGGGGGCGTCCCCGGATAAGAAAAGCAGGGGGAGTGGTCCGAGCCAATCCGAGTAACCACCTTAAGCGAGCATAGTGGAAACATGACCTCCCACTAGAAGGAAACCATGACCCTATCTAGCACACTCCGGATAAGGTTCACCTGCTTATTAGTCCACGTGAACCTAGACCCTACACAAGCTATCTCACGTAGAGCCATATCCGCGATGCATTCGTTAAACAAGCGCATACGCGAGCGATCCACATTAGGGGAACTCTTGTCAGTAACTTGCCTAATAAGGTTGAAGTTGCCGGCACCACGACCGGGGGTAGTGCAGTGTTCAACCTTGGCCTTCAACTTCGCTGAATGCCCGTGATGAGCCGGGCCATAGACTATGATCACCTCCCAACTGAGGTTCACACGGCGGTCAGTTAAGGAAATACAAGGAAGAATTCCCCTCGGTCCATGCCGTCAACCGAGAAAGAATCTTCCTTGACCACCACCAGGATACCACCAGATTGCCCAACCGCAGGCAACCATTGCCAGGCAAACGGGTGCCGGAAGAGGCCCTGGAGTTCCTTCATGGAGAAATCCCGATGAACCGTCTCTTGCGGACCCACAATATGGATGTTTTCCTCCTGCATAAAATCAACTGATGTCTTCCGCACAAGTGGCCAAAACCCCAAAGGTTCCAACAGAGGAGCTTCATAAAGGAACCGCTGGTGGACTATTAGGCCCCTTAGGCGGGGCCGAACTAGCCCGCCCTTAATCCCGGGTCGGGGTGTCTGCTTAGCAGGTCAGCCATGATGCCCCCGCACCTAGGGGTATCGGCAGCCGCAGGCTCCCGCAAGGAAGCCCCAACGCTAGTTACACGCATCACCATCTCATGCTCAGTGGGATGCAGGCGTGTAGGGGGCCTCCCCCGTGGGGGCCTTACCTGCGAAGGGCCTCTAGGGGCAGTGGTCCCAACCACACTACTGCTTGGCGCACTACCAACCCCGGGCTCTCTATGCCCAGGGTCAGTGGTGGCCGGGGTGCTCAAATTCTCATGCTCCGCCCGAGCACGAGCCTCCGCTAGCGCCCCATCCAACTGCTCCTTAGCGCAAATGGCGGAGGTCTGCTCAAGGTGGGGACTCTTCTCGCCTTGGAACCCAATGTCACAATTCAAGGCCACGTCGGCCAAGTGCTCAAGAGGAACCGAACCAAGACCAGAAATCTAGCACCTGAACAAGACAATACAGAAGTAGAGAGAGGTGTACCTGGCATGATGTCGTGGGCGGCCGCCCGCAAGGCCGCCTTCTCCGGGGTCGTCAACAGACGACCTCTTGACAGGGTCTGGGCACTGCTAAGCCGCGCACTTTGCCTGAAGGCCATCAAGGGTGACGGCACCGGGCGGGCCTTGGGGCCAACCACGAGAGAGTCAGAGCAGGCCGTGGCCAACCCTGAGATAGGTGGGGGAGGCGTCGCAGGCTTCATAGCCAGAGACCCCCAAGGCTGGAGAAGGTGGGGTCCCAGGCGAACGGGAGTGGCACACCACCCCAGGGGAGCGGGGGACGATGGAGGACGTACGTCCATCCCCACACTCAGAGCATCCTCCTCCTCCATAGTTATGTCCACAAGGGACCCTATCCCCCGAGGCCGTTCACCAGACGGGCCGGGGACTTTGTCAACCAAGCTGCTACCCAAGCAATAGAAAGGCAATCTTGGGAGCCGCCGGTCTATCTCCCACCCTGCCCCCTAGGCCACACACTTGCCTAGCTGATGACATATCCGAAAGAACAAAAAGAAGCTTCTATCGTCTAACGGAAGATTGAACCTCTAAGGCAATGTCTACTCCAGCAAAAGCCCGAAACTTTGGTTTTCACAGTTCGAGGTCCAAATGACAAGGGAGGTCAAGGGCTCCATGACAACACGTCCAAGGCGGCCAGTGACATTTGAGGACGCCGTCACCGTCGGCATTGTCTAAAATTGGTGCTAGGCTTTCACCTCGAGCTCACCAAACCCAATGTCATAGCATCATGCCCCGCCATCCCCCCGAGCCATAGTATCCATGCGACCCACACATCTTGCCATTGACAACAACCACCACTGCACCTCAAACCGAAATGGCAGCCCCCGATCCACCCCCAAGCGCAAGCGCCGTGGCGTTACCATCCACCATCCTCAGCACACCGTGAGAAATGCCGCCGAGGGCGCTATCATGACGGTGCCGACAACCCCCATGCAAGCATCAGGTCCGGTGCCCCGCCACCCATGCATCCCCGACACTGAATATCAATCACCTCTTCTCGGAGCCGCTGCTCTGACATCCATGCAAGATCCTTGCCATACCCGGATCAAGATCACCACCGACATATGTGATCTAAAACAGGATGGAGCCCTGACCTGTGCCGGGACAACTCAGATGACAGGACATATCCAGCGCAACTGTACCGCTCCTAAGCTTCCCACGGTTGTCGCCATGCAACCACGTGTCCTGCTGCCACGACTGAGCCATCCCTGGCTGCAGCCCTGAGCGCCGATCCAGGCGTGGCAGCCCAGATCCGACAAGGCTGTGCCACCGGGTAGATTGCAGAGCCACCCCCGTGGCTGAAGTGCACCGTCCCGACCACCACCGGAGCCGCGCTTCCCTCGCAGGAAGGTGCATCCGCGAGCTAGGCCATGATGGCACGACGCCATCACACACACGATCAGATCACGCGGCCGCAAGCACACCACACGGCTGCAAGCACACCACATGGTGTGGAGAAAACGCCTCGCCACCACAGTCCTTGAAAGCGGCACATGCTTTCTCACCAGCTTGCTTAGGTGACGGCGGGGTGCAGAGGGGGAAGTGGAGGTGGTGCTAGGGTTGCCGTCACTACCCGAGTTGCCCCTGGGAGCGTCCTTTTTTCTGCCTTTTTGCAGATTTCCCCGGGAGAAGAGTTTTTTGTGCAGCCTTTGACACTATCTCCCAAATAGCAAGCTAATGCTTAGTACTGGTTAAGCATACAAAAATGGTGAGGGAAATATAAACTACTCCATACTAATCTTTTAGCTTCTGCTGAGACCATATGTAACCAAAAACTTGATAATGTGCTAACAGTAGGAGTTGTGTGCCACTACCTATTGACTGGCATCCTGTTGGTGCTCTCTGTTTAGTCCAATAATACTGAGCTGATTCAACCTTTGAGCTATTGGCACAATTTCGAGGTTTGCAGCTAATTCTTGCTTGTTGAATCATACTGAATATGTAAGATAAATTTGACCCTTTTTTGCATGAATGAATATTGCAATCCGGTTTAGCTAACAAAGTTGGTTGCTCTGTAGGTATCAAGACTTCAAGAGGTACCTTTTGGTGGCTGATATGGGAGATGGCTTGTTTTGTGTAGGTTCTTCGGTTGCCCGTGATGTGTGCTCCACAAGGAATATTTACCCTCTGGTGAAATGTGAGGCGAACTCGTAGGAAGTAACATGTCCTGGCCAGTGCCCAACCGTGAAGTGTGAATTAATCTCTCAAGCTGTGAACTTCGGTCTCTTATTTGATTTATGTAAGACACCATTCCAACTGTCGTCAAGACAGATTTAACCTGCTTGGATTAATCCATTGCCTTCGAAGCAAGCATTCTGATCTTGCATTGCATGCATTCTGTCTCTGCTTATGCCCTTGATGTTCCATTCCTTTGTGTGTTGAATTTGTATCTCAGAAATATTGCATTGCTGCTGGGTCCCATTTTTATTGTTTGAGTTTGCATCTATCCGGTCAGTTTTTCTTCTTCTTTTCTGAGATATGGTGAAGGCTTTGGTGAGTTGCCTGACGTACGAATTTGAATTCTTGTGTGTTGTGAGCCCAGACATATGTGATGAATATTCCATCCAGTATCTAGTAATCCATCTGTTCCTAAATATATGACGTTTTGGCAGTTCAAATCATATATTTAAGAACAGAGGGAGTACTTATAAAAGCATGAGTTTAGTGGATCTCCCGAGAAGCAAAACATCTTGTGCTTGCAAACCTCATTGATTTTCTTGTGCTGCATTGTAACCGGGGCTGTAATTCAGTGGCTCATCTTTTAGCTCTGGGCGGTGTCACGCTATATGGCATGGAAATGTACCTCGCTCTGTATCAATAAAGCCTGCCGATTCTTGTCTAAAGAAAATGTTCATACAGATACAGTGGATGTATGCGTGTGTCTTTTTTTATAGAGAAAATCAAGTGAATCTTGCACTGTAGAAATAGATAGAATCATCTCTCTGGACTATGGGTGGATTGGATAATTTATCATCTTTGCACTGCACAGCATGCTTTTCGTCTGCCTAGGCAGGCATACAACCACACAAATGTTGTTTTCAGTCGCAATTTAGTTTATACATTTCTTAATGAAATGAAACTATAATTTTTTTAGAATAGGAATAAATACTTTTTTCCACTCGGGAAAATAAAGAAGGAATGCGTACTTTTTTAGGAGGATTTTTTTTCGAGCAAATTTTTTTAGGAGGATCTGGCTATACGGTTGTGCGTGGTGGGCTTTATTTCTCTCTTTTTTTTCTTTCGGGAATGGGCTTTCTTTCTCTTACTGTACCATCGTGGGCTTTCTCTCTGGAATTATGGGCTCCAGTATCACGACGCACCTCACTCCAGCACATCCAGGTTGAGCTGTGAGGAGAGAGATGACGGCCAGCCTCCGCCGCCGCCGCCGCTCGCCGGCTGCGGGGCCGCTGGAGGACGACGACCTGCTCTCCGAGATCCTCCTCCGCCTCCCCCCGCAGCCCTCCTCCCTCCCCCGCGCATCCCTCGTCTGCAAGCGCTGGCGCTGCCTCGCCTCCGACCCCGGCTTCCGCCGCCGCTTCCGCATCCACCACCGTCGCAACCCTCCCCTCCTCGGCTGCTTCGTCACAGACCGGCACCGCCGCCGCCTCTCCTTTGTATCCACTCTGGAGGTCCCTAATCGTGTCCCCTCCGGCCGTCTCTCCTTGCAGCTCGGCAACGACGACCGCTTCAGGCTCCTCAACTGCTGCCATGGCCTCCTACTCATGTACATCGCGTCGTGGAAGCAGATCCTGGTTTGGGACCCCGTCACTGCCGACCAACACCGCCTAGCCGTTCCCCCGGGCTTCGACTTCGACTTCGTGCCGGTGATTCACCTGGTCTCCGGGGCGGTGGTTCGGGCTGCCGGAGCCGACCACTTCCAGGTGGTCCTGGTAGGCACAGACAAACAGCAACATAGAGGAGCAATCGCCTGCGTTTACTCGTCAGAAACCGGCCTATGGGGTAAAATCATCTCAACCCCGCTTCCATCGGAGGTTTATTCTGGGAGAAGTTCTCCATTCATCAGTTTCATGAGTGTGCAGTGCCTTCCGTGCTGGTTGGGGATTTCATTTACTGGTTGATTGCCGGTTATTCATCAATAATCCTCGAGTTTGATTTGCATAGGCAGAACCTAGCTGTCATACGGTTGTCGGAGGATATGTTTGCCAAGAAAAATTGTCAATTCTTGATCATGCGGGCAGAGGGTGGCGGCCTTGGTTATCTCTTCCTTTCAAAGTACAATGCTAAGTTATGGAAGAGGAAAAATGGGTATGATGGTGTTGCTTCATGGGTGCTGGAAAGAACTATTAAACTGGACAAGCTACTTTCCCTGAATCCAGAGGAGAAAGACTCCCCAATTATGCTTGGGATTGCTGAGCACAAGAATTTGTTGTTCATGTGGACAGTTACCGGCCTCTTCACGGTCCAGCTTGAGTCATTGGAGTTCAAGGAGAGTTTTGAAACCAACTGTCGGTATGGCCATCAACCATTCGAAGGTGTATTGTCGGGGGTTGGGTGCGACATATGCCAAAGGATGGCTTATCATGGTGGAAGCGAGTAGAACGTCGCCGGTGCCAGGAAACGGGATTAGGCGAAGGCATGCACGCCGGCGAATCTTACCCACCTTCGGGGCTCTTCGGGGAGATAACACCCCTACTGCTGCTCTGCGGGGTCTCCGCATGATCACTAAGGCGTAGTGACTACAAGGTTGCTCCTAGAGCTATATTCTGGAGGTGGAAGGAGGCAAGGCTAGCTTTCTTCTTCCTATATGATCTGGTCTAAGGCTAATGGATGCGAACCCTTTGCATGGGTGCCCCGGGGGGTTTATATAGGCCTACCCCCCGGGGTACAATGGTAATCCGGCTGGGCGCGGGTCCCAGCCGTCTGTCTCACAGGCCGCCGTCTTCTCCGCCGACTGATGGGGCCCACCGACTCGCGGGCCCCGCCGGCGAGTCCGGCACTGTAGCCGTGCTTCTGATGACGCAGGCTTGGTCATTGGGTCGTGGCAACAGTGCCGCCGTCTATCGGGCGATCACTGTCGTTACTCTCCATCTTGTCTGGTTAATGGCGCGTGGGACCCGTGAGAGAGGCTGGCCGACTCCGGGGAGCCGACTCCCACGGGGCCGCCTTCGGGGCGTATCCGCCGTCTTCTATGCTCTCACTGACTGGCGGGTCCGCCGTCTCTGAGCCGTATAGGTAGGCCATCGTGGCCTGTGGCGCCAGCGACCGTGGTCGAGGTCAGTCCGCATGGCTACAGAGCCTGCCACGCCGGAGATCTCCGGCTGTACGGCACACTGTAGCCATGCCGGCTCCTCGCAAGCAGGAGGTGACGGCCACGCCGTGGTCATACCCGCCCCGCCTATCGCAATGAGTGTAGAGTCGTGGGCCGACTCTCTATAGCCGACTCCTCCGGAAGTCGCCGGCCATGAGTCGGCCCATCTGGGAGTCGTCATCTGAGACTCGGCTCATCTGGGAGTCATGGTCTGAGACTCGGCTCATCTGGGAGTCGTCATCTGAGACTCGGCTTTGAGGGGCGCGGCCTGCCGCGATGTCTTGAAATGTTCTGGGGCTCGGGTTAGCCTACCCGTGGCCCATTACTCCGACAGTAGTCCCCGAAGCTGGTGAGGCTCCGAGAGTGACTCGCTGGGGGGGGGGGGCCTCAACAGTTTCATTCTTCCGGTGGTGGAATCTGGGCTTCGTTTACCGTCTTCCTCTGGGCCGACTATCCGTAGTCGGATTCGCAGAGGGCCGTCTTGCTCTGTGGAGAGCTCGAAAGTCGTGGCGGGAGACCAGGCGGCGTGCCTGATACGCTTCCCTGTTGCCGCCCACCGCGGCCTTATCGTGCGGCGCCACGCGGCAGGGACAGTCTGCCGGCCCACGCGCGCGACGGGACGGGCTGTCAGGCGGGGCCCGCCACTACCACGCCTCGGCACGCGAACGGTTAGGCTTCTCACGCCGTTACTGCACGCAGTAACTTCATGGGGTAAATCGTGGGGCGGTGTGGGGCTCTGGGCGCAGTTAATCCCACGCCCGCCCCCTCGGCTTCTTAGCCTCCAAGGCTATAAGTAGGGGGGAGTGGAGCGGCATAGCACGCGCGCCCATCTCCCCCGACCGCCGCTTCCTCTTGCTTCCTCTCTCCTTCTTGCCGCCGGCGAGCAGAACCACACCGCACCAGCCAGCGATGAGCTCCTCCTCCGTCCCCGCGGCTCCGGCCGTGCGTTCCGGTGCGTGGGACGGCTCGGAGGTCGACGACGACCTCATTGAATTCCTCCGCAAGACGCGCCGCCTCCCCGACGCACACCTCGTGCGAGCCCGCACCGCGCCGGCGAAGGAGATATCACCGGCGCCGGAGGAGGGCGAGCGGGTCATCTTCCGCTCACACCTCATGCGCGGCCTGGGGCTGCCGGCGAGCGGCTTCTTCCGCTCCTTCTTGGAGTTTCACGGCCTCCAACCGCACCACCTCACCCCGAATACGGTGGTGCTGCTCTCCGCCTTCGCCACTCTGTGCGAAGGTTTCCTCGGCGTTCTCCCCACCATCGAGCTGTGGGGAGAATTCTTCTCTTCTAAGCTCGGCACGCACGTCGCCGGCGTGCCGGCTTAGTGTGGTGCCTACATCGCGATGCGGCGCTCGACGGCCGACAACCCCTTCCCTTCCATCTCGGTGATCAAGTCGGTGAGGATGTGGCAGCACTCATACTTCTACGTGAAGAACCTCGCCTCCGACGGCGACTGGGTTAATCTGCCGGCTTAAGAAGCCGGCCCCCCAGCTGGGAGGCTCCCCAGCTGGTCTCATCGGGTCAAGACGCTGACTCCCACCGGAGCCGCCGCCGTAGCGCGACTCCGAGTCTTGACGCAGTCGGAGGGCCTCGTCGGGGCCGACTTGCTGGCCGCCTTCGTGGCGCGCCGAGTTATCCCGCTCCAAGGTCGGCCTCACCTGATCTGTCAGATGAGCGGCCTCCGAGACCCAAGTCGGATGAGCACCAAGGAGATGCCCCGCGCGGAGGTGGCAAACATGGCGAATCATATTGCGAACTGCGAGTTCGGGGAGGACTAGCAGTTTGGCAAGGAGCCGTACTCGCGTGACAACCCCCCACCAGTGGTAAGTCGCATCTCCTTATTGCTTTATCTTCTTTGCGGCCGAATCCGGTTTCTGATTCTCGTTGGTTTCTTCTGAACTAGAACCCCCTCATGCAGCCTGCGGCCGGCGCCACGAGACAACCCCGCGAGTTTGTCCCCGATTGTGCGGAGAGCGACGTCGACGACCCCGACTTGGGGGCGGCGGCGATGGAAGCCGACGCCGAAGGCGGAGGAGGAGGAGCGGGAAGCGGCCTCAGGCTCTCGGCCACTATCGCCGACTGGCCCGATGACGACACCGAAGGGGAAGTCACCCCGCGCCGTCCGCTAAGGGTCGGCCCCTCGGGCGCAGGCTCCTCCGCCGGCCTGGCTGGCCAAGGCGGCGCGAAGAGGCGTCACGCCGGGCCGAGTGCGCCCGGCGGCAAGTTGAAGAAGTTCAAGGGGGCGGCCGCCGCGACCAAACGGGAGGAGGCGGCCGTGAAGGCCAACCGCTTCCGTAGGGAAGTGAGAAGGCCGCCGCTAGTCTCTGCGTAAGTTTTTACGCTTTTTTTTCCTTCGGTGAATCTTGTCCGAGTCTTCTTTTATACTCCTCCCATTCTTCTTCAGGCCCCCCTTTCCCTTGAGAGAGTCGCCGTCCCCTCCGTCATGGGGTCGGCAGAGACGTCCGCCAATACTCGGCGGGTCGACCCCGCTGCCGACCTCTGGGAGGTGACGGAGCGAAACGCGCGGGAGAAGCGCGACGAGGAGGAGGCTGGTCGTCTGGAGAAGGCGGAGGCCGAGAAGGCGGCCGCCTCCGCCCAGAAGAAGCTGGAGGATGCCGAAGCCGCCCTTGCGCGAGACGGCGAGCCGAGGAGGCCGCGTGTCGCCGATCGGTGATGCTCGTCCCCCCACTGTCCTCTGCACCGCCGCCTCCAGAGTTCACGGGACAGACCGGAGAGGCCGGCACCGAGAACCCCGTCGTGGAGAAGGAGAGCGGCGAGGCCTCCATGTCGGACACTCTCGTGCCGCCACCGCCGTCTGGGAGACTGCACGGCAAACAGCCGGCGGGTCCCCCGGAGCCGCCGACCGCGGACGACTCCGAGGCGAGGCTGCTTCTCCAAGTCGCCTCGCCGGTGCGCCGCCGTCTTGAGAGGGCGACCTCGGTGCCGCGACCTCGGGAGACCGGCGCCGCCAGCTCGGCAACCCTAGACTCTGAGGCAACAAGCGCCGCGCCCATCGGGTGGTTGCGCGGAGGCGGCATTGGGCCGTTGAATCAAGCGCTTCTGGACGTTCAGGCAAAGCTGCGCGCTGAAGGCGATGCCCTTCAAACTTGCACCAGGGCGCATCTGGCAGCGCGGACGGCCGTCTGAGTACGTTTCCTTCTTCTTTTTTATTCTTGTTTTTTCGTGAGGCGGCGCACCCTCGCTGAGTGTAGTCCCCAAGTTCCGGGCCGGCTGCTGAGCAGGCGGCTCGGAACTCCCTCTGGCGAGTTCCAAGTACTTATTTTGTCTGAAATCTCTGTTTGCAGGAGTATCACAACCTCCGCGCCACTGCCTTCAACCGCAATGTTGAGGAGTTGAGCAAGCGGACTGCAGACTTGACGGAAAGTCGGAGTAAGTTTTTTCCCTCTTCTTCAAGGCGCGTTACGCACCCATGGCTGTAGTCCCGAGATTCGGGCCGATCTTTGGCGGCCGGGCCGGATCTTCCCCGCGATCTTCTTTGCTGATGACTTATTTGTCTCTTTCTTTCGTTCTTCAGGGGCCAACGCTACTCTTCAGGGGCAGCTGGGTGAAGTTAACACCGCCTTGCGCGTCAAGGGGGAGGAGTGCAGCAAACTCGCTGCGGAGCGCGATCTGCGCCTGCGCAATTGGCCGAAAGGTATGAGCTGCTCAAGAAGACGCAGGACGAGGCCGAGAAGAAAGAGGCCGCTCTTCTGGCCGAGTTCGAGAGTGAGCGCTCCTCCTGGACCGACAAGGAGGCGATGCTGACCTCCGGCTTCCACGAGATTGAGGATATCGTCGATGGTGAGCTTTCTTTCTTTGAATTTCCGACTATGTGTCAGGCTGACTTCTGATTTTTCGACTTGCTTCTTTTTTGTTTTGGCAGACTTCTTCCCTGGCCACTCGCAGGCAGTCCCTCTGGCCATTGAGGCTGATCGTGAGGCGCGAAGGGCAAACGGTGAGGTGATTGCCGCCAACGCTCCCTTGACCGTTGATGAGCAGCTTCTGAGCATCGAGGCCCGTCTTCGTCCGGCCCACCGGCGGATGCGCCGGCCAAGTGCGGCGCCAAAGCGGTTGCCGCCTGCGGGCTGCGAACATGCCGGCTTTATGCGCACCGCCAAATTTAACTACCGACTGGTTGGAGGACGCAGTCGGCCGTCTTGAGGCCTGGAAGGGTTCCTCGGCCCGGCCGAGCGCCGCGGCCTTGGAGTTCGCCAAGGCGTGGTATTGGGCTGGACTGGACCGTCTGCCGCTGCGTTCGGTCGAGGCCTGTGCCGAGCTGGAGGCTGTGGAGGGCGCCCTTGTCGAGCGTGCGGCGGCCATCGCCGAGTACACGAACACTAGTGTCTTCGTCCCCGAGCGGGCTGAAGGCGGCGAGGAAGTGCCGCCAGAGTGGTTTGGGATGAACCCGGAATATGGCGAGGACTCGACGGAGGTGATTGACTCCAGCATCGAGGAAGAAGGCGAGGCGGAGGACGAAGGCGAGACGGAGGTGCCAGAGGGCGGAGCGGGCGACCAGCCTCAGCTCGACCGCCCCTCTAGCAACGAGCCGCGTCCGACCGGGCCAACTGCCGCTAGCGGCGATCAAGCTGAGACTGCCCAGCCGACTCCCCCGGCGCCTGACACCGCCGTCTCCTCCGACCCTCCGAACCCGTCTGCTGCTCCTTAGGCTGCCTTCTGGCTTTATTTATCTGTTCTAGAAAGTCTTTGATGAACTTGTTAATTTGCACAATTCCATCCTCGGGGTGTATTTTAAACATCTGTCTGAAGATTCGGCCAATGGGCCTATGCTTATGTAAATATTAATCCGAGTTCTATCTTTCCTTGCTCATTGCTCCTTTGGCTTTTTCCTTTGCAGCCTTCCCCTAGTTGCCGCTTTGCCGGTAAGCAAACCGCTTCTGACTGCGGCCCAGGCCAAATGCCTGGCTACTTTGGGGAAAACAAGTACTTGCCTTTCTTTGGAGTTTATTTAACAAGTTGGATAGAAAGCAGTAAGCCGAATATTCGCGAGTCGGCTTGTAAAAAAGGGGGGCTGGAAACCGGCTTAGGCTATGTTGATGTTTTGGGTCCTTAGCCATTTTTCGCGTGGACGCCCATTCATCCTTACTTCTGCCTACCAAACAGTCGCTCTGCGAGCTGCGGCTTCTGGCAGGAGACGGCTTAGGCGCCGCGCACTACTTATCCGACTTCAGGAAACATTTCATAGCGCCAGACGGCGAGTCCCCGGGCCGACTAGTCGGACCCGGCGCCAAGCGGCATAGCAAGAAGTAGCATACTTGAAGGCATAATTCTTATCATACAGATAATCAAAAGGGGCAGTCCCCGAGCTCGTCTCGGGGGGCCCGAAGTCTCGGTACTTTAATACAAAGGGGTAGCGTGATACATACTGAATCAACTGTAAAACCTTCGGAGGAGGTTTGCATTCCATGGTCGTTCTGACTCTTTGCCGGAGTCGTATCTCTTGCGAGCTCGGGGCTTCTGAGCATCGATCAGGTAGTAAGAGTCATTGCCCAACACCTTGCTGACAATAAAGGGGCCTTCCCAAGGTGCCGGCAGCTTGTGCTGGCCGGCTGTCCGCTGGATGAGTCGGAGCACAAGGTCGCCCTCTTGGAAAGATCTTGGCTTGACCTTCCTGTTGTAGTATCGGCGCAGGCTCTGCTGGTAGATGCCGGACCGACTGAGTGCCAACAGCCAGCCCTCTTCCAGCAGATCGACGCCGTCTTGACGTGCTTCTTCTGCTTCCTCCTCGGTGTACATGGTGACTCGCGGGGAGTCGAATTCTATGTCCGTCGGGATGCTGTCTTCAGCACCATAGACGAGGAAGAAAGGCGTGAAGCCGGTTGACTTGTTTGGAGTCGTGCGCAGACTCCAGAGGACGGCTGGCAGCTCCTCGAGCCAACAGCCGGCCGAGCGCTCCAGTGGTTCAACCAGGCAGGGCTTGATGCCGGATAGGATGAGGCCGTTTGCTCGCTCTACCTTGCTGTTTGACTGTGGATGGGCGACGGACGCTAAGTCCAGTCGGATGCCCTGTGTTGCGCAGAAACGGGCCAAGGCTCCTTTGGCAAAGTTTGTGCCATTGTCGGTGATGATGCTATGTGGTATGCCGTACCGAGTCGTAATGTCGGCGATGAAGGTTACTGCAGTCGGACCATTCAATTTCTTGATGGGTTTTGCTTCTATCCACTTGGTGAACTTGTCCACTGCGACAAGTAGGTGAGTTAGGCCGCCTCGTGCCGTCTTGAATGGTCCCACCATGTCCAGGCCCCAAACCGCAAAGGGCCAGGCGATGGGAATGGTCTTGAGCGCCGAAGCCGGCTGGAGCGGCTTGTAACGGAACATCTGGCACCCTTTGCAGTTTTGGACTAATTCCTTGGCCTCTTCCAGGGCAGTCGGCCAGAAGAAGCCGTGTCGGAAGGCTTTGGCGACAAGTGCCCTTGAAGCCGCATGGTGGCCACACTCGCCTTCATGGATGTTTCTGAGAATTGCTTGGCCTTGTTCTGCCTCGACACACCGTTGGTAGACACTAGTGACACTGCGCCTAACCAGCTCTCTGTTGACTATGGTATAAGCTGCTGCTCGGCGTTGCACTTGCCGAGCCAGGATTTCATCAGCTGGCAGCTCTCTGTTTACTAGGGACTTGAGGATGGGCTGGGCCCATGAGGGTGCTGCTATTTCTTCGATTGCCACTATTGCGACTTGGACAAGGGTGGCTGGGCTGGGAGGCGGCGGGCTGGGATCCACGGCCGCTTGCTGGGTCGATGAAGTCCCCGGGCCGAGTTCTGAAGTCCCCAGGCTGACTGTCGCAGTCCCCGGGCCGGGTTCTGAAGTCCCTGGGCCGGCTTTGACTGCGGTATTTTTGGAGCCGTCTGTGAGGATTCTTGTGCCGTCTGCTGGTGCTTTTGAGTCGGATCCGACTTCTTCGGGGGGAGCTGGCACAAAAATGGAGTCTGCTTCTGGCGAAGGCTTGATAGACGGCTTGAGGAGGCGTTGAAGGGAGACGCCTGATGGTATTGCTTGACGGGTGGAGCCGACTCGTGCCAGGGCGTCCGCTTGGTCATTGTCATTTCTTGGAATGTGAAGGAATTCACACCCCTCGAAATATCCCTGAGTTGCTGCACAAGGAAGCGGTAGCTCGCCATGTTTGCGTCTTTGGCGTCCCAGTCGCCAGATGACTGCTGGACCACCAAATCGGAGTCGCCGTAGCACAGGATCCGGCGGATGCCGAGTTCTTTGGCAAGCCGGAGCCCGTGAACGAGCGCCTCGTATTCGGCAACGTTGTTGGAGGCGGCGAAGTGGATCTGCAGTGCGTACTTGAGCTTGTCGCCTTTGGGGGAGGTGAGGACGACGCCGGCTCCCAGGCCGGTGCGCATCTTGGAGCCATCGAAATGCATCCGCCAATGGGTGGAGTCGGGTGCTGGCGGCAGGTACTGGGTCTCGGCCCAGTCGACAAGGAAGTCGGCCAGTGCTTGTGACTTGATGGCGGTGCGGGGCTGGTAGTAGATGGTGTAGGGAGCCAGATCTATGGCCCACTTGGCTACTCGGCCTGAAGCATCACGGCTTCCGATGATCTCGGCCAGTGGAGCGGTGCAAACCATCGTGATTGGATGTTCTTGAAAGTAAGGCTTCAACTTCTTGGCGGTGAAATGCACGCCATAGCACATCTTCTGGTAGTGGGGGTAGTTCTGCTTGGAGGTCGATAGTACCTCGCTCAGGTAATATACCGGTCTCTGGACAGGGAGCGCCTTGCCTTCCTCCTTGTGCTCGACTACGACAAATGTGTTGACTACCCGGCTGGTGGCGACAATGTATAAGAGCATAGGCTCTTTGGGAGTCGGAGCCGCCAGCACAGGGGGAGTAGTCAACATCTTCTTCAACTCGAGAAATGCTTCATCCGCCTTGTGGTTCCACTCAAAGAAGGTGGTCTTCTTCATCAGTTGGTACAAAGGGAGAGCCTTCTCGCCCAGCCGACTGATGAATCGGCTGATGGACGCCAAGCAGCCGGTGAACTTCTGCACATCTAGCAGTCGGCGGGGGACTGCCATCCTCTCGATGGCTTTGATCTTTACAGGGTTGCACTCTATGCCGCGTTCAGAGACCAGGAAGCCAAGGAGCTGGCCAGCTGGTACTCCAAAGACGCACTTCTCCGGATTGAGCTTGATCTGGAATCGGCGCAGATTCTCAAAGGTTTCTTGGAGATCTTCCAACAATGTTCCCCGCTTTTCCGTCTTCACTACCACATCATCTACATAGACGTGGGCATTTTTGCCGAGTTGCTTGAGGAGGCACTTCTGCATGCAACGCTGAAAGGTGGCGCCGGCATTCCTCAAGCCGAACGTCATAGTCAGGTAGCAGAAGGCTCCAAACGGCGTGATGAAAACAGTCTTCAGTCTGTCTGCCGGGTCCAGCTTGATCTGGTGATATCCTGAATATGCATCTAAGAAGCTCAACAGCTCGCATCCGGCTGTGGAGTCTATCACCTGGTCAATTCTTGGTAGAGCAAATGGATCTTTGGGGCAAGCTTTGTTGAGGCTTGTGTAGTCGATACACATCCGCCACTGCTTGTTCTTCTTCAACACTAGGACCGGGTTCGCCAGCCATTCCGGAAAGAACACCTCCATAATGAAGCTGGCCGCTAGGAGTCGGGCTATCTCTTCTCCAACAACTCTTCTTTTCTCTTCTAACAGGCGGCGCAAGGGCTGCCTGACAGGCTTCACATCAAATCGGACATGTAACTTGTGCTCGGCAAATTCCGTTGGTACACCTGGCATGTCTTTAGGGGACCATGCAAAGATGTCTCGATTCTCACGGAGGAAATCGACGAGCTCGCCTTCCTATTTGCTGTCTAGGTTTGCACCTATGACAGCGTGCCTCTCCGGGTGTTCCGGGTCCAAAGGTATCCTCTTTGTTTCTTTATCCGGCTTGAACGAACCCTCAGCTTCCGACTCCTTGGGGTCGGGCGACATCTCTGGCTGCTTGCCGGCCGTCGCCACAACCCGGTCAAGGAGCCGCCTCTCAGCTGCGATCACCAGGGACTCGGCCAGCCGACTGCTCTCGGCCGCGCAGGCGGACGACTTCCTGTAGTCGCCATCCACGGTCAGAATCCCCTTCGAACTCGGCATCTTCATCTTGAGGTAGGCGTAGTGGGGGACCTCCATGAACTTGACTAAAGCAGGTCGGCCAAGCAACGCTTGGTATGGGCTTTCAAGGTCTACCACTTCAAACCAGACTGGCTCTCGGCGAAAATGATCTTTGTCTCCGAAGAGGACGTCTATCTGGATCTTGCCGATTGGGGAGCAGGAAAGGCCAGGCACAATGCCGTGGAAAACATTTCGGCTGCTTTGAAGCTGTTTCTGCTTGATTCCTAATTTCTCCATGGTATCCTTGTACAGGATGTTGATGCTGCTGCCTCCGTCTATCAACACTCGCGAGAAGCGAGCGGCCCGCCTATCAGTGGCCAAGGTAGCACTCAGAACCAAGGCGTAGGAGCCCGGATTCGGCATCACCTCTGGGTGATCTGCTCTGCTCCAACTGATAGGCTTCTCGGACCAATGCATAAACTCCGGAGTATCTGATGCTACTGCATTTACTTCTTGCTGCTGCAACCGTCTGCTGCGTTGATCATTAGCCATACTGGTGAACACCACATAAGCTCCATGTTCTTCGGGGTATTCATCTTGTACGGCGCCGACTGGCCTGGCCGCCGGTTGCTGGGGCGGCTGTGGAGGCGGAAGCCCAGCAGGTGGTGGAGGAAGGAGGCCGTCTCCCTTGGCGATTCTGGTGAGCCAGTGGCATTTTCGGGTGGTATGGTTTGACGGCTTCGCGCCGCTGTGGAACTTGCAGGGACCATCCAAAGTCTGCTCATAAGAGAAGGTCGGCAACCAGTTGGACTTGCCGCCTTTCTACCGCTTCGCCGGAGGCTGCCCCTCAGGCTGTTGGTCTTCGACTGTCGCGACCTGCCGACTGCTGGAAGTCGGCTGCGGGGCCTTGCGCTTGTGATCATTCTGCTGCTGTCGCCGACTGGTATCTCCAGCCGGAGTTCTGGGAGCTTGAGGGGCCACTTTGCCAGTCGCACTAACTTGATTCTCTGTCTTCATGGAGGAGTCGGCTGTGGCATATTTGTCTGCAATGACCAGCAACTCGTCGAGGGTCTCGGGCTCGTCGCAGAGGATCCTGTGCTTGAGGAGGGTGCCTTCTCTACACCTGGCGGTGAAGTACTCGATAGCCTGCACCTTGTGCACGCCCTCGCAGGAGTTCCAAAGCTCGCCCCATCGCGTGAGGTAGTCGTGTGTCGACTCGTCTTGGCCTTGCACGCACAAGGAGAGTTGTCGTGGCTTGGGAGGCCGCTTGTACGTGCTGGTGAAGTTGCGGATGAAAGCTTCGGTGAAGTCGACCCAACTGTTCATGCTGCGGGGCTTCAAACTGTTCAACCATGTCCGGGCCGTGCCCTGGAGCATTAGCGGAACGTACTTCACGGCAACACGCTTGTTGTCGTTTGCTATGTTGACGGCTGTGGAGTAGTCAACTAGCCAATCTTCCGGCTTCACGGAGCCGGTGTACTTGGGTGTGTCTCGGGGGAGCGTGAACCCTTTGGGGAAGGGCTCATCTAGGATGCGGGGCCCAAAGCAGGGTGGACCCAGCTCGTCTTCTTCTTTCAGCGCCAGGGATCGGTGGAGTCGGTCGATCCGGTGGCGAGCGTCGTTCTCTCCAACTCCCTCTCGACGGCCGAGGCGGTCGCCGAGAGTCAGATGCTCGATAGGCGGTGGGGAGACTCGTCTTTCCCTTCGTGGTGGGGGAGGCAGGTAGTCGCCCTGCCGCTCCACTTCTCTTGGGCGGCCGTCTTGGTCGCGCTCGATGGTGATGCGAGTCCGACTGTGGCTGACAGCCGGATCCTTCTCTTTTCTTCCGCGGAGTCCGCCGGTCGGCGTCCGAGACGTCGCGCCTTGATCTCGGCGGGGAGGTAAGTCGTCATTTTGTCGCTGCGGCGCCTCCGTGCGGCAGCCGGCTTCGTTCTATGCGGCAGTCGCTGGACTCGCTCGGTCATTAGGCGGCGCTCTTCGCCTTCGAAGTTGTCTAGCTCGTCTGCTGCCGCCTGGGCGGCACGGATGTTCTCCGCAGGCGTGGCATATACGGGGCGATCGGCCCCGAACAGGTTGGCGACGGCCGCGCCGCGTTGTCGGACCGCGCCTAGGCGGCTAGGCCCAGTCGGCGCTGGCAAGCCGCCCACAGCGCGATCCATCTCACGTTGGTAGGCTCCGACAAGCGTCTCATGCTTGCCAGCTTCTTCGCGCCTTCGACAAGCTGAAGGCGTCGTGCCTCCAGCGTCTCGGCGTCAGCGTCCTCCAGAATGGGCGCCGTCAGGTCTCTCAGAGCCGTATCGAGCGGGTCATGAGCTCCTTCACCGGAGTGCTCGCCATGACTGATGACGAGCACTTCCGTGATGGAGCTTCCGCCGCTCGCCTCGCGAGGGAGCGGCTCGTCGTAGATCACCATGTTGGAGGGGAACGTGTCGAGCGACACGCCGTCGGAGTCGACCAGCATCGGGTCGGTGGAGCCTACGGACTCCAAGTCCACGGCAGGCTCGCCGGCGACGTGGAGATGGTCGAGGAGGCCCGCGAGGAGGCTTTCGGGGGGCCCGTGCCTGCATCGGATGTAGGCTCGTCGGAGATGCTAACCTCGCCGAGAAGGTCAGCGAGGCAGCTCGCCGCACAGGCGTCGTCGACGCTTTACAGCGCGTCAGGGCAAGCGCCATCGGGCGTGCCGGGCTGGCTACGCTCGCGGGGGAGGAAAAGGGTTCCCGTCCAAAGCAGGTCTCCGGACGACGGTGCACCTGGCCCCACGGTGGGCGCCAAATGTCGGGGGTTGGGTGCGACATATGCCAAAGGATGGCTTATCATGGTGGGAGCGAGTAGAACGTCGCCGGTGCCAGGAAACGGGATTAGGCGAAGGCATGCACACCGGCGAATCTTACCCAGCTTCGGGGCTCTCCGGGGAGATAACACCCCTACTGCTGCTCTGCGGGGTCTCCGCATGATCACTAAGGCGTAGTGACTACAAGGTTGCTCCTAGAGCTGTATTCTGGAGGTGGAAGGAGGCAAGGCTAGCTTTCTTCTTCCTATATGATCTGGTCTAAGGCTAATGGATGCGAACCCTTTGCATGGGTGCCCCGGGGGGTTTATATAGGCCTACCCCCCGGGGGTACAATGGTAATC
Source organism: Aegilops bicornis (assembly GCA_021605145.1). Lineage (NCBI taxonomy): Eukaryota > Viridiplantae > Streptophyta > Magnoliopsida > Poales > Poaceae > Aegilops > Aegilops bicornis. The sequence goes on along the minus strand of CM038674.1, from coordinate 60,999,371 downwards.
CGGCTGGGCGCGGGTCCCAGCCGTCTGTCTCACAGGCCGCCGTCTTCTCCGCCGACAGATGGGGCCTGCCGACTCATGAGCCCCGCCCGAAGTCCGCATCAGAGCTGCAGCTTCTGATGACGCAGGCTTGGTCATTGGGTCGTGGCAACAGTGCCGCCGTCTATCGGGCGATCACTGTCGTTACTCCCCATCTTGTCTGGTTAATGGCGCGTGGGACCCGTGAGAGAGGCTGGCCGACTCCGGGGAGCCGACTCCGACGGGGCCGCCTTCGGGGCGTATCCGCCGTCTTCTATGCTCTCACTGACTGGCGGGTCCGCCGTCTCTGAGCCGTATAGGTAGGCCATCGTGGCCACAGGGCGCCGCGCACTGTGGCTGAGGTCAGGTCTGGCATGGCTACAGTGCCGGGCCACGCCAGAGATCTCCGGCGGTACGGCACACTGTAGCCACGCCGGCTCCTCGCAAGCAGGAGGTGACGGCCACGCCGTGGTCGTACCCGCCCCGCCTATCGCAATGAGTGTAGAGTCGTGGGCCGACTCTCTACAGCCGGCTCCTCCGGAAGTCGCCGGCCATGAGTCGGCCCATATGGGAGTCGTCATCTGAGACTCGGCTCATCTGGGAGTCGTCGTCTGAGACTCGGCTCATCTGGGAGTCGTCATTTGAGACTCGGCTTTGAGGGGCGCGGCCTGCCCCGATGTCTTGAAAGGTTCTGGGGCTCGGGTTAGCCTACCCGTGGCCCATTACTCCGACATGTATATACTGCAGGTAATAGCATGCCTTTACACTGCTGATATAACGAAACCATGTTATTTTGGTACTTGGTGATGGAATTCCAATCATATCCTTTTGTGCTATAAGCTAAGAATTTTAAGAGTGTTGTTTCGGTTATTCTTTTTTGCTACTTGATGATCTCCTCATCATATTGCACTTTTGTTCTCCATTGTTCTGTCCCCATGCTTGTGTGTGATGGCGTCTATCTAATTGTTGCAATCTGAAAAAAGTATTTGTTTGCGGTCAGTTCTGCTTGTGTAGCCAAGGTTGGAAAATACTTTGCATAATAATTGGACTAAGTTTCACTGTTACCTGCCTATTGACCTATGCAAGAAGTTTATGGTGGTTGTGCTAGTGTAATGCTGCGGTCCATATTTTTTGTGTCGAGATGAGAACATAACAGTTGGACGTTGAAGACGACTGCATAAATAATCTAGCTTGAAGGCTTGAACCAACTAAACTGTCAGATATCTTAATACATATGCTTGGAAGCTTAAGGCTATGTATGTTCTGCCATTCAATATTGGTATCTATGCTGATCTTGCTAATTAGTAATAACTGTAGGTCTGTAACAGCGACTTGGTTTAAACTTTACGTAACAATCAAATTTTGTCATTTGTAGGAGAATCCCGCTCTGAGTCACAAATCTAAATATGGCCCTTATTGGTAATAAATTGAGTTTATTTCATCTTGTCAGGCTAGTTATTTGGAGAAAATATATATATCTGAATAGACACGATTACATCAAAATTTATTAGTGTGAAGTGTGAACTGTATTTTTTTTGGTCTTCTGATAAGCCAATAGTCCGAGTGTGCTTGTTCTTAATGTTTACGACATTAATGAATATATACTATTTTGGGGGATATTCTTTGCATTTGACAATTGGTGTGGTTTGTCTATTTACTTGTAATGTGATATCAACCCTGAGTTGTTTTTTCTAGAGTTTGACCTCTGATTTTTTATCTAAATATCTTCTTGATGCCTTCTCATATTTATATGGTTTTCCACTGGAATATCATTGGCCGTCTCACTTCCTATGCTTGTAGAAACAATCACTGGTGGTGGACATGATGGAGCTGCACTGTTGCTCAATACATAAGATGATTGTCTGGTTCAGTATGCTATTATGATGTATTTGTTGAGGAGGTAAGCTTGTCTTCTGCATGTATGTTGAGGTGTCTGAAATGTTCTTTCAAAAACCATATTGCTACCTGGTGGTAACAGAAAATAGAGTGGGGGATCTCCGGCGGTTACATGTCCTCCTCCGCTTGAAGACTTGCCCAATATTTCAGAAACGCACACATGTAACAGACCAACTCAGCAGGGGAACAAATTCATTTTCCACTGAAAACAATCATTATTCCTAATTTTCCACTGAGCCCAGTACAAGTCTGCAACTCCAACTTTCTGGAAGTTAGTACTAACAGGTATATACTGAAGAATCCAACAAAAATATTGAGAAAAAAATAATCCAGGCCTAATCCTAGCCCCAACAGCCAAACTGACAGTACTCCACAGATATGCTGCTGCAGAGCAGCCAAAGAACAAGATGTACTGATTCACCTTTGGGACAAAACCTGCAAGAAAGATTCCCCACCCAATACCTTTTCTTCATATTGTCCTTGGTGGCAATGGCAAATAAGCCAAAGCCAAATTTAAATCTTAAGATGTAACTTAGCTTTACGAAGCTACGTAAATGATCTATCAGGATCATATCCTGCCAATTGATTGAAATACTATTAACAGTAAAAACAGCAGATTTATTTCATTTCCACTTAGGAGCATGAGCACCATTCCCAATACTGGAAAGATATCAGCTTATCTCTCAGTCGGGTGCATTGCTGTTGCCTGTTGGAGTGCTTAATCGAGCCATCTCCTGAATTTCAACTTCCAGCATCTCAGACCTGTATCAGCAACAGGCATCCTGCTCATTGCAACTGATCCCTCATCACACTCCCCACCTTCCTACTACTTGATATTTTTAGATTGTGTAACTTTAATGGGTTTACAGTGTATGAATAGTACAACTTGGTTTGACTAATGTGCCATTGATTGCTCCACAGGTGTCTAGAATTGTATTATAGTTGCTGAGATGCAGGAATGGGCTTCTTTGCTGCAGGTTCTTCCATTTTGTATGCTTGGACCCTACGTAGCACACGCACTGGTCAAGTGGGAAGTTGAATTGTAGTAGGAGTTAATTGTTGAATTTTCTAACTTCGCTCTGTTGTTATCTAATTTTGGACAAAATTGGTCAACTGGGATGATAAAGACAGAGTGGCTTAGCTGGATTAATCGTTGATGGTCTGTGCTTGCATTTGGTGTGTGTGCGTGTGTTTCTGTCATATTGGGTTCCATGCTGGGTCGGGTTGGGGTATTTGGATGTCGAATTTATGATTAGAGTGTGTGTTTTTGGTGATTTTTTAATCTTATTTTGGTGCTTCATAGCTCGTGATTCAACCAGGGCGAGGACAGCGGCACACTTTCTTTCTTTTCATTCTTTGAATGAGATGTGCTGAAGGGTTTGGCTAAGACTTTGAAATGAGTTTATGAGGTAGCTTTTGAAGAAATGAAAGGTTTCACATTTTCTTGGCAGAAACAGGATGAACAGCTTTGGTTATTGTGATCAGGACAGTTATAGGTATATATAAACCAAAGACCGTACATCGGTACACGCCTTTGCTTTGTGATTTGCAGACTTGTGCAAACAATCAAGCTGATGGGACAGGTGTTAAAAATTATGAATGTGCTGAAAAAGGGCTCTGGAATTGTGACGGACATATTTCTCCTTTGTCAGCCCAAGCTTTCCCTAACGAGATACTGGAGTATATAAGTATCGGCAGCGCAAGGCTAGGTTAGTGACGGGCAAAAAAGGAAGACATACATTAGAACTGAGCACTTCATGCTGGTTCTGTTCTTGGTGCGTAAGAGGACTCATCGATGAACTGCCTATAGGAAGATTCAAGAGCTTGAAAGGAAAGAAAAAAGAGGACAGGCATGACAAGTAAAAAAAAAGGAAAACATGGTCTCGCATCACCCAATAACGACGAAGCCGATCTGCCAAATGAAGAATCGTCGATACGTGGAACCAAAACAGGCTCTCGCGGGCAGCTCGGGAGCAAACCCTAGCTGCCGCCGCCAACAGCCCGCCCACCATCCTCTCTTCCCCTTGCCGTCGTCCGCAATGGCCACCGGGCAAAGCCCGCGTGGCTCGGCGGCGGCGGGGCCCCTGTCCCCCTTCTGTCCAAAGGTGGCTGGCACGGGCCGGTAGCCTCGGCGGGAGCTCGAGCTGTTGCGTGCGCTCGGGGCGGAGCGGCTGGCCGGCGGGTGGTGGGATGCAAAGGTGGAGGCGCGGCGAGCGCACGAGGATGTGCGCGGCTGGGTGCAAGGAGGCCTGCGGCTGGGCGTGGTGTGCGGCCATGGGTGCGGTGTGCTGGTCGCCTCACCACCGGCGCGGATCTGTCGGGCGACGGCCAGTGGTCTTCGCACAGTGGCCCACCATGCAGGCATGGACGCTGCAGATCCGGCCTTGGCAGCGCAAGATGGGTAGCTTCTCTGCCCCAATCTGTTGTTCTGGAGTTAGGCGGCCGGGAGGAGACGCCTGCTGGTCGGAGGTCCGTGGCTGGCGGCCCGTGAGGGGCACTGCCGGCTGCTGGTGATGCCCGGATGCCGCTTGATGGAGGGTGGCTCCGACCGCGGTTGGATGTGGGGTGCAGGATCCGTTCTGGTCTCTGCAGGGCCGTCGTCGAGGAGGTTTCTTGGTGGCACAACTGTGATGGCGTGCTTTCGGCGTGTGTGTGTGTGTGGGGGGGAAGGGGGTGCGGTCCACTGTAGGTACGGGTAGACCTCGGCCTGTGTGGGAGTGGTTGCACCGAGTGAGAGCCTGGCCAGTGCTGACCGGCCGGCGGCAACGGCGCCTGTGGGCATCACTATCCTCCTTGGAGGCGTCGTCGGGAATCTCCATAGCCTCTACTCCTGGATCAAGTCCTTTGGGTGAAAGCCCAAATCCAGCTACATGGTCGGGCAGTGGCGTCGTCTTCAACGTCGTTCCCCTCTTTAGGGCACCGTCTTGAATAATTTGACTCCTTTGGTGCTTCCAACGACTAAACGGTGGATCTTGAAAAAAAAAGATACGTGGAACCAAAGCACACAAGTTCACGGGCATTGACAATGAAGGAACACCGTATGGAAATAGAGGACTACAGCATTTTCACCCCTGAGCTCTAGATCCTGGTGTTTTCCAACAAATATGTGCATTTAGAAACGACTACGAGAAAAATTCCACGGACTCATGTGGTTTATTCTACATATCTAAAAAATTGTATTGGAAAACATGCCAATTTGTAAGGTACATTAAAATAAGTTGATTTTGTAGGCTCATAATAATAAATAGCAATCCACTTATTTATCTTTATTGTATAGCACGCAAACCTAAATATGCTTGGATAAAATTTTGCGTTGATGTACATATGGAACCAACAGTCTGTTTGGTAATCATTGGGGCAGGGGAATGGGAGTTTGCACGTGAGAGATTGTACAGGGATTAGACATGAGAAATAGATTTTTACTCTCATTTTATTGTTTGGTATAAGTTGAGAATTAGATTGGGATAGCGCGTTCTATCCATCAATTAACAGGGTACCCCATGGAAAAAAAACAATAGGAATTGACCCTCTCAACTCCCATTCCCTTCTCGCTTAAATTTCCATTTTCTCTAATCAATCAAATGACTTTTAATCTCCTCATCCCCTCAACTCCCATTCCCCATCTCTAACTCGCTCGAACCAAAAACGCTGAACTTCTATGGGAATAGAGCTACGTTCTGAAAGCTTAAAAAAAATAAGAGCTACATTTGGAAAAAAAAACTCCCTCCGTCTCATAATATAAGACGTTTTTTTGACACTACATTATGGGACGGAGGGAGTAATATCCAAGTTCTGCAGATTACAGGTGAATTTTTTTTACATGCACGGTTTTCATTTATCACTATATGTTGTTGTTTAGGTTTTTATCTTTTTATATAGGGGTTTTTGAGGTTTTTATCTGCCAAATTTCAAAAACCATGAAGAGGTGCACCAAATCAAATCCGCTTTACACTCGTGGGCTTAGCCCACTTCAAAGCCTTCTGCTGCTCTCCACATTTCACTCTTCCAGGCCCGCACCAGAGAGTCATGCGAGAGGATGAGCAGCCCCCGCCGCCGCCCCCGCTCCTCGGCGGCGGCGCCGCTGGACGACGACAACCTGCTCGCCGAGATCCTCCTCCGCCTCCCCCCGCAGCCCTCCTCCCTCCCCCGCGCCTCCGCCGTCTGCAAGTTGTGGCGCAGCCTCGCCTCCGACCCCGGCTTCTCCGGCCGCTTCCGCGCGCACCACCGCCGAAACCCTCCCCTCCTCGGCTGGCTCGTCAATAATTTTTGCGAGGTTCGCTTCCAGCCTACCCCGGAGCACCCCAATCGCGTCCCGGAAGCCCGCTTCTCCTTCCCAATCAAGGCCAGCAGCCGCTTCTGGCCCCTCGGATGCCGCCATGGCCTCGTACTCGTCTCCCTCTCCTTGCAGAAAGCCTCGCAGAGGAAGCTCCTGGTGTGGGACCCCATAACCGGCGACCAGCACCTCCTGGACATTCCTCCAGGGTTCCACATCGAGTCAATCAGTGCGGCGGTACTTCGTGTTCCTGGAGATCCATTTCCAGGTGGTCTTGGTAGGCAACAGCGATATTCAAAGCACACAAGCGGTAGCCTCTGTTTACTCGTCAGTGACCGGTGTATGGGACAAGCTCATCTCAACACCGCTTCCATCAGAGGATTCTGGTTTTCCGACCATGGTTTACACGGGCATGCCTGCTGTGATGGTTGGGGTTTCCTTTTATTGGTTGCTTTATGGTTATGGGAATTCGCAACAAATCCTTGAATTTGATTTGGATAAGCGGAGCCTAGCTTTCATACCCATGCCAGTGAGTGACATTGGAGACATGAGAGATGGCAATATTTGGGTTATGCCGGCAGAGGGTGGTGGCCTTGGTTTACTCTTTCTGAGAGGCATTTGTGCCCAATTATGGAAGAGGAAGACCGATTGCAAGGGTGTTGCCTCATGGGTGCTGGGAAAAACTGTTGAATTGGACAAGCTACTTTCCCTGAATTCAGAGAAGCAGAGAGAGCGCCCAAGGATACTCGGGTTTGCTGAGGACAATAATGTGGTGTTATTGTGGACATATGTCGGCGTCTTCACGGTCCAGTTTGAATCATTGCAGATCAAGAAAGTTTTCGAATCCAGCACCTGGTATCTCTATTTTCCATTGGAAGGTGTCTATACTGCAGGTAAATAGAAACCAAGTTATTTGATATTCTCGTATTGTTATTGTTGAATTGTGTACTTTTTTACCTGTTTACTCTAGGACGTCCATAGAATGAAACAACACACACAAAGATTTGAAAAGATAATATATCTGAGGTGGATTAGCAAATAGTATTATGTAGAGTAATCGAACTAAATTTTTGTTGTGGGCCAATAGACATACTCAAGAATTTCATAATGGTGGTATTAGTGCATTGCTGCAGTGCAAATGTTTCTCAAGATGAGATAGACAGTTTTGTGAAATTGAAGATAATTACATGAAAAACATGCTTGAACCAATTGAAATGTGAAATAGGTAGCTCAATTGGTACATTCTGAAGCTCAAATCTGGTTATATTTCTTCCATTCAGTATGGTTATCTTTGTCGATCTTGCTAGTAATATTGAATCCCCAATGACGACTAGGTTTGATGGTTACAAAATAGTTTTTCACTTTTAGAAGAGTCCTGCTGCAAGTGACATGTCCATTTGCTAAAGAATTCAGGCTAAATTTATAAAGATAACTTAATATGAATGGTCATTATCACTTTTATTGCTAGCATTTATTAGTATGAGCATGTTCCATTTTTATCCAATGTGGCATGGACCATCGTAAGTGTAACTTTAGATGCTTTTCCTTTCCTATCTGCTATTTTATTTATCTATTCCTAATTTTGCACCAGGCATGAATTATTTTCTCAAAATACAGCATTTTGTTTATCTAAATATCTTGTTAATGCCCTCTCGTACCTATTTGACTGTTCGTTGGAATCTCATTGGTTCCTTAACATATTATTCTTGTAGACGGGGGCAATGGTGGTGGACCCTCTGGAGCTAAACTTTTGTACAATACATAATCTGATTTGTCTGGATAGACATGCTAACGTGACGAAATGCTTGAGCAGGTACTATCTGTTTGTAGTAGCAGAATGAAATATTTTTCCTTTCTTTTTATTTTTGCTGGTTGCTACATTGCATTGCTTTTTTTTTTCCTGTGGTTATGGGTCTGTCAAGTTTGAGGATGATTTGTTTGTTGTTCCATCAATGCAAATAGTTGATGACTAACAACACCTCAGCACTTGGCTCTTGAAACTTTCTTTATTAATATGGGTTTGCCATTTGACATATTGCTTTTTTAGGGAAACATTCACATTATTGCTCTTGCAGGATCATTATCATACCTAATGACCACTTGCAGTTATTGTACAGTTATGGTAATCTTAGGTGGTTTGGTTAAGTATTTTTCTCAACAGGTCTCTTTTTATCAGTCTAACAACCATAATCCCCAATATAGTTTGTCTGATCCAAGCTACATGCCGGCTGTGTTGTGGTTTGTGTGCAGCCTGATTTCTTCGATTTCGGTCATTATAGATGTTTAACAATTTTTGTACTGAACACATGATAAAAATGGCATGACTAGATTCATATATTAAACACTGCCCTCTTCACGAGTAGTTGCCTGTTTCCAACATTTCGTTTTTGATATTGCGCAGAGTGAAAAAAAAGTCCTCTGTTTGGTTGGAAGGAAGTATCAATGAATAAAATGATGCATGATTTTCTACTGCATGAATTTGATTAAATTCTAGGTGTTAGTGATTATCTAGCTTGTACGTTTCTAAAAAGTATGCTTACGAGCTAGAAACCAGATGTTTCTGCTCTGTTTCTCCATGAGCCCCTCATATGCCCATGATTAGAAAGAAAGTTTCACAAGATTTGACAAGCTATAGGATGTTGTAATGGATTTATCTGAAGCGCCAACCATTTAGGCTCTACTAAGACTAGCTGTAGGCTGTAGCCAAAAACCTGAGAAATGGAAGGTGTGCCGCTACAAATTAACTGTCTTCCTATTGCTGTTCTCTCTTTGTACTGTTGGTTGTGTCCAAAATTGCTGAGTCGATTCAACCTTGAGCTCTTGAAACAGTCTCCATAATGTTTTTTAGAGAACAATCTCCATATTGTTGTAGCTAATGCCTACTGTCTGAACCAGACAAAAAAAATGTTAGATAAATTCAGTGGCTTCTGCGTGAATGATTTCTGCAATTCGGTTTATCTGACAACATTGGTTGCTCTGCAGGTAACAAGAGTTAGGTTTCGTTGTCAGAGACGAAGAAAATGGATTAGTTGATGTATGTTTTTCTACGCTGTGCATGTGGCTTGTGATGTGCTCCACAAGGGAATTGACCTTCTATGTATCATGCCCTGGTCAACTGTGATGATGTGCACCTGTAGGGATTAAACATGTCCTGGCCAATTGTAACTTGGAATTAATGATCTCTTAAGCTGTGAACTTGTAGACATTATGTGGTTTTGCTGTCAGAGGTGAAGAGAAATTTAACTTCTTTGGTTAGTGCCACAGTGTTAGCCTTGTCACTTTGAATCTTGCAGTTCATCTGCTTGCCTTCGCATCTATTTTGTGTGTGCGCATATCCTTCTCAGCATCGTTTGCTCATGTCCCACAAGAACTCTGCTCCTATGTTTGAAACCGTATTTCAAAACTCCCATGACGCTTTTATGAGTTGAGCTAATTTGCACCCATTCAGTAGCAATGCTGCTACTGGGACAATTTATCTTCTTTCTATGGAATAACATAAGAATTAAAAATCTTTTTATGAGATGGAATATAAACATACACACAAAGTATGCCTGTGTGCTTCAGTGCAGTGCACTGGCCAACGTTGCATTTCATTTCATTCTATACTTGAAGAAAAAATGGAGTGACTCTTGCACCGCAGAGCCCTCTCTTTTTACCAGAGATGGAATTAATGTTTTATCTTCTTCTTTTTTGAGAAAAAACTGAGTGCATCTTCTCCTTCGATTGGGTTGGGTACAGTGATTTTAGTGAATGGAAAAACTATGCAACTTAAAAAGAATAGTGAAATGAAAACCATAGTCATAAGATTTCTTATAGAGCAACAATACAAATAAGGATTTTGTGCCTCTTTTTTAGACTATAAAGATTTTTATGAGGGCCTTTTTTTTATATTAAAGATGAATTCTCTGCCAATACACGGTTGTGCGTGGTGGGCATTTTTCTTACTATAGTTCGTGGGCTTTCTCTCGTTTTCTATCTAAAAATATAGAATTATGGGGAAAAAAGGTCATCTGAACTGCATCTTGCACCAACAGCCCCAGCAACCGCCACCTCAGTAGCCACTCAGCGGCGACGGGGCGGCAGGACGACGACAACTTGCTTGCCGAGATCCTCCTCCGCCTCCTAGGGCTCTTCTACATGCCTACGCTGGAGGCCCCCAATCGTGCCCGCGCTTCTTCTCCTTGCAGTTTGACCAGCACATGTTGTATGACGCTAGGGCAGATTTATTTTTCCTGACGCTCACGGGTTTCAGCGCCCTAGCGGAAGAAGGTCCTGATCCGAACCCGCTTCACGGTGACTAGCGTCGGACTATCCTCCCCACGGGGTTCGATTGAAAGAACACCTCAATCAACGGGCGGCGCTCCGCTTTGCTGCCGGAGACATCCACCACTTCCAGGTGGTTTTGGTACGCAAAGACAAACAACATACACGAGGTGGCTGCCCGTGTTTACTTGTCGGACACTGGTTTCATCCGAGACTCATACGCATCGATGTTTTTTCTATGTTATACGTGATGCTAGCTGTGGATTCTCTTTAATGTCTGCTTGATATGAAAAATGTGATTGGAATTATCAATTTTGATTTCGACAATTTCGTCTTTCATGATTCTTTTTCTATGCACCAGGCTTGTCCCATTATAAGTCGAGTGTTTCCAAAAACACTCGGCTTACAATCTTACATCCTGATTGTTCAATGCAAGTCTCCCACGGATTACGCGTCATAACCGTTGAATTCGCTTAGTCAGACGGCTGTGAGCAGTTACCACAATACAAACTGAGTGCCGCCAAAAAAAAAAACACGCTGCTTGTACCCCTTGCATTCTGATTGGTCAATATAGACCGTTGGATTCGGCTTAATCAGACGGCCCTGAGTAGCTATCTTATCTGTCCCATCTCTCACTCCTTATCTCCTCTCTTTTCTCCTCCCCACAGTACGCAGCCGCCGCCGCTCCTCCTCTCGCTCGGCTCGTTGCCTCTCGCTTGCCTCACCGCCTACGCTCCTCCTCTGGCTCGCCTCGCCGCCACTGCTCCTCCTCTCGGCCAAGCTGGTCCTCGTCCCTCTTTTCTGCTTCTCCTCCTCTCCACCTCTTCCCCTCTTCCTCGCGAGCAGCAGCAGGGAGCAGCAGCGGCGGCAAGCGAGCAGCAGCAGCGGAGTAGCAACCGCGAGCAGCAAGTAGCAGGAGTAGGGAGCAGCAGCAGCGGAGGAGCAGCGGCGGCAAGCAGCAGCGGGGGAGCAGCAGCGTCGAGATAATTGATTCTTGCCTGAAGGAACACACGTACACAGCTCCTGAATCTGATTCTTTTTCGTTTATAGTACACATGCGCACACAAAACCGGTGCATTGCCACAAGCTCGAATCGGGCCTGCTTCTTCTCGTTGATTTCTCGTCACTGTTCAATGTTTACAAAGGGATATACATGCGTATGTATACGCCCCTCGGTTTATGTATAAACCGGGCGGCGCACCGCGGCTGTCGGTTTATATATAAACCGGGCTGCTCACCTCGGCCTTTGGTTTGCCGGTCATCTGTAAGCCATGTACTATAAGCAAGGAGTTTTACTCGGCTTATATATAAACTGAGTTCAAATCGGCATAAACCGGGTGTATTAGGTACATGGCTTATAAATTTTTTCCTGTAGTGAAACTAGCTTGAACCATAGGTAGCTCAATTGGCACATTATGAAGCATAAAATTAGTTGTATTTCATTGTTTCGATATTATTATCTTTGCCTTGCTAATAAAATTAAATCCATAATAATGACTTGGTTTCATATTTACAAAATAGTTTTTGTAACGTTTAGAAGAGTCCCGATGCAAGTGGTAAGTTCATTTGTGCAGGAGAATCCAGGCTAAATTTTTATAAAGATAATCTGAATATGAATAGTCATTATCACATCTGTTGCCACAATTTATAAGTATGGGTACATTTCATTCTTGTCTGATATAGCATGGAATGAGCTTAATAGTAATTTTAGATACCCCTCCCCTCTGATCAATGAACAGTCTAAGTATGTATGTTCTTCAATTTACGATATTAGTGAGTATATATTGTTATGAGAATATTTGATTTATTTATTAGTAGGTGTTGTTTGGTTTATCTTTTTCGTAATGTTGCATCAAACCTGAGCTGCTTTTCTCAAGTGAGTTTATCTAAATACCCTGCTCATGCCCGCTCGTATCTATTCATTGTTCATTGCATTTCAATGGTTCTTTGACTTCTTAATCTTGCAGACACGGGTGTTGATGGTGGACATGGTGGAGCTGAAATTTTGCACAAAAAGTTCATTTGCCCCTGTGGAAGTGCTTTGATGTTGTTTGATTGAGCAGGTAACCATCTGTTACTAGTATCACAATGCAATATTTTCCCCTTCCTTTACTTTCCTTCGTGGGTGTTTTCTGTTTTACTTTGGTGGTTGCTACATTGCATTTAATTTTTGCCATCTGTGTTTATCATATGACTATGCAGCCAACCAAATCGGCTGAACAAAGCTCGAGCAACCATTTCCAAGTGGCTGCACCCCGAATTCAGTGTAGCCGGCGCCTCCACAGGTTGAACTAAGGATCACGCAAGGATCCAGTGCAGATAACCTGCAGGAAAGTAGAAGCTCTTTGATTGTTAAAAACAATATTATTGCAATACCTCCAAATAGCCTTAGACTAAAGCACAAAGTCCAACCCAGATTTGCTTTTAGTTGTTTATTAACACACCCTAACCAGTTTTCTGAAATAGAAATTAGTAATACACACCTTGAGTTGAGCTTCTCCAACAATGGTGCCATCATCTTGCTCAAGCCGAAAAATAGATCTTTTTTACGATGCCTCCCATTTGCAAGTAAAATGGAACACTTCATATTGCTGCCCCCTTCCTGAACATGCTTCACTATAGCATGCTAGGTCCATTTCAACTCTTCTTCTCTCATAAGCTTAGTGGTCCGCTCATCAGCATCACTCTTGATAGACCTTTCCGCTGCACTCAGTGGATTTAGTTCTGCCTTAACATCCAGTTGATCAATCAACTGAAGAAAGCTCTCTTTTTCTTTCCTATACCCCCCACTGAGACTATGAGCCCATCCCTTTGGGAAATCAAGCATGCCTTTTCTCTACTTTGACCAAGTTGTAGACTCCCTGCTAATTAAGGTCAGTTTATGCTAAAGGGAAACGAATTAGTCTTATTGACTGATAAAACAAATGAGAAATGACAGTTCACACGTATTGACTTCAAAAAGTCTCACTTGCTTGTTACAAGTGCTAACATGAACTCATGTTAATTGCGAGATCCATCTAAACAGAGTCACAATTGAACTGCTAAACTAATTATAAGGCTTGAGGGGATATCGTTAAATGACTAAGTGACCCGTTTGTTTTAAACCAACTGAAAATATTGCTGGATACCCACTGCCAGTTCCTTCCATATGAGGGGAGAAATTACGAATTAACCATCACAGTTGATCTGGGTTTGTCTTTATTCTGATCAAGTCCTAGGCTCCTAGGTAACTACCGTCGGTCTATGCTGAAGGGAAAGAATTAGTCTCATTGGACGATAAACAAATAGTAAGAGTACTATTCACATGTATTGACTTCACAAGAATTGCACATGCTCGATTGCTGGTTGCAAGAGCTCATGGACCATGGAAACTGTGAGATCTACACTCACACAGACCTGACTCGAGGAGATACCTGTACATGACCAAGTGGCTGGTCGATTTTTTAAATTGATCGGAAGTGCCGCTGGATATCAACTGTGGTCCTTTTACGTGGCTAGAAAACATGGAACACTGAGCTTTTTCTTCTTTTTAGATGAGAAGGGAAAATATGAAACAAGCACATTTGAGCATAATTTTGTTTACTTTGTTGAAGTCCCAGGCTCCTGGTTAATCAGAGTAATATATGCTAGGGAAAAAACATTAGTCTCACTGAATGATAAAAGAAATGTGTGATGATGACCATCGATTGAGTGTGAGAAATAGCTAGCATTGATGGCAGATCTATCCACATGGCCAAAATAATATGATTATGGTGAAGGTCAACTCTGCTAGATGCTGATCCAGATGTTGCTGGCAACTCACCAATTGGGTGATATATTGATTCCACCCTGGAGAGAGAAGACAAAACTTAGTTTCACGCAATACATGGATATGCTGGCAAGCATGAAAGAATCTCCACTGTGAATGTAAGTTGCAGAAATGGAAATGGTAAGAAAGAATACAAGCTGCTCTCCTGATTGCCGCTATATCAAGTGATTGCCAATGTATCAGTATATCACTGTCAGCAGAATATCACAGGACCCCACCATCATCAGTATATCTAGACCAAGAAATGTTGAAGAATGACCTGTCACCTGTATGAAAAGGTAGTGCTGCAAATTTGATAATTTATGCACAACCGCGTGTGCAGTTGTTTTACACAACCAAAATACATTGAAATATATCAAACTGATGCCCGTTTTAAATTGTTGGTGGTTGCACACAACGCGCTGACAGTTGAGCAAACTATGATGGCGTACAAGTATGCAATAGTTAACAAAGAGGCTACTTGGCCCTGTGGGTCGCATATTGTGGAGTCCCATACCACTAAGCTCCAAACTTTATAATACTCGTACCTTGCATCAATTTCTGCCATATATTCAATAGTTCCATATCGCTGGCTTAGACTCATACTTCTCATCACCACCAGCGCTGTCAAAATGGGCGAGAGCAGAGGAAGCATCGCCTTCTTTGCGTGCTACAGGCCTCCGGTGCCCTTGGACATATTCTGCTGTCCAGCTTCAGCATCATCAAGGCAGGACGAGCGGCACTTGACGGATGGCGTCTCGTACAACTACAACGGCCAAACCATTCCATCTGCGGCCCTCAAGGCGATCGTCAAGCACCTAGATCTGGCTCCTGAAGACGTTGAAGAAGCCGCCATCGATTCGGGCCTTCTCACCGGCCTCGTCTTCGTCTCTGAAAGACAGCACCACCTCGAGACTCTTCAGATAGGCCTGCGCTTCGATGATGGCGACGAAGTCAGGGTCTTCACCTTGGGGGACATCTATGGCGGCGACTTTTTCAGTGGTGCCCGTCTGGAGGACAGCGGCTGCATCGCAGGAGGCTACGAGGTGGATGGTCACACAGCTGACCATTACCTCGTCTTCGTGTCCACGAAGGAGCCCGTGCAAGAACGCCGTAGCCCCTGGAATGTCGTCTACAAAACTAATCTCAGAACAGGCGAAACTGAGCGCCTAACTCCACCAGGTAATTGGTTGTTGAATCTTATCTTCCTTTTGCTATTTGATCTACTACTTTGTACTTATCTCTGGATATATGCATGACTAATTTAGTTTTGAGCCCTTTCTGAATCTTCTTTCGAATTTGATCTACTTCTACTAAATTTCCTTGGATGCATGACTAAATTTCTGCTTAAATAATATTTGGTTTGTCTGTTTAATTCTACATACATAAACAGGGACGTCCGATTTAAGCCCCTCTGTGTCACCATCTGGGAAGAGGGTAGCAGTGGCTTCGTTCCAAGGAAAGAAATGGGATGGTGAAGTTAAAGACTTGCTGACAAGCATTTACGTGATGGACCTGGAGAGCACATATCTGGAGCGCGAGCGGGTGATCGAGAACGCTGGCTGGCCATCATGGGGAAGCGAAACAGTACTATTTTTCCATAAAATGGTTGGGGATAACTGGGGTGTATTTCGGTATGACTTGAGCACCGGTGAGACCCTCCGTGTGACCCCGGAGGCATTCGATGCAGTGACTCCAGCAGCCATCGATGAGAGCAGAGTGGCTGTGGCAACCATCCGCCAGAAGTCTGTGTTCACTGACGTCCGTGTTGAAGCGCAGTACCGTCACATCGAGGTTTTTGACATGGGTTTGCCGGAGGAGCCACTTCAAATCACTCGGTATACCAAGCCAAAAGGCGACCATTACAACCCCTTTGTAATGGATGGTGGCAAGTACATTGGCTACCATCGTTGTAAAAGCGACCATCTCGAGGTACCTGCCCTTGTGGATATGCTGTATGCACAATGATTTGCTTGTTCAGTACTACACACTCGCACAGTTACATTACACTAATTATACTTCCCCCGTTCCAAAAGATAAGGTGTATTAGTTTTTTGAAGTCAACCTTGTGCATGTTTGATCAAGTTTTTGGAAAAAATATATCAATATCTATAATACCAAATTTGTATTATTAGATGCATCATGGGAAGTATTTTCATGTTTTATTTATTTTGTATTGTGGATGTTGATATTTTATTTTGTAATCTTGGTTAAACATACATATATTTGACTTTAACGAAAATTGATGCACCTTATTTTCTGGAATGGAGTATGTAGTGATGTCGTTCAAGCTGTCTAAAACATTGTGTCTCCTGCAGCATGGAGATGATGTCCCGAGGCGGTTCGACAAGCTGCAATCCCATCATGAAGATATTGGTCTGTTTAGGGTTGCCGGTGCATTCCCGGCATTTTCCAAAGATGGCTCTAAGCTTGCATTCGTCGATAACGAATTCAAAGCCGTGTGGCTGGCCGATAGTGACGGAATGCGTGTTGTCTTCGAAGTAAGTACACCATGCCCCTTTATCTTTTGGTTCAAAAGAATGGATGATGTTGCGACTTTTTATGACTGGCCGATTGTTATTGACTCTGCTTGTATTTGTGTACTTGTACATATAGACGGATGGCCCCGATGGCGTCTTCTCACCGGTGTGGAACCAAAAGAAGGATATACTTTATGTCTGTATGGGACCGTCTTTCAAAGCCAACGAAATATTGGAGATCTATGCCATCCCTCACGTATCGAGTGGTGCACGAGAGCGGCGACTGCTCACGAAGGGAAAATTCAATAATGCATTCCCATCCACCAATTCAGACGGTAAGAAATTACCACTACAGCAGCCTTGCTTCAGTGGCTCCATGAGTCCTCTAGTCCATTGAATATGAATATTGTTTCCCTTGGCATGGTGATAACTTTGTATACCTCTCACGATGACCGCTGTATATTTGCATTTATGTATATATTACACTTATACAGGGACAAAACTTGTTTTCCGATCGACAAGAAATGGGGGAGACAAAAAGTACAAGAATCTATACATGATGGACGCAGAGATCGGGGAGGACGGTGGTGAAGCGGAACGGATAACAGAGGGCGATTGGATTGACACACACTGCCAGTGGTCGCCGGACAGGGACTGGATTGTGTTCTCGTCAAACCGTGACAGGCCCGCGGACGCTCCGGAGCGCGACCATGGTATGGACCCAGGGTACTTTGCTGTTTACCTGATGAACGCAATCGACTACTCTGTGGTGAGGGTAATCCGGAGCGGGTACGACTTCTCCGGGCACGTGAACCACCCGGTCTTCAGCCCGGACGGGCGGAGCATCGTCGTGACGGCAGATCTTGCCGCGGTGTCTGCTGACCCAATGTCTCTGCCGCTCTTGCTGCATTCACAGAGGCCCTACGGCGACATCTTCACCGTTGATATCGACCCGGATGACATGGAGAAGAACCAGGACGTGGAGGAGTTTGCCCGAGTCACACATAGCAGGTACGAGAACGCCACTCCTGACTGGACCGTGTTCTCGACGCATGATCCGCATGCGCAGTGGAACCTCCTGGTCATGGAGGGCAACTACACCCCGGCGTGCCCGTATGCGCACCATGATGGGGGTGAAAGTTGGCACATGACAGGCCAGATGTGCATCCCGAAAAGGGTCTGTTGATCTTACGCCGCTATGTCGGAATGGCCCAGATAACTGTGCCTTTTGCCCGCTTGGGCTCATACTGTTGCCTGGATTTATTGCTTGAGATGTATTTGTAATTTCTGTTTGGATTGCTGTCTATTTGGGTTGGTGTTGAGGTGATTTGCCCGGACCATTTGCATTATATACATTTCATCTTGCTGTAATATAAGACTTGAGAGTTTTATACGATGATTCTGAATTGAGTAGCCCCTGCTTTTGTTGTGACAAGTTTTGTTACACTTTCATGACACAAGTACATTATTTATCAAAACCTAATGATGATATATTTACACAGAAAGGTTTCGCGGAGGTGATTTGCTACTGTTCGACGCGTTTTTGTCGCAATTTAATGAAAATATGGCACCAATAGGCATGTACACGCGTGTATATGAAAGTGACAAAGATGTTGTTTTTCTTTGAAAAATATTGTGGTAACCAGCCGGTGGAGAGCAGTATCTATGCCTACCTGTACGTTGATAATCTAATCAACTTGATTAGCTAGCTATACATAGAAAAATGAATAATATTATGTCCTTGTGGTACGTGCTAGTATATACGTGCATAGCTAATTAATTAGCCAAGTTGTACAGGAGGAAGATGACCACATATTCGTGCATGTCCATCGATCAGGTCGTGGTGCACCGCGTGCTTAGTCGTGTACATGCGCGTCACAATAACTCAATGACCAGCCGGATAAGTACCAAAGAACAGATAACTATGATCCTAACAAGTACGTACTTATCTGTTCCAAGAAGATCGGCAACAACCAGCAGCTAGCTTGCGCTGCCTCTGCCTATAAATACTACTCCTGCTGACATACTGAGGAAGGGGAAGGAAGGAGGAGCCCGGAGGAGACGCGCCCATCTGGTGGCAGCGACTACACCCGCCGACGGAGGCCACGGCACCCGGCGACGGACCATGCGCTCCGCCTCAGTGTACTCGTAGGCCGCAGATGATGCACCGGTCTTCTTGTGTCTGCCGGCGAGCCCGACGGAGCCTTGGGATACCACACCCTACATCAACAATCAACACGAACATCCTTCTTTGTCAACGGCATGCTTATGTATTTAATCTTCTCACTGTATCGTCTCCCATTTCATCTCTCATTCCAGGTCTAGGGGGAGGCGGCCAAGAAACCCAAGGCACCCAGGGAGGGCGCCCGAGACGGCATCGACAGAAGCAGGCAGATCACGGCCAGGAGGAAACACGCTCATGGTGCAGCGTCGAGGAGATCAAGACGACGCACCCACGACGGCGGCCAGCTCGCCGGGCACCACACACGCCCCTGCTCTGTCTGACCGCGGCGGCAACACGTCCTCCGGCCGGCAAACGCGACGCATCTGCACGCTTTCGTCATCTAGCCCCAGGAGGAGGCAACGAGTACTCGCGTCGACAACCACAAGCACCGCACCAAGGAGGACCGAGGGGAGCCGCACTCGGTGCACTTGCATCCCAAGGCAGCCCTGGACGACGCGCCGACGTTTGCAGCTCCAGTGGTGTCTTCTTCCATGACGCATCCACCACGACGGTGATGAGGCTGCCGGCGAGCATCACGGTGCCAACTCCACCTCGGCGGCGACATCGGAGAGGCCGGCGGTATCTGGTTCGGCGCCATCTCCATCCTACCAGCGGGTGGTCCAACACCAGTTAGGGCACCACGACGACGTCGAGACATGAAGAAAAAGCTGGGATGCCATCTCCACGTGGTCGATGAGACGGTCGCGGCAGCGACGTAGTGCGCGCCACAACAAGGCTCAAGATGGTGGCGACCTGGTGCGCGCCCATGAAGACCGCGACGACAACGATGAATGTCAGCAGTGGTGCACAAGCCGAAGTGAGGGGGCCGTCGTCCAAGGCTGTACCATCATCAACCTTACCGAGGGAAGATTAAAATCACGTCATCTATTTTCTTTAAATGGCATGCGTGCATGCATCATTTTCTCTTTATCTTTCCCTATCTCTCTCATTTCAGCGCATCCGAATCACTATCAAGATGGATGGATAATCAGCGCTCACCCGTGTGCGAACGAAGAAGACGGAGGAGGAGCTGCTCACTGTCTTCACATCTCCATCAACCTCGCCAGTGCCGTCATCATCAATCCCAGTCGACGAGGAAGGCTTCTACATCAACCTGACTTCGCCATTTTCATCAACTTCTCTCCCGGCAAGGGCATCGACTGCCTCGACACGCCACCCGGCTACATTGACATGGCGTCGCCGACTTCATCAGCTCTACATCTGACGAGGATGTCGTCTACATCAGCGCCACTGCTCGTCCATAAGTAGTGGCCATCTTCTTTGATTTTGGGTCTGAGCAATGACGTCATCTACACCGACATATCGTCATTCTTCTATACCAAGTGGAGATCGTTCCTGTAACTGTGACACCCCGAGGTCTACATCGACAAGCTCGTATTGTCGTTATCTTCAAGCAACGCCACTACATGGCGACACACAAGTCTACTCTGACTTCTACATCAACACCCTTCCCCAACATCGTCCAAGCTCCGACGAGGCGAAGCCACTTCACCGACATGTATTTTTTCCGATGAAGCTACCCATATCTTGCCGGGTACCGACGAGGCGAAGGCAAGACACACCATGTCCGACACCGACAAGGCGGACACCACCAGGCCGGGCACCAACGAGGCAAAAGGCCGCCCATCTATCTGAGCTGACAAGGCTAGACATCTGCATCATCGGACGTACCGCTCCACTCTTCTATTCCACCACATCATCTCCATCGTCTACACCGAGCACTTGGAGAAGACGAGACTTGAAGACGACGACCATTGCAGCAGCTTAATCGGAGGTGGTCCGCGGCTTCAGTTCGCGGACGTAATTAAGCGGGAGTTTCCCGAGGCCCCGTGAACCAGAACTTCACAATCGCCCAAGTCATATTGGCCGCGCTAGCAGGCCATGGAGCGCTTAAGTAATGGAAGCTTGTAATTTTGTTTCTCCGATGAGAGATTAATAAAGTGCAAGTTTCTCTATGTTTTATTTGTGTACTTAGTACACTGGCACGCCCGCATGTTTATTACCCCTGGTGCGTAGAGAGATAATAACACGATAACCATTGTTGTTTTATTATTTTTTCTTGTCAAACAGCTACCTTTGACAGGGACGATTTACATCATTCAAATGCTTAGCAACTTGAAATAGTTGTCCACACCTGCTGTGTGGTAAGTCCTACTAGCACCTAGCTCCCTATCTTGCCAATAAAGTGTCTGCTCTCTCAACCGAGATCCAACAACTTCAGCAACACGACCTGACCGGATGGGATGAAGCGCCATCTTTGTACAAAGGGGTTTTCATGATGGTGTTATTCCTAAATACCAGCACAGTGGCCCTCGCAAATGCATTATCATGACTTTTCATACACTGGAAATTTTCGAAAATGTTTATATTATGTAAACGGAAATATTTAGGTTATAATATAGCCACTACAATTTTGTTTTGCTCAGAGAGTATATATAATTGTGGATTACTTCTTTAATCATAAAGCTTGTAGACTTAATGATTACTATTACCAATTCAGAAACACCATATTATCAACCACATGAGCCAGTATTATGTACTCCCTCCGTCCCAAAATAAGTGTCTCAAAGTTGATACAGTTGAGACACCTATTTTGGGACGGAGAGAGTACTATCTCCGTCTCAAACTGTAAGATGTTTTTGAGGCATCCTAAAAAAACATCTTACATTTTGAGACAGAGGGAGTACTTCTGTTAGATATATGACTACAAATATAATAATCAGCATTGGCCACATGACATTCAGTGTAGTTTGACTCATATCAAGGGCTGAATGTTGTTTATGTATAATTATCAAGATATTTCGGTTGACATATCAAAGGTAGGATAACGCTTAGATACACTCAGCATGTGTACTGTGTATAAATATTTTTCAATACAAATTCATATATGCAATGTGTCAGAAAGACTATATTATTGGAAACTTGTTTTGAATACGAATTCATCAGTATATATTTTAAAGTGGTATAGTTCTATATAGTAGAACGGTTCTAACGCGAATTGTGGTGGTTTGGCCGTATAAGGCACGAAACTAAGAGTAGGCAGATGGGCGTCCTCTCACATAATCAGATGAGCGCAAAAGCACGAGAAACTTTTCCGCAATGAAAAATAGATCACGAGGAACTGCGGGAATAATAATTAAGCACATATAGAGCTCCAGATGCGATAACGACTTGGTGCAAACAACAGCAGTCTAGAAATTACAACCAGTACTCCACACCTGACACATTACATACCCATGACACATCTGGCGAGACATCAACTAAGATAGATACCCAAAGCTCTAGCGGAACAGTTTCCACGTACCACGGTTGCTGGGGAAGAGCAGTGCGTTGTCATCACTCACAGTCCAAACAGAAAACACACGATGTAGATCAGGAAATATGCGAGAGGCCCAAACGCGCAGCCACAGAGAGAGCACACGACGGAGATGAGCGTCCCCGCGGCGCCCGGCGCCATCACCGACGGGCTGGAGAAGGCGTAGACGGCCACCACGACAGCCAGGATCACGGCCAAGATCATCGCCGACGAGGTGACGATGCGCCCTGTAAGTGAACGGCGGGAGTCGGAATGGATCGACAGGCAAAGAACGAGGTGCGGAAGGAAAGCGGGATGTCGAACGTACAGTATGACTGGTGGGTTCTTATACAGGCCTCCAGGCCTCCAACGCAGTCTGCACGAGTTAATCGGTCCTCGGCGAGCGATGAAGGATTAATGTTGCCTGTCTTGGGAACTACAGAGGCACGAGTTAATCAGAGCTTCTCGTAGTAATAGGTTTGTCCCGTTGTGAAGTTTAGGGACTTGTGCGCGGTGTTTGACTGAACAAGGATTTAATTAGCACCTTCTTATTGGTTCATAGTGGCAGGAGGCAAGGATCTAGTAGCTTTATATCTCCGTTTGTTTTTGGATTCAAGCTTGGCTACTACTACTACTCTTCTTCACGAGTTGAATCGTGCGGTTCAGATTTCTGAAACTTGAGATTATTTTAGAGGAGAGCAATATTTCGGAAAGTACCGAATCCACGGCCTTTGTTTGATACGGTGGGACGCTCAATTTCTGAAAGTTGGCATTCCAATCTCCCCAAGTCAATGGTTTTGTTTAGATTTGTGAATGCTTATGCTCAAACTTTTAAAATCTTTGTCATAGTACAGTTATTGTATTTTTTGCAGATAAGATGGGGGAATGGAGAAAAGAGTAAATTACAAAAAAAAAAAAATCACATTTGATGCTAAGATATCACGGAACAACCATCTTTGACAAAAATCACAAAAAACTACCAACATTGGGACATGTATGTACTCGTGTTTTGACCGCCCAGGCCCACTTGCCGGATTGGCACGGATACAAGGCTGGTGGCCGACAAACATTCCGGCGTTTCATTTATCGCCCCAGCCGATCCTCCAATTCGACCACTTTTCCCACACTTCAGATTCCATGGTGACTGGTGGTGGAGGCCTTGATGCGTCGTTGTGGTGACGACATATCGGGCCTCAGCCTAACGCATAATCGAGTGACGTGAAACAAATTTTGAGGAAAAAAAGAGGTGCCTCCTTCTATTGGGAAGTTTGTGGGACCCATCATGTTAAACTCTACAAATGAAGTTTTCAATGTAATCAACAAACGAGAAACATCGAAAAAGGACTGCACAGCGAGAGGCCGGCGGTATAGACCCAACAGGTTTGACATGACTGTAAGCAAGCAAATTTCTCTTTATTTATAAAAAAGCCTCCTTCTATTGCTGACATATGGAACCTACCAGTTGAATCCCACGTAAGTCGTTACCTGTCGGTCATAATCATGTACACTCTTTTTTTTGCGGGTGGTAATCATGTACACTCCAGCGATAAGCTACGGTTAGAAATATGCCCTTGAGGCAATTCTACATTTGTTATTATTCTAGTTATAAGATTATAATTAAGTTTATTTTTCGGCACTATAATTGCAATGGTCTTGAATGTGAGACTCGTAGCAAAACCCGAAAATCCATCTCTGCACCCGAGCTCATCTGCACCCACCCCTGACAAAAAAAAAAGTCAAAACAAATACTAGAAAAAAAGCTGTTTTTTGTGCGGTAGACAATTTGATATGTGAGGTCCGTTCCAACTTTCAAATCATTTGGACATCTGAGGAGATCTCAGCAAAAAAGACAAATTGAGGGTCTGTAAAAATGTTTACTGTTCATGTACTATTTTGGCTTGATTTGCCTTTTTTTGCTGAGAGCTGCTCAGATGTCCAAATGACTTGAAAGTTGGAGCGGTCCTCACGCATCAAATTGTCTACCGCATAATTTTTTTTGGTATTTTTTGATTTTGTTTGAATTTTTTACGAATTTCTTTCTAACCAGGTGCAGATGAGCCTAGACACCGAAACGCCATGCTCAGGAAAACCTTTCTTTTCTTCTTGAGGAGGAAAACCTGTTTGCATGTCTAAAAAGATAAACATAAATCATATCCCTGCTGAAGCCTCCGAACTAGCTCATGTATTCTTAATGATTCTGTTTTGCTAACCATGGGCACTGTTATTGTAACAAGTCTGACAATAATGAGGAATATATTGTTAGGATAACAATGGCGTTGGATGGACCCAACTTATGAAATATTACAAGATCAGGTCGCCAATATGGTGTCAGTACTTTCATATATAATGTTGCTTATTTGCATCCTTGACCATGAGGATATCATATACTCAGATATAAAATGGTTACTTCGGGGTTGCCAAACATCACTTCGTAACTGGGTGATCATAAAGGTAACTTTTAGGTATATCTGAAAGTATGTTGTGGTGTTCGATACAAGAGTGAGACAATGCAGTGGTGGATCCAGGAATTTAACATTGGGTGTTCGAAAAAATCACCCTAACATAGGAGCCAATTGGTTCACAGCAATACAATCAGAAGCTATATCTCTATAAATCCAAACATAAGCTTTTTTTTGCAGTATTAGGACAGTGACAAAATGGAAGTGGAATTGTACGTATGACAAGGATAATGAAATTATCCGGCTAGGACAGCTATTTCAGATTGTACATATGACAACAGGACCTTAGGCAAATGAAATCAATCAGGTTGAATTGTAAGTAGGGAGATCGAGGTTTCAGATTAGAACTTTCGAATATCCTGCAGCATCCCGTCGCTCATCCCCACCGGTTATTGGCGGGCATGACACTGCACGGCTTGCCCACTGGCTCCATCCCGTCGGGTTCCGGTGCCGGCGGCTTCGTAGAGCTCTCCTCGTCTGGCTCACCATCGGCACAGAGAGCCGCACCGCCACCTCGTTCGGCTCTGGTGGAGGATTTGGACTGATTGTTTCATGTCTGCGTAGTCTCTCTCGTGCGTGTGGGCTGAGTAGCCAGAAGAGGCAGCGAAGTGGCTACCTGCAAGTTGCTGCTGAGCTACTTGGCCTGCTGGCCACAAGTGGGCTGCTGCTGTGTTGCGTCGTCTCTAATGCATGTATGTATTTTTGTCGTATGGCTATATATATGAATGTTTTCGTAGGAATTTTTGGGTGAACATCTGTACACCCCATGCCCCATGGTGGATCTGCCCCTGAGACCATGTGTAGATCACTAGACCGCAGTGAAAAATATCCGGAAGTACCTTAACAGGACAGAAGACATGTTTCTATTTATGTAGGGAGTTATTTACCCAAAACCACCACACTTGGGGTTAGGGTAACAGTTCAGTACCAGATTTGAGCCATGTCACAAAAAGCCACCAGTTTTGAGACTAATCAGTAACGCGGAGCACTGACTGGCTGATTTAGCCGCGGAAAGAGCGAAACCGACAGGTGGGTCCCACCTGTTGGGTCGACGTGGCGTGGGCTGACGGACGACGTTAGACGGAGGGTGACGGCCGTTTTTCTGCCCGCATATTAGGTGGCCCGCGCGGGTCGCTAGTCGGGCCAGACCACACCGCCCGCTCTGTCTCGACCTCGACGACCGCCGACACCGCCACCGTCGTCTCGCCGCCGTCCGCCGCTCCGCCATGGTTTCTTGGAGCGAGGGGTCAAGCTCTTATTCGGACGATGACTCAGTGACTAGCCAGGTACGTTCATTTGGGGATTCCAATATTTAGGGTTAGGGTTTTTCAGTTGGGGATTTGTTACCAGCTTGCTGATTTGTTCAATCTATTGGTTTTTTTAGCTTCCTAGGACTATCCCATGCTATGAATGGAGTGGCATTGCTCATGAGCTCTCCTCTTGATGTCTGCATCGGGAGCCTTGCCTGAGGCTAGTTGCATTTGATTCTACGGACACTGGCCGATGTTTTCTTGCTTGTGCTGAGGAGAAGGTATGTTGCTTAGCAATGTAATTAGTTAGTTTATGCTCCATTCAGTTGCCACAAGGAAA
Organism: Aegilops bicornis; assembly: GCA_021605145.1. Lineage (NCBI taxonomy): Eukaryota > Viridiplantae > Streptophyta > Magnoliopsida > Poales > Poaceae > Aegilops > Aegilops bicornis. The sequence goes on along the minus strand of CM038674.1, from coordinate 60,973,068 downwards.
TTATGCTCTGCTTAGTAGTTCAAAGAATTGTCACTACCTACAGTTGGAGATAATTTTGTGGTTATGCTCTGACAGTAGGAAATGCTGCCCTGCCAGTAGGAAATGATGCTTAGGCAGTAGTGTAATTTGGTCCAAATAATTTAGTATTGTACAAAACTGTAAAATGCCAGTAGGAAATTATGCTCTATCGAATAATTTGGTGGAAATAATATAGTTGTTGTTATTATTATTGACAACATATATTTAGCCTATAATTGTTGACAATAATTTCTTATTGACAACACATATTAATTTAAGCTTTCATAATTGTTTCTTATTGAGAACATCTCTATTGAACTATGATTGGCAATTTTTTTTGAACTTTAGGCAGAACTAAAGTGCAATTATCTGGAGTGGATAGACCCTGAGTGGTCAGTGGGTTTGCAGTTCTGCCTAACTGAATTATGGAGCATGTATGACAAAGAAAAGAAGGACAGACCGAGAGATAATGTTGAGCTTGCTGAGAAAAATTTCAAAGTAGTTGGAGAAAAGAGGAAGATGGAGGAAGAGCTGAGATTTTTCAAACTTGATTTTGCAAAAATGGTGGCTGACAAGTAGGAGGCTATTACTCAGCTGGGCAATGCTAGGTTGGCTCTCAATGATCCGAAAGAGGAGATGGAGAAGAAGTTGGCAGACCATGGTTGCACAAATCTACATCAGTTGCTCAGGGCAAAGGCAGAGAAGGAGAGGGACAAGCTTGTGCTAGAGAGAGACCAAGTGGTCATAGAGAGAGACCAACTAAAGGAAGAGAAGAAAAAGCTGGAGTACATCATTTCTGACTTGCTGAAACAGAAGCATGGCTACAAGGACAATATCAAGAAGTTGAAGGAGATCTGTGATGAATTTTAATTATGTAATGTGGTATTGAACTACTGTAGTTGTGCTATGTTGCACTGAATTATCCAGTTTATCTCCAAGTCTAGAATTTGAACTTATGGCATGAATGTGAACTGAATTTGTACTGTTGTAATGGTTTAATTTGTACTGAATTATCTAGTTTATCTCCAAGTCTAAAGTTTGAACTTATTGCATGAATTTGAACTGAATTTGCAGCACTGTCTTTTGTATTATATTTATATCAGGTGAAGCTGGTGTGAAAATCAAATTGTTGTGCACAGAATATGATCATATACTAGCAAGTTATGGCATGATTATACCAGGAACTTATGGCATGATTATTGTGCACATAATGTGATGATCGGGCAAACAACATAGCAGTAGACAGTAAATATATTGCATGATTATTGTGCACAGAATGTTATGATCAGGCAAGTTGTAGATAGCAGTGCAAGCACAGAATTATAGATAGATAGATATATCCAAGCCAACATAGCAGTACACAAGAATTATAGATAGCAGTTCCTCATAGCATAAAACCAACGTCCATACATAGGTTCAACATAGCAGGCAGTAGTTCTTAGTGCCATACATAGGTTCAACAGAAGTACATAAGTTCAATATTTAATCTTCACATAGATAAAATGCTCTAGTGCCTGATGGAGCACACATGCACTTGGATACATAGTCAAACAAGAACTCTCAGTAGTTCCCACTGGCATAGAAGTACCCCTCCATCCTTTTGCTCATGTATTTTGTCCTTTTGGCCTATTTCCTGTTGGCTGGCTAGTTGAAGCTTCTGCAGTAGTTCTTGGAGGATTGAAGCTTCTTGCACCTATTTTTGCACCTTTTCTTGCAGCAGCAGTACCAGCACCAGAAGGAGAAGAATTTGCAGCTCTAGCAGATGTACCAGCAGCTCTAGCAGATGTACCAACAGCTCTAGTAGAGTTACCCCTTGAAGCAGCAGCAGTTGAACCCCTTGAAGAAGATGTAGAGCTTGCACCCCTAGGAGTTGTTGTACCAGATGCTGAGCTTCCACCTTGCTGCCATGCAGGGGCTGTCCTGTTTTCCTGCAATTATTTTTGTGGGATAAATTTTAGTCATACTTAATTAATGATGAGACAGACAAGGAAGTGAAAAAGAACATACCATGTGCTTGGTCTTCCTAATTTGCAGATCAGGCCTCAATGGCTTTCCACAACTTGTGTATTTGTGGCCCTGCAACTTGCAGTTACTACAAGTTATAGTAGCCATCCTTGATGTTTGCTTAGCTTGAGGAGGCTCAAACCTTCCTTTCTTCCTTTTCTCTTCTGCTGGTCCCTTCTTGTCTTCTTTGAACTAAGGTGGATAAATATCAGGAGTAGCATTTTCACTCAAGAATCAGGGCCAGGAACTGGGTAAATTATAGGCTTGTATGACTCCACGTACATAGCCTTTTTGAAGAACACATGTACATGGTCCTCTGGTAGCTGTTTAGACCTGTATATGGCAGAACAAGGTTGCAAGGAATTCCACTTATGTCCCATTTCTTACAGCCACATGTTTTTAGGTTTGTGTCAACAGAATAGGTCTTGTCCCCACTAGACACTTGGAAAAGACCTTGTCCAGTTATCAATGATTTGCAGTCCCTTGCAAATTTCTTGTTCATCTCTAACTTCTCAGCATAGGTTGGTGCAATTTCCCATCTTGAAACCTGTCCACCCTCTCTCTTTTATTGATACCTTACAAGAAATTTGTCCTTGATCCCATTGATCATAGTGACAATTGGCTTGTTCCTTACATCATGTATGTACTTATTAAAAACTTCACTTAAGTTATTGACCACTAGATCAGTTTTGTAGTTAGTATCCATTGCATGTCTTGACCAAGCTTTGGGAGGAATCCTTGACATCCACTCCCAGGCAGCCTTGCACTCAGCCTTCATGCTCTCCATTGCCAATTGAAAGTCATGTTCAGTGTAGGCATATGCAGTTGCATCCATGCATTTCTTCAGGTCTTGTCCTCTGAATCCTGCTCTCTGAAAGTTGGCATAAATGTTCCTCAAGCAGTACCTATGAGGGCAGCTTGGAAAGATTGTTGTGACTACATTCAATAGACCCTGCAAAGAATTTTAAACTAATTTTACATTATAGAAATATTTAATTCAATTTAATTTTTCTACTATTAATTTGATTTAATTCAATTTAGTTGTGCTACTATTAATATTGATAACAACAAGCCTATGTTGACCTATGTTGACCCAAGAGGGTCACCCTAGGCTATCTTGACCTAAGTGTCGACAAGACGCGTTACCACTCGATACATACCAACTAGGGTAGATGTGGTTGCTCTTGGCTATGTTGACCCAAAAGGGTCATCCTAGGCTACCTTGACCAAAGTGTCGACAAGACGCGTTACCACTCGACGCTTACCAACTAGGGTAGATGGGTTCAATGAAAGGGTTCTCATGGCTATGTTGACCCAAAAGGGTCACCCTAGGCTACCTTGACCAATGTGTCGACAAGACGCGTTACCACTTGACACATACCAACTAGGATTCAATTAAATGTACTAATTAATGAACTAAGTTAACTAAATGCACAACAAAATAATGAACTAAGTTAGCTAAATGCACAAAAAATTAATGAACTAAGTTAACTAAATGCAGAACAAATTAATGAACTTAGTTAGCTAAATGTAGAACGAATTAATGAACTAAGTTAACTAAATGCAGAACAAATTAATGAACTAAGTTAACTAAATGGAGAACAAATTAATGAACTTAGTTAACTAAATGCACAACAAAATAATGAACTAAGTTAACTAAATGCACAACAAAATAATGAACTAAGTTAACTAAATGCAGAACAAATAAATGAACTTAGTTAACTAAATGCAGAACAAATTAATGAACTAAGTTAATTAAATGCACAACAAAATAATGAACTAAGTTAACTAAATGCACAACAAAATAATGAACTAAGTTAACTAAATGCATAACAAATAAAAGAATTAATTACTAAATTAGGAATAAGTTAAGATCAAAATAAACTCACCTTCTGTCTATCAGACATGAATGTGTACTTCCCAAATTTTCCCTCTTTAGTCCCTCCTAGGGCATACTTGAGTTGAGTCAAAAACCAAGACCAATTTGGTGTGTCTTCACCTCCAACCACTCCAAATGCTATGGGGTACATATTGTTGTTTGCATCCCTTCTAGTAGCAGCTAGTATTTGTGCCCCACTAGTAAACTTCATGAAACAACCATCTAGGCCTATGAATGGCCTGCATCCATTCAAAAATCCCTCAACACATGCATTCAAACAGAAAAAAGACCATGAAACCTTGGTCCTGCAGTTGGATTTTCTCTTGTTTTTTCACTCACAGTACTGACAATGCATCTTGATCCAGGATTTGTAGCTTTCACAAGTCTCCAAATAATCTCTGAGGCTCTTGTATTGCCTCTTGTGATCTCCAAGCACAATCTCCTTTGGTTTCCTCTTTGCTCTCCATGCCATCATCTTGGGCACCTTAACACCAAACTGCCTCTTTACCTTGTCAACTATAGCAGGTACAATAGTGTTGGGGTCTGATATGATAGTTTCAAGCATTTTGTTACCAAGCCACTTTGAGCTAATCCTTGTCTTCTCAAATTGGGTGGGACATGTGTGCTCCAATATCATATTAATGCGGAAAGTGGGCTCATTACTGATCTTTGATGCAACCATGTGGAACTGGCAGCCCTCTCCATCACAACACACTCTATTATCCTATCAGTGCAGTTTCTGTGATATTTGTATCTTCTAAGTTGTTTCACATGCAAATTCACAAGAGCCTCTCTAAATTGGTACACATCTCTGAAACAAAGCATGAGATGGAATTGCTGATGCAGCCTGTCCTCATCATACCATACCCTGGGTGGTCTTTTCTTAGCTCTGCTCCTTCTACTAGAAGGGATTATAAAGGACATTGGTTCATTGCCATCATCATCAACTTCAAAGCATGTATCATCCTCTTCTGAATATGGATACCAGCCCTCATTCATGCTTCTGTTAGCACTAGAGTGGGACCTACTTGTAGGCCCAAGCCTCTTTATCTTCTTCTCAATAGGCTCAGGAACTGCAATCTCTTGACAGTCATCATCCTCTTCCTCCAAGTCTATGTCATATAAATCTTCAGGGTCTGTGTCCCCTTCACAGTGTGTACTGCTCATGTATTGAGCTCTCTTCCTCTTAATGTCAGAAATTGTTTCTTTCAGATCATTGTCCATTGTCCTCCTTTGTTCTTCTTCTCTGGCTACATGATACGTCTCCAACGTATCTATAATTTATGAAGTATTCGTGCCATGTTTACATAAATTTATATGGTTTTGGTATGATTTGATGGAACTAACCCGGACTGACGCTGTTTTAAGCAGAACTACCATGGTGTTTTTTTGCAGAAATGAAAGTTCTCCAAACACCGAAAACTTTTTGTGGATTTTTTATGGACCAGAAGAGAACGAATGGGCCAGAGCAGCACCTGGGGGGTGCCCTGAGGGGGGCACAACCCACCAGGGCACGCCTGGGCCCCCAGGCACGCCTCTGTGGGTTGTGCCCACCTTGGTGGCCTCCCGTACCCCTTCTTCGCCCTATAAATTCCCAAATATTCCGAAAACCCTTAGGGATACCCTAGATCAGAAGTTTCGCTGCCGCAAGGCTCTGTAGCCACCAAAAACCAATCTAGACCCCGTTCGGGCCCCCTGCCGGAGGGGGGAATCATCTCCGGTGGCCATCTTCATCATCCCGGGGGCCACCATGATGAGGAGGGAGTAGTCCACCATCGGGGCTGAGGGTTTTTACAAGTAGCTATGTGTTTAATCTCTCTCTCTCTCGCGCGATCTTGAGATGTCACAATCTTGATGTATCATGGGCTTTGTTAACATAGATGGATCATATGATGTTTCTCCCCTCTCTACTCTTGTTGTGATGAATTGAGTCTTTACCCTTTGAATTTTTGTCTTGTCGGATTGAATGTTCAGATCTGAGAACACATGATATATGTCTTGCATATGAATACTCGTGGTGACAATAGGGTACTATTTTGATTCACTTGTTATGTGTTATGGCACCCAACTTGCGGATTCCCGCGGTGACTTTGGGGTAATCTATGCATAGAAGTTGATGCACGTTCTTATTATCTTTTCTCCGATAGAAACTTTGGGGTCCCCATGTAGTTCTTTGGTGTGGATTAAGTATTATGAATCTGAAATTGTTGGATACATATCATATAATTAACTCACGGGTACTCGCGGTGTCATTAGAGTTGGTTGATATGCATCATATGGTGTTATTTTAGTATGAACTCTTGATTAGATCGATCGGAAAGAATAGCTTGATGTTATTTTAGTACGAACTCTATGATAGATTGATCGGAAGGAATAGCTTTGAGGTGGTTTCGTACCCTACAAACAATTTCTATCTTTTGTTCTCCGCTAATAGGAACTCGGGAGTGATTCTTTATTGCACTTTCAGGGATAATCATATGATCCAACTATGTTAGGATTGTTAAGAGATTGCACTAGTGAAAGTATGCACCCTAGGCCTCATTTTCCATCATTGCAATACCGTTTGTGCTCCGTTTTACAATTTACTACCTTGCTGTTTTTTATTGTTTGCACTACAAAAAAATCTACTATCATTACTACACTTTTATCACCATCTCTTCGCCGAACTAGTGCACCTATACAATTACCATTGTATTTGGTGTGTTGGGGACACAAGAGACTTTTTGTTATTTGGTTGCAGGGTTGTTTGAGATAGACCATCTTCATCCTACGCCTCCCACGGATTGATAAACCTTAGGTCATCCACTTGAGGGAAATTGCTACTATCCTACAAAATTCTGCGCTTGGAGGCCCAACACGAGTATACAAGAACAAGTTGCGTAGTAGACATCACTACACTATCTTCTTCTTTATACTCCATGGAATCTAATTCTTCTTCTTTTGCATCTGGGAGGTCTACATGAGCTACAAAGTCTTCATCAAATACTGAGTCATCATCTTCATCATATGTGTCCTCATTTGCTGCATGCTCCTCCTCATCTGTATCAAACTGGAAATCTACATAATTAACACTAACTTGAGTGTTAACTATGCATTACATTATTTTCCTGCTCTGCATCTACCATCTCTGGCTCAACTGGGTGATTTTGTGTCCCAAGAAGTAACTGACATGGTGGAGGAACTACTTCTATTGGCATATAGTTCACACTTTCTTGTGTACCAACAAAATATGATGAGCCAACATAATCATCTACTGTTTTGTGTACAAACACCTGACTCATTAATAGCAAATACAACAGGTTGGTCCACTGTTAAATCTACAATTGTTTCAGCTGGGTCCACTTCTTCATGTTCTGCATTTTTGTTAACTGGTGCTTGCTTTATATCTAACTTCCCCTCTTTAACATACAAACACAATGTCTGACTGGTTTTAAATTGCTTTATAATTTCATCCACTTCAGTGTTGTTTCTGATGACAGTAATCTCTTGCAGCCCTGTGCCATCCTTCCTCAAGTAGCAAATATTGTCATCACTTCCATATCCATTTCTGACCATCACATTAAGCAAACTACCATAACCGATGTCTCTCTCATACATCTTCACAAGGGCATATTTTTGGCAGCATCTTTAGAAGGAAACTGAAAATATAATGACCATGGCTCCTCAGGCCTACCGAAGACAAAACAAAATAAGACTCACAAAATAACAACATTTTCAGTATAGTGGCACAATAAAAACTATGACATATTCACAGATAAAACAAAGTAACAACAATAAGATCTATGACATAAGAGCAACAGATGCAGTAAAAACTATGATACATTAAATAATTCAGAATAAAAACAAAGAAAAACTGCATTTTCATCCTAACCCTAGATATTATATTGCTACAATCAACTAGGCAGCATAGCTAGAACTAACCCTAGGTATCCTAACTAAGCAGTATTGCTAGAACCCTAACCCTAGGTTTTTTGTACTGAGATTTACCTGGGTGGAGGTGGATGCAAGGGGGGGGGGTACTTCCTCCCCCAACGAACCAGCCGCCGCCGATGCCTTCTCTGCCTCCGTAGCAGCCTTCTATGCCTCCTCCGCATACTGGGATGGCGGCGATAGGACAACTTTTCCCCAAGCCGTCGTTGAGTCTGAATCGCCATCGGGATTGGGGCCCAACTTACCAACGGGGTCGCATTGCAGGCGGCGGCCACCGGAAGAACGGCCACCGCCGTCGAGACCTTCTCCGCCATCGCTGCCGTCGGAGCTGGTCGCCATGAGTAGAGCAGGAGGAACGCGCGGGAGGAAACTAAATCGGGGATTGGAGGACGAAACAGCGGGCGCATGACCTAATACACGGGCAGCGAAATGGCCGTCACCCTTCGTCTAACGTCGTCCGTCAGCCCGCACCATGTCGACCTGACAGGTGGGACCCACCTGTTGGTATTGCTGTTTCTGTGGCTAAATCAGCTAGTCAGTGCTCTGCGTTACTGATTAGTCTCAAAACTGGTGGCTTTTTGTGACATGGCTCAAATCTGATACCGACCTCTTACCCTAGCCCCAAGTGTGGTGGTTTTGGGTAAATAACTCTTACGTAGGGGATGAAGAGCTTTTGTAAGAGGTGACACCGTTGGAAGCTTCACCACAAATCCGGACGATTTAAATCGCAGTCAAGCTTTGTGTGTATGCATGTTAAACGATGGTGAAAGTTCCAAGCAGAGCACTCTTGTGGATTCTACAACAGAGACAAGAGTATAACTTCTTCAGAAGCGGCGAATGAGGGTTATTGCTTTAAGAAGTTAGTCACGGAGCTTGATGTGATCTAAGCACGCTGGATCCTATGGAGCTCTACTGTGATAATAGTGCAACATACCTAAGGCAAAGGAGCCAATGTCGCACTAGAAATCCGAACATATACTACTCAAGTATCACCTACTTTGAGATTGGTGAAACATGAATGTGTAGACATATGCAACATACACATGGAGCAAAATGAGTCAGATATGTTGACGAAGTATCTACCACAATCAAAGCATGAGCAACACTAGAATGTTATAATTGTTAGGAGCTTAGAGAATCTACAACCGGACTTGGCAGATCCGCCCCCTATACACCCGTCGGCTATAAAAGATCATGCATATAAGAGATCAAAGAAATTCAAATAACTTTCATGGATATAAAAAGAAATAACTGATCATAAACTCGAAGTTCATCGGATCCCAACAAACACGCTGCAAAAAGATTTACATCATATGGATCTCCAAGAGACCATTGTATTGAGAATTCAGCGAGAGAGAGAAAGCCATCTAGCTATTAACTATGGACCCGAAGGTCTACAAAGAACTACTCACGCATCATCGGAGAGGCACCAATGGAAGTGGTGAACCCCTCCGTGATGGTGTCTAGATTGGATCTGGTGGTTCTGGACTCTGCGGCGGCTGGATGAATATTTCATCGACTCCACTAGGGTTTCTAGAATATTGGTGGTATTTATAGAGCAAAGAGGCGGTCCGGGGGAACCAAAGGTGGGCACAATCCACCAGGGCGCGCTTGGGCATCCTGGCACACCCTGGTGGGTTGTCCCCTCCTCGAGACTCCCCCCAGGTGCAACCAGGGCCCAACTTCTTCCTTTTGGTCCATAAAAAATCATCGTAAAGTTTCATGGCATTTGGACTCCGTCTGATATTGATTTCCTGTGATGTAAAAAACATGCAGAAAATAGCAACTGGCACTTGGCACTATGTCAATAGGTTAGTACCAAAAAATGATATAAAATGACTATAAAATGATTATATAACATCCAAGATTGATAATAAATCAGCATGGAATAATAAAAAATTATAGATACGTTAAGTGTCAAAAAAATTATGGATACGTTGGAGACGTATCATAAGCTAACGAATGGGTCTTGTCCATCACATCATTCTCTAATGATGTGATCCCGTTCATCAAATGACAACACATGTCTATGTTCAGGAAACATAACCATCTTTGATTAACGAGCTAGTCAAGTAGAGGCATACTAGGGACACTTTGTTTTGTCTATGTATTCACACATGTACTAAGTTTCCGGTTAATAAAATAATAAACATTTATCACGATATAAGGAAGTATAAATAACAACTTTATTATTGCCTCTACATATTTCCTTCAGTCTCCCACTTGCACTAGAGTCAATAATCTAGTTCACATCAACATGTGATTTAACACCAATAGTTCACATCTGTATGTGATTAACACCCATAGTTCACGTCGCCATGTGACCAACAACCAAAGGGTTTACTAGAGCTAGTCAATAATCTAGTTCACATCGCTATGTGATTAACACCCAAAGAGTACTAAGGTGTGATCATGTTTTGCTTGTGAGAGAAGTTTAGTCAACGGGTATGCTAAATTCATATTCGTATGTATTTTGCAAATTTTCTATGTCTACAATGCTCTGCATGGAGCTACTCTAGCTAATTGCTCCCACTTTCAATATGTATCCAGATTGAGACTCAGAGTCATCTGGATTGGTGTAAAGCTTATATCAACGTAACTCTTTACGACGAACTCTTTATCACCTCCATAACTAAGGAATACTTCCTTAGTCCTCTTAGGTAACTAAGATAACTTTGACCGATATACAGTGATCCACTCCTGGATCACTATCGTACCCCCTTGCCAAACTCATAGCAAGGCACACAACTGGTTTGGTACATAGTATGGCATACTTTATAGAACCTATGACAGAGGCATAGGGAATGACTTTCATTCTCTTTCTATCTTCTGCCGTGGTCGGGCTTTGAGTCTTACTCAACTTTACACCTTGTAATACAGGCAAGAACTCCTTCTTTGACTGATCCATTTTGAACTTTTTCAAAATCTTGTCAAGGTATGTACTAATTGAAAAACCTTATCAAGCGTCTTGATCTATCTCTCTAGATCTTGATGCCCAATATGTAAGCAGCTTCACCGGTGTCTTTCTTTGAAAATCTCCTTTCAAACACTCCTTTATGCTTTCCAGAAAATTCTACATCATTTCCGATCAACAATATGTCATTCACATATACTTATCAGAAAGGTTGTAGTGCTCCCACTCACTTTCTTGTAAATACAGGCTTCACCTTGAAGTGCAGATAAAACTATATGCTTTGATCAACTCATCAAAGCATATATTCCAACTCCGAGATGCTTGCACCGGTCCATAGATGGATCGATGGAGCTTGCACACCTTTTTAGTACCTTTAGGATCGACAAAACCTTCTGGTTGCATCATATACAACTCTTTTTTTAAGAAATACTACAAGAACGCCCGTGCATTGCAATGGGGCCACATTAACTTTAAGAGTTCAACATTACGACATTGGCGACCTTTTTTACCATCAAATCCTCACACACACACTCTCTCCCCCGCTCTCTTCCTCACTCTCTCTAACACACACACACACACATAGCCTATTCTCCCCGCCAATAAGACTTACTCAATTGGCAATAATGCGTGGACTTGTGGTGAGCTTGGCTGAACTAATGGATAGTGTGATATATTCCCCAATCATTTAACAATGAAATTTCAGAAATGGGAAGATTATGTAACACCTCAAGTCATTAGCTACAGTGACCTCCCCCTAATGATGCCATGTCATCAGGCTTGCTAAGCCAAACTGCCACTTGATAAAAATCAAAGCCCAATTCAAATTTAAAATAAAGTCAAATAAATTATTTCAAAACAGTAAAACTAAAATGTTCACCATATTCTATAAATTCCACTTTGATCTTTGACATGTTGAGCCCAACATTATTTGACCCAAAAATTAAATCTTGTCAAATTAATAAGAGGTCCAACAGTAGTTAAAATAACCAATTAAATATAAACCTAATTTTATGTATTTCCTTTTGGCCCCAAACTTTTTGTGCCACCTAAAAATATTGGGCTCGAATTGTGTGCATAGTTTCACAATTAACAAAATCCATTTAGTTGATATAAGAATAAATAGAAAATGGTGTTAAAAAGGAGAAACGGATTAGAATACATTAAAAACCAAAAGGACGATGAAAAGGGGGATTCCCCCTACCCCCCCGGGCCTTGCCACCGAACCGGCCCAGTGGTCCAGTCCCCACACGGTCGTCTTCTCTTGTTCCCCGAGCCCGTCGCTACAGAGCTGGGCTCCCGCCCGATGATACGTCTCCAACGTATCTATAATTTTTGATTGCTCCATGCTATTTTACCTATTGTTTTGGACTATAATGGGCTTTATTTTCCACTTCTATATTATTTTTGGGACTAACCTATTAACCGGAGGCCGAGGCCAGAATTGCTGTTTTTTGCCTTTTTCGATGTTTGAAGAAAGCAGAATATCAAACGGAGTCCAAACGGAATAAAACCTTCGAAACGTGATTTTCTCACCGAACGTGATCCAGAGACTTGGACCCTCACGCCAAGGAACCAGAGAGGCGGTCACGAGGTGGGGCGCCTGCGCGCCGCCTCGTGGGCCCCCTATTGCTCCACCGACGCATTCTTCCTCCTATATATACCTCACGCATTCCACATGATCACAACAGAGCCAAAAACCTAATTCCACCGCCGCAACTTCCTGTATCCACGAGATCCCATCTTGGGGCCTGTTCGAGCTCATGAGGGGGCATCCACCACGGAGGGCTTCTACATCAACACCATAGCCTCTCCGATGAAGTGTGAGTAGCTTACTTGACCTTCGGGTCCATAGCTAGTAGCTAGATGGCTTCTTCTCTCTTTTTGGATCTCAATACAATGTTCTCCCCTCTCTCGTGGAGATCTATTCGATGTAATCTTCTTTTTGCGGTGTGTTTGTTGAGACCGATGAATTGTGGGTTTATGATCCAGCTTATCTATGAATAATATTTGAATCTTCTCTGAATTCTTTTATGTATGATTATTGAGTTATCTTTGCAAGTCTCTTCGAATTATCCGTTTGGTTTGGCCAACTAGATTGGTAGTTCTTGCAATGGGAGAAGTGCATGGCTTTGGGTTCAATCTTGCGATGTCCTTACCCGGATGTAAAGGGTTGCAAGGCACGTATTGTATTGTTGCCATCGAGGATAACAAGATGGGGTATTTATCATATTGCATGAATTTATTCCTCTACATCATGTCATCTTGCTTAAGGCATTACTTTGTTTTTAACTTAATACTCTAGGCATGTCTTTGGATAGCGGTCGATGAGTGGAGTAATAGTAGTAGATGCAGAATCGTTTCGGTCTACTTGTCTCGGACGTGATGCCTATATACATGATCATACCTAGATATACTCATAACTATGCTCAATTCTGTCAATTGCTCAACAGTAATTTGTTGACCCACTATAGAATATTTATGCTCTTGAGAGAAGCCACTAGTGAAACCTATGCCCCCCGGGTCTATTCTCATCATATCAATCTCCATCACTTTTATACTTGCTTTGTTTTACTTTGCCTTTTACTTTTCACTTTGCATCTTTATACCAAAAATACCAAAAATATTATCTCTATCAGATCTCACTCTCGTAAGTGACCGTGAAGGGATTGACAACCCCTAATCGCGTTGGTTGCGTAGTAGCTATCGTTTGTGCAGGTATGAGGGACTTGTGCGTGGCCTCCTACTGGATTGATACCTTGGTTCTCAAAACTGAGGGAAATACTTACGCCATCTTGTGCTGCATCATCCTCTCCTCTTCGGGAAAACAAACGCAAGCTCAAGACGTAGCAAGAAGGATTTACGGCGCCGTTGCGGGAGTCTACATAAAAGTCAACATACCAAGTACCCATCACAATCCCTATCTCTCGCATTACATTATTTGCCATTTGCCTCTCGTTTTCCTCTCCCCCACTTCACCCTTGCCGTTTTATTCACCCTCTCTTTCCCAATCTCCTCCTCTTTTTCGCATTGCCTTTTGTTTGCTCGTGTGTTGGATTGCTTGTCTGTCGCAATGGCTCAAGATGCTACCAAATTGTGTGACTTCACCAATACCAATAATAATGATTTCTTTAGCACTCCGATTGCTCCTCTTGCCAATACTGAATCTTGTGAAATCAATACTGCTTTGTTGAATCTTGTTATGAAAGATCAATTCACCAGCCTTCCTAGTGAAGATGCCGCTACTCATCTGAATAGCTTCGTTGATTTATGTGATATGCAAAAGAAAAAAGATGTCGATAATGATGTCGTTAAATTGAAGCTTTTTCCTTTTTCACTTAGAGATCGTGCTAAAGCGTGGTTTTCATCTTTGCCTAAAAATAGTATTGATTCTTGGAACCAGTGCAAAGATGCTTTTATCTCTAAGTATTTTCCTCCCGCTAAGATTATCTCTCTTAGAAACGATATTATGAATTTTAAGCAACTTGATCATGAACATGTTGCACAAGCTTGGGAGAGAATGAAATTAATGATACGTAATTGTCCTACTCATGGTTTGAACTTATGGATGATTATACAAAAAAATTATGCCGGATTGAATTTTGCTTCTAGAAATCTTTTAGATTCGGCCGCGGGAGGCACTTTTATGGAAATCACTTTAGGAGATGCTACTAAACTCCTAGACAATATTATGGTTAATTATTCTTAATGGCATACTGAAAGATCTACTAATAAAAAAATGCATGCGATAGAAGAAACCAATGTCTTGATTGGAAAGATGGATGAACTTATGAAATTATTTGCTACTAAGAGTGTTTCTTCTGATCCTATTGATATGCCTTTGTCTACTTTGATTGAGAATAATTATGAATCTATGGATGTGAATTTTGTTGGTAGGAATAATTTTGGTAACAACGCGTATAGAGGGAATTTTAATCCTAGGCCTTATCCTAGTAATCCTTCTAATAATTATGGAAATTCCTACAACAACTCTTATGGAAATTTTAATAAGATGCCCTCTGAATTTGACAATAGTGTTAAAGAGTTTATGAATTCACAAAATAATTTTAATGCTTTGCTTGAAGAGAAATTGCTTAAAGTTGATGATTTGGCTAGGAACGTTGACATAATTTCTCTTGAGGTTGATTCTTTAAAGCTTAGATCTATTCCTCCTAAACATGATACCAATGAGTCTCTCAAAGCTATGAGAATTTCCATTGATGAGTGCAAAGAAAGAACCGCTAGGATGCGTGCTTCCAAAGATGCCTTTATTAAAGCGTGTTCTTCTAATTCCTATGATAATCAAGATGAAGATCAAAAAGCTATTGATGTGTCCCATATTAAATCTTTGTTTTGCAATATGAATCTTGATGAAACTGAATATGATCTTCCTTTACCTAGAAGGCGTTCTAAGAATTCGGAGTTTTTAGATCTTGATGATGAAATTGATAAAAGTGGGATTGAAAGAAATAAAAATCTAGATGTTGCTAAACCCACTATATTGGATCTCAAGGACTTTAATTATGAAAATTGCTCTTTAATTGATTGTATTTCCTTGTTGCAAACCGTGCTAAATTCTCCTCATGCTTATAGTCAAAATAAGGCCTTTACCGAACACATTGTTGATGCCTTGATGCAATCTTATGAAGAAAAACTTGAGTTGAAAGATTCTATCCCTAGGAAGCTCTATGATGAGTGGGAACCTACCATTAAAATCAAAATTAAAGATTATGAGTTTCAAGCTTTGTGTGATTTGGGTGCTAGTGTCTCTACTATTCCCAAAACTTTGTGTGAGTTGCTAGATTTCCGTGACTTTGATGATTGCTCGCTAAACTTGCATCTTGTGGATTCCACTATTAAAAAGCCTATGGGAAGAATTAATGATGTTCTTATTGTTGCAAATAGGAATTATGTGCCCGTAGATTTTATCGTTCTTGATATAGATTGCAATCCTTCATGTCCTATTATTCTTGGTAGACCTTTCCTTAGAACGATTGGTGCAATTATTGTTATGAAGGAAGGAAATATTAGATTCCAATTTTCATTAAAGAAAGGCATGGACCACTTTCCTAGAAAGAAAATAAAATTGCCATATGAATATATTATGAGAGCCACTTATGGATTGCTTACCAAAGATGGCAATACCTAGATCTATCCTTGCTTTTATGCCTAGCTAGGGGCGTTAAACGATAGCGCTTGTTGGGAGGCAACCCAATTTTACTTTTAGTTTTTTGTTTTTGGTTCTGTTTAGTAATAGATAATCCATATAGCCTCTGTTTAGATGTGTTTTTATCTTTTAATTAGTGTTTGTGCCAAGTTAAACCTATTGGATCTTCTTGGATGATAGTTATTTGATCTTGCTGTAATTTCCAAAAACTTTGCGCTCAGTGCCCGAATTGTTAAAAATCACCAGAACGTGATAAAATATTGATTCCAATTGCTGCTGATCAATAAACAAATTTTCCAGGTCGTATAATTTTGGTAGAGTTTTTTGTGTTCCATAAGTTTGCGTTAGTTACAGATTACTACAGACTGTTCTGTTTTTGACAGATTCTGTTTTGCATGTGTTGTTTGCTTATTTTGATGAATCTATGGCTAGTAAAATAGTTTATGATCCATAGAGAAGTTGGAATACAGTAGGCTTAACACCAATATAAATAAAGAATTAGTTCATTACAGTATCTTAAAGTAGTCTTTTGTTTTCTTTCTCTAACGGAGCTCACGAGATTTCTATTGAGTTTTGTGTTGTGAAGTTTTCAAGTTTTGGGTGAATTCTTTTGATGGATTATGGAACAAGGAGTGGCAAGAGCCTAAGCTTGGGGATGCCCATGGCACCCCCAAGATAATCCAAGGACACCTGAGGGAGTCCTGGATTAGGGGGTGTCCGGATAGCCGGACTATGACCTTTGGCCGGACTCCTGGACTATGAAGATACAAGATTGAAGACTTCGTCCCGTGTCCGGATGGGACTTTCCTTGGCGTGGAAGGAAAGCTTGGCGATACGGATATATAGATATCCTACCATTGTAACCGAATCTGTGTAACCCTAACCCTCTTCGGTGCCTATATAAACCGGAGGGTTTTAGTCCATAGGCTAGCTTCTAGGGTTTAGCCTCTCTGATCTCGTGGTAGATCTACTCTTGTACTACCCATATCATCAATGTTAATCAAGCAGGAGTAGGGTTTTACCTCCATCGAGAGGGCCCGAACCTGGGTAAAAACATCATGTCCCTTGTCTCCTGTTACCATCCGCCTAGACGCAGTTCGGGACCCCTACCGAGATCCGCGGTTTGACACCGACATTGGTGCTTTCATTGAGAGTTCCTGCGTATGCGTCATCTTTAGGCCCGATGGCTCCTCCGATCATCAACAATGATGCGCTCCAGGGTGAGACTTTTCTCCCCGGACAGATCTTCGTATTCGGCGGCTTTGCACTGCGGGCCAATTCGCTTGGCCATCTGGAGCAGATTGAAAGCTACGCCCCTGGCCACCAGGTCAGATTTGGAAGTTTGAACTACACGGCTGACGTCTGCGGAGACTTGATCTTCGACGGGTTCGAGCCATAGCCAAGCGCGCCGCACTGTCACGAGGGGCATGATCTAGCTCTGCCGCCGAACAGTGTCCTGGAGGCCGCACCAGTGCCTGCTCCGACCTTTAGCTCGGAGCCGACTGCGTCGATCGAGGACGGATGGCTGGACTCCGCCTCGGGAGCTGCAATCTCTGTGGCGATTGAGCCGTACACCTACCCTGTCCTTTGCGAAGCTCGTGACTCCAAGGTGCCGGACTCCTCTCCGGACTCCGAGCCTTCCGTGCCCCCGCCAATCGAATCCGATTGGGCGCCGATCATGGAATTCACCGCGGACATCTTTTCATTTTCGCCCTTTGGCGACATCCTAAATTCACTAAAGTCTCTCTCTTTATCGGGAGAGCCTGGCGGATTATGGTCGGGAAGGTTGGGATGTGGACGACGAAGAAATTCAAAGCCCACCCACCACCCACTTCGTAGCCACTGTCGATGATTTAACCGACATGCTCGACTTCGACTCCGAAGACATCGACGGTATGGACGACGATGTAGGATACGACCAAGAACCAACGCCCACAGGGCACTGGAAGGCCACCTCGTCATACGACATATACATGGTGGACATCCCAAAAGATGGGAATGGCGATGGAACAGCGGAGGATGACCCCTCCAAGAAACAGCCTAAGCGCCCGGCGTCGTGGCGCCGCTCTAAATCCCGCCACGGTAAAAATGGTGATTCCGACGTGCAGAGGCGGTAACACTCGGACGGTCGAAGACAACCCCCTCCAGCAAGATTCAGCACAGGAGGATGGATAAGCCAGCCCTCATGAGAGAGCGGCAGAAAGAGAGGTAGAGGACGATAATTACATGCCTCCCTCCGAAGATGAGGCAAGCCTCGACGACGACGAATTCGTCGTGCCCGAGGATCCCGTCGAACAAGAGCGCTTCAAACGCAGGCTTATGGCCACGGCAAGCAGCCTCAAGAAAAAGCAGCAACAACTTAGAGCTGACCAAGATTTGCTAGCTGACAGATGGACTGAAGTCCTTGTGGCCGAAGAGTATGAACTTGAGCGCCCCTCCAAGAGCTTCCCAAAACGCAGGTTGCTACCCCGATTAGAGGAGGAAGCACCCAAACCTACATCACCAGCGCATGATACGGCTAACCGGCCACCTCGTGGCCGCGACAGAGAGGCCTCTCAGCCCTCAACTCAAGCCGCACCTCGGCGCCGCTCAAAAAATACCAAGGCCGGGGAAATGCGCCAGACCTGCGAGATATATTGGAGGACAAGGCAAGGCAAACAAGATCGATCTACGGATCGGCGTGGGCGCCCACGACACGTGGCGATAACCGTCACGCCGGATATGGCAACTCCGGCCGGGCGAACCACGATGAGACAAAGCCCATTTGAGCTGCGTCGTGATATAGCCCAATACAGAGGCGCTGCACACCCACTATGCTTCACAGATGAAGTAATGGATCATCAAATCCCTGAGGGTTTCAAACCCATAAACATTGAATCATACGATGGCACAACATATCCTGCGGTTTGGATCGAGGACTATCTCCTTCACATCCACATGGCCCGCAGTGATGATCTACACGCCATCAAATACCTCCCACTCAAGCTTAAAGGACCAGCCCGGCATTGGCTTAACAGCTTGCCAGAGTCAATTGGTTGTTGGGAAGACACGGAAGCCGCATTCCTTGACAATTTCCAGGGCACATATGCGACCACGAGACGCCGATGTGCTAAGCCACATAATTCAGCAGCCAGAGGAATCGGCCAGACAATTCTGGACGCGGTTCCTAACCAAGAAAAATCAAATCGTCGATTGTCCGGATGCAGAGGCCCTTGCAGCCTTCAAACACAACATCCACGACGAGTGGCTTGCCCGGCACCTAGGACAGGAAAAGCCAAAATCCATGGCAGCCCTCACAACACTCATGACCCGCTTTTGCGCGAGAGAGGACAGCTGGCTAGCTCGTAGTAACAACATGACCAAGAGCCCTGGTAATCCGGATACTAAGGACAGCAATGGCAGGTCGCATCACAACAAGCACAAGCGCCACATTAACGGCGATAATGCTGAGGATACGGCAGTCAATGCCGGATTCAGAGGCTCTAAACCCGGTCAGCGGAAAAAGCCATTTAAAAGAAATACTCTGGGCCCGTCCAATTTTGGCCGAATACTCGATCGCTCGTGCCAGATACACGGCAGCCCCGAAAAACCATCCAACCACACCAACAGGGATTGTTGGGTGTTCAAGCAGGCAGGCAAGTTAAATGCTGAAAACAATGACAAGGGGTTGCATAGCGATGACGAGGAGGAGCCCCGGCCGCCGAACAATAGAGGACAGAAGGGCTTCCCGCCACAAGTGCGGATGGTGAACATGATATACGCAACCCACATACCCAAAAGGGAGCGGAAGCGTGCACTAAAGGGGCGTATATGCGATGGAGCCATCGCCCCAAAGTTCCACCCGTGGTCTTCCTGCCCGATCACTTTTGATCGAAGGACCACCCACTAGCATCCGCCATGGCGGTTTCGCGCATTGGTTCTAGACCCAATCATTGACGGATTTCACCTCACTAGAGTCCTAATGGACGGCGGCAGCAGCCTGAACCTGCTTTATCAGGATACAGTGCGCAAAATGGGCATAGACCCATCAAGGATTAAACCCACGAAGACGACCTTTAAAGGCGTCATACCAGGTGTAGAGGCCAACTGTACAGGCTCAGTTACACTTGAAGTGGTCTTCGGATCCCCGGATAACTTCCGAAGCGAGGAGTTAATCTTCGACATAGTCCCGTTCCGCAGCGGCTACCACGCACTGCTTGGACGAACTGCATTTGCAAAGTCCAATGCGGTGCCGCACTACGCATATCTCAAGCTCAAGATGCCAGGTCCTCGAGGAGTCATTACGGTCAATGGAAACACCGAACGCTCTCTCCGGACGGAGGAGCATCCGGCGGCCCTCGCGGCGGAAGTACAACGCAGCCTCTTAAGGCAATTCTCGAGTCCGGCTATTAAACGTCCGGACATCGCCGTCAGCGCCGAGTAACCTACAACAAGACCGCCTGGCACGTTCCGAGCATGCATATCAATGCGGCCCAAACCCCAGCCCTCGCGAAATTGCGAAACCAGTACCACGCGTACATAATTACGCTCTGGAAATACCATGGGCATAGGGGGAGGGACACGACCACAGCATGCCCAGAATGCGGCTCAACCGCACCAGGGGCTCCCAATTGTGTCATTCTTTTCTTTGCTTCTTTCTTTTTTACTTTCAGGACTCCGTTCTCACGAAGCCCTGTCCGTGATAGAATCGCCCGAACACACGATGCAACAGCCAGGGAAGCGTAAAGCTTCGTCGAGTGTCCAGGTGGTCTCTATTACAAGCGGTATACCTGTTTTACATACCATCCATAGCTTACCCTGGAGAGGACATGTTAAAAGTCCCGTCCCTTGCTTATCGCACTATTTGTATCGTTACGCTCTTCATCGCAGCCCTTTTGAATAAACAATACATAGCTTCCGCCTATTATTGAACTCCTTCTCTCTCTCTCTCTCTCTCTCTCTCTATATATATATATATATATATATATATATATATATATATATGTTCAGTTATGACATTGTGCAACCGTACACTTTGGTACGGGCAATACACCAGAGGCTTAAGTACCCCACAATATGGTGTGATAAGTCCGAACACTTTCACAAGTGCGGCACCCTGAACTTATAGCGTTATATGCATCGGCTCCGAATCATGTCTTGGGTCAATAGTTGGGTTTGCCCGGCTCCCATGTTTTGGTACCTTATGTTCCATTATATCGGCTAAGGTAGCGCTAGGAGAACCACTGCGATTGTGCCCCGGTTGAGCTGGGTTAAGCACCTCAGTGGAGAAAGCTAAAACTGACCGTCATGATAGGGCGAGAGCCATTCGCTGTTCGAGAGGTTTTCGAGTCCCTAAAGACTAATGCCGCTTAGGCGAGGAGTCGGCATTGTCCGCCTAGGCGTGGATAAGCGCCCCGAACTTCGGTCTTCCGAATACCGGGGCTTCACGAAATTTAAAATTATAGAATTCTATGGCTAAGTGAGAGTGTTCAAGCATTATAGTTCGGTTGCCTTGTTCGTTGCGTTGAGCGCCTCCCTCGAAGGACCCAAGAATGGGAACAAGAGCGCTCAAGTTTATCCCGAACACCCCAGCACTCGTGGCATGGGGGCTCAAGCCGATGACTCGCCATCTCTCAAATTTAATACACGGCCGCACAGAAGGTAATATTTTAAATTCAAAAGTGTTGCTTAGCGCATATGAACAAGTTTTCAGCGTCTGAGGATAACAAATGCGAGTCTACTAAAAATTACATCTTTGGAGCATTCACCCGCTATAAGGCGGGCACCCTTCAGATGCCCTCATAATATATTTCAGGCTTGCGATGCTCCTTGCCGGTGGTGGTCCGTCCGTCACAAGCTTCTCGGCGTCCATCTTGCCCAGTGCACCTTAGCACGGGCAAGGGCCTCTGAGCACCTTCGATGCAGACGGAGCGCTTGACGACTTCAACCCATGGACAGGCGTCCACCAGCCGCCTCACCAGCACGAAGTAGCTCCCAGGCATGGCTTCTTTAGGCCACAACCGAACTATGAGGCCCTTCATGGCCTGTTCGGCCACCTTATGGAGCTCGACCAGCTGCTTCAACTGGTCGCTTAAGGGCACCGGGTGTCCGGCCTCAGCATACTGAGACAAGAGTACGTTCGCCGTCGAGCTTCCCTCCTCGGCTCGGTAGAATGCGGCAGCATCGGACACACTGCGGGGCAGATCTGCGAATGCTCCTGGAGAGCTCCGGATTCGGGTCAGTAACAGATAATTCACTTTCACATGCTTGCTTTGCATAAAGAATGCCTTACCCGCCGCTATCTTCTTCATCGCCTCAATTTCCTGGAGGGCTTTTTGGGCTTCGGCCTTAGCAGCTGTGGCGCTCTCAAGGGCCGAGGCGAGAACAGACTCTCGAGTTTTTGAGTCACGCTCCAAACTCTCGTGTTTTTCCACGAGAGCCTGGAGCTCTTGCCGCACCTCCGCCACCCTGCGCCTCTTGCTTCTCTCGCTCGGTGCGCTCCGCGACCGCATTGCTTTCGGCCTTGGACACCGCTTCCTTCAGGGTCGCCACCTCGTTTGTGGCCCCTGCAATATTCACGTTATTCCTGTCATTTTTTAAATACTCCCATAAGGTATTACTTACCTTCCTTGTCCTCGAGCTGCTTTTTGGCAAGGCCGAGCTCGTTCTCGGACCGCTCGAGGCTCTGCTTCAATGCATCAACCTCCATGATCGGTCTTGGCAGAGGTCGACATCGCAGCCTGCATTCCCATATTGACATACTTATGTTAGACTCTCACGTATATATTTTAGATCCTCGGTTTGGCTTTTTCTTTCCGAACACCAAACTGAGCATCGAAACTACCGTCTATGCGGTAATATTTTTACATATCTTAAATACATACCTCAAAGCCTGTTAGAAGGCCGGCACAAGCTTCAGTCAGCCCGCTCTTGGCGGACTAAACTTTCTGGATCACCACACTCATAACAGTGCGGTGCTCCTCTTTGATGGAAGCGCCGTTAAGCGCCTCCATCAAATTATTCGGTGCCTCCGGTTGGGCGGAGGTCACCGGCGTCGCAGTCTTGCCCTTCTTACGAAGGGGTCGCCTGCCGGACTCCGGAACCACTGAAGGTTCCGGTATGGAGTCGACGCAGGGCGGACTTAAAGCCCTTGAGGTTTATCCCCTTTGCGCCGGAGTCCGGGAGGTCGCCTTCTTGGCGCCTCCGAGAGCCACCTCCTCCTGGCTGGGCCCCACTTTTTGGACTCCACCTCGGCGTCATCCGCGGGCGGGAGGAGGCAGGCGGTCGGAAGTGAGGTGCTATTCACATCCGACGAATCCGAGAGCCGCTTCGTCGAGGCGTCGAGCCCGTCCTTAGGCGGGCTGCATGGTTATATTCGGCGTTAGAAGATGGTGTGCGACAAATGGAGCATACATGAGTTATTCTGGTGTCCGGACACTTACGATTTCGCCAGGGGCTTGGTCCTCGGTGGCCACCCCTCTTCGCCGTCGTCGGCATTGGTGGTGTAGTCCGGAGGAAGGGTCCTTCCCTTCTTGGACCCTCCGGCCTCCCCAGTTGGGGCGGCCTTCCTTTTCTTCTCTCCCCCCGCTGGGGGAGAGGCCTCTTTTCCTCCTCCTCGTCTTCGCGGGAGGAGTCCGCCTTGGAGTCATCGGACGATGAGTCCGACAACACCAAGCGCCGGGAACTCCTTCGAGTTCCCGTGGCCTTCTTCTCCGGCACCATGTAAGGTGCCAGAACCAGCAGCCCTGTCAATCAGGCATCCGCTGGGTCTTCTAGCAAGGGAGCCGGACATTCAACCTGTCCGGACGTCTTTTGCCAGTCCTGTCAAAGGTGAGGGAGTTTTAGATCCCGCATAGAGTCAAACTATGAAAAAAGAGTCCCGTAAAGGGTAAAATAGCTTACCTCGCTGGCCTGATGCCGCGAGCTGAATCCGCGATCTTCGGTAGCGGATGCGGGAGCCTCGGCACCCTTGAACAACACCTTCCAGGCACCGCCCTTGAAGAGCCGGCTCAAGGTTCGGTGCTGTGCCGGATCAAACTCCCACAAGTTGAAGGCCCATTGCTGGCATGGGAGGATCCGGCGGATGAGCATAACCTGGACTACGTTGACAAGCTTGAGCTTCTTGTCCACCAGGTTTCGGACGCAGGTTTGGAGTCCGGTCAGCTCTTCCAAATTACCCCACGACAGGCCCGTCTCTTTCCATGAGGTGAGCCGTTTAGGGAAGCCGGATCGAAATTCGGGGGCCGCCGCCCATTTAGGATCACGCGGCTCGGTGATGTAGAACCACCCCGATTGCCACCCTTTTATGGTCTCCATGAAGGAGCCCTCGAGCCATAGGACGTTGGCCATCTTGCCCACCATGGCACCTCCGCACTCCGCTTGGCGGCCGCCCACTACCTTCGGCTTGACATTGAAGGTCTTTAGCCATAAGCCGAAGTGGGGCTGGATGTAGAGGAAGGCCTCGCACATGATGATGAACGCCGAGATGTCGAGGATGAAATTCGGGGCCAGATCATGGAAATCTAAGACGTAGTAGAACATGAACCCCCGGACAAATGGGTGAAGTGGAAAACCTTGTCCATGAGGAAGTGGGGAGGAACACCACCCTCTCATGGGGCACTGGGGTGGGGATGAGCTGCCCCTTGTCGGGGAGCCGATGCGCGATGTCGTCGGACAAGTATCCGACCTTTCACTGCTTTTTGATGTGCCCCTCCGTGACGGAGGAGGCCATCCACTTGCCTCCCGCTCGGACATAGTTGGAGAAGGTTGAGGTGGGATGTGCGGACTTGGGCGCTAGAGCTCAAGTCTTGTGAAATGGATGAGCAAAGGAGGAGGAAGGCGTGTGTGAAAAAGTGGATCCTTATCCCTTATATGGACGGACAAAGCTATGTGTCCCCACCGGCTGATAAAACTCGCTTATCTCCCAAGCGCTGTAATCAATGGCGCGGTTGGGTTACCCACGCCCGTATTGATGAGAATCCCGGAATAAGGGGACACGATCTCTGCTTTGACAAGACGTGCCAAGGAAACCGCCTCGCTAAACGCGCTAAGGTGGGACAGTGAAAACGATTCGAATAAAGGCTTGGCCGTGGTGTGATGTCACGCTGCGGAATACGTTAGCAGATTGAGTTTATGTTAATAGTATTCTCTCTATGGTGGTATGTGGCTTATTTTGCAGAGCCGGGCGCTATCCATGTGTTCAAAATCTTCTATGAAGTATTCGGAGGGGGAACCCGCCTTGCAATGCCGAAGACAATATGCGCGCCGGACTCGTCGTCATTGAAGCCTGGTTCAGGGAGACTCTGAGGAGTCCTGGATTAGGGGGTGTCCGGATAGCGGACTATGACCTTTGGCGGACTCTGGACTATGAAGATACAAGATTGAAGACTTCGTCCCGTGTCCGGATGGGACTTTCCTTGGCGTGGAAGGCAAGTTTGGCGATACGGATATGTAGATCTCCTTCCATTGTAACCGACTCTGTGTAACCCTAACCCTCTTCGGTGCCTATATAAACTGGAGGGTTTTAGTCCATAGGACGAACAACAATCATACCATAGGCTAGCTTCTAGGGTTTAGCCTCTCAGATCTTGTGGTAGATCTACTCTTGTACTACCCATATCATCAATGTTAATCAAGCAGGAGTAGGGTTTTACCTCCATCGAGAGGGCCCGAACCTGGGTAAAAACATCGTGTCCCTTGTCTCCTGTTACCATCCGCCTAGACGCACAGTTCGGGACCTTCCCTACCCGAGATCCGCCGGTTTTGACACCGACAACACCAAAAAGTAAAAGCTTGGGGATGCCCCGGAAGGCATCCCCTCTTTCGTCCACTTCCGTCGGTAATTTACCTGGAGCTATATTTTTATTCACCACATGATAAGTGTTTTGCTTGGAGCGTCTTGTATTATTTGCGTCTTTGCTTGTTAGTTTACCACAATCATCCTTGCTGTACACACCTTTTGAGAGAGCCATACATGAAATGGAATTTGATAGAATACTCTATGTGCTTCACTTATATCTTTTGATCTTGATAGTTTTGCTCACAGTGCTTCACTTATATCTTTTGAGTGTGATAATTCTTGCTCTAGTACTTCACTTAGATCTTTTAGAGCACGGTGGTGGATTTGTTTTAAAAAAACTATTGATATCTCATGCTTCACTTAGATTTATTTTGAGAGTCGTTAATAGCACGGTAATTTGCTTAATATTAATATACTTGGTATTCAAGATATGTGAAACTTTCTTTTGAGTGCGTTGAGTACTAAGATAAGTTTGATGCTTGATAATTATTTTGAGATATGGAGGTGATAATATTAAAGTTGTGCTAGTTGAGTAGTTGTGAATTTGAGAAATGCTTGTGTTGAAGTTTGCGAATCCCGTAGCATGCACGTATGGTTAAAGTTGTCTAACAAATTTGAAACATGAAGTGTACCTGGCTTGTGCATCCTTATGAGTGGCGGTCGGGGATGAGCGATGGTCTTTTCCTACCAATCTATCCCCTAGGAGCATGCACGTAGTACTTGATTTTTGATGACTTCTAAATTTTTGCAATAAGTATATGAGTTCTTTTGACTAATGTTGAGTCCATGGATTATCGCACTTTTACCTTTCCGCCTTTGCTAGCCTCTTGATTGCGTGCATTACCCTTTCTCACCTTGAGAGTTGGTGCAAACTTAGCGGTGCATCCAAACCCCATGATATGATACGCTCTATCACACATAAACCTCCTTATATCTTCCTCAAAACAGCCACCATACCTACCTACTATGGCATTTCCATAGCCATTCCGAGATATATTGCCATGCAACTTTCCATCGTTCCGTTCATCATCGTCATGACATACTTTACTTTTGTCATATTGCCATAGCATGATCATGTAGTTGACATCATATTTGTGGCAAAGCCACCATGCATTATTTTTCATACATGTCACTCTTATTCATTGCACCATCCCGCTACACCGCCGGAGGCATTCATATAGAGTCATACCTTGTTCTAGTTTCGAGTTGTAATCCTTATGTTTTAATCAATAGTAGTGTGATGTTCATCATTATTAGAGCATTTCCCAAAAAAAAGACAAAGGCCAAAAAAAAGAAAGGCCAAAAAAATAAAATAAATAAAAAGGGCAATGCTACTATCTCTTTTTCCACACTTGTGCTTCAAAGTAGCACCTTGTTCTTCATGTAGTGACTCTCATATATTGTGCTTAAAAGTAGCACCATGTTTTTCATATAGTGAGTCTCATAAGTTGTCTTTTTATACTAGTGGGAATTTTTCATTATAGAACTTGGCTTGTATATTCCTACGATGGGCTTCCTCAAAATGCCCTAGGTCTTCATGAGCAAGCAAGTTGGATGCACACCCACTAGTTTTATTTTGTTGAGCATTCATAGCTCTAGTGCATCTGTTGCATGGCAATCCCTACTCCTCATGTTGACATCAATTGATGGGCATATCCATAGCCCGTTGATTATCCTCGTCAATGTGAGACTTTCTCCTTTTTTGTCTTCTCCACACAGTCCCCATCATCATATTCTATTCCACCCATAGTGCTATATCCATGGCTCACGCTCATGTATTGCGTGAAGGTTGAAAAAGTTTGAGATTATTTAAGTATGAAACAATTGCTTGGATTGTCATCGGGGGTATAGAAGTTGGGAACATCTTTGTGTGACTAAAATTAAGCATAGCCTAACTATATGATTTTGTAGGGATGAACTTTCTTTGGCCATGTTATTTTGAGAAGACATGATTACTTTGATTAGTATGCTTGAAGTATTATTATTTTTATGTCAATATGAACTTTTGTCTTGAATCTTTCGGATCTGAATATTCATACCACAATTAATAAGATTTACATTGAAATTATGCCAAAGTATCACTCCGCATCAAAAATTCTCTTTTTATCATTTACCTACTCGAGGGCGAGCAGGAATTAAGCTTGGGGATGATAATCGTCTCCAACGTATCTATAATTTTTGATTGCTCCATGCTACTTTATCTATTGTTTTGGACTATAATGGGCTTTATTTTCCACTTTTATATTATTTTGGGACTAACCTATTAACCGGAGGCCCAGGCCGAAATTGTTGTTTTTGCCTTTTTGATTGTTTGAAGAAAGCAGAATATCAAACGGAGTCCAAAGCGGAATGAAACCTTGAAGCGTGATTTTCTCACGAGCGTGATCCAGGAGACTTGGACCCTCGCCAAGGAACTAGAGGCGGTCACGAGGGTGGGCGCCCACCTCGTGGGCCCCTGTTGCTCCACCGGCGTACTCCTTCCTCCTATATATACCTCATTGCCCCCAAGCGATCGTAACAGGAGCCAAAAACCTAATTCCATCACCGCAACTTCCTGTATACGAGATCCCATCTTGGGGCCTGTTAGGGAGCTCTGCGGAGGGGCATCCACCACGGAGGGCTTCTACATCAACACCATAGCCTCTCCGATGAAGTGTGAGTAGTTTACTTGACCTTGGTCCATAGCTAGTAGCTAGATGGCTTCTTCTCTTTTTGGATCTCAATACAATGTTCTCCCCCTCTCTCGTGGAGATCTATTCGATGTAATCTTCTTTTTGCGGTGTGTTTGTTGAGACCGACGAATTGTGGGTTTATGATCCAGCTGAAGGAAATATGCCCTAGAGGCAATAATAAAGTTATTATTTATTTCCTCATATCATGATAAATGTTTATTATTCATGCTAGAATTGTATTACCCGGAAACATAATACATGTGTGAATACATAGACAAACATAATGTCACTAGTGTGCCTCTACTTGACTAGCTCATTAATCACAGATGGTTATGTTTCCTAACAATAGACATGTGTTGTCATTTGATTAACGGGATCACATTATTAGGAGAATAATGTGATTGACTTGACCCATTCCGTTAGCCTAGCACTTGATCGTTTAGTATGTTGCTATTGCTTTCTTCATGACTTATACAAAGTTCCTACAACTATGAGATTATGCAACTCCCGTTTACCGGAGGAACACTTTGTGTGCTACCAAACATCACTACGTAACTGGGTGATTATAAAGGAGCTCTCAGTGTCTCCAAAGGTACATGTTGAGTTGGCGTATTTCAAGATTAGGTTTTGTCACTCCGATTGTCGGAGAGGTATCTCTCTGGGCCCTCTCGGTAATGCACATCACTACAAGCCTTGCAAGCAATGTAGCTAATGAGTTGAGTTCTGGAATGATGCATTACGCAATGAGTAAAGAGACTTGCGGTAACAAGATTGAACTAGGTATTGGATACCGGCGATCGAATCTCGGGCAAGTAACATACCGATGACAAAGGGAACAACGTATGTTGTTATGCGGTTTGACCGATAAAGATCTTCGTAGAATATGTAGGAGCCAATATGAGCATCCAGGTTCCGCTATTGGTTATTGACCGGAAACAGTTCTAGGTCATGTCTACATAGTTCTCGAACCCGTAGGGTCCGCACGCTTAACGTTACGATGACAGTTTTATTATGAGTTTATAAGTTTTGATGTACCGAAGGTTGTTCGGAGTCCCGGATGTGATCACGGACATGATGAGGAGTCTCGAAATGGTCGAGACATAAAGATTTATATATTGGACGACTATATTCGGACACCGGAATTGTTCCGGGTGATTTCGGAGAAAACGGAGTCTTGGGAGGGTTACCGTAACACCGGGAAGTATTGGGCCTTAGTGGGCTGAGGGAGAGAGAGGGCGAAGCCCAGAGGTGGCTCCCCATGGGGAGTCCGAATTGGACTAGGGAGGCGCGGCCTCTCTCCCTCTCCCTCTCCCTCTCTTTCCTTCCCCTTCCTCCTTCCTAGTGGGACTAGGAAAGGGAATCCTACTCCCACTAGGAGGAGGATTCCCCCTCCTTAGCCAGCGCCCCTAGGGCCGGCCGGCCTCCCCTTGCTCCTTTATATACGGGGGCAGGGGGCACCCCTTGGAGACACACAAGTTGATCTTCGTGATCGTTCCTTAGCCGTGTGCGGTGCCCCCCTCCACCATATTCCACCTCGGTCATATCGTTGCGGTGCTTAAGCGAAGCCCTGCGTCGGTAGAACATCATCATCGTCACCACGCCACGTTGTCTTGTGGAACTCATCCCCGACACCCTGCTGGATCAGAGTCCAGGAATCGTCATCGAGCTGAACGTGTGCTGAACTCGGAGGTGGCGTACGTTCGGTACTTGGATCGGTCGGATCATGAAGACGTACGACTACATCAACCGCGTTGTCATAACGCTTCCGCTTTCGGTCTAATAGGGTACATGGACAACACTCTCCCCTCTCGTTGCTATGCATCACCATGATCTTGCGTGTGCGTAGGATTTTTTTTGAAATTACTACGTTCCCCAACAGTGGTATCCGAGCCAGGTTTTATGCGTTGATGTTATATGCACGAGTAGAACACAAGTGAGTTGTGGGCGATATAAGTCATACTGCTTACCAGCATGTCATACTTTGGTTCAGCGGTATTGTTTGATGAAGCGGCCCGGACCGACATTAAGCGTACGCTTACGCGAGACTGGTTCTACCGACGTGCTTTGCACACAGGTGGCTGGCCGGTGTCTGTTTCTCCAACTTTAGTTGAACCGAGTGTGGCTACGCCCGGTCCTTGTGAAGGTTAAAACAACACTAATTTGACGAACTATCGTTGTGGTTTTGATGCGTAGGGAAGAACGGTTCTTGCTCAGCCCGTAGCAGCCACGTAAAACTCTCAACAACAAAGTAGAGGACGTCTAACTTGTTTTTGCAGGGCATGTTGTGATGTGATATGGTCAAGACGTGATGCTATATTTTATTGTATGAGATGATCATGTTTTGTAACCGAAGTTATCGGCAACTGGCAGGAGCCATATGGTTGTCGCTTTATTGTATGAAATGCAAGCATACTGTAATGCTTTACTTTATCACTAGCGGTAGCGATAGTCGTAGAAGCATAAGATTGGCGAGGCGACAACGATGCTACGATGGAGATCAAGGTGTCGGCGCCCGGTAACGATGGTGATCATGGCGGTGCCGGAGATGGAGATCACAAGCACAAGATGATGATGGCCATATCATATCACTTATATTGATTGCATGTGATGTTTATCCTTTATGCATCTTATCTTGCTTTGATTGGACGGTAGCATTTTAAGATGATCTCTCACTAATTATCAAGAAGTGTTCTCCTGAGTATGCACCATTGCGAAAGTTCTTCGTCTTTGAGACACCACGTGATGATCGGGTGTGATAGGCTCTACGTTCAAATACAACGGGTGCAAAACAGTTGCACACGCGGAATACTCAGGTTAAACTTGACCAGCCTAGCATATACAGATATGACCTCGGAACACGTAGACCGAAAGGTCGAGCGTGAATCATATAGTAGATATGATCAACATAGTGATGTTCACCATTGAAACTACTCCATCTCACGTGATGATCGGACATGGTTCAGTTGATTTGGATCACGTGATCTCTTAGATGACTAGAGAGATGTATGTCTAAGTGGGAGTGCTTAAGTAATATGATTAAATTGAACTTAAATTTATCATGAACTTAGTACCTGATAGTATTTTGATTGTCTATGTTTGTTGTAGATAGATGGCTCGTCTTTGTTGTTCCGTTGAATTTTAATGCGTTCCTTGAGAAAGCTAAGTTGAAAGATGATGGTAGCAATTACACGGACTGGGTCCATAACCTGAGGATTATCCTCATTCCTGCACAGAAGAATTACGTCCTGGAAGCACCGCTGGGTGCCAAACCCGCTGCTGATACTGGCCCGGCAGCGTTAGAACGTCTGGCGGAAAGCAAAGCTGATGACTACTCGATAGTTCGATTGGGCCATGCTTTACGGTTTGGAACCGGGCCTTCAACGATGTTTTGAACGTCATGGAGCATATGAGATGTTCCAGGAGTTGAAGTTAATATTTTAAGCAAATGCCCGGATTGAGAGATATGAAGTCTCCAATAAGTTCTATAGCTGTAAGATGGAGGAGAATAGTTACATCGGTGAACATATACTCAAAATGTGCAGGTATAATAATCACTTGATTCAACTAGGAGTTAATCTTCACGATGATAGTGTCATTGACATAATTCTTCAATCACTGCCACCAAGCTACAAGAGCTTCGTGATGAACTATAATATGCAAGGGATGGACAAGACTATTCGAGCTATTACGCAATGCTAAAAAGTTGCGGAAGTAGAAATCAAGAAGGAGCATCAAGTATTGATGGTTAACAAGACCACCAGTTTCAAGAAAAGGGGCAAAGGAAAGAAGAAGGGGAACTTCAAAAAGAACAGCAAGCAAGTTGTTGCTCAAGAGAAGAAACCCAAGTCTGGACCTAAGCCTGAGACTGAGTGCTTCTACTGCAAGCGGTGGACAACCGAAGCGGAACTGCCCCAAGTATTTGGCGGATAAGAAGGATGGCAAAGTGAACAAAGGTATATGTGATATACATGTTATTGATGTGTACCTTACTAATGCTCGTAGTAGCACCTGGGTATTTGATACTGGTTCTGTTGCTAATATTTGCAACTCGAAGCAGGGACTGCGGATTAAGCAAAGATTGGCTAAGGACGAGGTGACGATGCACGTGGGAAATGGTTCCAAAGTCGATGTGATCGCGGTCGGCACGCTACCTCTACATCTACCATCGGGATTAGTTTTAGACCTAAATAATTGTTATTTGGTGCCAGCGTTGAGCATGAATATTATATCTGGATCTTGTTTGATGCGAGATGGTTATTCATTTAAATCAGAGAATAATGGTTGTTCTATTTATATGAGTAATATCTTTTATGGTCATGCACCCTTGAAGAGTGGTATATTTTTATTGAATCTCGATAGTAGTAATACACATATTCATAATGTTGAAGCCAAAAGATGCAGAGTTGATAATGATAGTGCAACTTATTTGTGGCACTGCCGTTTAGGTCATATTGGTGTAAAACGCATGAAGAAACTCCATACTGATGGACTTTTGGAATCACTTCATTATGAATCACTTGGTACTTGCGAACCGTGCCTCATGGGCAAGATGACTAAAACGACGTTCTCCGGAACTATGGAGAGAGCAACAAATTTGTTGGAAATCATACATACAGATGTATGTGGTCCGATGAATATTGAGGCTCGTGGCGGATATCATTATTTTCTCACCTTCACTGATGATTTAAGCAGATATGGGTATATCTACTTGATCAAACACAAGTCTGAAACATTTGAAAAGTTCAAAGAATTTCAGAGTGAAGTGGAAAATCATCGTAACAAGAAAATAAAATTTCTACGATCTGATCGTGGAGGAGAATATTTGAGTTACGAGTTTGGTTTACATTTGAAACAATGTGGAATAGTTTACGCAACTAACGCATACCCGAACACCACAACGAAATGGTGTGTCCGAGCGTCGTGTCGTACTTTACTAGATATGGTGCGATCCATGATGTCTCTTACTGATTTACCGCTATCGTTTTGGGGTTATGCTTTAGAGGCGGCCGCATTCACGTTAAATAGGGCACCATCAAAATCCGTTGAGGCGGCGCCTTATGAACTATGGTTTGGCAAGAAACCAAAGTTGTCGCTCTTAAAGTTTGGGGCTGCGATGCTTATGTGAAGAAACTTCAACCAGATAAGCTCGAACACAAATCTGAGAAATGTGTCTTCATAGGATACCCAAAAGAGACTATTGGGTACACCTTCTATCACAGATCTGAAGGCAAGATTTTTGTTGCTAAATTCGGATCCTTTCTAGAGAAGGAGTTTCTCTCGAAAGAAGTGAGTGGGAGGAAAGTAGAACTTGATGAGGTAACTGTACCTGCTCCCTTATTGGAAAGTAGTTCATCACAAGAACCGGTTCTTGTGACAACTACACCAATCAGTGAGGAAGCTAATGATACTGATCATGAAACTTCAGATCAAGTTACTACCGAACTTCGTAGGTCTACCAGAGTAAGATCCGCACTAGGGTGGTACGGTAATCCTATTCTAGAAGTCATGTTACTTGACCATGGCGAACCCGCGAACTATGAGGAAGCGATGATAAGCCCAGATTCCGCAAAGTGGCTTGAGGCCATGAAATCTGAGATAGGATCCATGTATGAAAACAAAGTATGGACTTTGGTTGACTTGCCCGATGATTGGCAAGCCATAGAAAATAAATGGATCTTCAAGAAGAAAACTGATGCTGATGGTAATGTAACTGTCTACAAAGCTCGACTTGTTGCAAAAGGTTTTCGACAAGTTCAAGGGGTTGACTACGATGAGACTTTCTCACCCGTAGCGATGCTTAAGTCTGTCCGAATCATGTTAGCAATTGCCGCATTTTATGATTATGAGATTTGGCAAAAAGATGTCAAAACTGCATTCCTGAATGGATTTTTGGAAGAAGAATTGTATATGATGCAACCGGAAGGTTTTGTCGATCCAAAAGGTACTAACAAAGTGTGCAAGCTCCAGCGATCCATTTATGGACTGGTGCAAGCATCTCGGAGTTGGAATAAATGCTTTGACAGTGTGATCAAAGCATATGGTTTTATACAGACTTTTGGAGAAGCCTGTATTTACAAGAAAGTGAGTGGGAGCTCTGTAGCATTTCTGATATTATATGTAGATGACATATTGTTAATTGGAAATGATATAGAATTTCTGGATAGCATAAAGGGATACTTGAATAAAAGTTTTTTGATGAAAGACCTCGGTGAAGCTGCTTACATATTGGGCATCAATATCTATAGAGATAGATCAAGACGCTTAATTGGACTTTCACAAAGCACATACCTTGATAAAGTTTTGAAAAAGTTCAAAATGGATCAGACTCAATGCCCGACCACAGCAGAAGATAGAGAGAAAATAAAAGATGTTCCCTATGCTCCAGCCATAGGCTCTATCATGTATGCAATGCTGTGTACCAGACCTGACGTATGCTTAGCAATAAGCTTGGCAGGCAGGTACCAAAGTAATCCAGGAGTGGATCACTGGACAGCGGTCAAGAACAGCCTGAAATACTTGAAAAAGACTAAGGATATGTTTCTCGTATATGGAGGTGACAAAGAGCTAGTCATAAATGGTTACGTCGATGCAATCTTTGACACTGATCCGGAGGATTCTAAATCGCAAACCGGATACGTGTTTTTATTAAACGGTGGAGCTGTAAGTTGGTGCAGCTCTAAACAAAGCGTCGTGGCGGGATCTACATGCGAAGCGGAATACATAGCTGCTTCGGAAGCAACAAATGAAGGAGTCTGGATGAAGGAATTCATTTCCGATCTAGGTGTCGTACCTAGTGCATCGGGACCAATGAAGATCTTCTGTGACAATCTTTGGTGCAATTGCCTTGGCAAAGGAATCCAGATTTCACAAGAGGACCAAGCACATCAAGAGACGCTTCAATTCCATGCGGGACCAAGTCCAGGTGGGAGACATAGAGATTTGCAAAATACATACGGATCTGAATGTTGCAGATCCGTTGACTAAGCCTCTTCCACGAGCGAAACATGATCAGCACCAAGACTCCATGGGTGTTAGATTCATTATAATGTAATCTGGATTATTGACTCTAGTGCAAGTGGGAGACCGAAGGAAATATGCCATAGAGGCAATAATAAAGTTG
This sequence comes from Aegilops bicornis, assembly GCA_021605145.1. Taxonomy (NCBI): domain Eukaryota; kingdom Viridiplantae; phylum Streptophyta; class Magnoliopsida; order Poales; family Poaceae; genus Aegilops; species Aegilops bicornis. Next base: position 60,937,589 of record CM038674.1, on the reverse strand, counting down.
TTATTTTATATTTACTTATTCCTGATAAATGTTTATTATTCATGCTAGAATTGTATTACCCGGAAACGTAATACATGTGTGAATACATAGACAAACATAATGTCACTAGTGTGCCTCTACTTGACTAGCTCATTAATCAAAGATGGTTATGTTTCCTAACCATAGACATGTGTTGTAATTTGATTAACGGGATCACATTATTAGGAGAATAATGTGATTGACTTGACCCATTGCCTTAGCCTAGCACTTAATCGTTTAGTATGTTGCTATTGCTTTCTTCATGACTTATACAAAGTTCCTACAACTATGAGATTATGCAACTCCCGTTTACCGGAGGAACACTTTGTGTGCTACCAAACGTCACAACGTAACTGGGTGATTATAAAGGAGCTCTACAGGTGTCTCCAAAGGTACATGTTGAGTTGGCGTATTTCGAGATTAGGTTTTGTCACTCCGATTGTCGGAGAGGTATCTCTGGGCCCTCTCGGTAATGCACATCACTACAAGCCTTGCAAGCAATGTAGCTAATGAGTTAGTTACGGAATGATGCATTACGTAACGAGTAAAGAGACTTGTCGGTGACGAGATTGAACTAGGTATTGGATACCGACGATCGAATCTCGGGAAAGTAACATACCGATGACAAAGGGAACAACGTATGTTGTTATGTGGTTTGACCGATAAAGATCTTCGTAGAATATGTAGGAGCCAATATGAGCATCCAGGTTCCGCTATTGGTTATTGACCGGAAACAGTTCTAGGTCATGTCTACATAGTTCTCGAACCCGTAGGGTCCGCACGCTTAACATTACGATGACAGTTTTATTATGACTTTATAAGTTTTGATGTACCGAAGGTTGTTCGGAGTCCCGGATGTGATTACGGACATGATGAGGAGTCTCTAAATGGTCGAGACATAAAGATTGATATATTGGACGACTATATTCGGACACCGGAATTGTTCCGGGTGATTTCGGAGAAAATCGGAGTGCCGGAGGGGTTACCGGAACCCCCCGGGGAAGTATTGGGCTTAGTGGGCACGAGGGAGAGAGAGGGCAGTAGCCAGAGGTGCCCCCATGGGGAGTCCGAATTGGACTAGGGAGGGGCGGCCCCTCTTTCCCTCTCCTCTCCCTCTCTTTCCTTCCCCTTCCTCCTTCCTAGTGGGACTAGGAAAGGGAATCCTACTCCCACTAGGAGGAGGATTCCCCCTCCTTAATGCGCCCCTAGGGCGGCCGGCCTCCCCTCGCTCCTTTATATACGAGGCAGGGGGCACCCAGGACACACAAGTTGATCTTCGTGATCGTTCCTTGGCAGTGTCTGGTGCCCCCTCCACCATATTCCACCTCGGTCATATCGTTGCGGTGCTTAGGCGAAGCCCTGCGTCGGTAGAACATCATCATAGTCACCACACCGTCGTGCTGACGGAACTCATCCGCGACATCATGCTGGATCGGAGTCCGGGGATCGTCATCGAGCTGAACGTGTGCTGAACTCGGAGGTGTCGTACGTTCGGTACTTGAATCGGTCGGATCGTGAAGACGTACGACTACATCAACCGCGTTGTCATAACGCTTCCTCTTTCGGTCTACGAGGGTACGTGGACAACACTCTCCCCTCTCGTTGCTATGCATCACCATGATCTTGCGTGTGCGTAGGAATTTTTTTGAAATTACTACGTTCCCCAACACCAGCTTATCTTTGAATAATATTTGAACCTTCTCTGAATTCTTTTATGTATGATTGAGTTATCTTTGCAAGTCTCTTCGAATTATCCGTTTGGTTTGGCCAACTAGATTGGTAGTTCTTGCAATGGGAGAAGTGCATAGCTTTGGGTTCAATCTCGCGGTGTCCTTACCCGATGTGAGAAAGGGTTGCAAGGCACGTGTGTATTGTTGCCATCGAGATAACAAGATGGGGTATTTATCATATTGCATGAATTTATTCCTCTACATCATGTCATCTTGCTTAAGGCGTTACTCTGTTTTTAACTTAATACTCTAGATGCATGCTGGATAGTGGTCGATGAGTGGAGTAATAGTAGTAGATGCAGAATCGTTTCGGTCTACTTGTCTCGGACGTGATGCCTATATACATGATCATACCTAGATATACTCATAAATATGCTCAATTCTGTCAATTGCTCAACAGTAATTTGTTCACCCACCGTAGAATATTTATGCTCTTGAGAGAAGCCACTAGTGAAACCTATGGCCCCCGGGTCTATTCTCATCATATCAATCTCCATCACTTTTATACTTGCTTTGTTTTACTTTGCCTTTTACTTTTCACTTTGCATCTTTATACCAAAATACCAAAATATTATCTCTATCAGATCTCACTCTAAGTAAGTGATCGTGAAGGGATTGACAACCCCTAATCGCGTTGGTTGCGAGTAGCTATCGTTTTGTGCAGGTACGAGGGACTTGTGCGTGACCTCCTACTGGATTGATACCTTGGTTCTCAAAAACTGAGGGAAATACTTACGCTATTGTGCTGCATCATCCTCTCCTCTTCGGGGAAAACCAACGCAAGCTCAAGATGTAGCACCCGACCACCTCGCCGGCATCGAAGGGGAATGGATAACGGTGACGCCCTGCCTCCCCTGCCCCCATGGCCTCACTCCTCCTCGATGCCCCCTCCCAGATCCACTTCTCCTCCTCACTCGCTCGATCCCGGTGATCTGGACGAAGTCAGATGCCACGACCACCATGACCGACCCCGTCCACACGGCCACTGCCCTCCCTGCTGGCTAGGAGCTTGTCGAGGAGCTCCGAATGCCTCCGCTACTTCGTCTGCGCCAACAAGATCAAGTCTAGCACCCCCAGATCGACGTGTTTGCCGTCTTCCTCAACCTTTGGCCACCGCGACATTGCCGTTCGATTCGCGCCGCCCCGAGCTCCCCTGTCTTCCCCTAGGGTGCCATTGACACCGTCGTGATCTCCTCTTGCCATTCCCTAGTTTCCGATCTCATTTGCTCTCGTTAGGTATTTCGCCGTGGCCGAGAACCGCCATCCGCCATGGCCATTGAAGGGGTAGCCACTGAGCTCCTCGGATTGACCCCGTGGCACCTGCCCGCTCCTATGTGCACCCATGCCCGAGCCTTCAGCTCTTCTTCCGCGCCCGCGGGGCCACTCCCTCTCTGGCTCTCCATGCCCACGCATGTGCCACACCGCGTCCATCGCGCCCGCCATTGCCATCACGCTCTCCACAGCCACCGCACCACTGTGCCCCGCGCGATGCACACCCTGGCCGTGCGTCACACTCTCGCTGGCTGCACTCGCCCCGTCTGCTACCGCATATCCCTTCGCTCGCCCCGCTGTCGCGCCCCTGCCTCGCGCTGCCTCCTGTCGCGGCCATCTTCTGCCGGCCGCCCCCTCAGCCACACCGGCTGCATCTCTGCCCTCCATCACCGGCCGCTTGCCTCGCCTGCTGCGTGCTTCTTCCTGCTACTATGCGCTCCTCTACCACTGGTACACTGTTGCGCCATGCCCTCGACACCGCCGTGGACAAACTTGGTGGAGGGATTGTCAATGGAGTACGAGGAGGAGGTGGCGGAGAAGGTGTGGAGAGGCAAGAAGTCTAGGGTGGCGTCAGCTGGCTGTGGTGGAGGTGATTATGCGAGAAGGAGCCGGAGCGGAAGGAGAGGTCACAATTGGAAAGAATCGCAAAAAAAAATCATAACCCGGAGATCTCATTCCAAAAAAATGCTAATATCAATGGAGGGGTGACCTTCAATAGGTGGAAAACATAGGAAATATTGGATGTTATCAAGGAAAGGTAAATATTTAGGAAAGTTAGGATTTTGAACTGATTTCTATGCAAATGGGGTTTTATTGTGTGGTAACATGATATCAGTACCTGCCCATTTGTGACGTGTCTGATTAGGAAAGTTTGCAAATGTGTTTGTTATTTGTTTCCTAAAACAAATTTCACTAATGAGAGAAATTGATTGATTTAGATAAGTTAGGAAAGTTAGATTCAAATCTATTATTTGTTTCTTAAAAATTTGTTATTTGTTTCCTAAGACAAATTGAACCAATAAAAGGAATCGATTGATATGAATAATTTAAGGAAGTTAGATCCGTGATTTGTTATATGTAAGGATAGTCCTGGTTGTAATAAAGAGTGGAGAGAAAAATAAACCGATGGACCAGCATGGGAGGGAGTGGTGGGAGGAGAGACGAAAAAAAAACCAACGAAAATAAACCGTGAAGACTATTCACCAACTGCTCCATTAGGAGTAGAGATCCATTTAAGGAATGCAGTTTTGACATCCATTTGCCAGATTTCATAAAATATGGCAATTGCTAACATGATTCGAACGGATTTAAGTATCGCTACAGTTGAGAAAATCTCATTGTAGTCAACACCTTGAACTTGTCGAAAACCTTTTGCAACAAAACACTACTACCAGCGTCCGTCTTCCTCTTGAAGATCTATTTATTTTCTATGTGGCGTGTCGATCATCGGGCAAGTCCACCAAAGTCCACACTTTGTTCTCGTACATGGATCCCATCTCAGATTTCATGGCCTCAAGCCATTTCGTGGAATCTGGGCTCATCATCGCTTCCTCATAGTTCATAGGTTCATCATGGTCCAGTAACATGACTTCCAGAATAGGATTACCGTACCACTCTGGTGTGGACCGTACTCTGGTTGACCTACGAGGTTCGGTAGTAACTTGACCTGAAGTTTAATGATCATCAACATTATCTTCTTCACTAATTGGTGTAGAAATCACTAGAACTGATTTCTGTGATGAACTAGTTTCCAATTAGGGAGAAGGTACAATTACCTCATCAAGTTCTACTTTCCTCCCACTCACTTCTTTCAAGAGAAACTCTTCTCTAGAAAGGATCCATTCTTAGCAAAGAATATCTTGCCTTTGGCTCTGTGATAGAAGGTGTACCCAACAGTTTCTTTTGGGTATCCTATGAAGACACATTTCTCCTATTTGGGCTCGAGCTTATCAGGTTGAAGCTTTTTCACATAAGTATGCAGCCCCAAACTTTAAGAAACGACAGCTTAGGTTTGTTGCGAAACCATAATTCATACGGTGTCGTCTCAACGGATTTTGACGGTGCCCTGTTTAAAGTGAATGCAACTGTCTCTAATGCATAACCCCAAAACGATAGTGGTAAATCGATAAGAGATCGCACCATATTCAATAAAGTGTGGTTACGACGTTCGGACACACCATTACGCTATGGTGTTCCAGGTGGCGTGAGCTGTGAAACTATTCCACATTGTTTTAAATGAAGGCCAAACTCGTAGCTCAAATATTCTCCTCCACGATCAAATTGTAGAAACTTTATTTTCTTGTTACGATGATTCTCCACTTCACTCTGAAATTCTTTGAACTTTTCAAATGTTTCAGACTTGTGTTTCATTAAGTAGATATACCCATATCTGCTTAAATCATCTGTGAAGGTCAGAAAATAACGATACCAACCACGAGCCTCAATACTCATTGGACCGCATACATCGGTATGTATTATTTCCAATAAGTTATTAGCTCGTTCCATTGTTCCGGAGAACGTAGTTTTAGTCATCTTGCCCATAAGGCACGGTTCGCAAGTATCAAATGATTCATAATCAAGTGATTCCAAAAGCCCATCAGCATGGATTTTCTTCATGCGCTTTACACCAATATGACCTAAACGGCAGTGCCATAAGTATGTTGCACTATCATTATCAACTTTGCATCTTTTGGCATCAATATTATGAATATGCGTATCACTACGATGTATGACCAAAGAAGGTTTGATTCATGTAGACAGAATAACAATTATTCTCTATCTTGAATGAATAACCGTATTGCAATAAAAATAATCTAATCATATTCATGCTCAACGCAAACACCAAATAACATTTATTTAGGTTCAACACTAATCCCGAAAGTATAAGGAGTGTGTGATGATGATCATATCAATCTTGGAACCACTTCAACTAGTCTCTGTTTATTCTATAACTCCTATTTCGAGTTACTAATCTTAGCAACCAAACAAGTATCAAATACCCAGGGACTACTATGAACACTAGTAAGGCACACATCAATAACCTGTATATCAAAATATACCTTTGCTCACTTTGCCATCCTTCTTATCCGCCAAATGTTTGGGGAAGTTCCGCTTCTAGTGACCATTTCCTTTGCAGTAGAAGCACTCAGTTTTAGGTTTCGGTCCAGCTTTGGGTTCTTCCCGGGAGTGACAACTTGCTTGCCATTCTTCTTGAAGATCCCTTTCTTTCCCTTTGCCCTTTTCTTGAAACTAGTGGTCTTGTCAATCATCAACACTTGATGCTCTTTCTTGATTTCTACCTTCGTCGATTTCAGCATCACGAAGAGATCAGGAATCGTTTTCGCCATCCCTTGCATACTATAGTTCATCACAAAGTTTCAGTAACTTGGTAATGGTGACAAGAGAACTCTGTCAATCACTATCTTATCTGGAAGATTAACTCCCACTTGATTCAAGCGATTGTAGTACCCAGAAATTCTGAGCACATGCTCACTAGCTGAGCAATTCTCCTCCATCTTTTAGGCGAACTACTTGTCAGAGGTCTCATACCTCTCGACACGGGCATGCATCTGAAATACCAATTTCAGCTTATTGGAACATCTCATATGCTCCGTGGTGTTCAAAACATTTTTGAAGTCCCGGTTCTAGGCCATAAAGCCTGGTGCAGTAAACTATCAAGTAGTCATCATATTGAGCTAGCCAAACGTTCATAACGTCTGCATTTGCTCCTGCAATAGGTCTGTCACCTAGCAGTGCATCAAGGACATAATTCTTCTCTTCGGCAATGAGGATAAACCTCAGATCACGGACCCAGTCCGCATCATTGCTACTACCATCTTTCAACTTAGTTTTCTCTAGGAACATATAAAAAACATAGGGAAGCTACAACGCAAGCTATTGATCTAGAACATAATTTGCAAAATACTATCAGGACTAAGTTCATGATAAATTTAAGTTCAATTAATCATATTACTTAAGAACTCCCACTTAGATAGACATCCCTCTAGTCATCTAAATGATACATGATCCATATCAACTAAACCATGTCCGATCATCACGTGAGATGGAGTCTTCAATGGTGAACATCACTATGTTGATCATATCTACTATATGATTCACGTTCGGCCTTTCGGTCTTAGTGTTCCGAGGCCATATCTGCATATGCTAGGCTCGTTAAGTTTAGCCCAAGTATTCTGCACGTGCAAAACTGGCTTGTACCCATTGTATATGAACGTAGAGCTTATCACACCCGATCATCATGTGGTGTCTTGGCACGACGAACTGTGGCAACGGTGTATACTCAGGGAGAACACCACTAGTAGAAAAAGGGCCTATTGTCCCGGTTGGTAAGGGCCTTTAGTCCCGGTTGGTGAACCGGGACTAAAGGGTCGGTACTAATGCCTCCCCCCTGTAGTCCCGGTGCAATCGTAATCGGGACTAAAGGTCATGCCACGTGGAGCTCCACCTTTAGTCCGGTTGGTAACACCAACCGACTAATGGAAATTTTATGATTTTTTTATTTTTTTAAAAAAATTTGAATAATTTTATTTTCAAATTTCTGAATTATTTTAACCCTAATCTCTAATCAAAGACCCTCATCACCGCTCAATTTATCCTCTTCTCTAATCACCCTCATCATTCCAAATCACCTAACTTCCTGAACGGTCACCCATCCTCCCACTCCCCAGCCTGAGCACGCTTAACTTCCGTGTTCTATTCTCCCTCGCTTCCAAGTCTCACTTGTTGTTTTCTCGACAATAGTAAGATGTCAATCCTATTAACCCTCGTGAATTTTGCTTGAGCATGAATTGACACATTTCACTGTTTGAGTTTCAAACTATTGTTTTCAAAAACAATAATTATTTAGAAAACAATAGTTATTTTGAATAATTAGTTTGACCATGGTTTGACCATAGTTTGACCACAGTTTGACCACAGTTTGACCATAGTTTGACCAGATTTGACCAAAGTTCAAAATAACTGAACAAATTATTTAGTAACACTAATATTCTAGAATAATTAGTTTGACCATGGTTTGGCCATGGTTTGACCATAGTTTGACCATTGTTTGTCCATAGTTTGACCACAGTTTGACCAGATTTGACCAAAATTCAAAATTACTGAACAAATTATTTAGTAACACTAATATTCTAGAATAATTAGTTTGACCATGGTTTGACCATTGTTTGACCATAGTTTGAAATCTTTTCGATTTTTTCCACTCTAGATATTAAAAGCCCGTAACTTTTTTACATTAGGGTTTTTGAGGATTTTGAAAATGTTTAACGGGTTCCCCGTTAAATTTGGATGTAACTTTTCGAGTAGATGCTTTTTCATATAAAAACTTTTCATCCGAGTTAGTATGCAAAAGTTATGCCCATATTTACAAATTCCAGAGATTTTGCAAATAAAGTCGAAATTCACATTTGCAAATTTTCCCAACAACTAGACCACATATCACATGGGAAACTTATTTTCTTTTATTTTTTGACATTTCCATCATTTTCTTTTATTTTTTAAAATTGAAAAGGCGATCCATGTGGGGGTAGAGTTTGAAAATGGGACCTTTAGTACCGGTTCATGGCACGAACCGGGGCTAAAGGTCTCAACCCCATTAGTCCCGGTTCGTGCCTCAAACCGGGACGAAAGGTCTAATAATTAGTCCCGGTTTGAGGCATGAACCGGGACTAAAACATCGCACTTTAGTCCCGGTTTGAGGCACAAACCGACTAAAGGGCACAGGTGAACCGGGACTAATGCCTTAGCCGCACGAACCGGGATAAATGCTCACATTAGTCCCGGTTCGTGATTGAACCGGGACTAATGTGAAATTTGGCCCGGAACCATAGCCATGTTTTCTACTAGTGCACTTATACCTTGAAATTTAGAGAGGGGTCATCTGATAATGCTACCACCGTACTAAGCAAAATAAGATGCATAAAAGATAAACATCACATGCAATCAAAATATGTGACATGATATGGCCATGATCATCTTGTGCCATTTGATCTCTATCTCCAAAGCACCGTCATGATCTCCATCGTCACCGGATTGACACCTTGATCTCCATCGTAGCATCGTTGTTGTCTCGCCAACTATTGCTACTACGACTATCGCTACCGCTTAGTGATAAAGTAAAGCAATTACATGGCAATTGCATTTCATACAATAAAGCGACAACCATATGGCTCCTGCCACTTGCCGATAACTCTGTTACAAAACATGATCATCTCATACAACAATTTATATCTCATCATGTCTTGACCATATCACATCACAACAAGCCCTGCAAAAACAAGTTAGACGTCCTCTACTTTGTTGTTACATGTTTTACGTGGCTGCTATAGGCTTCTAGCAAGAACTATTCTTACCTATGCATCAAAACCACAACGATTTTTCGTCAAGTGTGCTGTTTTAACCTTCAACAAGGACCGGCCGTAGTCAAACTCGCTTCAACTAAAGTTGGAGAAACAGACACCCGCCAGCCACCTATGTGCAAAGCACGTCGGTAGAATCAGTCTCATGAACGTGGTCATGTAATGTCGGTCCGAGTTGCTTCATCCAACAATACCGCCGAATCAATGTAAGACATTGGTGGTAAGCAGTATGACTATTATCACCCACAACTCTTTGTGTTCTACTCGTGCATATCATCTACGCATAGACCTGTGCTACCTCTTGAGCACTGCGTTGGTTTTCCTTGAAGAGGAAAGGGTGATGCAGCAAAGTAGCGTAAGTATTTCCCTCAATTTTTGAGAACCAAGGTATCAATCCAGTAGGAGGCTCCTCAAAAGTCCCACGCACCTACACAAACAAACAAGAACCTCGCAACCGACGCAATAAAGGGGTTGTCAATCCCTTCACGGTAACTTGCAAAAGTGAGATCTGATAGAGATAATAAGATAAGATAAATATTTTTGGTATTTTTATGATATAGATTGGAAAGTAAAAGATGCAAATAAAAGTAGATGGAAAACTTATATGATAAAAGATAGACCTGGGGGGCATAGGTTTCACTAGTGGCTTATCTCAAGATAGCATAAGTATTACGGTGGGTGAACAAATTACTGTCGAGCAATTGATAGAAAAGCGCATAGTTATGAGATTATCTAGGTATGATCATGTATATAGGCATCACGTCCGCAACAAGTAGATCGAAACGACTCTGCATCTACTACTATTACTCCACACATCGACCGACTCCTGCCTGCATCCAGAGTGTTAAGTTCATGAAGAACAGAGTAACACATTAAGAAAGATGACATGATGTAGAGGGATAAACTCATGCAATATGATATAAACCCCATCTTTTTATCCTCGATGGCAACAATACAATACGTGCCTTGCTGCCCTGCTGTCACTGGGAAAGGACACCGCAAGATTGAACCCAAAGCTAAGCACTTCTCCCATTGCAAGAAAGATCAATCTAGTAGGCCAAACCAAACTGATAATTCGAAGATACTTGTAAAGATAACCAATCATACATAAAAGAATTCAGAGGAGATTCAAGTATTTCTCACAGATAAGCTTGATCATAAACCCACAATCATCGGATCTCGACAAACACACCGCAAAAAGAGTTACATCGAATAGATCTCCAAGAAGATCAAGGAGAACTTTATATTGAGATTCAAAGAGAGAGAAGAAGCCATCTAGCTAATAACTATGGACCCGAAGGTCTGTGGTAAACTACTCACAACTCATAGGAGAGGCCTTGGAGATGATGTAGAGGCCCTCCATGGTCAATTCCCCCTCCGGCGGAGCACCGGCGAAGGCTCCAAGATGGGATCTCGCGGATACAGAAGGTTGCGGCAGTGGAATTAGGTTTTCGTGGTGCCCTTTGATGTTTTCAGGGTATGGGTGTATATATAGGAGGAAGAAGTAGGTCGGTTGACGCTCGAGGGGCCCACGAGGGTGGGGGCGCGCCCACCCCCGGGGGCGCGCCGGGCACCCTCGTGGGCGCCTTGTTTGTTGCTCGACGTCCACTCCAAGTCTCCAGGTTTGCATTTGTTCCGAAAAGATCGCTCCCGAAGGTTTCATCCCGTTTGGACTCCATTTGATATTCCTTTTGTTCGAAACACTGAAATAGGCAAAAAAAAAACAGCAATTCGGGCTGGGCCTCAAAAACATCCAAAACGGGTAATAGATTAGTCCCAAAAACGATATAAAAGTGTAAAGTAAAGCCCATAAACATCCAAAACGGGTAATATAATAGCATGGAACAATAAAAAATTATAGATACGTTGGAGACGTATCAACCTGGCTCTGATACCACTGTTGGGGAACATAGCATGCAATTTCAAAAAAATTCCTACGATCATGCAAGATCTAACTAGGAGATGCATAGCAAGGAGAGGGGGAGAGTGTGTCCACGTATCCTTGTAGACCGATATTGGAAGTGTTAGTTAAAGCGGTTGATGTAGTCGAACGTCTTCACGATCCAACTGATCCAAGTACCAAACGTGCGGCACCTCCGAGTTCAGCACACGTTCAGCTCGATGACGTCCCTCGAACTCTTGATCCAGCAGAGTGTCGAGGGAGAGTTTTGTCAGCACGACGGCGTGCTGACGGTGTTGATGATGTGATCCGTGTAGGGATCCGCCTAAGCACTACGACGATAATATCGGAGGATTAAACGGTGGAGGGGGGCACCGCACACGGCTAAGACAATGTTGCGCCTTGTGGGGTGCCCCCTGCCCCCGTATATAAAGGAGGGAGGAGGAGGCCGGCCACCAGGGGCGCGCCAAGGGAGGGGGGAGTCCTACTAGGACTCCACTCCTAGTAGGATTCGCCCCCCTCTTTTTTTCCTTCTTACGGAGGTGGAAAGGGGGAAGGAGTGGGAGTAGGAGATGGAAAGGGGGTGGCACCCCCTTTCCCTAGTCCAATTCAGCGGGAGCTCCTATTGGGCGTTGTAGGCGCCCGTTGGAGAACTGGCGCCTACAACGACCAGCCATGGGCCACGGCCCGTTAAGAGAAGATCGCTCCCTCGCCCCCCCCCCCCCCCTATGTTCGCTCGCTCGCTCGTTGAAGAAAAACTGACTCGCATCGCTGGATTTTTTGGGCTGCGCTGCGCTTCTGGTTCAGGGAAAAGACTGGCCTATGTTTTTTTACAATTTTGAATATGTTTGTGAAAAAAGGTCATATATTATTAAGAAAAGTTCATTGATTTTGAACAATACAGTTCAGAAATCTGAAAAAAGTTCATCAGATTTGAAAAAACTTCATCAGATTAAAAAAAGTTCATTATACTAAAAATAGTTCATTGGATTTGGAAAAAAAAGTTCATCAAATCGAAAGAAGTTCATTCGATTTGAAAAAAAGTTCGTCGGATTGAAAAAAGTTCATCGGAATTTGGAAAAGGTTCATCAATTTTTAGAATAAGTTCAGAAAAATGTTTAAAAGTTCATTCACTTTCACAAGAAGTTAATCGAGTTTGAAAAAAAATCGTTGAACTTGAATAGTTCATTGAAATTGAAAAATAGTTCATTGAATTGAAAGAAGTTCATCGGTATATAGAAAAAGTTCACGAATTAGAAATCGTCTATTTGTAAACATTTCACGCATTTAAGAATAAAACAGAAAACAAGAAAAGAAAGGGGAACAAACGCTGGAAAAAATATATAAAAAGATGGAAAGGAGGTATGTATGCACGACTCAGGGCTATGGCGTAGTTGGGCCGAGCCCAGCTAGCGCCGCTTCCAGGCGCCGGTTTGCGGAAACAACTATAACCGGCGCCTGCAGCGCCAAATAGGAAATGCCCAATTCGGCCTCCTCCCTTGTAGGGGGCGCACCAGCTCCTTGTGGGCTGGTTAGCCTCCCTCCCATGGCCCATATGGCCCATATCTTCCATAGGGGGATTCTGGTAACCCTTCCGGTACTCCGGTTTGTACCTGATACACTCCGGAAACCTTCCGGTGTCCGAATAGCACCTTCCAATATATCAATCTTTACCTCTCGACCATTTCGAGACTCCTCATCATGTCCGTGATCTCATCCGAGACTCTGAACAAACTTCGGTCACCAAAACACATAACTCATAATATAAATCGTCATCGAAAGTTAAGCGTGCGGACCCTACGGGTTAGAGAACTATGTAGACATGATCGAGACACATCTTCGATCAATAACCAATAGCGGAACCTGAATGCTCATATTGGCTCCTACATATTCTACGAAGATCTCTATCGGTCAAACCGCACAACAACATGCGTTGTTCCCTTTCTCATCGGTATGTTACTTGCCCGAGATTCGATCGTCGGTATCTTCATACCTAGTTCAATCTCATTACCGGCAAGTCTCTTTACTCACTCCGTAATGCTTCATCCCGCAACTAACTCATTAGTCACATTGCTTGCAAGGCTTATAGTGATGAACATTACCGGGAGGGCCCAGAGATACCTCTCTGATACTCGGAGTGACAAATCCTAATCCCGATCTATGCCAACTCAAAAAACGCCTTCGGAGATACCTGTGGAGCATCTTTATAATCACTCAGTTACATTGTGACATTTGATAGCACATAAGGCACTCCTCCGGTATCCGGGAGTTGCATAATCTCATAGTCAGAGGAACATGTATAAGTCATGAAGAAAGCAATAGCAATAAAACTTATCGATCATTATGCTAAGCTAACGGACGTGTCTTGTCCATCACATCATTCTCTAATGATGTGATCCCGTTCATCAAATGACAACACATGTCTATGGTCAGGAAACATAACCATCTTTGATTAACGAGCTAGTCAAGTAGAGGCATACTAGGGACACTTTGTTTTGTCTATGTATTCACACATGTACTAAGTTTCCGGTTAATACAATCCTGGCATGAATAATAAACATTTGTCATGATATAAGGAAATATAAATAACAACTTTATTATTTCCTCTAGGGCATATTAAGCCTTCGGGGCAGTTCCTCCATTTGTCAATGCATGCAATCAATTGAACTGAGCATATGTGGAAAACATCTTGCCTCTCTAATAACCAGCAACTTTTTTGTATCGTGCACATTTGGCTCTCTCAGACACTCTACTCCAAACACCTACACTACGGCGCAGGTAAACCTCACAGTGGTATTTAGGAATTTGCTCTCTCCCATCCGGACCATTTCACCAACTATGTCAGCGGCGGTACCAAGTGCAAGCATCCGCAGAGCAGTCGTGCATTTATGCTTACCAAAGAATGATAGTTGACCGCAACAATCCCTGGTGAGCTTGAAGTAGTCATCGTGTGCCTCGATCCCCTCCATAATTAGCAAGAAAATGCTTTGCGCATATGGAAACGGCGACGAAACCATGCTTCATCAGGGAACTTTCGGTTGGTAGAAAAGTAGTCATTGTAGAGTAGCCGTGCTCCACACACCCTATCCTGGTTCTTAACTCTTCTCCCTTTGATTGAGCCCTTGAAGTTGAGAGTGTGCTCCACCTCCCAGTCCATTTCCCGTTGGACGCTCATGAGCATCATTATCTCAGCTTCGTCGTCCTATTCTGACAAATCGAAGATATTTTGAATCATTTCATCAAGCTCTGTAGTCCATACTCCTCGTACGATGAACCATTCGATTCCATTATGTTACCTACGAATAAATCACAAAAAAATGGCGGACAATGTTTTGAACAGATAGCGGGCAAGGTGTGGTCCAAGAGTTGTCGGTGAAGGAAATATGACCTAGAGGCAATAATAAAGTTTTTATTTTATATTTCCTTATTTCATGATAAATGTTTATTATTCATGCTAGAATTGTATTAACCGGAAACTTGATACATCTGTGGATACATAGACAAAAACACTATGTCCCTAGTGAGCCTCTACTAGACTAGCTCGTTAATCAAAGATGGTTAAGTTTTCTAACCATAGACATGTGTTGTCATTTGATGAATGGGATCACATCATTAGGAGAATTATGTGATGGACAAGACCCATCCATTAGCTTCGCATAATGATCGTCCAGTTTTATTGCTATTGCTTTCTTCATGTCAAATACATATTCCTTCGACTATGAGATTATGCAACTCCCGGATACCGGAGGAGTGCCTTATGTGCTATCAAACGTCACAATGTAACTGGGTGATTATAAAGATGCTCCACAGGTATCTCCGAAGGCGTTTTTTGAGTTGGCATAGATCGGGATTAGGATTTGTCACTCCGAGTATCAGAGAGGTATCTCTGGGCCCTCCCGGTAATACACATCAAAGCTTGCAAGAAAATGACTAAGGAGTTAGTCACGAGATGATGTATTACGGAACGAGTAAAGAGACTTGCCGGTAACGATATTGAACTAGGTATGAAGATATCGACGATCGAATTTCGGGCAAGTAACATACCGATGGACAAAGGGAATAACGTATGTTGTCATAACGGTTTGACCGATAAAGATCTTCGTAGAATATATGGGAGACAATATGAGCATCCAGGTTCCGCTATTGGTTATTGACCGGAGAGGTGTCTCGGTCATGTCTACATAGTTCTCGAACCCGTAGGGTCCGCACACTTAACATTCGATGACAATATATTATTATATGAGTTATGTGATTTGGTGACCGAATGTCGTTCGGAGTCCTGGATGAGATCAGGGACATGACGAGGAGTCTCTAAATGGTCGAGAGGTAAAGCTTGATATATAGGATGATTGTATTCGGACAACGGAAGTGTTCCGGAGGGTACCAGGTACATATCGGATCACCGGAAGGGGTTCCGTGCACTCCCAACAAAAGATATGGGCCTTATGGGCCAAGAGGGGAAACACACCAGTCACAAGGGGCTGGTGCACCCCCCATATGGGCCGACCAAAGAGGAGAATGAAAGAGGGGAAGGAAAAAAAAGGAAAAGTAGGAAGTACTACTTCCTTCCCCCCTTTCCTTCCCCCTCCGGCAATTTATGGAAAGGGGGGGGGCACTTGGGAAAACCCCAAGTAGGATTTGGATCCTACTTAGGGAGCCCCATGGCTGCCTCCTCTCTCCCTCCCACCTATATATATGAGGAGGGGGGCGCCTAGTACACCCCAGACATTATCTTAGCCGTCTGCGGTGCCCCCCTTCACAGTTTACGCCTCCGGTCATAACTTCGTAGTGCTTAGGCGAAGCCCTGCGAAGATCACTTCACCGTCACCGTCACCATGCCGTCGTGCTGACGGAACTCATCTACTACCTCGACATCTTGCTGGATCAAGAAGGCGAGGAACGTCACCGAGCTGAACATGTGCAGAACTCAGAGGTGCCGTACGTTCGGTACTCAATCGGTGGATCGCGAAGAAAGTTCAACTACATCAACCGCGCTGTGAAACGCTTCCGCTTACGGTCTACGAGGGTAAGTAGACACACTCTCCCCCTCGTTGCTATGCATCTCCTAGATAGATCTTGCGTGAGCGTAGGATTTTTTTGAAATTGCATGCTACGCTCCCCAGTCGGTCGTACCGCATTGGCGTCCGGGTCAGCGACGATGTATGCGGCGAAGAGGACGAATTGGAGGACCGCCGTGGCGGTGCTAGCAGCACCGAGGGCTCAGAACGACACCAGAGCAAGAGTGGTGGCAGAGCTAGGAGAAGACCGGCATGGAGGAGGAAGAAGATAGGAGAGGAGCAAATGGAATCGGCTAGGTCAAGGGTGGATTTGATGCAATTTATGGTTTGAGGGGGGGGGGGGGCTCGGGCTGTTTGGGCTGACGTGGCAAATGCATTCGGGCCTCCCATACCCGCCCTAGATTTGGGCTCGATATAAGGGGTGTCGGTCAGCCCGGGCGTTTGAGGCCGGTTGGAGGCGCCCGACTAGGTCATTTTTTTATCGGTCAGTGACCGGGGCATTTGCTTGGGCGTTTAAGGCAGGTATGTGGTGCCATGTAGATGCTCTTTTGCATTGACTAGATTATTAACTCTAGTGCAAATGAGAGTTTGCTGGAAAAATGTTATAGAGGTAATAATAAAGTTGTTATTATTCTATTTCCATGTTCATAATTATGTTTGTTTTTTAATGCTATAATTGCAATGGTTCTTCGCAGACCTGTTTGCATATGTGGAAAGATAAACACCAATCAGATCTCTAGTCATGCCTCTAGACTAGCTCATGTATATAATTTTGCTTTTCTAATCATGGACATTGTTATTGTTAAGGAGGATGCCAAAAGTACAAGAAAATATTATTAGGATAACAATGGTATTGGATAGACCCAACACATGAAACACTATGTGATCATGTCATTAGTATCTTGGTATACTTCTCTTCTCATGGACAACCTCCACTGATGCAAAAGATTGCATTACCCTCTTCATCTCTTGAATAATGACTGCTGAAGTTCCAAATATTCTTCCTTGAGTGAAATGAGCGCTCGGCTGTTTAGCTTGCTTGTGATGAAATTAACCCAACAGGGTTTAAGTGGGCAGTGGCCATGCGGTCCTAGTCTTTTCAGGGTATGCAGTCTTAGTTTTTTTTTCTGACAATCTTATGCTAGTTTTTTTTTAGTTGAAGAGAAATATTATGCTAGATTTATTTTGAGACAAATCTTATGCTAGCTTTTTTATTTTTTGAGAAGATATAATCTTTTTTGAGAAGAAACCTTATGCTAGCTTTTTCTTTCAGAAGACAATCTTATGCTGCTTTTTTTAGGGGGAAGCTTAGAGCCTTAGACGATGGTTGAGTACAATGGGCTTTCGTCTTGGCTATCGTGGGCTTCCCTCCTCTCTACAGAGAAAACTATTGGGCTTCAAATCTCACTCGCAGCCTCAGTTTTCTCTTCTCCAGTCAGTGTCCGGCCAACCTTGCACTTCGAGTCCACCACACCCCACCCGCACGCAAGTGAGGAGGGCGAGATGACGTCCAGCTTCGGCCGCCGCCTCCGCCCGACGTCGGCGCCGCCGCTCGACGACGACGACCTGCTCGACGAGATCCTCCTCCGCCTCCCCCCGGATCCGTCCTCCCTCCCGCGCGCCTCCGCCGTCTGCACCCGCTGGCGCCGTCTCGTCTCCGACCGCGGCTTCGTCGGCCGCTTCCTCCTCCACCACCGCCTCCGCCCTCCCATCCTCGGCTGCTTCATCACGGACCAGCGGAGGGCGACCGTCTCCTTCGTGCCTACCATGGAGGCCCCCAATCGTGTCCCCGCCGAGCGCTTCTCCTTGCAGCTCGGCGACCGCGACCGCTTCAGTCTCCTCAGCTGCCGCCACGGCCTCCTGCTCATGTTCCTCCCGCTGTGGAGCAAGGTCCTGGTGTGGGACCCCGTCACCGGAGACCAGCACCGCCTGGACATTCCCCTAGGGTTTGACACGAAGAAGGAGATCGGCGGGGCGGTGCTTCGCACTGCCGGGGACATCCGCCACTTCCAGGTGGTCTTAGTGGGCAGAGACAAACAAAACATACTCGCCTGCGTTTACTCATCCGAGGCTGGCTTATGGAGCAAACTGATCTCAACTCCGCTTCCAAATCCGTTTTGCTACGAGTTTATGGGCGTGCATCCTGTGCTGGTTGGGGATTCCCTTCACTGGTTTATTAACTGTGGTTTTCATAAAATCCTTGAGTTTGATTTGCATAGGCAGATCCTAACTGTGATACCAGGGCCCTTGGATGAGTTTCCTGTGGGCATTTCCCAAATCCTGGTTATGCGGGCAGAGGATGGTGGGCTTGGTGTTCTATTCAAGTCAGACTGCAATGTCCAATTATGGAAGAGGAAGATTGATTGTGATGGCGAGGCCTCATGGGTGCTGGGAAGAACTTTTGATCTAGACACACTATTTTCCCTGAATTCAGAGGAGATAAAGTACATGGTGATCCTAGGCTTGGCTGAGTACAATAGTACGGTGTTCGTGCGGACAGTTGTCGGCCACTTCATGGTCCAGCTTGAGTCATTGAAGTTCAACAAGACGTTCGAAACCAACATTTGGAATTTCCATCAACCATTTGAAAGTGTCTATACTGGAGGTAACAGAATGCTTTGACACCGTGGGTATAACAAAATCAGCTTGTTTTTTATAATAGTTGATGAAATGTTGTTCACATCCGTTAGGTTTAAGCTAACAATTTTAATTTATGCCATATCACTAATTTATTTTGCTGCTTGATGATTTCTGCTATATATTGCAATTTTGCAGCGTGGCGCCCTGTCCCAATGCTTGTATAATGGTGTTTATGTAGTTGTTATGATCTGGAAACATTTGCTTGCCGTATCTAGTTTAGTTTATGCCACTAGTTCTGCTTGTGTAGCCAAGTTTGCCGAATGCTTTGCATAATAATTGCACTGAATTTCAATGCTACATGCCTGTTAAATATGTAACAAGTGTATCACTTCTAGGAGAGTCCTGCTGTAACAATTACCAGGTTTAAATTTGATAGAACAATTGCTTGTTTATCACTTATAGGAGAGGCCAACTGCGAGTGGCCAATCAAATCGTTCCCTTTTAAATAAACTGAGCTTATTTCATCTTTTCAGGCTAAATTTATTTGAAAACAGACTAAATCCGAATAGGCATAATTACTTATGTTGCTAGGATTTGTTAATGCTGTATCAAAGCTCACTTGTTTTTTTTTTCTAAAATTGCACCTTCGAGTTTCTTGATGCCTTCCCGTATTTAGTTAGTTTTCCATTGGAATTTCATTGGTTGTTTGACTTCTAATGCTTGTAGAAACAAGCATTGGTGGTGGACACAATGGAGCTGAACTTTTGCACAACACATAAGATGATTGTCTGGTTCAGTATGTGATTCTCCACAATGAAGAACAGGTAAGCTTGTCTTCTGTACGTACGTTGAGGTATCTGAAATGTTCGTTTTAAATAAATACTCCCTCCAGTCACAAATATAAGATGTTTGTGAGTCGGATGTATATAGACACGTTTTAGTGTGTTTGTTCACTCATTTCAATCTGTATGTAGTCCATATTGAAATATCTAAAACATCTTATATTTGTGAACGGAGGGAGTATATTGATATCCTCTTTGCGATAATTTCTCAAGTACCAATTCCAAGCGAGGACTCAAGATACTCTCAATGGCCCTTAGCTCAGCTGTTGCCCACCTGGCCGCCTCCCATCGTGTTTTATCGGCATGTTGGATATTTCCTCCAGGCCTTGCTCTCTCGTCCCTTCCTCAGCCGCTTTCCATTCCCTTCATCACTCCTTCTCCCAGCTACCTTCTCTTCTATTTGTTCATGTTTTCTTCCCCTCTCTGCTGTTTGGAGTATGTGAAAAATTTGGGGTTGTATTACTCTAACCGCTTCTCCATGAATGAAATGGCAAATTGGTTTTACTAATGACATTGATCGCTCCACAGGTGTCTAGAATTGTATTCTGGTTGCTGAGATGCAGGAATAGGATTCTTTGCTGTAGTATGTAGGTTCTTCCATTTTGTATGCTTCACGTGGAGATTGGCTGAACATCTGCTCTCATGTCTTCCTGTCGATGAGTAGTGCTTGTGAGGCTATTTTGTTTTGAAGCTGCGGATGTGTTGAGGCCTGGTAGTTCTAGTTTCTGTCATGTTTGTTGCTGGTCTGGCTCATGTGCCTTCTTCCGTGTGCTGTTTAAAGTATACTCTGTTACCTGGTTTCGTTTTCAGCAGCGGAAATGGAGCCTCGGTGAGATCCTTTTTCCTCTAAAAAATCTGCCCAGGTGTCTAGAGTTACATTGCATATTACCTATTTGCATTCTCTGTTTTCATTACTCTAGAAGCTGAAAGTCCGCACTGCATATTACATACTCCCTCCGTTCACAAATGCAAGATGTTTTGGATATTTCAATATCGACCACATACGGATTGAAATGAGTGAACAAACACACTAAAACGCATCTATATACATCTGATTCAGAAAAAAGTTAAAACATCTTACATTTGTGAACAGAGGGAGTATTTGTGTTCTCTGTTTCTGTTACTGTTTTCTCCCCAATATCACTACTTCGGAGTTTTTTGTACAGTTTCCACAATGGTGAAGCTGGTGTTTACTATTTGAATCATACACAAATTATGAGACTGTATAACTTTAACGGTTTTCCCATGACTGCTCCACAGGTATCTAGAGGTGTACTGTGGTTGATGAGATGCAGGAATGGGCTTGTATGCTGCAGGTTCTTCCATTTTGTGTGCTTCAAGTGGGGAGTGGAACTGTATGAGTTGATCGTTTAATTTGACAACTACCCGCTGTTATTGTCTAATTTGTGGACACAAATAGCCATTCAACTTTCATGATGAATACACACTGACAAAAATAGCAAGCATACTGAAACATAAGCAAGCTTATGGCCTTCGCTTACATTTGGTGCGTTTATTTCTGTGTTCATCATCTCTTCATTTGCCTATGTTCCATGATTTATCAAGTGCTGCTTATGTGAGATAGAGTGTGCCGCGTGTGTTGGTTTTTATTACTCCCTCCGAACCAAAGGTACAAAGTTGTACTAGAGCTGTGACGATTAATTTGGATCGGAGGGAGTATTTGATTGTGGTTAGTTGATTTTGTACTGCACCTGCTGGCCCTGCTAGTACTCCCTGAGTATTATGGGACGGAGGGAGTATAACTTAACTCTGTCATCTTTCTTTTTCGTCTCCCCAAAAATCAACCACCTAGCACTCCAATCTCCCCGAGTCAATGGTTCTGTTTAGTTTTCTGAATGACTGTGCTCAAGCTTTAAATCTTTGTCCTAGTTCTGTTATTGATTTTTGTCAGAGAAGAGGTGGGACGGAGAAAATAGTAAATTACAAAAAAGAAAAAAATCATCACATTTGGTGCTAGGATATCACGGAACCACCATCGTTGATGAAAATCAATAACCATGTGCTCCAGGGTAACGACCGGAGCGACCTCATCTTCCTGCTCCTACCTTGGACGACGGAGGCGCTACTTGATTGCCAGAATTGCCCATGCTCGGCGCGGCCTTCATCAAAATGCACCGCCAAATTACACCTTACGGCCGACACACCCGCCCTTCCCAGTGATTGTGATTCGAATCAGAGCTTCCAATCAAGCTAACTCAAAATTAAACCCAATAGATATGAAAAGATAAGGTGAAGGAGAGTCCCCATCTCTGGCGCAGGTGATTCTGGAGGAGGACGTCGGGGATGTAATGCGTGGTTCAATAAGAGGTTGGGTAATGGCAAGGCAGATGGATTCGGGTAGCATAGTTTGCACCGGTGGCCATTACAGGACTCTAGGTCGGCAAGAACCCAATATGCAATATGGAGAGATGCATAAATATAGGGAAGAAGAGAAGAAGCGAGAGGACCGTGATGGAGATATATTGATTAGGGGAGATAAAGGGAACCATGGGTGGAAGGTGGAGGAAGGGATGAGAGACCAACATGCCAAATAGATGAGGAGCCGATTCTTTGTTGTTTCGTGAGGTAGGGGGAAATTGACTGGATTTCCACCGCAGCTATGGCAAGGGGAATTTTAGTGCTGGGGGAGAGAGAGAACGAAAGTGGCTAGTTAGAGGGGGGGGGGGGGGGGGATTGGTTGTTGCTTGAAAACTGATGGAAACTGATGTTGACATGACATCATACTGACGTGAACAACGTGCATGTCTAAAGAGAATTGCTTGTGGTGAGGATCAACTTCTTTTTATCAACTTCTAAAGAATATATAGATTTCTAACATATGAATCGGAAAGGAGGCCTAAAAAAAGAGATAAAGACACTCATGGTCACTATAGTTGCGACGGAAGCACGATACGGTCATTGAACTCTGGAATACGCTCAATATGGACACTGAATACAATTTGACGTGAAAATATGGTCACTATAGCACGTACATGGCGGGTTTGACCAACTGTTGACCACCACGTAGTCCGTTCTGATTCGGCCAATCTTGCATGGAGGGGTTTTCTGTAAAAAAAACAAAATTCCCCATCCTAAAATCCCTAACCCGCGGCCCCCCTCAAATCCCTAACCCTCTCCCTCCTCTCGCTCTGCTCCGCCTCCTCTCACTCTGCTCCGCCACCAACTTGGTCGTCGCCGCCGTCGATTCCGACCGTGGACGGCAGTTCCTTCCCTCTAGTGCTCATGTCTGCCGCCAGCTCATCCATCTCTGTTGTCCACTGCCAGGCATTGGCGTTGCCGCTGGCCCGCTGCCCGACCTGCATGGAGAAGGTGCGCGTGTACGTCTCCACGACTAAGAAGCACGCCGGATGGGTGTTTTACAAGTGCCAGAAGCATGGCGTAAGTGTTTCTTTTCGATTTACATCCTTTCCATGGTTTCTCTTCAGTTCTAGATCCAAAGATTGAAGCTTTTTTGACCTAGACATGTTCATTTCGTCTCTTATTTGGGATAGGTGACTTGTGATTTTTGGCGGCGGGAGTTGGAGTACGTTGAGTACCTCGTTGACAAGCATTATCTCACTGGCAATGCCGCTGTGGATGCTATTGGTGCGGCGGAGGAACGCAGGGAGGACAATGCCAGCTTGGGTAAGAAGGCTTTGAAGGACAATGCCAATCTGATGACCAGGCAGCAAGCTGCTGCACTGCTGATGGTTGGGAGAGAGCTGGTGATGCTCATGAAGATGCTAGTTGCTGTTGTGGTGCTGCTAGGTCTTGTTGCACTGGTGATGGTCATGTTGAAGTAGTGAAGATGTTTTAGAAGTGAAGATGATGAAGAAGTGTTCTTGTTGGTGCTGCTAGGTTATTTATGTGTCAGTCCTAGTTATTTTGGTTTAGACTGATGTAATGGTGGTGGTGGTGAACTCTGGTTTAATCTGATGTAACGGAACGTTAAGTGGTAGCCCTACCCTTTGTTTTAAGCTGATGCAATGGAATGTTAAGTGCCAATGTTGTGTTAAACTCTGTGTTGTGCTATGTTTGATCAATCTGCATGACTTACATCAGTTTCTGTCCACAATAAGCAATGCTTACCCTTTTCAAGTTTGGTCAATTGTTTCTGTCCATCATAAGTAGTGCCCCTTGTGAATGTTTGATTTCTATCCAAAATGTTGTCCAATGCCTTGTCATAAGCCAAATTACCATTCACCAGAATACAAGGCTTAGATAAAATGGCACTAAACAGTCAATTGGAATGAAATTGGCATGAGAAGAAGACCAAAGTAGCATACCAAACATCATCATCCAGCAAAATAACTAAACATCATCATCCATGAAGATTACTAAACATCATCATCCATCAAGATTACTAAACAAGTACCATACATGATCAATTGAACAACACTTATTACATGATCATAAGCAGACCAAGCACTCTATGTCTTTGAAACTACCTAAAGACATCAAACATTGATGATCTTGCAGATTTCTTGGGATAATTAGCTTCATTGCCAAACCAGGTTGGCTTTCTTTTTGTAACATGCCTCTTCTTCATGTTGTTTCTTAGCAGCAGCAAGCTTCTTCTCTTCTTCTTTTTGTGTAGCAGCAAGCTTCCTTTCTTCTTCTTTCCTAGCAGTAGCAAGCTTCTTCTCTCCGTCTCTCTGTGCAACTGCTTTTCTCTTCTCCTCTTCTTTTCTTGCAGCAGCTGCTTCCCTGTCTGCTTTCTTTTGTGCCTCCTTCTTAGCAACAACTCTTCTCTCAGCTTCTTGCTTTGCCTTTTTCTCTGCAGCTATAGTCTTCATTGTTTCTACAATAATTTGTCTGGTCTAATCTTGAGCTTTCTTGTTTATCTCTGCTTCTTCCATTCTTTTGGCACTCTTCTCTAGTGCAGCCAATCTTCTCTCAGCTAGTTTTGCTTTCTTTTGTGCTACCTCATGTTTCTTCCTTGCTATGTCTTCAGCTTTCTTCAATTCTTCTTCCCTCCTAGATGCAAGGATGTCCTGCTCTCTCCTCTAGCTCCCTATCTTTCTGACTTTTCATGCCTCTGGCTTCTATGCTAACTCACCTAGCCTGATGGTGCTTGAGCTAGCTTGGCTTCCTTGACTAGCATTAGTCTGGTTAGCATCAGTTGGGCAGCAGTGAGAAACCCATAACTAGGTAATGGCCTCTATTCAACAACCCTTGGTGTTGGCATCTACAGAATTGTCAAATATATGATAGAAGAAGAACAAAAAGGAAAATAAGCAAGTGATTCTACAGTAATATATACCTGGGAATCATGTTATCCACCATAAGATCTTCAAACACAACACTTGGTTCTTGTTGTCCCAGTAATTACATAGGAACACTTTGTTGGGGAACGTAGTAATTTCAAAATTTTCCTACGCACACGCAAGGTCATGGTGATGCACAGCAACGAGCGGGGAGAGTGTGTCCACGTACCCTCGTAGACCGTAAGCGGAAGCATTATGACAACGCGGTTGATGTAGTCGTACGTCTTCACGATCCGACCAATCCAAGTACCGAACGCACGGCACCTCCGAGTTCAGCACACGTTCAGCTTGATGACATCCCTCGAACTCCGATCCAGCCGAGTGTTGAGGGAGAGTTTCGCGTGGTGACGATGATGATGTTCTACCGACGCAGGGCTTCGCCTAAGCACCGCTACGGTATTATCGAGGTGGATTATGGTGGAGGGGCACCGCACACGGCAAGAGATCAATGATCAATTGTTGTGTCTCCAAGGGGTGCCCCCTCCCCGTATATAAAGGAGTGGAGGAGGGGGAGGGCCGGCCCTCTCTATGGCGCGCCCTAGGGGAGTCCTACTCGCACCGGGAGTAGGATTCCCCCTTTTCCTAGTAGAACTAGGAACCCTTCCAAGTAAGAGTAGGAAAGGAAGGAAAGAGGGGGAGAGGGAGAAGGTGAAAGGATCGAGATGGACCTAGAGGGGGGGGGGGGTGAATAGGTACAATTACAAATTTTAATTGTTACTTAGCAATTTTAGGCAATAGTGCGGAATATGAAGGTGAGCCTAACAATTGCTAGTAAGTACGAAGTACTAGGCAAGTAACACAAGCATGTAAGTGAGCAAGCACAATATGATGTAAGTAAGTGCAAACAAAACAAGTAACCACAAGTATAGAGTTAGGGTTAGGAATAACCGCAACTCCGGGAGACGAGGATGTATGCCGATGTTCACTTCCTTGGAGGGAAGCTAGTCACCGTTAGAGAGGTGGATGTTACCACGAAGGCACACCAACGCCACGTAAGGCTCACCCTATTCTCCCTTTAAGACAACACCACGAAGGCGTTTCTCAACCACTAGTGGTAGACCTTGGGGTGGTCTCCAAACCCTCACAAACTTATCCGGGATAATCACAAAGGTCGATTCCTCTCCGAAGACTCCTACCGCCTAGGAGTCTCCAACCTCCAAGAGTAACAAGATCGATGGGGATTTGCTCAAGACTTGCTCAAATCACGAATTCCTTGGGTGCAAAGAAGGAGGAGAAGTGGATCTATCACTTGATCGGACAACTTCTTTCAAAGCTCTCAAATCACTTGGGGATCTAAGATTTTGTGTGGAGAAATGAGAGAGTGTGAGAAGTGTTCTAGGGTTTGTTCAAAGTGAAAATCAACTATCCCGTGGGGAAAGAAAGGCTATATATAGTGTTGGTGAAAAGCTAGCCGTTTGGCCACTTATGGCACAGGAGCTGCCGGACGTCCGGTGGGTACCGGACGACCGGTGACATAGATCGGACCGGACATCCGGCCGGGCAACCGGTCGTCCGCTCGCTGGAGTATAAATCTGACCGTGAACACAGCACAGGTAGCGGACGTCCGGAGAGTAGCGGCCGATCATGACCGGACGTCCGGTGAGACCGGAAATCCGTTAATATGTGTTCTATTTGATGTAACGGACGTCCGGAGAAACCGGAAGTCCGTTAATAAAGTGTTCTGTTGAGATGTACCGACGTCCGGTGTGCACCGGAAGTCCGGTCGATTGTGAAGGCTAGTGCAGCAGGTTCAAAAGCACAAAATAGACCGTGCACACATGATGAAAACAAAAAGATGATAGAAGAAGTGTTTTGTGTATTTTGAGCAAGTCTTTCACGTTACCCAACGGTCCCTCTTAATAGTGCGGGATCCCTATACTCAAGAACAGATTGAAAAAGGGCCAAGGCCATTTGTCTTGTATTCTCCGCTCTTGAGTAATATATACCTCTTTGCTTGTAGTCATGATCCACACACATAGCACTTGAAACATAATCCTGAGATATACTTGATAACATGATTAGTTCCAAAAATGCATGTTGTCATCAACATCAAAATAAGATTAAGGGCATGATTGCACTTTCAATCTCCCCCTTTTTGGTAGTTGATGACACATACATGCACTTTTTTTTTCGAATAGCCTTTGAATATCGAAAGAACTAAAAAACATTTAGTATCGAAGAATATGATGTGGAGCTCCCCTCATTATGTGCAATAAGTAAAGATAAGCATGAGAGGGGCTCCCCCTTAATATGATACCAACACCACCGAGACTCAAACATCTAAAACTCAATACCCAAGAGAATCAACTCCTTCAACACTCATAGCATATAACATAGATAATGTAGGCTACTAACATAGCATGAGTTCGATAATCATCACATTACATAAATAGGTGCCTAACGTGCCTAACATAAACAGGTAGGCTACTAACATAGCATGAGTTCGATAATCATCACATTACATAAATAGGTGCCTAACATAAATAAGTGCCTACTCCCCCTTGGCAGCAAATAACCAAAAAGGAGGAATCAGAGCAGCATCAAAGAGCATCATCATCATCAACATCACGAGCACCACTACCACCAGCCTCATCAAGAAAGTCAGCCCACTCGGGACCGAAGGAAAACCAAAATCAGAAGGTGGAGCATCAGAAGACGTTCATCGTCACTTACATCAGAACTCCGGAGTCTCGCAGACGAGCCTTCGTGAGCATTCTTGGAAGTGACCAAGCGTGTGACAACGGTGTGGTTTTGGGTGCAATGAAAGGTAAACATCTTCATCATAGCAGAGTGAGCCTTCCCAAGAAAGCGAGAGATGCGACCAAAAGGTGCGGAGCTGGAAGAAGTAGACGGAGTGGCGGAAGAAGGAACACTAGCCGGGGTACGACGAGCAGGAGCAACAGAGTCCTTGGGAACCCAATCAGCCGCCATGTGAGATGGAATGATCCACCGTTCATGCAAGTGAGTGCGGGCAATGGGAAACGGAGCAACACTCTCGGTAAATGCCTAAAGAAAGGGGGCATGAGGAAAGGCTCGCTTGTGTTGAAAACAAGCCAGGCGGATCTCATGCCACATAAAATGGGGGATATTTATCTTCCCTTTGGGAGACGCATAGAGGCGATGCATGAGATCAATGCAAGATGGCATTACATGACCCCTTGTCACCCATCTTGGGATAAATGGTGCGAATAACACACTGAAAAATGATGTAGAAGGGTGAGCGCCAAATTGAAACTTGATTCAGGCCCTTTTGTTGCTCCTCATTAGACATTTCACTGATGGGTTTGAGAAGATCCATACAGACCTCTATGCCCTTGGGCCTATGGTTAGGGTCATCCTTATGGATTTTGAACCTTGTGTCAGGAAAACCAAGTGCAGCAACAAATTGAGCATAGGATGCCGTGAGCACGGTGTTGGAGGTCATCCAAGTGACAGTTTTATCAGACCAAAGTACCAAGTGGCATAGAATTGATGAATTGCAGCATGGTTGTAATCATGCCGGGAATTCAAATGGTGCAAAGAAGATTCGAGGACTCAATGAGTTCAATAGCACCCGGATATTTCACGGATGAGTGCGGATATGCTCTAAGTCGATGCACCAATGGAGCGATAAACCTTTAGGAATGATTATAGTGGTGAAAATGTCGGCTTGGACATTTGTGTGAAAACGAGCATCATGTGAATCGCTAAGAACAGTGAATTGATTTACATCACGACGAAGCTTAAGGTAAGAAGCGGTGGGAACCTTATTGAACTGTTTGATGGTGCGGCCGTGAGAGAGTGGAGGTTCAAGAGAGATGCGACGGACAACACCTTGAGGTTGAACCGGAGGAGAAGGAGGCTTGAATGTGGGCCGACGAGTTCCGGGCTTAAAGGCGATGGTGCGAACAGCAACATAAGCGGGTTCCTCCATTTCTTCCAATTCATCCTCGTGAGCCAGATTCTTCCGGACGAAGAGGTGCTAGTGGAGCTGTGAGGGTGAGCGGCACGCTTCGAGGCCGAGCGTGCTCCTGCGAATCATCGGACCCACCACGACGAGAGACGGACGAGAGCCCCCATCGTTGACCTGCTTGCAGCAGAAGCGCTTTGTCCTTGGCATGGCTACCTAGCAAAGGAGGAGACTCCAACACTTAACAATCGCCATAGATCAAGAAGGTTAGAGCAATGGGGGGAAGGAGAATAGCAGTTGCTACCTCGGGAGGTTGAGAGGAGGATGCGACGGGGAAGAAATCTTCCCCCGATGCCGGCCGGGTCGAGAGAAGGGGGGGGGGGGCAGCCGGAGGCCCGATGACCGCCGAAAGGGCCCACCGGGTCCGGCGTCGAGGGGCCCAGCCCGTGAAGACAACAAGGAGAGAGAAGCGGCGGCGGCGGCAGCTAAGCGGGCGGTGGTGGCGGCGGCAGCGGGAGTGGAGATGAGTTAGGTTTAGGAACGACCGGACTGCACGCCTCAGTATATATATACGCGGGCGAAAAATGTACCGGACATCCGGTGTGAACCAGACGTCCGGGGCCTGAGTGGAGTAGCAGACGACCGGCAACAACGGACGACCGACGCGTTTAGACAGAGCAATAAATAACGGAAGTCCTACATATGACGACCGGTGCAAGAGCACCAGAGAGGATTTGACGGACGTCCGGCGGCAGATTTTTTTGTTTTATTATTATTATTCCGAGAAAGATTAGAGTGCCATAGTTGGTGCTAATGACAATGATGGAGAGATGATGAGTGACATAGGTAGTAAGGATGCAATGACACCCTGGGTGAAACACTGAGTTTCCTAAGTCAACACTAATAAACTCACATACCGCTCACAAGTTGTTCTAATGACAATGCGGTGGCAGATGCCACCATGTATGCGTGATACGTGACATGACACCGCAAAGATTTGAACTTTGGGTCCATACTCACTACGCCATCATTGAAAGCACCATAGTTAGAGTAACATGGTAGCTTTGAGAGTGGTTGTTCTTTTTATGCATTTCATAGGGAGAGAGAACGCATGAGTTGAGTGTCTCCCCCTAAGTATATGCCTACATAGAGACAGGACATTATGACAATGCATGCATGAGTACTAGTTTTCACATAATGTTGTCAAACTCCAAGATACCAAGTTCACGCCTAAGTCGACAAAACCTTGCTTCATCCAATGGTTTGGTGAAAATATCGGTCAGTTGTAAATCTGTACCAATGTGATCAATGTGAATATCACCCTTCTCAACATGATATCTCAGGAAGTGATACCTAATATCAATGTGCTTGGTGCGGAGATGATCCTTGGGGTTCTCAGCAATGTTGATGGCACTTTCATTATCACATAGAAGAGGCACATGTCTATAGGTGATACCGTAATCCTTCAAAGTTTGCCTCATCCATAATAACTGAGTTGCACAACTGGCGGCAGCAATGTATTCAGCTTCTGCGGTAGAGAGGGCAATATAGTTTTGTTTCTTCGATGACCAACTTACCAAGGAGCGTCCAAGAAAGCGGACATGCACCGGAAGTGGACTTACGATCCACTTTGTCTCCGCCCAATCCGCATTCGTGTACCCAATGAGATCAAACTTAGCATCCTTGGGATACCATAGACCCAACTTTGGGGTGTGAACAAGGTATCTAAGAATATGCTTAACCGCTTTATGATGACTTTCCCTAGGGAAGCTTGAAATCTAGCACACATGCATACACTAAACATGATGTATGGTCTAGATGCACAAAGATAAAGCAATGAACCAATCATAGAGCGGTATTTAGATGGGTCGAAGGGGATACCGTTTGTGTCTTCAGTGAGAGTTATTTTGGTTGGCATTGGTGTCTTACATGGACTAGCATCAGACATACCAAACTTCTCTAAGATATCCTTGAGGTATTTTGCTTGAGACAAGAAAATTCCTTCTTGAAATTGTTGAATTTGAAATCAGAGGAAGAACTTCAAATCCGCATTAAGTGACATTTCAAAATTCTTGGTCATTGAGTCCGCAAACTTCTTGCACAAATGAATGTTAGGAGAACCAAAAAGGATATCATCTACATAGATTTGGCATAAGATCAAGTCACCCTTATCCCTCTTAGTAAAAAGAGTAGGATTGATCACCCCTCTCACAAAACCATCATCGAGTAAAAACTTCTTAAGATGATCATACCAAGCACGAGGTGCTTGTTTGAGGCCATACAAAGCCTTATGAAGTTTATACACATAGTCTTTGTGATCGGGATCAACGAACCCAGGTGGTTGTGATACATATACTTCTTCTTGTAGAGGACCGTTAAGGAAAGCACTCTTCACATCCATTTGATGTAATGTAAAACCATTGAAAGCAGCATAAGCAAGTAAGATGCGAATGGATTCAAGGCAGACAACGGGGCAAAGGTCTCACCAAAGTCCAAACCTTCAACTTGTGAGTACCCTTGTGCCACTAACCTTGCCTTGTTTCGGATGATCACACCATTCTCATCTTGTTTGTTCTTGAAAATCCATTTTGTTCCAATGACGTTGTGCTCGGTAGGTGGC
Organism: Aegilops bicornis; assembly: GCA_021605145.1. Classification (NCBI taxonomy): domain Eukaryota; kingdom Viridiplantae; phylum Streptophyta; class Magnoliopsida; order Poales; family Poaceae; genus Aegilops; species Aegilops bicornis. The sequence continues at coordinate 60,906,076 of CM038674.1, read as the reverse complement.
CTCTTGACTAATGACCACACTTGGTTGCGTTCAAAACTGTTCAACTCTTCTTGCATAGCAACTAGCCAATCGTTGTCCATCAATGCATCTTATACCTTGATGGGCTCAAAACTAGACACAAAAGAAAAGTGAGCACAAAAGTTGGTCAAATGTTTCTGGCGACCCTACCTTCCGATATGCCGGTGAGAATTTTGTCAACATCAACACGGCCGGCCACTCGTGGCATGATAGAGGTAAGGGTTTCACGAGGTTCAACTTCATGTCCATCATCCACATCCTCAACATATGGATCATTAATGTGTGGAGGAAGATCTTCTTGTTCATATTGCATTTTTTGAGGTTCATCATCAATGATTGGACTTTCTTGTTCTTGTTCTTGAAGATTGTCATGAGGAGGAGCTTGATCATCCTCTTCAACTTGGGCTAAAGGTATCGGTTGAGCAATAGGGGCCGGTGTTATGAATGTTGAAGTAGTTTGATGATGTGTGAGACTTCTATCTTCTTCTTCATCATCATGAGGTTCTTGTTCCATAGGAAGAAGTGCACCAACACCCATGGTCAAAATGTCTTGAGAAGAATCTTCTTCGCCTACATCACTTAGATCAACTTGCTCCCCATGGGAGCCATTAAATTCATCAAACACCACGTCACAAGTTTCTACAACACATCCATTGGATTTGTTGTAGACTCTATATGCGTGAGAGTTTGATCCATAGCCAACAAATATACCCTCAATTGTTTTGGATTGAAATTTTCCTAACCTTTCTCTTTTGTTGAGGATGAAACATTTGCACCCAAATACACGAAAGTACTTGACATTTGGCTTGTTTCCAGTTAGAAGCTCATATGGAGTCTTTTCCAATATAGTGCGGAGGAAAAGCCGGTTTGATGCATGACATGCGGTGTTGATGACTTCAGCCCGAAACTATGTGGTGACTTGTATTCATCCAACATGGACCTTGCCATCTCCACAAGGGTGCGGTTCTTCCTTTCGGCTACACCGTTTGCTTTGAGGAGTGTATGGAGCTGAATATTGATGCTCAATCCCTTCATCACTAAGGAATTCTTCCAAGGTATAGTTCTTGAACTCAGATCCATTGTCACTTCTTATTGCCAAGATTTCTTTGTCAAACTTGCGTTGTGCTTGCTTGGCAAAGTCAATGAAAGTGATCTTCGTCTCGTCCTTGGACTTGAGGAAAAACACCCATGTATATCTTGAGTAATCATCAACAATGACAAGTCCATACTTTTTCCCACCAAGACTATCCCATGAAGGAGGCCCAAAGAGATCCACATGAAGGAGCTCCAAAGGCCTTGAAGTAGACACAATATTCTTGGGTGGGTGCTTTGATTGATGTTGCTTCCCGGCTATGCATGCACTACACACACGATCTTTCTCAAAAGAGACATTTGTTAGTCCAAGGATGTGATTATCCTTTAAGAGATCTTGAAGATTCCTCATGCCGACATGGGCTAGCCGGCGATGCCATAGCCACCCCTTGTCAGCCTTGGCCATTAGACAAGTTGCATGGAATGTGCTCTCTTTCGAGAAATCAACCGTGTAAAGGTTGCCATCCAACTCTCCAACAAAGGCCACTTCAGAGTATCTCTCTTAAAGACTTTCACATCCGTTAGTCCAAATAGTGTATCATAACCAATGAAGACAATTGGCGGACAGAAAGCAAATGATATTTAAGGGATTGGACAAGCATGACATTTGCAAGAGACATGTCATTTGTGATAGCCACCTTACCCAACCCAAGTACCTGTCCTTTTGATCCTCCACCAAACATAATGCTCATAAATGGTTGAATAGCTTCCATGAAATCGTAGAGCAATTTGCTATCTCCGGTCATATGATTGCTACATCCACTATCAATCACCCATTTTACTCCACCGGAGAAAGCTACCTACACACAATTATTACTTGGTTAGAGGCACCCATTTTACAATGGGACCTCTCAAGTTAGTCACAAGGGTCTTAGGGACCCAAATAGCATAAAAACAAAATGCCTTTTGGGGACCAACAAACTTTGCATAAACTTCTCCATCCTTAGTCTTACGCAGTACATAGGATGGAGGCATGAACTCTTTTGGCTTGTTGAGAGTGGGCATGCCCCTTGTGGCCTTCCCACTAACAACCTTACCTTTCTCCTTGTGTCCTTCTCGTACAAAGGTTTCTTTTAAAGGTGTGGTGCACTTTCGGGAGGGCGTCTTCTTCTTGCTTGTGCTTGGGTCAAACCCAAGTCCCTCTTTGGCGAACGCTTCATTGTGTTGGCTCAACACCTCATTAAGGTTCTTTTGCCCTTGAGCACATGTCATGAGCCCTTTCTCGATTTGAGCTTTGAGAAACCGATTCTCCTCAAGAATGGATGCTAGATCACTACTAGAGTTAGTAGAACATGCATCAACATTGATAATAGGAGATGAGTAAGCCTTAGCTAGAGTTTCAAGATAAGTAAGTTTGAGTGTCTCAAAACTCTTTGTAAGAAGGGTGAGCTCTTCTTCCTTAGTCTTGAGAGACACGGATAGAAGCTCACTATCCTTAGTGAGAGAAGCATGAGACTTTGCAAGCTTACTTTTATCATTCATCAACTCTTCACAAGAGCCAATAGCCTTTTTCAAGGAGGCAAGATCTTTAGTATGAACATCAATATTTGCACCAATTTTTAAGCATAGTTCATCATTTCGTGCTTCCTCATATTTGACTTTCCGCTCAAGGATTTCACATTTTCCTTTTCCTCGATGACGAGGGTTTCGAGTTCCTTAATGGAGATGGTGTGCTTACTCACCATCTCCATAAGCATACTGAAACATAGTGAGCTTCTTTCCTTTGAGGGAGCACATGAACTTATTAAGTTTAGCAAGCATAGGATCAGTTAGATCATCATCCTCATAACTATCCTCCGCATCAAGATACTCATCACTAGGAGTAGAAGGAGTGAAAAAGGAGGATTTGATCGTGGAGTTACCTTGACCTTGTCAGAAGAGCTTTGGTCCTCTTCTTCTTCAACCATGGCCTTTGCCATTAGGCATTTGTGAGCGTTGCCCTTGTAATCTTTCATGTAGTTGTAGGTGACCACGTCACCACTCTTGTTTACTAACCTCAAGGTGTTTTGAGAGTCTTGAGCAACTCCGCAACACCACTAACATCATCCGGATCAGATTCTTCTTGAGCAACCATTGCCTTTCCATCTCTCTTCTTGAGCTTGGAGTTCAAAGGATTTGGCAACTTCTTCTTGGGAAAGGTCTTGGGAAACCTTGGTTTATCTTCTCTCTTCTCATAAGGGCACTCGTTGGAGAAGTGATTGGTTTCTTCACAGTTGTAGCATTTTCTTACTTTCTTCTTTTGAAATCTCCCCTTGAATTTACCAGCTAAACTTCTTGACAAAAGAGCCATGTCTTCATATGTAGGGCCCTCGTCGGATTCAATCTCATCACCATCTTCGTCATCCTCTTCTTCTTCTTCACTTTGTTCATCTTCACATACATGCTTGGCCTTCAATGCAAGATTGATCTTTGATGATGGGGAACCATGCATGGCAAGATGTTTTGTGGCATTAGTCTTTGACTCTTCAAATAGTTGAAAGGTGGATACGATGTCATCTGTAGTCATTTCCTTGAAGGTATGGTGTTGTCTTATGTCCCACACCATTTGATGGTGAAATGGAGCAAGAGCATGAAGTAACTTATCCACAAGGAACCTCTTAGTCATGTTGAATCCATCTTGTGTCTTGTCACACTCACATGACTCAATATCGGCAGTGAGAGTCATGAGACGCTCATGGAGTTGATTGGGGGTTTCACCTTTCTCCATACAAAAGTTTTGCAATTGCCCCTTGGCAATTTCATATTGAGCACTCCGGAGGGTAGAAGTGCCAGTTTTGGATCGTACAACAGTTTCCCATAGTTCCTTGGCACTTGTGATGTGTATGAATGGTCTCCTTTGCTTTTCATCCAAACCTCTCCTTATCCACATGATTGCAGTGTCATTGAGGTTCTTGTCATATATTTCTCTTGGTGTGGGGTTCTTTGGATCAACCACATGATAGCCATACTCCAAGATCTCCAACATCTCATCGTTTCCATGTCGAAGATGGTCCTGCATAGCAACTCTCCACAAAGGAAAATCGGAAGTGGCACTAAGCAAAGGGGACTGCCTTGAGGATTATATCTTGGTTTCTCAACATGAGGTCTTGCATAAAGCCAAGGAACACTGGCGTGTTCATTGTTAGGAGGTTGTTGACCAAGTGATGGAGTAGGCACAGTTGGCCTTGAGGCAGCACCACCGAGAGTGGTGCAAGCACCGAGGACAACGTGGCTAATCTCATTTGGGACCAAGGCCTCAAGAGAAGCATCATGCTCCTCTTTTTTTGTAGCAAGGGCCCGTTCTAGATCCTCCGACGTAAAGGACTTGACTTCGAAGAAGCCCCGCCTTTATCCTTAGGATCTACAACCATGGGAGTCCCATCAGGTTCATCTCGCTCTAGGGCGGTTAAGCCACAAGAATAGAGCACGAGGCTCTGATACCAATTGAAAGGATCGAGATGGACCTAGAGGGGGGTGAATAGGTACAATTAAAAATTTTAATTATTACTTAGCAATTTTAGGCAATAGTGCGGAATATGAAGGTGAGCCTAACAATTGCTAGTAAGTACGAAGTACTAGGCAAGTAACACAAGCATGTAAGTGAGCAAGCACAATATGATGTAAGTAAGTGCAAACAAAACAAGTAACCACAAGTATAGAGTTAGGGTTAGGAATAACCGCAACTCCGGGAGACGAGGATGTATGCCGATGTTCACTTCCTTGGAGGGAAGCTAGTCACCGTTAGAGAGGTGGATGTTACCACAAAGGCACACCAACGCCACGAAGGCTCACCCTATTCTCCCTTTGAGACAACACCACGAAGGCGTTTCTCAACCACTAGTGGTAGACCTTGGGGTGGTCTCCAAACCCTCACAAACTTATCCGGGGTAATCACAAAGGTCGATTCCTCTCGAAAGACTCCTACCGCCTAGGAGTCTCCAACCTCCAAGAGTAACAAGATCGATGGGGATTTGCTCAAGACTTGCTCAAATCACGAATTCCTTGGGTGCAAAGAAGGAGGAGAAGTGGATCTATCACTTGATCGAACAACTTCTTTCAAAGCTCTCAAATCACTTGGGGATCTAAGATTTTGTGTGGAGAAATGAGAGAGAGTGTGAGAAGTGTTCTAGGGTTTGTTCAAAGTGAAAATCAACTATCCCGTGGGGAAAGAAAGGCTATATATAGTGTTGGTGAAAAGCTAGCCGTTTGGCCACTTATCGCACAGGAGCTGCCGGACGTCCGGTAGGTACCGGACGACCGGTGACATAGATCGGACCGGACGTCCGGCCGGGCAACCGGTCGTCCTCTCACTGGAGTATAAATCTGACCGTGAACACAGCACAGGTAGCGGACGTCCGGAGAGTAGCGGCCGACCGCTGACCGGACGTCCGGTGAGACCGGAAATCCGTTAATATGTGTTCCGTTTGGATGTAACGGACGTCCGGAGAAACCGGAAGTCCGTTAATAAGTGTTCTGTTGAGATGTACCGGACGCCCGTGTGCACCGAAGTCCGGTCAGTTGTGAAGGCTAGTGCAACAGGTTCAAAAGCACAAAATAGACCGTGCACACATGATGAAAACAAAAAAGATGATAGAAGAAGTGTTTTGTGTATTTTGAGCAAGTCTTTCACGTTACCCAACGGTCCCCTCTTAATAGTGCGGGATCCCTATACTCAAGAACAAATTGAAAAAAGGGCCAAGGCCATTTGTCTTGTATTCTCCGCTCTTGAGTAATATATACCTCTTTGCTTGTAGTCATGATCCACACACATAGCACTTGAAACATAATCCTGAGATATACTTGATAACATGATTAGTTCCAAAAATGCATGTTGTCATCAACACCAAAATAAGATTAAGGGCATGATTGCATTTTCAGAAGGAAAAGGGGGCGCGTGCCTCCTTCCTTTTGGCCTCTCTCCTCTATTCCCATATGGCCCAATAAGGCCCAATACTCCTCCCGGTGAATTCCCGTAACTCCCCGGTACTCCGAAAAATACCCGAATCACTCGGAACCTTTCCAATGTCTGAATATAGTCGTCCAATATATCGATATTTACGTCTCAACCATTTCGAGACTCCTCGTCATGTCCGTGATCACATCCGGGACTCCGAACTATCTTTGGTACATCAAAACACTTAAACTCATAATATAACCGTCATCGAAACTTTAAGCGTGCGGACCCTACGGGTTCAAGAACTATGTATACATGACCGAGACACGTCTCCAGTCAATAACCAATAGCGGAACCTGGATACTCATATTGGCTCCCACATATTCTACAAAGATCTTTATCGGTCAAACCGCATAACAACATACGTTTGTTCCCTTTGTCATCGGTATGTTACTTGCCCGAGATTCGATCGTCGGTATCTCAATACCTAGTTCAATCTCGTTACCGGCAAGTCTGTTTACTCGTTCCGTAATACATCATCCCGCAACTAACTCATTAGTTTCAATGCTTGCAAGGCTTATAGTGATGTGCATTACCGAGTGGGCCCAGAGATACCTCTCCGACCATCGGAGTGACAAATCCTAATCTCGAAATATGCCAACCCAACAAGTACCTTCGGAGACACCTGTAGAGCACCTTTATAATCACCCAGTTACGTTGTGAAGTTTGGTAGCACACAAAGTATTCCTCCGGTAAACGGGAGTTGCATAATCTCATAGTCATAGGAACATGTATAAGCCATGAAGAAAGCAATAGCAACATACTAAACGATCAAGTGCTAAGCTAACAGAATGGGTCAAGTCAATCATATCATTCTCCTAATGATGTGATACCGTTAATCAAATGACAAGTCATGTCTATGGCTAGAAAACTTAACCATCTTTGATTCAACGAGCTAGTCAAGTAGAGGCATACTAGTGACAGTAAGTTTGTCTATATATTCACACATGTATCAAGTTTCTGATTAATACAATTCTAACGTGAATAATAAACATTTATCATGAAATAAGGAAATAAATAATAACTTTATTATTGCCTCTAGGGCATATTTACTTCAGTCTCCCACTTGCACTAGGGTCAATAATCTAGTTCACATCGCCATGTGATTTAACATCCATAGTTCACATCACCATGTGATTAACACCCGTAGTTCACATCGTCATGTGACCAACACCCAAAGGGTTTACTAGAGTCAATAATCTAGTTCACATCGTTATGTGATTAACACCCAAAGAGTACTAGGTGTGATCATGTTTTGCTTGTGAGAGAAGTTTAGTCAACGGGTCTGCCACATTCAGATCCGTGTGTATTTTGCAAATTTCTATGCCAACAATGCTCTGCACGGAGCTACTCTAGCTAATTGCTCCCACGTTCAATATGTATCCAGATTGATACTTAGAGTCATTTGGATCAATGTCAAAACTTGTATCGATGTAACCCTTTACGACGAACCTTTTTGTCACCTCCATAATCGAGAAACATATCCTTATTCCACTAAGGATAACTTTGACCGCTGTCCAGTGATCTACTCCTAGATCACTATTGTACTTCCTTGCTAAACTCAGTGTAGGGTATACAATAGGTCTGGTCCATAGCATGGCATACTTTATAGAACCTATGACTGAGGCATAGGGAATGACTTTCATTCTCTTTCTATTTTCTGCCGTGGTCGGGATTTGAGTCTTACTCAATTTCACACCTTTGCAACACAGGCAAGAACTCTTTCTTTGACTGATCTATTTTGAACTACTTCAAAATCTTGTCAAGGTATGTATTCATTGAAAATCTTATCAAGCATTTTGATCTATCTCAATAGGTCTTGATGCTCAATATGTAAGCAGCTTCACCGAGGTCTTTCTTTGAAAAACTCCTTTCAAATACTCTGCTTATGCTTTACAGAAAATTCTACATTATTTCCGGTCAACAATATGTCATTCACATATACTTATCAGAAATGTTGTAGTGCTCCCACTCACTTTCTTGTAAATACAGGCTTCACCATAAGTCTGTATAAAACTATATGCTTTGATCAACTTATCAAAGCGTATATTCCAACTCCGAAATGCTTGCACCAGTCCACAGATGGATTGCTGGAGCTTGCACACTTTTTTAGCATTTTTAGGATCGACAAAACCTTCTGGTTGCATCATATGCAATTCTTCTTTGAGACATCCATTAAGGAATGTAGTTTTGACATTCATTTGCCAGATTTCAGAAAATGTGGCAATTGCTAACATGATTCAGACAGACTATTTAAGCATCGATACAAGTGAGAAAAATCTCATTGTAGTCAACACCTTGAACTTGTCGAAAACATTTTTGCGACAATTCGAGCTTTGTAGATAGTAACACTACTATCAGCGTCCGTCTTCCTCTTGAAGATCCATTTTATTCTCTATGGCTTGCCGATCATCGGGCAAGTCAACCAAAGTCCATACTTTGTTCTCTTACATGGATCCCATCTCAGATTTCATGGCCTCAAACCATTTCGCGGAATCTGGGCTCATCATCGCTTCCTCATAGTTCGTAGGTTCGTCATGGTCAAGTAACATGACCTCCAGAATAGGATTACCGTACCACTCTGGTGTGGAACATACTCTGGTTGACCTACGAGGTTCAGTAACAACTTGATCTGAAGTTTCATGATCATCATCATTAACTTCCTCACTAATTGATGTAGGTGTCACAGAAACCGGTTTCTGTGATGAACTACTTTCCAATAAGGGAGCAGGTACAGTTACCTCATCAAGTTCTACTTTCCTCCCACTCACTTCTTTCGAGAGAAACTCCTTCTCTAGAAAGGATCCATTCTTAGCAACGAATATCTTGCCTTCGGATCTGTGATAGAAGGTGTACCCAACAGTTACTTTTGGGTATCCTATGAAGATGCACTTCTCCGATTTGGGTTTGAGCTTATCAGGATGAAACTTTTTCACATAAGCATCATAACCCCAAACTTTAAGAAACGACAGCTTAGGTTTCTTGCCAAACCATAGTTCATAAGGCGTCGTCTCAACGGATTTTGATGGTGCCCTTTTTAACGTGAATGCAACTGTCTCTAATGCATAACCCCAAAACGATAGTGGTAAATCGGTAAGAGACATCACAAATCGCACCATATCTAATAAAGTACGGTTATGATATTCGGACACACCATTACTCTGTGGTGTTCCAGGTGGCATGAATTTGTGAGACTATTCCACATTGTTTTAATTGAAGACCAAACTCGTAACTCAAAATATTCATCTCCGCGATCAAATCGTAGAAACTTTATTTTCTTGTTACGATGATTTTCCACTTCACTCTGAAATTCTTTGAACTTTTCAAATGTTTCACACTTATGTTTCATCAAGTAGATATACCCATGTCTGCTCAAATCATCCGTGAAGGTCAGAAAATAACGATACCTGCCGCGAGCCTCAACACTCATCGGATCGCATACATTAGTATGTATTATTTCCAATAAGTCAGTTGCTCGGTCCATTTTTTCGGAGAACGGAGTCTTAGCCATCTTGCCCATGAGGCATGGTTCGCAAGCATCAAGTGATTCATAATCAAGTGATTCCAAAAGCCCATCAACATGGAGTTTCTTCATGCACTTTACACCAATATGACCTAAACGGCAGTGCCACAAATAAGTTGCACTATCATTATTAACTTTGCATCTTTTGGCTTCATTATTATGAATATGTGTATCACTATGATCGGGATCCAACAAACTATTTTCATTGGGTGTATGACCATCGAAGGTTTTATTCATGTAAACAGAACAAAATTATTCTCTGATTTTAAATGAATAACCGTATTGCAATAAACATGATCAAATCATATTCATGCTCAACGCAAACACCAAATAACACTTATTTAGGTTCAACACTAATCTCGAAAGTATAGGGAGTGTGCGATGATGATCACATCAATCTTGGAACTACTTCTAACATACATCGTCACTTCACCCTTAACTAGTCTCTGTTTATTTTGCAACTCCCGTTTCGAGTTACTACTCTTAGCAACTGAACCAGTATCAAATACCGAGGGGTTGCTATAAACACTAGTAAAGTACACATCAATAACATGTATATCAAATATACTTTTGTTCACTTTGCCATCCTTCTTATCCGCCAAATACTTGGGGCAGTTCCGCTTCCAGTGACCAGTCCCTTTGTAGTAGAAGCACTCAGTTTTAGGCTTAGGTCCAGACTTGAGCTTTTTCACTTGAACATCAACTTGTTTGCCGTTCTTCTTGAAGTTCCCCTTCTTATCCCTTTGCCCTTTTCTTGAAACTAGTGGTCTTGTTAACCATCAACACTTGATGCTCTTTCTTGATTTCTACATTTGTTGATTTCAGCATCGAAGAGCTTGGGAATTACTTTCGTCATCCCTTGCGTATTATAATTTGTTGATTCACGCTTGACCTTTCGGTCACAGTGTTCCGAGGACATATCTGTTATATGCTAGGCTCGTCAAGTTTAACCTGAGTATTCCGCGTGCGCAATTGTTTTGCACCCGTTGTATTTGAACGTAGAGCCTATCACACCCGATCATCACGTGGTGTCTCGACGAAGAACTTTCGCAACGGTGCATACTCAGGGAGAACACTTATACCTTGATAATTTAGTGAGAGATCATCTTATAATGCTACTGTCAATCAAAGCAAGATAAGATGCATAAAAGAAAAACATCACATGCAATCAAAATATGTGACATGATATGGCCATCATCATCTTGTGCCTTTGATCTCCATCTCCAAAGCATCGTCATGATCTCCATCGTCACCGGCATGACACCATGATCTCCATCATCTTGATCTATATCAATGTGTCGTCACATGGTTGCCTTGCCAACTATTGCTCTTGCAACTATTGCTATCGTGTAGCGATAAAGTAAAGCAATTATTTGGCGCTTGCATCTTATGCAATAAAAAGACAACCATAAGGCTTCTGCCAGTTGCCGATAACTTCAACAAAACATGATCATCTCATACAACAACTAATATCTCATCACGTCTTGACCATATCACATCACAACATGCCCTGCAAAAACAAGTTAGACGTCCTCTACTTTGTTGTTGCAAGTTTTACGTGGCTGCTACGGGCTGAGCAAGAACCGTTCTTACCTACGCATCAAAACCACAATGATAGTTCGTCAAGTTAGTGCTGTTTTAACCTTCTCAAGGATCAGGCGAAGCCACACTCGGTTCAACTAAGGTTGGAGAAACTGACACCCGCCAGCCACCTGTGTGCAAAGCACGTCGGTAGAACCAGTCTCGCGTAAGCGTACGCGTAATGTCGGTCCGGACCGCTTCATCCAACAATATCGCCGAACCAAAGTATGACATGCTGGTAAGCAGTATGACTTGTATCGCCCACAACTCACTTGTGTTCTACTCGTGCAAATAACATCTACGCATAAAACCAGGCTCTGATGCCACTGTTGGGGAACGTAGTAATTTCAAAATTTTCCGGCCTTTACGCCAAGATCATGGTGATGCATAGCAGCAGCGGGAGAGTGTGTCCACGTACCCTCGTAGACCGTAAGCGGAAGCCTTATGACAACGCGGTTGATGTAGTCGTACGTCTTCACGATCCGACCGATCCAACTACCGAACGCACGGCACCTCTGAGTTCAGCACACGTTCAGCTCGATGACGTCCCTCGAACTCCGATCCAGCCGAGTGTTGAGGAAGAGTTTCGTCAGCACGACGGCGTGGTGACGATGATGATGTTCTACCGACGCAAAGCTTCGCCTAAGCACAGCTACGATATTATCGAAGTGGATTATGGTGGAGGGGGCACCGCACACGGCTAAAAGATCAATGATCAATTGTTGTGTCTCCAAGGAGTGCTCCCCTCCCCGTATATAAAGGAGTGGAGGAGCGGGAGGGCCGGCCCTCTCTATGGCGCTCCCTAGGGGAGTCCTACTCCCATCGGGAGTAGGATTCCCCCTTTTCCTAGTAGAACTAGGAACCCTTCCAAGTAGGAGTAGGAATTGAAGGAAAGAGGGGGAGAGGGAGAAGGAAAAGGGGGCTGCACCCCTTGTCCAATTCGGACCAGAGGGGGCTGCGCCTCCTTCCTTTTGGCCTCTCTCCTCTATTCCCGTATTGCCCAATAAGGCCCAATAGTTCTCTCGGTGATTTCCCGTAACTCCCCGGTACTCCGAAAAATACCCGAATCACTCGGAACCTTTCCGATGTCCGAATATAGTCGTCCAATATATCAATCTTTACATCTCGACCATTTCGAGACTCCTCGTCATGTCCGTGATCACATCCGGGACTCCGAACTATCTTCGGTACATCAAAACACATAAACTCATAATATAACCGTCATCGAAACTTTAAGCGTGCGGACCCTACGGGTTCAAGAACTATGTATACATGACCGAGACACGTCTCCAGTCAATAACCAATAGCGGAACCTGGATACTCATATTGGCTCTCACATATTCTACGAAGATCTTTATCGGTCAAACCGCATAACAACATATGTTTGTTCCCTTTGTCATTGGTATGTTACTTGCCCGAGATTCGATCGTCGGTATCTCAATACCTAGTTCAATCTTGTTGCCGGAAAGTCTCTTTACTCGTTCCTTAATACATCATCCCGCAACTAACTCATTAGTTTCAATGCTTGCAAGGCTTATAGTGATGTGCATTACCGAGTGGGCCCAGAGATACCTCTCCGACAATTGGAGTGACAAATCCTAATCTCGAAATACGCCAACCCAACACGTACCTTTGGAGACACCTTTAGAGCACCTTTATAATCACCCAGTTACGTTGTGACGTTTGGTAGCACACAAAGTGTTCCTCCGGTAAATGGGAGTTGCATAATCTCATAGTCATAGGAACATGTATAAGTCATGAAGAAAGCAATAGCAACATACTAAACGATCAAGTGCTAAGCTAACGGAATGGGTCAAGTCAATCATATCATTCTCCTAATGATGTGATCCCGTTAATCAAATGACAACTCATGTCTATGGCTAGGAAACTTAACCATCTTTGATTCAACAAGCTAGTCAAGTAGAGGCATACTAGTGACAGTAAGTTTGTCTATATATTCACACATGTATCAAGTTTCCGATTAATACAATTCTAGCATGAATAATAAACATTTATCATGAAATAAGGAAATAAATAATAACTTTATTATTGCCTCTAGGGCATATTTCCTTCACACTTTGTGTTACTTATATGCCAAACATGAAGATGATGCATTTGGGTTTGAGGAGCTGCAACTCTTTATTACCTGAGTTAAGACTGGACCATCTTGAGTTAATGCAGCTGTGGGTGGCACATTTGAAGCACCATTGCCTTCATCTAGAGCTGCACATTGCCCCTACTATTTGCACTTGGTGGTGGAAGTCCAACCTTCAAGTATTTGCATCCAGACTTGTTGTGACCTGGTTCTCCAGTATGAACAGTGCATGATCACACCATGCCTTGTGATTTTCTTCCCTCCCCTTCCATGGTCAACCTCTCCAGGTGTTTGTCTCCTTGTAGTACAAGGCCTTCCAACATGCTTCTGGTACAACGATGGCAAGATTGGGGGCCCACAAATGTCCTCCCACTCTCTCTTATCTTTGAATGCATGGATAATGTTTTCATATGCCTTTTTGAACATTTGCTTTGAGTAGCAAGGGTCTACCAGTTCAAGAGGATCAATTCTATCATTCCTACAATAGGCTACCACATGAGAGCATGGAACCCCTGATTTCTGAATTCTTCTACAGGTGCATGTTTTCTTATGCATGTCAACTATGTAATCTACCCCTCTGTCACCTACTAGGAAAAGACTGTCACCTGAACCCTCCAAATAGCATGTGTTTGGAAACTCACATGCTTTCTCAACTTGTTTCCTGATTTTAGGGCATATATTATCTGGCCACTTGTCTGACTCAATCTGCTTATTGTATTGCATTGTCATAAGCTACCTATAGATTCTGTCAACCATGGTGAGTATTGGCAGCTCCCTAGCCTCCAAAATATACATGTAAATGTCACATGTGTTAGAAGAACCTAAGCATGAAAAATATTTTGGTGAGATAGTTAGCAAATAACCTAATCATGAAAATATTTTGGTGATTGATCTAACCTGTTAAAAACTTCACATATGTTGTTCAGTAGTATATCACATTTTGGCAAATCACTCTGAAAAGCTTTGACCCAAGTGTTGGGATCAGCTCATGAAGCCACTTGTGGGCATCTGCATTCAGTACCTTCATTTCCTGCATCCCCTTCTCATATAACTCAATTGTGTTGCTACTTGCTATCTTCCATAGTTGGTTCTTCAAAATACCCCCTTTGAAAGACTACTGGAAGTTCTACCACATGTGCCTCACACAAAATCTTTGTTCTGACTCAGGGAATAATTGTTCAACTGCACTTGTGAGACCTTGCACATTGCATGCATATAAGGCTTTAACTATAGGGACAAACAACCAACAGAAACAAGTGTATCAAAAACACAAGATGAAGATCAACATGAACAAGGTTTACCTTTTGTTTGTCTGACATGTTAGTCCAGGTTTCAATCTTGATGATGCCAAGATCCCTTTTCAATGTGTCAAGGAACCACATCCAGTTAGGTGTGTCCTCCACTTCAACCACAACAATTGCTATTGGAAAGATGCAGTTATTTGGATCTACACCAACCGCTGCAAGTAGTTGACCTCTGTACCTTGTTTTTATGTGGCAGCCATCAACAAAGATCACTGGCCTGCAACCCAGAAGGAATCCTCTCTTGCAAGCATCAAGACACATGTATAGCTTGTTGAACCTTGCATTCTCATCAAGTGAGATATAAAATGATGAGTCAGGGTTGCTTCTCCTAACTTCATTAGCATAATTCCATATACATTAGTATAAAAAGGGCCATTTTTCTCGGTTCTAGAGGGCCTTTAGTCCCGGTTCTGGAACCAGGACTAAAGGGTCGGTACTAAAGGCCCTCCTAGTCCCGGTTCTTATACGAACCAGGACTAAAGGCCCTCCACGAGGACTAAAGGAAATTTTATGAATTCTTTTTTGATTCTTTTTTTTGAATTTTTTTCCCGATTTTCAAATTTCTGAATTATTTTATTCTCTAATTACCCCTCGTCACTGCTCAATTTAAACTCTAATCTCTAATCACCCCTCATCATTCCAAATCATCTAACTTCTCAGACGGTCACCCATCCTCTCATTACTCCAGCCCGAGCACGCTTAACTTCCGGGTTCTATTCCCCCTCGTTTCCAAGTCTGCACTTGTTGTTTTCCTGACAATAGTAAGATGTCAATCCTATTAATCCTCAGGAGTTTAGCTTGAGCATGAAGTCACACGTTTCACTGTTTGAGTTTGAAACTATTATTTTAAAAAACAATAATTATTTAGTTACACTGATATTTCTTGAGTAAGTAGTTTAACCACAGTTTGACCAAAATTCAACAAAATTGAAATAATTATTTAGTAACACTAATATTCTTGAATAATTATTTAGTAACACTAATACTTCTTGAATAAGTAGTTTGACTATAGTTTGACTAGATTTAACCAAAATTCAAAAAAAACTGAAATTTGAGCATATCCATTTTTCCTTTTGGAATTTGAGGATTCTAAAAATTTGCAAACAGGCCGTAGGATTCAAAATCGGATGCGGATTTTCGTTCTGAACATTTTGATATATTATACGTTTTTTTCCGACATCGTATGCAAAAGTTATAACCGTTTTACTTTTTCATGACACTTTTTGGCAAAACATGTCCAAATTTAAGTTTTTTAATTTTCCTAACTAGTAGATGTAGTAATATAACTACATCTCAAAGGATTTTATTTTTTGAAGCTTTTATCATTTTCTTTTGTTTTTTTTCAAAACTGAAATGGCGATACAGGGGGAGGGGGTAGAGTTTGAGAAATGGGCCTCGCACCCTTTAGTCTCGCTTCTGTCTCAAACCGGGACTAAAGACCTTTAGTCCCGGTTCGTGTCTCAAACCGGGACTAAAGGGCCCATTTGAACTGGGACTAATGCCTTCAGCCGCTCGAACCGGGACTAATGCTCACATTAGACTAATGCTCACATTAGTCCCGGTTCGTAATGCAAACGGGACTAATGTGTATATTGCGCTGTGACCAAAGCCCTATTTTCTACTAGTGATAAGCTTATACTGGCCTTCTTCATCACCATATACTATTTTTCATTGCCATCCTTCTTGCTCTGTGCAACTTCATCCTGTCTGGTGTCATGTGCCATTCTTTCTGAACAACCCTAGAAAAATTCACAAGGTTCATGTCTTGATCAGCCCTAAGGCTCTCTAGATACTTATGTGCTAGGAATTTAGCTGTGAAAGCCCTAATCTTCCATTTCTTGCTTCATGTGTGCTCACTCACATATCTTTTCACCATGAATGCCATAGTCCTGTTATCATATGATGCCCACAAGTACAATGTGCGGTCTTCATCAAACTTTGCTTTCAATCTCTTCCTGTCACTCATAGGCAACTTGATATCAACTGTGTTTTGACATGAATACTCTTTAATGGCAGTCCTCAACAACTCTACACTCTCAAATACCCGCCCAACATGAAATTTTGGCCTATGAAGATCCTCTTCTCTTAGAGATTTGAACTTCAAATTGAGCTCTTCATCATCTAAATCTGGAGTCCACAAATCATCAGTCTCAGCCATGTCTTCATTAGAGTTGTATGGTTGTTTCCCTTTCTGTTGACTGCTAGGATCAACTTTCTCTTTCCCTTTTGCTTTGCTTTCTCATTTGATTTCTTTTCATCTTTCTGCTCAGGTTCATCCTCATCTACATTATCTGCATACAGATCATCATCACCATCTCCTATCTCATTGTCAGTGTCCACAAGCACACCAGGGTCATAACCTTTAACATCTGTACCACTTGCTACATCCTCTCCTTCCATTGCATAGTTCAACTAGTTCTGCCTGGCACTCCTCCTCATTCTTATGTTTCCACCTGCATCATCTTCTTTCACACCATCTGCATGTTCTTCATCCCTTTGATTACCCACAATTGTCTGTGCTAATGCCCTCTTGACAAACTCAAACTGGTTCACATCATCATCTGCATCAACATCAGGATAGATAACTTGTATAGGAATAGCGAGAGCTTCAATTTGTTTAACCCTCTAAAACCCTAAGCCCCAATTCCCTTAACCATCAAATCCTGTGTCGAAAACTAGAACAATCAGTTGAACCTAGCAACTAGAACACATCTAAGATGGCAATGCGGCCCTAAAAGGAGGTTTTATGACGATCAAAACGCACAAAAGCTTGGGTTCCGGGGGGCGGTACTTGCTGTAGACAGGGGGTGGTGCCCCTTCTGCGCGACGAACATGGGTCATCCATGACGCCTCCCATAAGAAGAATATGCGAGGCGGCGCCGCCAATGCAACCGCGGAGGAGCTCCGCGCCTCAACTTGCTTGTACCGTCGACCATCGCCTGGGGAGGCGTCGCCTATGCAGCCGCTCCGCTGTTTCCAATCAAAGACGAAGAGGCGGCGTGAGTGGAGGAGGGGTGAATGGGTGGATTCGGTGATGGCCAGGGGGCTTTATGTAAAATATCCACAACCACGCCTCCGCGGTTCGACACCTGGCGTGGATGAGCGGTCAACAGGTGGTCAAGCGCGATGTACCAACCGTGTACGTGCTACATTGGTCGTATTTTCACGTCAAATCATATTCAGTGACCGTATTGGACGTATTCCAGAGTTCAATGATCATGAGTGTATTTATCTCAAGAAAAAACTATTGGGCATCAATCTCATCCGCAGCCTTAATTTTTTCCTCAGTGTCCCTTTGGGGTTTGGGCCAACCTGCAGCTCCAATCCACCGCACCCCACCCACTCACGAGCAAGTGAGGAGGGCGAGATGACATCCAGCCACCGCCGCCTCCGCCCGCGCCCCCTTCCCCGCCCGACGTTGGCGCCGCCGCTGGAGGACGACGACCTGCTCGACGAGATCCTCCTCCGCCTCTCCCCGGATCCGTCCTCCCTCCCGCGCGCCTCCGCCGTCTGCGCCCGCTGGCGCCGCCTCGTCTCCGACCCCGGCTTCGTCAGCCGCTTCCGCCTCCGCCACCGCCGCAGCCCTCCCATCCTCGGCTGCTTCATCAGGGACAAGCAGAGTCCGGTCGTATCCTTCGTGCCCACCATGGAGGCCCCCAATCGTGTCCCCACCGAGCGCTTCTCCTTGCAGCTCGGCGGCCGCGGCCCCATCACTTTCCTCGACTGCCGCCACGGCCTGCTGCTCATGTTCCTCCCGTGTTGGATCAAGGTCCTGGTGTGGGACCCCGTCACCGGAGACCAGCACCGCCTAGACATTCCCCCGGGGTTCGACCCGAAGCAGGGGATCGGCGGGGCGGTGCTTCGCGCCGCCGGGGCCATCCGCCACTTCCAGGTGGTCTTGTTGGGCAGAGACAAACAAGTGATCACCGCCTGCGTTTACTCGTCCGAGGCGGGCGTATGGGGCAGTCTCGTCTCGACTCCGCTTCCAAATGAGGTGCCAGTTGACTTCGATTTTAGGGGCGTGCCTGTGCTGATTGGGGATTCCCTTCACTATTTGATTACGGGTGGCTGGTCTAGAATCCTTGAGTTTGATTTGAATAGGAGGATCCTAACCGTGATAGCAGGGCCTGTAGATATTCTTGATGTGGGTAGTTGCCAATCCACGGTTATGCGGGCAGAGGATGGTGGGCTTGGTATTCTATTCAAGTCTGACTGCTGCAATGTCCAATTATGGAGGAGGAAGATTGATTGTGATGGCCAGGCTTCATGGGTGCTGGGAAAAACTTTTGAGCTAGACACGCTACTTTCCCTGAATTCAGAGGAGAAAGAGCCCACGGTGATGCTAGGCTTGGCCGAGTACAATAATGCGGTGGTGGTGCAGACGGTTGCCGGCCACTTCATGGTCCAGCTTGAGTCATTGCAGTTCAACAAGATGTCCGATACCAGCAGCTGGCATTTCCATCAACCATTCGAAAATGTCTATACTGGAGGTAACAGAATGCCTTGACACTGCTGGTAGAACAAAACCAGCTTTCTTTAGGTTTAAGCTAACGATTTATTTTGCTGCTTGATGATTTCTGCTACATATTGCAATTTTGCACTGTGGTGTCCCGTCCCAATGCTTGTATAACTGCTTGTTTTATCACTTATAGGAGCTGCAAGTGGCCACCCTTTTAAATAAACTGAGCTTATTTCATATTTTCAGGCCCAATTTATTTGAAGATAGACTAAATCTGAATAGGCACAATTACTTATGTTGCTAGGATTTGTCAACGCTGTATCAAAGTTCACTTGTTTTTTCTTCTGTAAAATTGCACCTTTGAGTTCATCTAAATATTTCCTTGATGCCTTCCCGTATTTAGTTGGTTGACTTCTTATGCTTGTAGAAACCAGCATTGGTGGTGGAAGACACAATGGAGCTGAACTTTTGCGCAACACTTAAGATGACTGTCTGGTTCAGTACGTTATTATGACGTCTTGGTTGAGTAGGTAAGCTTGTCTTCTGTATGTAAGTTGAGGTATCTGAAATGTTCTTTTGAATAAACATATTGCTATCTTCTTTACGATGATTTCTCAAGTACCCGAATCCAAGCGAGGATTCAAGATACTCTACATGAGCCTTCGCTCAGCTCACTCCAACCTGGCCGCCTCCCACCGCTCTTTATTGGTGTGTTGGATCTTTCCTCCAGGCCTCACTTCCTCATCCCTTCCTCAGCCGCTTTCTGTTCCCTTCATCACTCCTTCACCCAGCTACCTTCTCTTCTATTTGCTCAAGTTTTCTCCCCCTCTCTACTGTTTGGATCATGCCAAAAATGAGAGATTGTATAACTCTAATCGCTTCTCCTTGAATGAAATGGCAAATTGGTTTTACTATTGACATTGAGCACTCCACAGTTGTCTAGAATTTTATTCTGGTTGCTGAGATGCATGAATAGGATTCTTTGCTGTAGTATGTAGGTTCTTCCATTTTGTATGCTTCACGTGGAGATTGGCCCTTCTACGTTGCAAACATCTGCTCTCAGGTCTTCCTGTCGATGAGTAGTGCTTGTGAGGTTATTTTGTTTTGAAGCTGAGGATGTGTTTAGGTCTGGTAGTTCTAGTTTCCGTCATGTTTGTTGCCGGTCTGGCGCATGTGCCTGCTCCCGTGTGCTGTTTAAAGTATACTTTGTTACCTGGTTTCGTTTTCAGCAGCGGAAATGGGGCCTAGGCGAGAGTCTTTTTCCTATAAAAATTCTGCTCTCAGGTGTCTAGAATTGCTTTGATATTACCTATTTGCGTTCTCTGTTTTTATTACTCTAGAAGCTGAAAGTATGTCACTGCACTGCATATTACATATTTGCGTTTGCTGTTTCTGTTCCTGTTTTCTCCCAAATATTGCTGGTTTGGAGTTTTCAGCACAATTTCCAGTGATGAAACTAATGTTTACTACAGTATTTGAATCACACACAAATTATGAGACCGTATAACTTTAACGGGTTTCCCATGATTTCTCCACAGGTGTCTAGAACTGCGTTCTGGTTGCTGAGATGCAGGAATGCGATTGTATGCTGCAGGTCCTTCGATTTTGTGCGCTTCACATGTCGATCGACTCTCTGTAGCACACACTCATCAAGTGCGGAGAGTAACTGCAGGAATTAATCGTTTAATTTGATAACTACCAGCTGTTATTATCTAATCGAAACTTCTTCCCGCACGATACTTGTGCCCGACATGTGCATCATGTGCAAATCCAGCGCTAGTGCCCTTCTCAGTCGTATGCATGCCCGGCTGGATTCAATCATTGTCTATGAATCGTGCAAAACTTGTGTGTGTATAGCACGACTCTCATCTTATTTCTGGACACAAATAGCCATTCAACTTTCATGACGAATACTTCGTCTTGCTTCAGTTATTGTTCCACTGACAGAATTATCAAAGCTTGCCTGCCTGCCTGCCTGATGGCCTTGGCTTACATTTGGTGCTTGTGTGTGTCTGTCAGTTTTCGTTGTCTCACTCCATTCGCTTATGTTCCATGATTTATCAAGTGCATCGTATGTGTGATAGAGCCTGCGTGTGTTGGATTAATTTCTATTACAGTATTTTTGCGTGTGTTGGATTAATTTCTATTACAGTATTTGATTCTGGCTAGTTGATGTTGTATTGCACCTGCTTGTATAACTTAAGTCTCTCGCCCAATTTTTAGCTAGGTTTAGGGTTTATAGAGATGATGGCTGCTTTATTCCCGATCCCGGTCGCCATGGCCACCGGAGGCGGACCAGAGCCGGAGGGAGACCGTCATGTCTTCCCCGACTGGGTGATGCTGGATTGCATTGGCCGCACCCACAGGTACGGCGACCTAGGCGCTGCCCATGAGGCCATCAGCAGGAACAAGACCGCCATTCGCCTTGACATGGGCAGCGGCCACTCCATGTATGTGTCCTTCACCCTCGCGGCTCACCACTTAGACTTTGAACATTCACCACTTAGACTTTGAACATGACATGCTGGCAGTGACTCCAGGTTCGAGTGGGAGCCACATCGTGTGATCGACCTGGAGCGCCTTTCGGTGGATCCTAGTGTACCTCATCGGCGTCTTCTCGAGTTCCCGATCATCAGCGCTGATGACCCAGATGTTCTGTGCTACCTGTTGCGGAAGGAGTTTCATGGTGAGGCCTCCATGATCATGGTTGACATGAACCATGCTCACCTGCGGTCGTCTACTCCATATATCAATCGACAGTCTGTGGATGTGAAAGCTCATAAATATTTTTTTGCCTTGTGCTTATCCGTCTGCCAAGTGTAAATTTTCAGTCACTCGGCTTCTTTTTTTTATAGGAAAAATGGCAGTTGCTTTGCCTTTTCATTATAGATAAAGAATTTACTAGAATGCTGCTGTTAGGCAGTGGTTAACATACAAAGGGCTGGACCTCAATCTGGTTCGGGGGGGGGGGGGGGGGGGGGTATACGGAAAGTTGTGCATAGTTGATTCAAGTCATAGGCGATCTAGGAGGTGATCTCATCAGCAGTTGAGGGAGAGTGTTGGAAGATGCGCCGGTTGCGTTCATTCCACATATTCCATGCGAAGTACATTGCTTGCTGGGCATCTTGCTTGGAACTTGAGCTGTAATGAGCCCACCAATCTTGTGCTGTGATGAACTGCGAGTTGTTTAAGCTTGCAGCAACATTTTGACTGGGTTGATGAGTGTAGTGCAACTTGAAACGGACTTCAACGGTGAAGGGGCAATGGCAGAACAGGTGAGCCGCCGTTCATCGTGATCACAACCTCTCGCTTGCAACCGATCGGTGGTGGGAAGCCGGTTTTGCGCCAATAGCCAGGTGAAGAACTTCACTGTTCCTTCAGATTTGATATGCCAAATTTTATTCAAGGTGGGCCGGTTGATGGAGCCAAGAACTGCAGATTGTAGGTCGAGGAGGCAGAGTGGGTATTGGAAGTGGAGGTCTTCCAACAAATTGTATCAAGCTCCTCGGAGAGGTTGAGAAGTTGAATTTGTTGACAAAGGGACCAAAACAATGCAGATCTTCAGTTGTTGTCAATCGATGAAGCCTCTCATCCAGTTCCCATTGGATGGGGGCCAAGTTCTTTGGGGCTGCTCCGTTTAGCCAGCAGGAGGACCAACATTTTGTTGATCCTCCGGTACCAAGAGTGATTTCAGTTGCAGCGTTGAACAAGGATGTGTCCGCAGGAGAGCAAGGCAATCTGGTCCCAATCCAAGGCCGCAAGGGAGAGATCCAGGAGTTCCAGAGCCATCGCAGCCTAAGGGAGCAGCTGAACAATTCAAGGTTCTTGATACCTAAGCCCCCAAGTCTTTTTGGTGAACACACTTGCTTCAAATTCACTGCACAATGGATACCCGTGGCTTCTTTCCTCACCATGCCAAAGAAATCCTCTCCGGAGCTTGTCAATTCGTTTGATCAACCACTTAGAGGGTGCAAACATTGTGAGATAGTAGGTGGTGATGGAGGGTCTTTCTGTGTTTATACTTGGCTTGCACTGGTAGAAGCCGAGTGTCGCCCAATTCGGAGACTCTGCTTCTACCAATGCAAGCCGAGTATAAACAAAGAAAGACACCGCGAAGAAAGGGTGCTCGGCTGTCCGGCCGGCACATACGTGGCTTTGAGTGAGAGCTAGGTGATCCAAGTGGGATACATTCTTGAGACCAATTTAGTGGTACCACAATACGATATAATGGCCATGTGTGAAGTTTGGGGTGATTCTTGGTCAAGAAGATGAGAAGGAAAGGGGCTCCGCGTTGCCTAGCCCCAGGGTTTTTCGATCGGAAGGGGTCACACCTTGTGAGTTTTACTCCTTGCTTGTAACCCAAAGAGTCCTAGCATGAGTTGGACTAGCGGCATCAGAAGGGGGTATGTTCGCACCGGAAGCCCTAGATCTTCCAGCGGAATCGATGTCCATTACTTGACTGAATTGACTAATTTTAGTCCCGTCTATTTATTCCACATGAGTACATTATATGTCATCTCTGCTTAACGAATCTGATACCAAGCCTTCCGCAATTTTTTTGATTCACCGTCTCCAGCAATTTTTCTGATTCACCGTCTCCAACAACAGGCGATCACCGATAGCTGCCCCGTGATTTCGTGACATAGACGATAACAAAGATAAGCAAAACGTAAACGGACACAATGACAAGATGGGTCGCCTACTCGCCTCGCCTAAGATATAACTCTTGTCGGTGAAAAAGTGACCAACTAGCAGCAGTTCAGTGAGAAAAACACGAGGTATCTCATTTTTTTCATACGTAGTGTTTGCGTCGACGGGGTTCAGTTCAGCACCTAACGTAGAATGTAGAGCGCAGACACGACGGGAGTTAGTCAGACAGAGAGACGGCAGAATCTACAATTGCCAGCTGGTACGTAGTGCAGACCAGCTCGTGTGGGGTGGCAGGCGCGGCGGGGTTCCTTTCTTCACAGCTGGGGAGGGGGAGGGGGGTACGCTGGTGGCGCCGAGGCGTGCTGGGGCGGTCGCGGCTTGATGCCCCGGGTGCGCATGTACTCCAGGAACTGCCCAGGCAGCTCCTCCAGCAGGCTCTGGACAACGGTGACCTGCCCACCTGCTGATAAAACCGTCGTCGGTCGATCAGTCACGCTTGTTTCGGCGGTGGCACTATAGGCAATGCAAAGGGCTGGAGTAAGTTGATGGTGACACAATGCAAAAACGATGCTGACCTTGGACTTCCCTCATGGGGACGAACTGGACAATGTCACGCGTCGCCACCCTGCCTGTCGAGCTTTGAAGCCGCTTACCCAAGTCCGCATCCAGAGTCTGACAAAGAATTGTCAAAGCCAAGGAGAATTGTCAGATAAATTGTTACTGCTACAAGGAAAATGTTCAGGGGATGAAATATTCATCACGTATTCGGTAAATGATTTACCCTCATTTGAGTGAAATCAGCATTCCCGACTCCCACGATGAGAATCGATAACGGCAAATCTGATGCCCTTACAATAGAATCTTTTGTTTCTTGCTCATCGGTGATAACTCCGTCCTGCATATATGCAGTGCTCGGGTAAATTTTGTGATCAGAGGTCACCTGAGGATATATGATTACATACCGTGATAATGAGCAGGACAAAATATCTGTTGTTCCCATATTGCGCAGAATGGCTGGCAATTTCTGCAGCTTTGTTGATCACGGGCCCAAACAAGGTTGGCCCTGACAGAGAAACACTGTACAGAGTAGAAGAGTATGCTGACATGATGCCTTCAAATCCAACGACCTGTGATAGAAACAGAAAAATCCATAAACATCAACGGCGGTCTAACTGAGAAATCTAGGTGCCCTCAGCTGGTAAATACAAAAGATTCCAAGAACTGATCTAAGCAATATAACTACCATCAGCTATTCGACAGGTTGCTCTTATTTTCTGGCAACAATCAGCAATATTTTAGGAACAATTACCACACATCATTTGTAGAACTATATTTGCCATACCAATGGGTGACATTTGTGACTATTAAAGGAGACGTTAAGAGTACATATATACAAGGAATTAAGGAGGATGAGACAGGGCAAGTATAATAACACCATATCACTATTTTGTACTTGATGAGATTCATGAGTCCAACAGTTGTGTGTGAAGCATTAGTTGTTGGATTCATGAGATTTTCATGACATTGGTGATTATTTAAAGATTCAAAAAATTTAATTTTTGATAAATGTGTGTGAAGCATTAGTTGTTCAGTTAATACTACTGCAAAAGCAAAACAAGGCAACACACAATGCTGGTAGCTCAAAAAGTCATTGGTACACAAATATCCAAAAGTTGGTTTATAGGGGAATGCTTCTTTTCAGTATCGTCCATTGTCAAAAACTAACTAAAATTAAATTGGCAGTAGCTCACCAGGCATGAATCTCACCTCACAGTCATTGGTAATTGCATTCAAGTTGAAACAATGGGATACAGGTCCTTGTGGCATCTTTGCACCAAAACCCCATGCAGGGAATCGTCTATCTTTGTCATAAAACTGTAGAACTTCGCTGACCCCTAGAATTGCCTGGTACATCAAATGGTTCAATAAGAAGGCTTTCAGTTTAAATAATATCTTAGCAATGTCAGAAAATTCCAAACCTGCTGGTATGAGTTTAGTCTGCCAGAGGGGTCAATGTAGTGCAAAGATTGTGGTGTACGAGGATCGCCATTTGATGCTGGAAACACATGGAATAACCACACATAAGCCACAGATGATTGACAGAGCTATAGATAAATCATTTAAGCTCCCAACTAGAACTAACCAGTAAAATCTACAGCCACCATAAAATTGAGCTCAAACCCGCTGGAAATATAGTCCAAGAAAGTATGTTGAACTTTTTCCTGGAACGTATCCAAGAACAACTGTCCTTTCAACTGAACACAGATTGGTTACGTCAAGAGGTTAGATGGAGTAATTTTTTTGTTAAGTGGATTGTGTCATATAGTTGAAATCAAACCTTCTTTTGTCCCTTACGGCTGTAAAAATTTGCTCCAGCCTTTGACTTATATAGATTTTCAAGCTGAGCGATAGTTGTCTGGAGAGCCCTATTTGTCAGAAAAGTAACAAAAGCAATTAAACTTGGTATCACTGGAAAAAGATGCCAAATACTTCCTCACTCAACCTACCCCATAAGTTCATGGTTGCCACTGGCATCAAAATCAAAACACTCAACTAGCAGTGGGTCGTCCTGAAATAAAGTCACATATTAGATAAAAAATATATACTAGATTAACCTTGAATTACACACTTGCTAAACAAGGCCAGCAGAAATACTCATATACTAGAAAAATGTACTTGCCCTGCTACTGTATTGTTGTGATGTCAGTGTTATAGGCCTCCAAACAGGGTTTAGGTTGTTATTGATCACTTCTGTTTTACATATAGGAATGGCAACAGCACTTTCTGTCACTCTTGATACTCTCAAGAAGGGATCCTGCACAAATAAAACCATTTATTTAGAACTGCAAGTAATTTGCCACCTTATGACTACCAAGGAAGTTATCCATACACTTTTGGAGAAGGTGTCCTTGTTATCAAGGTTCAGGCAGTGGAATGTCATCTCAACTGCCATCCTTGATGAAGCAGTTTCTTCAGCGTGTACTGTCATTGTGCCCTGAAGGGCATGTCCAGAACCATTTCGGAGGTTCAAAGTCAGGCTATGGTTGAACTTTGTGACTATCTGTGAAAAGAGCAAAGGGGTGCAAAGTAAATATCAGGAGTGCATTTGTGCCTCTTTCTCTTCTTCATTTGCATTTATTTAGAGAAATTATATACTGCAGCTGCATTATGAATTGTATCATATAACTGATTTTGCACAACCTCGGATAAATTGCAGAATGCTTCCCCTAGAAAATCTTGCTGAGCCAAGTTTAACATCTGCATAATATAAATGATTCAGGCTTCAATAGTTGCATATAAAGTAATAGACTAGAAATTTTAAGCAGGCTATAATGTTGCTGTCTTGTGTGAGTCATTGAAGATAACAGATAGCCTGCAGAAAACTTACAATTATTTTTGTCCGCAATGAAACAATTAAGACAACACAATGTGGGTGAGACAAAAACATGAATTAAGGGCACAGAATATACCTTCACTGGTGTGTTATGGTACTTTGTGTCAATGTCATATATCCTGAATCTATCATGAGCCCAAAAAAAAGTAGCAGTAAGTATGTGCTTTCTACAAGTAATCAGTATGTATATAGTTTCATAAACTTACACAAGGGGTTGCACAATCTCAAATTGGTAATTTATCATAGTTTTTGTGATCCACAATGGTTTCAGTGAATTCAATATCACTTCAGTACGGCCAATCTCTTCTAGCCTTCCATCCATTTTTGTGTAAACCACCAACATAGGATCACTCTGCACCAAGCAGATGACAGTTATAGCTGAGGAGGATACATACACATACACAAGAAAAGCAACCAAGCAAGCACCATAATTTTCTGGTACACACTTTGCTGTAAAAGGATTTGTACACTACAATGAAAACTTCGACAGTAGGATGCATATACTTCAACACAATGATTGAATATGAATTGATTGGCAATGCAATGATCTTTGGTGTACAAACAGATATCAAAATCAAACTGAAAAATAGAGCAACCTATCATTAAAATCATGCATGCCGCTTTTGGGGATGGCAATTTCAAGTTTCAACTATTAAAAATGTAAGCCATCTTGTTCTTAGCTAAAACTGAATATTAGCATGCATTGTTGATCTTTACATAGGACTTGTAGGGCTAAAATAAAAAATTATTTCTGTTTGCCTCATGTATCACAACTTTGATAATAAAACTACAAGGAGAATTAATGCCAATTTGAAACTTCCAATATTGCTCATGTACATTTTTTTGGCGCTAGAAAGGGTAAAAATGGAACAATAAGAGGGTAAACAAATGACATGTGGATACAGAAACACGAATCTGCACTGATTCATACATAATCGTATAGTTTTGTTTGTTTTAAAGTTGTTATTATAGCAAAAGGCCAAAGGATATCGAACATTTAGCAGCATCTACTTCTGTTCCAACAGATTTTAATTTCACTTTTCAAGTTATAGTACAATAAGATGCACTACCAGAAGGGAATAGAGATATAGATATTGAAATGCTTGGAAGAACTGCATGGTAGTTTTTACCTTAGAAAGAGCATCCATATCTCTCAACTTGGAAGCTGAAAAAGATAGCTGTAATGCAGGAAGATGGTGACATGTCAATCAAGGCAGATCATATTGACGTCTACTATCAGCTAGTTGAGAACATATTAGCATGCAACACCACCATACACTGAACTGGTTCAAAATTATCTCTAACTGGAACAGATCCGAGCATATGGATTATCCTTGAACATGCATGGAAACTACTATAATAAACACTCTAAAAGATGAGAACTCTAAAATATGAAACAAGTGACCACACAGTTCTTCACACTGAAAGCTCTATAATAAACCATGACACAGAAAACGCAATATTATATTGTTCGAACGACTTTCCTTAGTAAAAATCTGAATAAGAACCTTTTATAATTGAAAAGGATTGAGTAAATCATAAATAAAATAGAAAATTAATTAATTAATTGGTAAAGTAAAGGCCGTAAAGTTCGTAATCCAGTGTATGCAAGTTAGTGCTCCATCGTCTGCAGAACATTGTTTCATTTGTAAAGCAGGCGATTGATGTCCACCACCACCCACTCCGGCCGAAAATATACTAGACCATTCCTGATCCACTTCCAGAAAATGTTCCAGCATCGAAATTTCAGTTAAAACAAAAAAAAGGTTTCCAGAGACCGGTCCATGAAAATTCTATGCAACCACCAACGGGGGAACCGCATGCGGAAACTGAAACTATTACTTTGTTAGGATCTTATTCCTGCACAAGCAGATCGCCGAGAAAAATTGCATGCCATTCTGTAAATAAAAACTTAACAAATTTATTCACATGCATGCAGTTAATGCAAAAAAACACAGGGAAAATTGAGGTTCGCTAGCGCCGCACATCCGAGTTGGCTCCAACAGAGACGAATTTCCCAAGTACTTTAATGAGAATTCATAAAAGTAGGATTTCGCTACAAATTGAACATCTGATTTTTGCCATCAATGTCAGATTTCACTACAAACTGAACATGACAAGGGTTTGCCATGCTTGCCAAAAGAAATAGACATCCTCGCGGCAACCTAATTTGCCATGCTTAAAAATCTGACACCATATTCGTAAGATTCCGGCAAAAGTAATGGACAAGTGACACATCACATCGAGCAATTTTGTGGACGTGGACCAGCAGACAAAATGCACGAAAACCTAAATATAGCGCCGGCATTTCACAAAACCCGCTTCAGTTTGAAACACAAACTCTCGGATAAAATACCCCTAAATTGCGCGCATTAAAAAATTGCCGCAATGCGAGGCACACTTGCATATGAAAAGTGGGATCTAAACCAGAATCAAGCGATATATAATTGCAATTTGCAATGCCTGGAAGTTGTTGGTAACGTCCGCCCGTTGCGACAGCGGAGCACATTTAGCAGAATAAACAAATGAACGACACCCGAAATCCACCTCACTTGACAGCGAAGGCCCACCAAATCCCCGTCGCCAGCGGTTCCCGACGACCCCCAAATTCCTTCCTCGCCCCCCAAAAAAAACCCCGCGCTTCAACCGAGACCACGAATCCGCGAAGCAATGACCATTCTGGGAAATTCTCCATGACTAGCGAGCGAGCGCTGGTGGACTGGACACTAGCTAGGGTTTCCCGTGGAGGGGAACGAGCAAGCGAGCATCACCTCGAGAGGGGTGTAGAGGCCGCGCAGCCCGTGGCCCTGGAGGAAGTGGTCGAGCGCCTCGTTGGGCCCGCCCTGGGCCTGGCCCTTCCCCGCCGCCGTCGCGCCCCCGCCGACGGCCTCCGTGCCGCCGCGCACGTCGCCGGAGAAGCAGCCCCCCATCCCCGATGTCGACCCTGGAGCGAGTAAACCTGCCCTGAGGTTTGAATACGAGTTTACTTGCTGAGAGAGAGTTGAGACTCAGAGGCAGAAATCCCCTGCTTGCGGGGGCTTCCGCCAGGCAGCAGCGAATATTTGTAGGCCGCGTTACCTTTTTTTTTTTCGGGAAGAAGCCGCGTTGTTTGTATCACCTGCAAAAAGGAAGGAGCCACGGAGTGCGGAGCGCGCGATGTGGAAGAGGCCCACGCGTCGGATGGGCTTGCCCTGCCCCATTTTGGGAAACCGAAGCTGCCGTGAGCTTCCTGGGCTTTTCTCAGAAGGAAACGGCTCCTGTTCTTCGGTTACCAGTATTATTCACGCTACCCTCAAATCAAAAGAAAAAAAAAAACCAGTATTATTCACGCGGATGCATAGTGCTCGTACACGGTCTCCTCGTTCTTCGGGGTACACGGGGAAGACCGAGAACCAAATCTGAGATCGCCGCGTTATTCCTCACACGCGGTTTCTAGCCGTGTGCTAAGATTATTATATTTTCCCAAATAACGAGAGAGAGAGAGAGAGAGAGATAGGGAGAGAGCTTATCGACCGATCGACGAGAAATTCACATGGACACACATGTGTGGGAGCAAGCACCTGCTCGGTACTTCTGGGAGCATTTGTTCACGTGATTCGTGCACTTGTTTGTACCCGACAAAATGCCTAAAAATCACCTGTAATTTTTTTACTCGAAAGTACTGAAGGTCAAACTATACAAGGTTGGCGCAACTGAAGATAAACCACCTGTTGCATGTCATTATTGCCACCAGGTCCGCCGCCATAGTTTCGACTTCATCGCAACAAAACAATCTGTGCTAATCCCACGGACACGTCAGAGAAGAGCCGACTACCTAAACTATTATCACGCCTCTGTCGCCGCTCCTCTCATCATCGTTATCATAGAAGTCTCGATGCCCATACCATCACCATCCACCGGTCTCACTTGTTGATACCCATCTCCAAAGACGAAGCCCAAATCTAGAAGCTTAGTACTTTCAATACTATGGTGAAAATGAATAGCATTTATGGTCGGATGTCAGGGTGATACTCCCTCCGTTTAAGTTTATTGGGCCTCAAGACAAAATTGGCAGGACCAAGGAACCCGCATTCCCTGTTTGATGCTTGTTCCGTATATGGCTGACCCATTAAGATTTAGCGGGACATTTTCTCGTTTAGTTTTGCGAACGTCTTGAGCCATTTTTTTATGTTTTATTTTTATTGGATTTTTCTGGTTTCTTTTCATTTTATATTTTTTTTAGATTTTCAAATTGTAATAAAATGTCCGTGTTTCCAAAAAAATGTTTAGAGTATTAAAAATGATTTTTTTTCAAATATTGTTTTGAAATATAAAAAAGTTACAGATAAAGAGATGTTCAGAATTTCAAATATTATTCACATGTTTTATATTTTCCATAAATAAAAAAAATACATTTTTTTCTTATAACTTTAGAATGTGTACAGATTTAAAAAAAAGATTGTACTTTTTTAAGAAAAGAAGTACGTCTTTTCAAAAAACCATCTACTATACTAGCTAGCCCAGTCAGGGCGCCCCGGAGGCTGAGTGTTTGCCGCGTTGAGCCGCATAAGGGTCTTCCCAAGGAATCGAGTGTTTGCCTTGGCCCATTAGGTGTCTTCTGGTCCATAAAAAGTCTCCGTAAAGTTTCGTTGCATTTGGACTCCGTTTGGTATTGATTTCCTGCGATGTAAAAAACATGCCAAAAACAACAACTGGCACTTGGCACTATGTCAATAGGTTAGTACAAAAAAATATAGAAAATGACTATAAAATGATTATAAAACATCCAAGATTGATAATATAACAGCATGGAACAATAAAAAATTATAGATACATTGCAGACATATCAGCGGCGTCGAGGTGTTCGTCTGCACAGAGGCAGGGCGCAGAGAGCAGGATCGAAGAACTGAATGAAAATTTTCACAAGTGCTGCTTATATACCCTCAACATTGGTCCCGGTTTGAGGCAGGAACCGGGACTAATGCCCCCCTTTGGTCCCGGTTCGTGCCACCAACTAGGACCAAATGTCTCTTTTCAAGAGCCCAAAGGGCGGAAGGCGAGACCTTTGGTCCCTGGTGGCACGAACCCACCAAAGTGGCATTAGTCCCTGCCTCGCCAAACCGGGACTAAGGAGTATTGGTCCCGGTTCGTGCCATCAACCGGGACCAATGGGCTTGCACAGCGGCTTGGTGGTGGAAGTTTAGTCCCACCTTGCTAGCTGAGAGAGAGCCACACCTGTTTTAAAGGCGGAGTGCGCCTGAGCCTTCGAACTCCTCTCTAAAGCAAGCCTACGGGCCTAACCTCTCTGTATATGCCTGTGGGACAACTGGGCCTTCTGCTGGCCTGAATCCTGGCCCACCTGGTTGGTTGGGTTTCTAGTCGTATTTAGGCCGTGGTGGCCCAGTAGGCGGCATTTATTTTTTTCCAGTATTTTTATTTTGTTTTTTGCATTATTTATTTCCTTTTTTTTGCTTTATTTTTTAATTCTTTTTGCTGTTAGGTCATAAAAAATATAAACTTTCTGTTAGTGCCATTAGTTTTCAAATTTGAATAGTTTAAATTGAATTCTTTCAAATTTGTGTGAATCACTAGTTCGTGAATAACTTTATTATAAAAATAGATTTTGAGTGATTCTTTTTCCTGCTATTTAATATTACTGTGTTTCATCGTTATATTCAAAAACAAATTTTGTTATTTTAGTTTCTAACAAAAAAGTTATGTATGATAATTATTTTTGCTATTAAAGTTTAAAAAATTCATTATGAAAACTCTTTTTGCTATTAATGTTCTGAACAAAAAAAACTTTGATAATTTAAGTTGCATAAATTTTATAAAAACTTATTTTCAAAAATACTTGAGTTTTATAAAATCATTTAGCTGATTCCTTTTGCTATTAGAGTTGTATAAAAGTTTTTTTGGTTGATTCTTTTTGCTATTGAAGAGTATTGTAGTTTTGTTTTAGTTGATCACAAAAGAATATTTTAATTGATTATTTTTAGTTTATTCTTTTTGCTATTAGAGTTTCATAAAAAAATTCTAGTTCATTCTTTTTGCTATTATTTCATTCTTTGAGCTAAATGACTCTGAAATTGAAAAGCACTACAAATGAACTCTGAAAAGGCTTAAAGTTGGCATGGTATTATCATTTCACCACATAACATGTGCTAAAAAGTTGAGAGGGTTACGACAAAATCTGGATGCACTTCTACACTACTAAACAAGAGAACATATTCCTGGCGAACGAAAACTCTGGTGTTCGCATGCCCAAACAATCGCCTCCCCGATTCCGCTGACAGCTCCCTAATTTTCGGGCCGATTCTGCCTTCCCGATACTTCTTTCTCTCCCCAGATCGAGAAAAACGGCGCCACCGCTCCTCCCTTCTCCTCCTCCTGTGCGCTTCCCCCCGATCCACCCCGCCTCCGGTCGTCGCCCGAGCTCCTGCAAGCCGCCGCCGACCTCCTCAGCCGGTCAACCGCGCCCAACGCCCTCCTTTGTTTTCTCCGTTCCCAAACTACAGGACGCCATGGCAGGGGACGAGGCCGTGATGGCCCCGAGCTCGGCGGCGTGGAAGCCATTGGAGGCGCTGGCGAGGCCAAGGTCGGTGAGCTGGCGGGCGATGCTGGTGCATAGAGCACAGGTAGGACTTCCATATCAGTTGTTTTCCTCCAACGTCGGGGTGTGGATCTATGTGCGGGCTGCAGCCGCCGCCACCGCCTCGATCCCGACCCCCTTCCCCCCGCTTCCCGGGGACAGACCCCGTCGCCTTCTCCCTTCTTCCTCGGACCCCAGGACGTCCTGCTGTCATCTCCACCCCGTCCCAGTCTTCATCCGGCCATTAGGTTTCCTTCCCCTCAAAGAAGGTATGCATGAGCAGCTAGCTAGGTTGTTTCTTCTCATCCGCCGCAGCATCAGTTCTCTTTCTTATTGCATACAATCAATCAATACCACTAGGCCGTAGAGATGGGATCTTCACAAGTTCTGGGTCAGATCCGCCCCTGGTGTCCATAGCAGAATCATGCATGTTGTTGTGTTCATGGATTCCATCTTGTGGATGATGATTTGTGTATGATTGGTGTGCTATCTTTATCTTGCGTGGTTACAAATTTTAGTTGTTTTTACAAGGAATGGTGTGCGATAGCTTAGTGCATTTTATTTTATAGTAAAATAATTAGAACTACTCTGCACATGGATACCCTTGCGTGTACAATTGCTGTATTTTTTAGAAGATACTAACTAACTAAATATTCTAACTGCCGCTCTTTTTAGATTTTGAAGGAAGGAGAGAAGTCTGCTAAGGGCCTGTTTGGTTCCAATAAGTCACTTGACTTATAAGTCAGGTGACTTAAAACCAGTGACTTATAAGTCACGCCTGTTTGGTTGTCATCTAACTTATAAGTCACCTGACACACCTTTTCACACCAATCAACATCATGCAGGTGGTGGGACCAACGTAAAAAGGGATGACTTATAAGTTTTAAGTTGGGGTGGAGCAACTTATGACTTATAAGTTGGGGTGACTTATAAGTCGGGTCTGTTTGGCAAAATAAGTCACTTTTTTCACTTTTCGACTTATAAGTTGATGACTTATTTGGAACCAAATAGGCCCTAAGCCACCCCCTTAGGAAGCAGATGGACTAGCTCGATGCGGTCTTTTCCTGCCCATTCTGCAATCATGGGAGCAGCATTGAATGCCGGATGTTAGTACTATATTGACGTGTTTCCCTGTTAGTTGGTTGATAATGGATGGCTATCTATCCATTCAACATTGTGAATTGCCTTCTTTTTCTCATCACCATATGCACAACCTGATTGGTGAGGTTACTTGTCAAATCTGCCAGGAAAGCTTCAGCACCACTGCAAATGGTACATAGAACTGCAGATTGTACCTCCGGCATGCCGACGTCCTCACACCATCATTGTGCGCCCCCGCTCAAGCATTCACATTGAGGAAGATGATGAGTACCTCGGCCACACCGCTGTCCTCTCCCCGTCGTCGCGTGCCCCCGCTCGTCATCCATCCGCAGCTTTTCCAATCCCGGCCGCCGGAGAGTCTGGCCGCTGGGAACAAGCACCTTGCAATCGTGGTGTGCTTCTCCGTTGGTGCTTTCGTATAGACATCTTGCAAGTAAGTGACCTTCAATCCAAATGTTATCTTTATCTACACTTGATTTCAGTTGCTTTCTTACGGTCTCTTGAATTACTTGGCATGTGTCAGCCATTCTGAATAGGGAACGTTCTTACAGGACATCATGTTCACTTGGGATACTTACTGGATTAAGGAAGAAATTTTGAAATGCTTCTGAAACAATATCGTTTCATTAGTTGAGGACTTTGGGTAGTTCAACAAGTTGGATTGAGCATAATTAAGAAGCTTCATTTGTAATTATATATAAAAAATTGTAAAATGATATGTAAAAGTTGAACTTCTCACCAAAATTATATCCCTGAAGTTAAATCAAGTGAAAAAATAGTGTGCTACAGTGCAGTTACTTGCAAATGAGACTGATCTGATGAAGAAATTATTCTGTTAAAAACCTGGCAGATAATTTTTCTGCTGGCAATATAATTACACTTGTTTGGATGTGCTTGTTTTGGATTAAATGATAGAATGGGTGTTGTACTATTGTTCTTGATTTTCTCACTTATTTAGTAGTGTTTGACGGGCATTCTAATCATCTTTTGAGACCACTTTGGAGATGGTACATGATTGAAAAGCAAGGACTTTCTTGTTAGCAAGAGTATTTCATATCTGACCATGAAAATCTGTAATGCTATTGTTCCTACAGATTCAAGAACTCAGATTTAGTAACATGATAGATTTTTATCATGCCTCGCTATGAAATCATGTTTGGTTGCAGTGCAAAGGTCAATTGAGAATTTGAGATCCTTTGTGAAGAACTGTAGATGCTAGCTTGTCGATTGCCTAGATATTTTGTTTCTGAATTTTTGTGTTGGATCGCAGGATGTTGCTGATATATGGTCGTGTTTGTTCAAAAAGTCGTGTTGTGTTACTGATCAGGATATTAGTATATCCCAATCTCATCACAGGATTTGTTCACTGGGTTTCTGAAACTATATAGCATTTTATTAGTTATGGATTGGGGCAGTCTTCCTTTTTTCCTCTCGAGAAAACATTGAAGCTTAATGTCTTGATGCATTTGAAAAAGAGAATGGGAAAACAAAACAATTTACTTAAGGGTTACATGAGTGCCTCTGAATTTTAAAAAAGTGTCAGCAATAGTTTCCTGTTTTGACTAAGATTCTTTATTTTCTTGGGAGCAAGCATTTTCTGTAATTCACACCACAACATGACGGCATGTGCATAGAAAAAACCATCATTTCGGTAATCGGAATATTAGCTTCGGTAGCCTCATTTGCAATTGTGTCTGTCTGTCAGGTTGATGCCGAGGTAGCTAGCAAAGATGCATGATGCATATATTATTCAAGATCGTTTCTTCTTGGCGCTTTTCCTTTCCGATGATAAACCATGGGGATAAATTGGCAATGTATCTCTTCACCTTGCAGAATGAGAGCTTCACGGAGGTCCTCCTGGTGTGGGAGATCATGAGAGCCTAGAAATGCAAATGAGGCTGGAAGGACTATTTCATTGGTGTCCGAGAGCGAAATATTTTGTGTTGCAAAGTTAGCCGTGGACCCTGTGTGGGAGCTTTGGATGATGATCTTGCCGCTACTCTGGTCATGTGTCAAGCTTACGCCTTTTACTTTTAATACATGACATTTTTTAGGTGCAGGATTTCTCCAACAGCACTATACATAGGGCCTTCCAGACTATCTCATATATTTTATCCTGTAAAATCGTGTGAGTTGTTTCGTATGGTCGAGTGTGAATGAATTGCAGGGATGCCACTTCTGCTGGTTGAGATGTTGATGGCGTGTGTGCTTTTCGCCGCTGCTAGCATCTAGATGAGTAGTACAGTGCACAACTGCATTAGCTTGGGACGTATGTGCTTCAATACTTTTTTTTCTGTTAGGCTTTAATATTCTACTAAATTTCTAATCGATAAAAATGTTTGTGGCTACTATAGTATATGTGAAATATACAAACATTTGTTCCTTTTTTCTTATCCTCTAA
The DNA here is from genome assembly GCA_021605145.1 of Aegilops bicornis. Classification (NCBI taxonomy): domain Eukaryota; kingdom Viridiplantae; phylum Streptophyta; class Magnoliopsida; order Poales; family Poaceae; genus Aegilops; species Aegilops bicornis. The sequence goes on along the minus strand of CM038674.1, from coordinate 60,868,954 downwards.
TGTGTTTGACACTTTTTCTTTCAGATTTAGCTCTCTTCTTTGTGCAGCAGGTGCAAGGTCTCAACATGTTCAAGGCTACTTCCAGCTCTTCTTTTTTCATTTTCATCTTATTTTTGGTCATGCATTTTTTCTACCATACAAGGACTTGAGGTGATTTGTTGGTTGTAGGGCATGGGGAGCTTCACAATTATGTTAGCTCTATACTGAATGTATGAAAACATTGTTATGGTTACTTCTTATTGTTTGGTTACACAAAGTCATGGTAGCACAAGTTGTATGTATATCTTGAGATACATGGTGATGCGTCTTTGTGAGATTAATTGTGAACCCAATTTATTGATGCTTTGACAGTTTCTGATTTAGTGGCTTACAATCAAGGAGCATACCATCAGCTAAGATATGATTAGGCTTAAGATATAAGGAGAAATAACCATTATATATGAAAGTTAAATACACATGGTTTTTCGCTTCCGTGAAGGATGGAGTTATGTTTATGTCTAACTTTCACATTTTGTTGTGTATGGATCCATAGTCGATGACCAAGTTATTGTCTATGTGTGTTATTTGACTGTCAATCTGTGGGTTGTTGTATATAATGGCTGAGAAGTCCATTGTGTGCGCATGTTCGATACGAGATATGGTAGCATATGGAAAGAATATCTGCTATATTGTTGCATTTGTTCATTTTATTGAAATAATTGTGTCCTAATTAGAATGACCGAGGAAATTTGCTTTTATTATTATACGTGTGTTGCACGTGCACGCTTACTAGTCATTTACAAAATGGACAATCTCTTTCGAAGTATCAGGGTTTCGAACAAAAACTCATCTGTTATAAAGGGGTTTCATTTTTTTGAACTTATTTCAACTCCAGACTTTTTGTGGGTTAAAAATGCACCATTCAAAGCCACATCATCAATTTTCAACCCTTTCTGACTTCATTTGGTATTTTTAATGCATTTACTAATTTTTTGAGCTAAATGACCCTGAAATTGAAAAGCACTACAAATGAACTATGAAGAGGTTGAAAGTTGGCATGGTATCTGTTGGGGAACGTAGTAATTCAAAAAAATTCCTACGCACACGCAAGATCATGGTGATGCATAGCAATGAGAGGGGGGAGTGTTGTCTACGTACCCTCGTAGACCGTAAGCGGAAGCGCTATGACAACGCGGTTGATGTAGTCGTACGTCTTCACGATCGACCGATCCTAGTCACTACAAAAAAATACACTTCCATGATGATACGTGTTTGTCACAGTAGGTCGCATTTTTTGTCATGCATGTACATCCATGACAAATTTATGACAGAATCAAGATAGTCATACCTGTGTTGTCGTAGAAGTGTTCCATGACATTACCAAAATTATCATCACGGAAGTGTCCACTTCCATGACGATAAATCGCGCGTCACAGAAGTGCTTTCGTCAAGGGTCACCGACACGTGGCATCCACTGTAACGGAACGCCGTTAAGCTATCGGGTCAGGTTTTGGATCCGATAACCCGTTAACATCCCCGACCAATGTGGATTTTCCACATGTAAAATCATCATTGGCTAGAGGAGACACGTGTCAGGTCCGCGCTGGCACAGGTGTCACTCATCCAATGGCGAGACGCGCCTATGATATGTTGACACGTGGACCGGCCCATCAAGTTTAAATGGGCCGGCCCAACTAAAGGCCCACAAGATTTTGCGGACCATAATGGGCCCGCCCAGCTAAAGGCCCATGAGATTTTGCGGGCCATAATGGGTTGGCCCAGCTAACGGCCCACAAGATTTCGCGGGCCATAATGGGCCGGCCCAGGTAAAGGCCCACAAGATTTTTGTTTGCCATAATGGGCCGGCCCAGGTAAAGGCCCACAAGATTCTTGCGGATCATAATGGGCCGGCCTGGCTAAAGGCCCACGAGATTTCGCTGACATTAATGGGCCGGTCCAGCTATAGGCCCACAAGAATTTGAGGGCCCTAGTAGGCCGGCCCATTAACTGGCTGCCATGTTTTGGGCCAAATGCCGGCCCATATTTGATCCGGTCCATTAATGGCCTGCCACGTTCCGGGCCTAATAGTGGCCCATATGAGATCCGCCCGTTAAAAGCCTACCACGTTACGGGCCAAATTACGGCCCGGACTGTCTGACCCTTTAAGAGGCTATGGGCTCAATTATGGCCCATATCAGATTCGGCCCGTCAACTGGACGCTATGCTTTTGGGCCCACTTGCTAGAGGCCCACTTAGTAATTCGGCCTGACATTAGTTTTGGCCTCTTAAGGACCCGTTTAACATTTTGGCCCTATATTAATTTCGGCCTGTTAAATGCCCGTCATATAGTTGGGCCTAACTACGGCCCGGTTTGCATCCGGCCTGCTTTCGCATGAGATGTCGATTGGGCCAAACAAGGACCGAGACAGTTTTGGCATGTTAAAGCCCGTGATTTGATTCGCACAATCATGGGCGGGGTTCATTTCGGGCTGCTGCCGGCCGTTAGCTGTTCGCACGCGTTTGTGCCCAACCTACATCGTGATTGCATGACGGCCCGATTATGTACCGTAATTTTACGGTTTGGCCGGTTTACTGCGAAGATAGTAAAATAACTGCAGCATCATGAATAAGAAAAAAACCTAGACTATACAATAAAGAAATTTCAGCATATTACATCCACTGGGTATCAAAGTTTGCCACTATGATAATAAAGCACAAGCACACAGCAGATTACATACACTGGGCATCAAAGATCGCCACCAGTGCAAATAAACACGCCGACAAAATAATATACAAAACTGACAACACTTCAATAGAGTTCAAGAAAGGTTAGCCCTGCCGGGGAGCTGCAGCGCAAGCAGCTGAGCAAGATGATGAGATCAAGGCTTGGTTCAACACTTAAATCTTCCTCACTCTGAAAGATAAACAAGCGACATGATGATGTGTTTTGCACATAAAAGTATCAGTCTTGACAATTCATCACATTTCTTCTTGATGAATAAAGTGACACGATTTAAAATTGCATCGACACAATATGGTATTGTTCAGGTCAAGACATGGCAGGAAATGACATTGTGAAGGAGTTGGCAGCTTCACGACACCACTGGATTACGGATCAAGAACTCATAAGTATCAATGGTTAGTGTCTTTGTCAATTTATCCCATTTCAGATTGGCAAATAAAGAGGCGGTTTAAATAATACTCCTCCGTCGAATTACTTGTCATCAAAATGGATGTGTCTAGAACTAAAATACATCTATATACATCCATTTCAATGTTCGGACGGAGGGAGTAGTAGAATGATATGACATTGTTCATAGTTAAGACATTGCAGAATATGACATTGTGCTGTAGTGGGTAGGTTCACCACACCACTGGATTACAGATGAAGAACAGAAGCATACATGCAGTGCAAAAGAAGATCACTTTCTCTGTATACTTTAATTTACATGGTATGAATAAGGAACTTGGTTGTATAACTGAAAACTTAAATTGAGAAAGGACAAACTTTTGTTTATGAACTACTCCCTCCGTTCTAAAATAGATGACCCAACTTTATACTAACTTTAGTACAAAATTGGGTCATCTATTTTGGAACGGAGGGAGTACATAATAAACTTTAAACATGCAATTTGATGCAAACACCAAAAATAAACAGCTGTTGCAGTCATGCCTAACCAATTATATACAACAAAGTTTGAAGGCTTGAGATGGACAAACTTAAATTATTGGTGAAGACAGGCTCTATAAAGGCCTTGTCCATGCTGATGGGGGGGGGGCAATTCAAGAAGTTTACCACAGAATCTTCTTCATAAGCATTGCCTTTATTATACATTTTGTTAAGAGTAAATATAGATATGATAATATACGAAAAATGGAGAATATTTAAGATAAGATGAAGAGTGATGCTACATAACCAAGTAGCTATAAATGTAAGTGCAGCGATACAGGCCAAAGGTACATCCAAGAGCAATGCACGGCTAAACTTCTTCAGTACCAACCTTATGGTAAGAGTAAATATAGATTTGATGTGTAGAAAATGGAGGGCAAAGGAAAATAAGCTGCAGAGTGATGGTACATGAAAAACTACATGTCATTATAAGTACACTGATAAAGGACAACATGTACTTACAAGAACAATGCAGAGCTAAAAAAACATTGGCATTGGATACTGAAGAATTTGGAGCGAACAATTGATAAGCAAGCTATCATGCATACTGCTGTCAGATAATGAACCAGGTATGTATGCAAGTACAGTGATACAGACAACAGAACTAACAAGAGCAAAGCAGCGGGCAGCATATTTGCGATATCCTGTCGTTCTTTTCAAACCGGAATTCTTCTTCGAGCAGATTTCCTGCAAACAAGATCCGCAAGGCACATGCGGAAAAGTAGAAGTTCAAATTGTCATGTGATTTCATAGACAGTACCTCATCCTGGGAACGAGACCAGTGTATAACAATGTTTTTCCATTCAATGTCTTCTAAATTTAGCACAGGAGACTTCACCGGAAATTCTTTATAGATTTGCCATCAAAGTGTGATTTCCTCAGGTAACACCGATACTGCTGCAATGCTTCCTTGAAAAGCACAAGCAAGCTTTCCTCGTCATGACTATCCAGATTGACCCTCGCCTAGTTACAACAATGTAATGTAAATCATTGATGTGTTCAATCAGCGTAAAACAGGAAAATAATAACCATGAATAATAGCTATTAAACGTAAGTTGGAGTAGAAGATTTGATTATGGTGTTTGTCTTCACAATAATCTTCCCATGATGGGAATATATGCACTTAGTCCCTAACAACATTGAAAGCATTGTCTTTTAAACTGGGAATAAATGGAATGGGGTTCCAATCTGCAGGAATTGGTCGTCTCTGCAGTTAGGATAGGTCTTCGGCCGGTGGACTTGCTGTCCTTTTTGCTGGAGTGGGATTTTTCTATGGTACAGCTCGTGCTATGGCAAATGAAATCGGTATACCTTTTGCTGGAGTGCAGGTCCTGTGTGGTGGGGCTAGTGGTGTGGCCAGTGAAGTATGGGTACAGTCTGCTGGAGTCGGTCCTACGTTTTGTGTCACAACTCTATCGAACATGGTAAAGAAGAGCAAGCAGATTTTGGATAATAAAATGTTGGTTGCGCAGTGCCCACACATGATGAACCAGAGCGCATTAAGAATGCAACTCCCAGCTGTCTCTTGACCATTTCAGGCGGTTGGATGAAGATCCTACGTCTCCTAACCCTTCTTCTTCCTCGTCTGTGATTCTTCCTATACAGAAAACCGCACGGGCCGCCGGCCGGACCACCGGCCCCCACCGCCTGTGTTCCTTTGCCACCCCCACCCCCCACCCGTGTCGAGTTTTCTTCGCTTGGCGAGGCCCCACAACCACCCGATCCTTGGATCGCACCGCGAACTCCGGCGAGCTCAAAAATCGACCGCCTAATTTTGAAATTTAGTCTATCGTGATTTAACTAGTGTGGAATATAAAAGGGGAAAACCATAAGCATTGGGAGTATAGTGTTGAGCGTGCCATGGCGGATCTGAAGGTGCAAACCGGACAAAGTCAACTTCGCAACTAAGACAAGAAATCAGAGTAAAGCAGTGGCGATCTATTTTCTTGCTGCGATAAATAAGTTGAGCAGATACGAAAGAGTACCGCCTCCGGTGCGGCACCGTGTACGCATCTGGTGAGAATTTGACGGTGCTGCGATAGCGATGGCTGTCGGCGGCGTGGAAGCAGATCTAGGAGGGTATACGGTGGCAGCGGGGCGCGGTGGACGAGACGGTCATAGGAGCGGCGCCGGCAAGGTGGACGATGGCGGGGATGAAGCGAGAGGACGGGATGCAAGGATCCTGGTTCGAAGCCGTGGATGAGAGAGGTCAATCTCTTGTAATGGGCGACGATGTCCGTATCAGCTCCAGCATGATGGAGGAGGATGGCGGTAGATTGGGTGGCAGACGGCGGCGGACGGTGGAGGGTGGGGGTGGAGAGGGTGTTTTGATGCCCACGGAGTACGAATGGGGAAAAGTGAGGTAGAGAGGAAGGGGGAACCATGTAGTCAGGGCGCGCTTGTCTCAAATGCGAGGAAATTTACAAACTTAGCCCCCGTTTCAAATTTCTACTACATCACAAAGAACATTAGTCGGTTGGGGATAGGACGGTAATCTCGCATACACCGAATATTTGCCGACGAGAGTTTGTTTTTGGCGCCCACCATGTATGAATATGAATCGGGGAGGGAGTCGATTTCGGCCGAGGGCACACTGTGTTTTGGCGCCCACCGTGTATGAATCCGGGTGAGAGGCGGTTACGTCACGTTTGGGTGAAATTACAAACCTACCCCTATCGAAACCTATAGAAATCCAGCAGATAGGCTTTGCGCGGCAGGGATAGGTAGTAGTGATTTCCATCTCGCAGATTTTGGTTTCAAGTTATTCTGCGAGTTTCCCGCTTCGTTCAAATTTTGCACAGTTGCGTTTACCGTGCCAACTCAATTCGAATCTCGTTTGTTTTCTACTATTTTTTTCGGGAGGGATCCATTTTCATTTGGAATTACATTCTATATACATCATTTTTTTTACATATATACTTTCAAAAGCACAACAAAGAATTCTGCTCCTTTATATGTATAGTATGATTTACAAATACAACGATCTCGAAATCTTAAGGTTGAATTCGAAAAAAAATAACCAAATTATGTTCTACTAAAATGTATGGATCAGTAATATCTACATATTAAATAACATAGATGTGCGTTAATTCATATGAGTATGCATGTTTGATAGATCAATTTTGGTTTGAGTATGGATTACATGTACCATCATCTCGCATTCAAATATTTGAATCCCTTTTTTGTTCACTCCTTTCACGCCCATCTCTCTCGCATGCATGCTCCTTCAGGTAGCCATCACTCTCTTTTCTCCAGCTCACCCGCACGCTCACTTCATGTTTCTCCTATCCTCGCAAACATGGTCTCGCGACGTCTCCCTTGAGAAGTGTCACACTCTCCCCATCATTATACATTACACGGTTTTCATTATCTCTCACGTCTCTACTGTTCTCTGGTATCACTCGGTACCTAAGCTTTCTTTTTCACCGCCACACACATAGTCTCCACTCGTCTTTCACTTTGTCTTTCTCTCTATGGGATTCTCTCACACACCCTATATGTCTCTACATATGACTCATACCACTAAAATTACTCTCTCTCTCTCTCTCTCCTGTAGACACAACATTTGTTGCGGTCTCCTTTTCGTCTCCATCCCAGACTGACACCGATCAGACAACCCCGACTACCGTCTCCTCTCTCTCTCTCTCTCTCACAGACACACACACACAACTCCTGCTTCCACTCCCTTCCCGACTACCGTCTCTCTCTCACACACACAAAACTCTCGCTTTCGCACCCTGTCAGTGTCAAAACCGGCGGATCTCGGGTAGGGGGTCCCGAACTGTGCGTCTAGGCAAATGGTAACAGGAGACAAGGGACACGATGTTTTTACCCAGGTTCGGGCCCTCTTGATGGAGGTAAAACCCTACTCCTGCTTGATTAATATTGATGATATGGGTAGTACAAGAGTAGATCTACCACGAGATCAGAGGCTAAACCCTAGAAGCTAGCCTATGGTATGATTGTTGTTCGTCCTACGGACTAAAACCCTCCGGTTTATATAGGCACCGAATAGGGTTAGGGTTACACAGAGTCGGTTACAATGGTAGGAGATCTACATATCCGTATCACCAAGCTTGCCTTCCACGCCAAGGAAAGTCCATCCGGACACGGGACGAAGTCTTCAATCTTGTATCTTCATAGTCCAGGAGTTCAGCCAAAGGTCATAGTCCGGCTATCCGGACACCCCCTAATCCAGACTCCTCAAGAGCCCTGAACCAGGCTTCAATGACGATTTAGTCCGGGCGCCTATTGTCTTCGGCATTGCAAGGAGGGTTCCTCCTCCGAATACTTCATAGAAGATTTTGAACACAAGGATAGTGTCCGGCTCTGCAAAATAAGTTCCACATACCACCGTAGAGAGAATAATATTTACACAAGTTCAATCTGCTGACGTATTCCGCGGCGTGACATCACACCACGGCCAAGCCTTTATTCGAATCGTTTTCACTATCCCACCTCAGCGCGTTTAGCGAGGCGGTTTCCTTGGCACGTCTTGTCAAAGCAGAGATCGTGTCCCCTTATTCCGGGATTCTCATCAATACGGGCGTGGGTAACCCAACCGCGCCATTGATTACGGCGCTTGGGAAATAAGCGAGTTTTATCGGGCGGTGGGGATGCATAGCTTTGTCCGTCCATATAAGGGATAAGGATCCACTTTTCACACACGCCTTCTTCCTCCTTTGCTTATCCATTTCCCTTTTCGAGCTCCAGCGCCCAAGTCCGCACATCCCACCTCAACCTTCTCCAACTATGTCCGGAGCGGGAGGCAAGTGGATGGCCTCCTCCGTCACGGAGGGGCACATCAAAAAGCTGCGGAAGGCCAGATACTTGTCCGACGACATCGCACATAGGCACCCCAACAAGGGGCAGCTCATCCCCACCCCCGGGCCCCATGAGAGGGTGGTGTTCCTCCCCCACTTCCTCCATGGACTAGGGTTTCCACCTCACCCATTCGTCCGGGGGCTCATGTTCTACTACGGCCTAGATTTCCATGGTCTGGCCCCGAATTTCATCCTCAACCTCTCGGTGTTTATCGTCGTGTGCGAGGCCTTCCTCTGCATCCAGCCCCACTTCGACTTATGGCTGAAGACCTTCAATGTCAAGCCTAAGGTAGTGGGCGGCCGCCAAGCGGAGTGCGGAGGTGCCATGGTGGTCAGGATGGCCAACGTCCTATGGCTCGAGGGCTCCTTTGTGGAGAGCATAAAGGGGTGGTAATCGGGGTGGTTCTACATCACCGAGCCGCGTGACTCTCAATGGGCGGCGGCCCCCGAATTCCGATCTGGCTTCCCTACACGGCTCACCTCATGGAAAGAGATGGGCCTGACGTGGGGTAATTCGGAAGAGCTGGCCGGACTCGAAACCTGCATTTGAAACCTGGTGGACAAGAATCTCAAGCTTGTCAACGTAATCCAGGTGATGCTCATCCGCCGGATTCTCCCATGCCAGCAACGGGCCTTCAACTTGTGGGAGTTTGATCCGGCACAACACCGAACCTTGAGCCGGCTCTTCGACACTACTTACGAAGATGCCTGGAAGGTGCTGTTCAAGGGCGCCGAAGCTCCCGCATCCGCTACCGAAGATCGCGGATTCAGATCGCAACATCAAGCCAGTGAGGTAAGCTATTTTACCCTTTACGGGACTCTTTTTTCATAGTTTGACTCTGTGCGGGATCTAAAACTCCCTCACCTTTGACAGGATTGGCTGAAGACGTCTGGATAGATCGACTGTCCGGCTCCCTTGCCAGAAGACCCAGCGGACGCCCGATTGACGGGGCTGTTGGTTCCGGCACCTCATGTGGTGCCGGAAAAGAAGGCCAAGAAGAAGGCCATGGGAACCCGAAGGAGTTCCCGGCGCCAGGTGCTGTCGGACTCATCGTCTGATGACGCCGAGGCAAACTCCTCCCGCGAAGACGAGGAGGAGGAAAAAGAGGCCTCTCCCCCGGCGTGGGGAGAGAAGAAAAGGAAGGCCGCCCCAACTGGGGAGGCCGAAGGGTCCAAGAAGGGAAGGACCCTTCCTCCGGACTACACCGCCAATGCCGACGACGGCGAAGAGGTGGGCTCCAAGGACCAAGCCTGGCGAAATCGTAAGTGTCCGGACACCGTAATAACTCATGGCGTTCCATTTGTCGCACAAAGATCTTCTAATGCCAAGTATAACCGCAGCCCGCCCTAGGTCGGGCTCGACGTTTCGTAGAGCGGCTCCCTGGATTCGTAGGAGGTGAATAGCAGCTCACTTCTGACCGCCTCGTATCCTCCCGACGAGGATGACGCCGGTGTGGAGTCCCAAAAGGGCCCAGCCAGGAGGAGGTGGCCTCGAGGCGCCGCCGCAAGGCGACCTCCCGGAATCCAGGCTCAAAGGGGATAAAACCCCGAAGGGCTGCAAGTCCGGCCCTGTGCCGGACTCCGTACCGGAACCTTCAGTGGTTCCGGAGTCCGACAGGCGACCCCTTCATAAGAAGGGCAAGACTGCGATGCCGGTGACCTCTGTCCAACCGGAGGCACCGGATGATTTGATGGAGGTGCTTAACTGCGCTTCCATCGACGAGGAGCACCGCATTGTTATGAGTGCGGTGATCCAGAAAGTTCAGTCCGCCAAGAGCGGGCTGACTGAAGCCTGTGCCAGCCTTCTAACAGGCTTTGAGGTATGTATTTAAGATATATAAAAATATTACCGCATAGACAGTAGCCCCTGATGCTCAGTTTGGTGTTCGGAAAGAAAAAGCCGAACTGAGGATCTAAAAAGATATATGCAGGAGTCTAACATAAGTATGTCAATATGGGAATGCAGGCTGCGCTGCTGACCTCTGCCGCACTGACTGCGGAGGTTGGTGCATTGAAGCAGAGACTCGAGCAGTCCGAGAACGAGCTCGAACTTGCCAAAAAGCAACTCGAGGACAAGGAAGGTAAGTAATACATTATGGGAGTATTTAAAAGATGTGTTTGCAAAAAATGACAGGAATAACGTGAATATTGCAGGGGCCACGAATGAGGTGGCGACCCTGAAGGAAGCGGTGTCCAAGGCCGAAAGCAATGCAACCGCGGAGCGCACCGAGCGAGAGAAGCAGGAGGCGTGGGTGGCAGAGGTGCGGCAAGAGCTCCAGGCTCTCGTGGAAAAACACGAGAGTTTGGAGCGTGACTCGAAGACTCGAGAGTCCGAGCTCGCCTCGGCCCTTGAGAGCGCCAAGGCCGCTAAGGCCAAGCCCAAAAAGCCCTCCAGAGATTGAGGCGATGAAGAAGATAGCGGCGGGTAAGGCATTCTATATGCAAAGCAAGCATGTGAAAGTGAATTATCTGTTACTTACCCGAATCCGAGCTCTCCAGAGCATTCGCAGATCTGCCTCAAGATGCAGGACTGATGCTGCCGCATTCTACCGAGCCGAGGAGGGAAGCTCGACGGAGAAGGTGTTCTGGTCTCAGTATGCTGAGGCCGGACACCCGGTGCCCTTAAGCGACCAGTTGAAGCAGTTGGTCGAGCTCCATAAGGTGGCCGAACAGGCCATGAAAGGCCTCATAGTTCGGCTGTGGCCTAAGGAAGCCATACACAGGAGCTACTTGGCTGGTGAGGCGGCCGGTGGACGCCTTTGTCCATGGGTTGAAGTCATCAAGCGCTCCGTCTGCATCGAAGGTGCTCAGAGGGCCCTTGCCCTTGCTAAGGTGCACCGGGCAAGACGGACGCTGAGAAGCTTGTGACGGATGGACCACCACCGAAGAAGGAGCATCGCAAGCCTGAAATGTATTATGAGGGCGTCCTGAAGGGTGCCTGCCTTATAGCGGATGAATGCTCCAAAGATATAATTTTTGAGTAGACTCGCATTTGTTATCCTGTACGCTGAAAACTTGTTCATATGCGCTAAGCAACACTTTTGAATTTAAAATATTACCTTCTGTGCGGCCGTTTATCAAATTCGAGAGATGGCGAGTCGTCGGCTTCAGCCCCCATGCCACGAGTGCTGGGGTGTTCGGGATGAACTTGAGCGCTCTTGTTCCCATTCTTGGGTCCTTCGAGGGAGGCGCTCAACGCAACGAACAAGACAACCGGACTATAATGCTTGAACACTCTCACTTAGCCATAGAATTCTATAATTTTAAATTTCGGCGAAGCCCCTAGTATTCGGAAGACCGAGTTCGGGGCGCTATCCACGCCAAGGCCGGACAATGCTGACTCCTCGCTCTAAGCGGCATAAGTCTTTAGGGACTCGAAAACCTCTCGAATAGCGACCGGCTCTCGCCCTATCATGATAGTCAGTTTTAGCTTTCTCCACTGAGGTGCTTAACCCAGCTCAACCGGGGCACAATCGCAGTGGTTCTCCCAGCGCTACCTTAGCCGATATAACGGAACGTAAGGTACCAAAACATGGGAGCCGGGCAAACCCAACTATTGACCCAAGACATGATTCGATGCCGATGCATATAATGCTATAAGTTCGGGGTGCCGCACTTGTGAAAGTGTTCGGACTTATCACACCATGTTATGGGGTACTTAAGCCCCTAGTGTATTGCCCGTACCAAAGTGTACGGTTGCACAATGTCATAAATGAACATATATATATATATATATAATATATATATATAGAGAGAGAGAGAGAAAAGGGAATTCAATAATAGGCAAAAGCTATATATTGTTTATTCAAAAGGGCTGCAGTAAGGGCAGAACGATAAAAATAGTGCGATAAGCAAGGGACGGGACTTTTTAACATGTCCCCCTCCAGGGGTAAGCCGCGGGATGGTGTGTAAAACAGATATATTGCTCGTAATAGATACCACCTGTACACTAGACGTAGCTTTATGCTTCCCTGGCTATTGCATTCTGGGCATGTCGTGGTCGTGCCCCTTCCCCTATGCCCATGGTATTTCCAGAGCGTAATTATGTACGCGTAGTACTGGTTTCGCAATTTCGCGAGGGCTGGGGCTTGGGCCGCATTGCTATGTGTGCTCGGAACGTGCGAGGCGGTCTTGTTGTAGGTTACTCCGGGCGCGCTTGACGGTGTCCGGACGTTTAATAGCATGACTCGTGAATTGCCTTAAGAGGCTGCTTTGTACTTCCGCCGCGAGGGCCGCCGTATGCTCCTCCGTCCGGAGAGAGCGTTCGGTGTTTCCATTGACCGTAAGGACTCCTCGAGGACCTGGCATCTTGAGCTTGAGATATGCGTAGTGCGGCACCGCATTGAACTTTGCAAATGCGGTTCGTCCGAGCAGTGCGTGATAGCCGCTGTGGAACGGGACTATGTCGAAGATTAACTCCTCGCTTCGGAAGTTATCCGGGGATCCGAAGACCACTTCAAGTGTAACTGAGCCTGTACAGTTGGCCTCTACACCTGGTATGACGCCTTTAAAGGTCGTCTTTGTGGGTTTAATCCTTGATGGGTCTATGCCCATTTTGCGCACTGTATCCTGATAAAGCAGGTTCAGGTTGCTGCCGCTGTCCATTAGGACTCTAGTGAGGTGAAATCCATCAATGATTGGGTCTAGAACCAATGCGGCGAATCCTGAAGGAAATATGCCCTAGAGGCAATAATAAAGTTATTATTTATTTCCTTATATCATGATAAATGTTTATTATTCATGCTAGAATTGTATTAACAGGAAACATAATACATGTGTGAATACATAAACCTACAGAGTGTCACTAGTATGCCTCTACTTGACTAGCTCGTTAATCAAAGATGGTTGTGTTTCCTAACCATGAACAAGGAGTTGTTATTTGATTAACGGGATCACATCATTGGTTGAATGATCTGATTGACATGACCCATTCCATTAGCATAGCACCTGATCGTATAGTTTGTTGCTAGTGCTTTTCTTCATGACTTATACATGTTCCTATGACTATGAGATTATGCAACTCCCGTTTGCACGAGGAACACTTTGGGTGCTACCAAACGTCACAACGTAATCGGGTGATTATAAAGGTACATTACAGGTGTCTCCGAAGGTACATGTTGGGTTGGCATATTTCGAGATTAGGATTTGTCACTCCGATTGCTCGGAGAGGTATCTCTGGCCCTCTCGGTAATGCACATCACATAAGCCTTGCAAGCATTACAACTAATGAGTTAGTTGTGAGATGATGTATTACGGAACGAGTAAAGAGACTTGCGGTAACGAGATTGAACTAGGTATTGGATACCGACGATCGAATCTCGGGCAAGTAACATACCGATGACAAAGGGAACAACGTATGTTGTTATGTGGTCTGACCGATAAAGATCTTCGTAGAATATGTAGGAGCCAATATGGGCATCCAGGTCCCGCTATTGGTTATTGACCAGAGGTGTCTCGGTCATGTCTACATAGTTCTCGAACCCGTAGGGTCCGCACGCTTAACGCTTCACGATGGCTACTATGAGTTGTTATGATGTTTCTGTACCGAAGGTTGTTCGAGTCCCGGATGAGATCACGGACGTGACGAGGAGTCTCGAAATGGTCGAGACATAAAGATTCATATATTGGAAGTCTATGTTTGGACATCGGAAGTGTTCCGGGTGAAATTAGGAATTTTACCAAGTAATGGAGGTTACCGAACCCCCGAATACTAATGGGCCAACATGGGCCTTAGTGGAAAGGAGAGAAGGGGCCCAAGTGCTGGTCAGCACCTTCCCCCTTCCCTAGTCCTATTAGGACTAGGAGAAGGGGCGCCTCTCTCTCCTTCCCACTTGGGGAAACCTAGTTGGACTAGGATTGGGGGAATCCTACTCCTAGTAGGAGTAGGACACCTGGCGCACCTCCCTTGGCCGGCCAGCCCCTCCTCCTTCCCTCCTTTATATACGAGGCAGAGGGCACCCCATGACACACAAGTTGATCCTTGAGATCTTTCCTTAGCCGTGTGCGGTGCCCCTTCCACCATATTACACCTCGAGAATACCGTGAGCAGAGCTTAGGCGAAGCCCTGCGCCATGGAACATCATCATCGTCACCACGCCCGTCGTCGATTTAAACTCTCCCTCAACACTCGGCTGGATCGGAGTTCGAGGGACGCCATCGAGCTGAACGTGTGCAGAACTCGGAGGTGCCGTCGTTCGGTACTTGGATCGGTTGGATCGTGAAGAAGTACGACTACTTCCTCTACGTTGCGTCAACGCTTCACTGTGGGTCTACGTTGGTACTTAGACAACACTCTCATCTCGTTGCTATGCTTCACCATGATCTTGCGTGATCGTTGGAAATTTTTTGAAATTACTAGGTTACCCAACAGTGGCATCCGAGCCTTGTTTTTTGCGTAGATGTCATATGCACGAGTAGAACACAAGTGAGTTGTGGACGATTCAAGTCATACTGCCTTCCTGCATGTCATACTTTGGTTCAGCTGTATTGTTGGAAAGTCGATCCAGACCAACCTTACGCGTGCATTTTACGCGAGACCGGTTCCTCGACGTGCTTTGCACATAGATGGCTTGTGGAAGACTGTCTCTCCAACTTTAGTTGAACCGAGTGTGGCTACGCCCGGTCCTTGAGAAGGTTAAAACGGAGTCTATTTGACGAAGTATCGTTGTGGTTTTGATGCGTAGGTAAGAACGGTTCTTGCTCAGCCCGTAGCAGCCACGTAAAACTTGCAACAACAAAGTAGAGGACGTCTAACTTGTTTTTGCAGGGCATGTTGTGATGTGATATGGTCAAGACGTGATGCTATATTTTATTGTATGAGATGATCATGTTTTGTAACCGAAGTTATCGGCAAGCTGGCGAAAGCCATATGGTTGTCGCTTTATTGTATGCAATGCAATCGCTTCTGTAATGCTTTACTTTATCACTAAGCGGTAGCGATAGTCGAGAAGCATAAGTTTGGCGAGACGACAACGATGCTACGATGGAGATCAAGGTGTCGCTACCGGTGGCGATGGTGATCATGACGGTGCTTGGAGATGGAGATCACAAGCACAAGATGATGATGGCCATATCATATCACTTATATTGATTGCATGTGATGTTAATCCTTTATGCATCTTATCTTGCTTTGATTGACGGTAGCATTATAAGATGATCCCTTACTAAATTATCAAGAAGTGTTCTCCCGAGTATGCACCGCTATAAAGTTCTTCGTGCTTTGAGACACCACGTGATCGGGTGTGATAGGCTCTACGTTCAAATACAACGGGTGCAAAACAGTTGCACACGCAGAATACTCAAGGTTATACTTGACGAGCTATGCATATAAGATATGACCTCGGAACACAGAGACCGAAAGGTCGAGCGTGAATCATATAGTAGATATGATCAACATATTGATGTTCACCATTGAAACTACTCCATCACACGTGATGATCGGTCATGGTGTAGTTGATATGGATCACGCAATCACTTAGAGAATTGGAGGGATATTTTTCTAAGTGGGAGTTCTTAAGTAATATGATTAATTGAACTTAAATTTATCATGAACTTAGTACCGATAGTATCTTGCTTGTCTATGATGTGTAGATAGATGGCTCGTCTTTGTTGTTCCGTTGAATTTTAATGCGTTCCTTGAGAAAGCAAAGTTGAAAGATGATGGCAGCAATTACACGGACTGGGTCCGTAATTTGAGGATTATCCTTATTGCTGCACGGAAGAATTACGTCCTGGAAGCACCGTTAGGTGCCAGGCTGGTGCAAGGGCTGCGCCAGATGTTGTGAACGTCACGGCAAAGCAAAGCTGATGACTACTCTATAGTTCAGTGTGCCATGCTTTACGGCTTAGAACCGGACTTCAACGTCGTTTTGAACACCATGGAGCATATGAGATGTTCCAGGAGTTGAAGTTAATATTCCAAGCGAATGCCCGGATTGAGAGATATGAAGTCTCCAATAAGTTCTATAGCTGTAAGATGGAGGAGAACGGTTCTGTCAGTGAGCATATACTCGTAATGTCCGGATATAACAATCACTTGATTCAACTGGGAGTTAATCTTCCGGATGATTGCGTCATTGACAGAATTCTCCAATCACTGCCACCAAGCTACAAGAGCTTCGTGATGAACTATAATATGCAAGGGATGACCAAAACAATGCCCGAGCTCTTCGCGATGCCGGAAAGTCATGGAGGTAGAAATCAAAAAGGAGCATCAAGTGTTGATGGTTAACAAAACCACTAGTTTCAAGAAAAGGGCAAAGGAAAGAAAAGGAAACTTCAAAAGAACGGCAAGCAAGTTGCTGATCAAGAGAAGAAACCCAAGTCTGGTCCTAAGCCTGAAACTGAGTGCTTCTATTGCAAGCAGGCTGGTCATCGAAGCGGAACTGCCCCAAGTATTTGGCGGATAAGAAGGATGGCAAGGTTAACAAAGGTATATGTGATATACAAGTTATTGATGTGTACCTTACTAATACTCGCAGTAGCACTGGTATTTGATACTGGTTACATTGCTAATATTTGCAACTCGAAACAGGGCTACGGATTGCCGAAGATTGGCTAAGGACGAGGTGACGATCTTGGCGTGGGAAATGGTTCCAAAGTCGATGTGATCGCAATCGGCACGCTACCTCTACATCTACCTTCGGGATTAGTATTAGACCTAAATAATTGTTATTTAGTACCAGCGTTGAGCATGAACATTATATCTGGATCTTGTTTAATGCGAGACGGTTATTCATTTAAATCGAGAGAATAATGGTTGTTCTATTTATATGAATAATATCTTTTATGGTCATGCACCATTGAAGAATGGTTTGTTTTTACTTAATCTCGATAGTAGTGATACACATATTCATAACGTTGAAGCCAAAAGATGTAGAGTTGATAATGATAGTGCAACTTATTTGTGGCACCGCCGTTTAGGTCATATCGGTGTAAAGCGCATGAAGAAACTCCATCTTGATGGACTTTTGGAGTCACTTGATTATGAATCACTTGGCACTTATGTAACCGTGCCTTATGGGCAAGATGACTAAAACACCGTTCTCCGGAACTATGGAGAGAGCAACAGATTTATTGGAAATCATACATACCGATGTATGTGGTCCAATGAATGTTGAGGCTCGTGGCGGATATCGTTATTTTCTCACCTTCACAGATGATTTGAGCAGATATGGGTATATCTACTTAATGAAACACAAATCTGAAACATTTGAAAAGTTCAAAGAATTTCAGAGTGAAGTGGAAAATCATCGTAACAAGAAAATAAAGTTTCTACGATCTGATCGTGGAGGAGAATATTTGAGTTACGAAGTTTGGCCTACATTTGAAACAATGCGGAATAGTTTCAAGCAACTTACGCCACCGAACACCACAACGTAATGGTGTGTCCGAACGTCAGAATCGTACTTTATTAGATATGGTGCGATCTATGATGTCTCTTACTGATTTACCACTATCGCTTTTGGGGTTATGCTTTAGAGACGGCTACATTCACTTTAAATAGGGCACCATCTAAATCCGTTGAGACGACGCCTTATGAACTGTGGTTTGGCAAGAAACCAAAGTTGTCG
This sequence comes from Aegilops bicornis, assembly GCA_021605145.1. NCBI lineage: Eukaryota > Viridiplantae > Streptophyta > Magnoliopsida > Poales > Poaceae > Aegilops > Aegilops bicornis. Next base: position 60,850,910 of record CM038674.1, on the reverse strand, counting down.
CTTCTGAAAGTTTGGGGCTGCGATGCTTATGTGAAAAAGCTTCAACCTGATAAGCTCGAACCCAAATCGGAGAAATGTGTCTTCATAGGATACCCAAAGGAGACTGTTGGGTACACCTTCTATCACAGATCCGAAGGCAAGATTTTTGTTGCTAAATTCGGAAACTTTTTGGAGAAGGAGTTTCTCTCGAAAGAAGTGAGTGGGAGGAAAGTAGAACTTGATGAGATAATCGTATCTACTCCCTTATTGAGAAGTAGTACATCACGTAAAAACAGTTTCGCGTGACACCTACACCAAATAGGGAAGAAGCTAATGATGATGATCATGAAACTTCAGATCAAGTTTCTACTGAACTTCGTAGATCAACCAGAGCAAGATCCGCACTGCAGAGTGGTACGGTAATCCTATTCTCGAAGTCATGTTACGGGAACATGATGAACCTACGAACTATGAAGAAGCGATGGTGAGCCCAGATTCCACAAAATGGCTGGAGGCCATGAAATCTGAGATGGGATCCATGTATGAGAACAAAGTGTGGACTTTGGTTGACTTGCCCGATGATCGGCAAGCAATTGAGAATAAATGGATCTTCAAGAAGAAGACTGACGCTGATGGTAATGTTATCGTCTATAAAGCTCGACTTGTTGCAAAAGGTTTTCGACAAGTTCAAGGGATTGACTACGATGAGACCTTCTCACCCGTAGCGATGCTTAAGTCCGTCCGAATCATGTTAGCAATTGCCGCATTTTATGATTATGAAATTTGGCAAATGGATGTTAAAACTGCATTCCTGAATGGATTTCTGGAAGAAGAGTTGTATATGATGCAACCAGAAGGTTTTGTCGATCCAAAAGGAGCTAACAAAGTGTGCAAGCTCCAAATGATCCATTTATGGACTGGTGCAAGCCTCTCGGAGTTGGAATAAACGTTTTGATAGTGTGATCAAAGCATTTGGTTTTATACGGACTTTTGGAGAAGCCTCATATTTACAAGAAAGTGAGTGGGAGCTCAGAGCATTTCGATATTATATGTGGATGACATATTACTGATCGGAAATGATATAGAATTTCTGGATAGCATAAAGGGATACTTGAATAAGAGTTTTTCGATGAAAGACCTCGGTGAAGCTGCTTACATATTGGGCATTAAGATCTATAGAGATAGATCAAGACGCTTAATAGGACTTTCACAAAGCACATACCTTGACAAAGTTTTGAAAAAGTTCAAAATGGATCGTGCAAAGAAAGGGTTCTTGCCGGTGCTACAAGGTGTGAAGTTGAGTAAGACTCAATGCCCGACCACCGCAGAAGATAGAGAGAAAATGAAAGATGTTCCCTATGCTTCAGCCATAGGCTCTATCATGTATGCAATGCTGTGTACCAGACCTGATGTGTGCCTTCGGTAAGTTTGGCGGCAGGTACCAAAGTAATCCAGAGTGGATCATCGACAATGGTCAAGAACATCCTTAAGTACTTAAGAAGGACTAAGGATATGTTTCTCATTTATGGCGGTGACAAAGAACTCGTCGTAAACGGTTACGTCGACGCAAGCTTTGACACTGATCCGGACGATTCTAAATCGCAAACCGGATACGTATTTACATTAAACGGAGGAGCTGTCAGTTGGTGCAGTTCCAAACAAAGCGTCGTGGCGGGATCTACATGTGAAGCTGAGTACATAGCTGCTTCGGAAGCAGCTAATGAAGGAGTCTGGATGAAGGAGTTCATAACCGATCTAGGTGTTGTACCTAGTGTATCGGGTCCAATGAAAATCTTTTGTGACAATACTGGTGCAATTGCCTTAGCAAAGGAATCCAGATTTCACAAGAGAACCAAGCACATCAAAAGACGCCTTCAACTCCATCCGGGATTTGGTCCAGTGGGAGACATAGAGATATGCAAGATACATACGGATCTGAATGTTGCGCACCCGTTGACTAAGCCTCTTCCACGAGCAAAACATGATCAGCACCAAGACTCCATGGGTGTTAGAATCATTCTTTGTGTAATCTAGATTATTGACTCTAGTGCAAGTGGGAGACTGAAGGAAATATGCCCTAGAGGCAATAATAAAGTTATTATTTATTTCCTTATATCATGATAAATGTTTATTATTCATGCTAGAATTGTATTAACAGGAAACATAATACATGTGTGAATACATAAACCTACAGAGTGTCACTAGTATGCCTCTACTTGACTAGCTCGTTAATCAAAGATGGTTGTGTTTCCTAACCATGAACAAGGAGTTGTTATTTGATTAACGGGATCACATCATTGGTTGAATGATCTGATTGACATGACCCATTCCATTAGCATAGCACCTGATCGTATAGTTTGTTGCTAGTGCTTTTCTTCATGACTTATACATGTTCCTATGACTATGAGATTATGCAACTCCCGTTTGCACGAGGAACACTTTGGGTGCTACCAAACGTCACAACGTGAATCGGGTGATTATAAAGGTACATTACAGGTGTCTCCGAAGGTACATGTTGGGTTGGCATATTTCGAGATTAGGATTTGTCACTCCGATTGTCGGAGAGGTATCTCTGGGCCCTCTCGGTAATGCACATCACATAAGCCTTGCAAGCATTACAACTAATGAGTTAGTTGTGAGATGATGTATTACGGAACGAGTAAAGAGACTTGCCGGTAACGAGATTGAACTAGGTATTGGATACCGACGATCGAATCTCGGGCAAGTAACATACCGATGACAAAGGGAACAACGTATGTTGTTATGCGGTCTGACCGATAAAGATCTTCGTAGAATATGTAGGAGCCAATATGGGCATCCAGGTCCCGCTTATTGGTTATTGACCGTAGAGGTGTCTCGGTCATGTCTACATAGTTCTCGAACCCGTAGGGTCCGTGACGCTTAACGCTTCGATGGCGATGTTACTATGAGTTGTTATGATGTTTCTGTACCGAAGGTTGTTCGAGTCCCGGATGAGATCACGGACGTGACGAGGAGTCTCGAAATGGTCGAGACATAAAGATTCATATATTGGAAGTCTATGTTTGGACATCGGAAGTGTTCCGGTGAAATTAGGAATTTTACCAAGTACCGGAGGTTACCGGAACCCCGAATACTAATGGGCCAACATGGGCCTTAGTGGAAAGGAGAGAAGGGGCCCAAGTGCTGGTCAGCACCTTCCCCCTTCCCTAGTCCTATTAGGACTAGGAGAAGGCGCCCCCTCTCTCTCCCTTCCCACTTGGGGAAACCTAGTTGGACTAGGATTGGGGGAATCCTACTCCTAGTAGGAGTAGGACACCTGGCGCACCTCCCTTGGCCGGCCAGCCCCTCCTCCTTCCCTCCTTTATATCACGGGGCAGAGGGCACCCCATGACACACAAGTTGATCCTTGAGATCTTTCCTTAGCCGTGTGCGGTGCCCCTTCCACCATATTACACCTCGAGAATACCGTGAGCGAGCTTAGCGAAGCCCTGCGCCAGTGGAACATCATCATCGCCACCACGCCGTCGTCTTGTGAAACTCTCCCTCAACACTCGGCTGGATCGGAGTTCGAGGGACGTCATCGAGCTGAACGTGTGCAGAACTCGGAGGTGCCGTCGCTCGGTACTTGGATCGGTTGGATCGTGAAGAAGTACGACTACTTCCTCTACGTTGAGTCAAAGCTTCAGCTGTGGGTCTACGAGGGTACGTAGACAACACTCTCATCTCGTTGCTATGCATCACCATGATCTTGCGTGATCGTAGGAAAATTTTTGAAATTACTACGTTACCCAACAAATCCGCCATGGTGGATGCTAGTGGGGTGGTCCCTTCGATCAAAAGTGATCGGGCAGGAAGACCATGGGTTGAACTTTGGGGCGACAGGCTCCATCGCATATACGTCCCTTAGTGCACGCTTCCGCTCCCTTTTGGGTATGTGGGTTGCGTATATCATGTTCACCGTCCGCACTTGCGGGGGGAAGCCCTTCTGTCCTCTATTGTTAGGTGGCTGGGGCTCCTCCTCGTCATCGCTATGCAGCCCCTTGTCATGTTTCTCGGCATTTAACTTGCCTGCCTGCTTGAACACCCAACAATCCCTGTTGGTGTGATTGGCTGGTTTTTCGGGGGTGCCATGTATCTGGCACGAGCGATCGAGTATTCGGTCCAAATTGGACGGGCCCGGAGTATTTCTTTTAAATGGCTTTTTCCGCTGACCGGGTTTAGAGCCTTTGAATCCGGCATTGACTGCCGTATCTTCAGCATTATCACCGTTAATGCGGCGCTTGCGTTTGTTGCGACGCGACCTGCCATTGCTGTCCTTGGTATCCGAATTACCAGGGCTCTTGGTCATGTTGTTACTACGAGCTAGCCAGTTGTCCTCTCCCGCGCAAAAGCGGGTCATGAGTGTTGTGAGGGCTGCCATGGATTTTGGCTTTTCCTGTCCGAGGTGCCGAGCAAGCCACTCGTCGCGGATGTTGTGTTTGAAGGCTGCAAGGGCCTCGGCATACGGACAATCGATGATTTGATTTTTCTTGGTTAGGAACCGTGTCCAGAATTGTCTGGCCGATTCCTCTGGCTACTGAATTATGTGGCTTAGGTCATCGCCGTCTGGTGGTCGCACATCCGTGCCACGAAATTGTCGAGGAATGCGGCTTCCAGGTCTTCCCAACAACCAATTGACTCTGCTGGCAAGCTGTTAAGCCAATGCCGGGCTGGTCCTTTAAGCTTGAGTGGGAGGTATTTGATGGCGTGTAGATCATCGCCGCGGGCCATGTGGATGTGAAGGAGATAGTCCTCGATCCAAACCGCAGGATCTGTTGTGCCATCGTATGATTCAATGTTTATGGGTTTGAAACCCTCAGGGATTTGATGATCCATTACTTCATCTGTGAAGCATAGTGGGTGTGCAGCGCCTCTGTATTGGGCTATATCACGATGCAGCTCAAATGAGCTTTGTCTACTATGTTTGGCCCGACCGGAATTGCCATATCCGGCGTGACGGTTATCGTCACGTGTCGTGGGGCGCCCACGCGATCCATAGATCGATATTGTCTGCCTTGCCTTGTCCTCCAATATATCTCGCAGGTCTGGCGCATTTCCCCGCGCCTTTGTATTTTTTGAGGGGCGCCGGGGTGCGGCTTGAGTTGAGGGCTGAGAGGCCTCTATGTCACGGCCACGAGGTGGCCGGTCAGCCATATCATGCACTGGTGATGTAGGTTTGGGTGCTTCCTTCTCTAATCGGGGTAGCAGCCTGCGTCTTGGGTAGCTGTTGTAGGGGCGCCCGAGTTCATACTCTTCGGCCGCAAGGACTTCAGTCCATCTGTCAGCTAGCAAATCTTGGTCAGCTATAAGCTATTGCTGCTTTTTCTTGAGGCTGCTTGCCGTGGCCATGAGCCTGCGTTTGAAACGCTCTTGTTCGACGGGATCCTCGGGCACGATTTAATTCGTCGTCGAGGCTTGCCTCATCTTCGGAGGGGGGCATGTAATTATCGTCCTCTACCTATTTTTCTGCCGCTCTCTCAGGAGGGCTGGCTTCTCCATCCTCCTGCGTTGAATCTTGCTGGAGGGGGTTGTCTTCGGCACTGTCTGGGGTGTTATTGTCTCCCGTGCCGGAATCACCGTTTTTGCTGTGGCGGGATTTAGAGCGGCGCCACGACGCCGGGCGCTTAGGCTGTTTCTTGGAGGGTCATCCTCTGCTGTTCCATCGCCATTCCCATCTTTTGGGATGTCCACCATGTATATGTTGTATGACGAGGTGGCCTTCCAGTGCCCTGTGGGCGCTGGTTCTTGGTCGTCTCCTGCATCGTCGTCCATACCGTCGATGTCTTCGGAGTCGAAGTCGAGCATGTTGGTTAAATCATTGACAATGGCTACGAAGTGGGTGGTGGGTGGGCTTTGATTTTATTTGTCATCCGCATCCCAACCTTCCTGACCATAATCCGTCCAGGGCTCTCCTGATAAAGAGAGAGACTTTGGTGAATTCAGAATGTCGCCAAAGGGCGAGTGCTGAAAGATGTCCGCGGCAGTGAATTCCATGATCGATGCCCAATCGGATTCGATTGGCAGGGGCGCGGAAGGCTCGGAGTCCATAGAGGAGTCCGGCACCTTGGAGTTACAAGCTTCGCAAAGGACGGGGTAGGTGTACGGCTCAATCGCCGTAGATATCGCAGCCCCCGAGGCAGTGTCCAGCCACCCATCCTCGATCGACGCGGTCGGCTCCGAGCTAAAGGTCGGAGCGGACTCTAGTGCGGCCTCCAGGACACTGTTCGGCGGCAGAGCAAGATCATGCCCCTCGTAACAGTGCGGCGCGCTTGGCTGTGGCTCGAACCCGTCGAAGATCAAGTCTCCGCGGATGTCAGCCGTGTAGTTCAAACTTCCAAATCTGACCTGATGGCGGGCGTAGCTTTCAATCTGCTCCAGATGGCTGCTTAATTGGCCCGCAATGCAAAGCCGCCGAATACGAAGATCTGTCTGGGGAGAAAAGTCTCACCCTGGAGCGCATCGTTGTTGATGATCGGAGGAGCCATCGGGCCTAAAGATGATGACACAGAAGAACTCTCAGTGAAAGCACCAATGTCGGTGTCAAAACCGGCGGATCTCGGGTAGGGGGTCCCGAACTGTGCGTCTAGGCGGATGGTAACAGGAGACAAGGGACACGATGTTTTTACCCAGGTTCGGGCCCTCTCAATGGAGGTAAAACCCTACTCCTGCTTGATTAATATTGATGATATGGGTAGTACAAGAGTAGATCTACCACGAGATCAGAGAGGCTAAACCCTAGAAGCTTGTTGGGGAACATTGCATAAAATAAAAAATTTCCTACGTTCACCCAGATCCATCTATGAGTTCATCTAGCAACGAGTGAGAGAGATGCATCTACATACCCTTTGTAGATCGCGTGCGGAAGCGTTCAAGAGAACGGGGTTGAGGGAGTCGTTCTCGTCGTGATCCAAATCACCGGAGATCCTAGCGCCGAATGGACGGCACCTCCGCGTTCAACATACGTACGGTCAGCGTGACGTCTCCTCCGTCTTGATCCAGCAAGGGGGAAGGAGAGGTTGATGAAGATCCAAAGCAGCACGACGGCGTGGTGGTGGATGCAAGAAGATTCGGCCAGGCTTCGCCAAGCAACCGGGAGGAGGAAGAGGTGTAGCAGGGGAGGAGGCGCCAAGTGCAAGGGTGCTGCCCTCCCTCCCCCTCTATATAGGGTCCCCTGGGGCGCCGGCCCCGGGAAATGGGATCTCCTAGGGGCGGCGGCCAAGGGGTGGAGTGCCCCCAAAGGCAAGTGGGCGCCTCCCTAGGGTTCCCAACCCTAGGCGCAGAGGGGGCCCAGGGGGCACACCAGCCCACCAGGCTGGTTCCTCCCACTTCAGCCCATGGGGCCCTCCGGGATAGGTGGCCCCACCCGGTAGACCCCGGGACCCTTCCGGTGGTCCCGGTACAATACCGGGTGACCCCGAAACTTTCCCGATGGCCGAAACAGCACTTCCTATATATAATTCTTTACCTCCGGACCATTCCGGAACTCCTCGTGACGTCCGAGATCTCATCTAGGACTCCGAACAACTTTCGGTTTGCTGCATACTCATATTCATACAACCCTAGCGTCACCGAACCTTAAGTGTGTAGACCCTACGGGTTCGGGAGACATGCAGACATGACCGAGACGGCTCTCCGGTCAATAACCAACAGCGGGATCTGGATACCCATATTGGCTCCGACATACTCCTCGATGATCTCATCGGATGAACCACGATGTCGAGGATTCAAGCAACCCCGTATACTATTCCCTTTGTCAGACGGTACGTTACTTGCCCGAGATTCGATCGTCGGTATCCCAATACCTCATTCAATATCGTTACCGGCAAGTCACTTTACTCGTACCGTAATGCATGATCCCGTGACCAGACACGTGGTCACTTTGAGCTCATTATGATGATGCACTACCGAGTGGGCCCAGTGATACCTCTCCGTAATACGGAGTGACAAATCCGATCTCGATCCGTGTCACCCAGATTACGCCAGGACGCTTTGGTACACCCCAAGCACTCCTACGAGATCCTGGAGTTACATGATCTCATGGTCTAAGGAAAAGATACTTGACATTGGAAAAGCTCTAGCAAAACGAACTACACGATCTTGTGCTATGCTTAGGATTGGGTCTCGTCCATCACATCATTCTCCTAATGATGTGATCCCGTTATCAATGACATCCAATGTCCATAGTCAGGAAACCATGACTATCTCTTGATCAACGAGCTAGTCAACTAGAGGCTCATTAGGGACATGTTGTGGTCTATGTATTCACACGTGTATTACGATTTCCGGATAATACAATTATAGCATGAATAAAAGACAATTATCACGAACAAGGAAATATAATAATAATCCTTTTATTATTGCCTCTAGGGCATATTTCCAATAGTCTCGCACTTGCACTAGAGTCAATAATCTAGTTACATTGTGATGAATCGAACACCCATAGAGTTCTGGTGTTGATCATGTTTTGCACGCGGAAGAGGTTTAGTCAACGGATCTGCGACATTCAGATCCGTATGCACTTTGCAAATTTCTATGTCTCCATCTTGAACATTTTCACGAATGGAGTTGAAGCGACGCTTGATGTGCCCGGTCTTCTTGTAAAACCTGGGCTCCTTGGCAAGTGCAATAGCTCCAGTGTTGTCACAGAAGAGTTTGATCGGCCCTGACGCATTGGGTATGACTCCTAGGTCGGTGATGAACTCCTTCACCCGAATTGCTTCATGCGCTGCCTCCGAGGCTGCCATGTACTCCGCTTCACACGTAGATCCCGCCACGACGCCGGCTTGCAGCTGCACCAGCCATCGCTCCACCATTCAACATATACACGTATCCGGTTTGTGACTTAGAGTCATCCAGATCTGTGTCGAAGCTAGCATCGACGTAACCCTTTACGACGAGCTCTTCGTCACCTCCATAGACGAGAAACATGTCCTTAGTCCTTTTCAGGTACTTCAGGATATTCTTGACCGCTGTCCAGTGTTCCTTGCCGGGATTACTTTGGTACCTTCCTACCAAACTTACGGCAAGGTTTACATTGGGTCTGGTACACAGCATGGCATACATAATAGAACCTATGGCTGATGCATAGGGGATGACACTCATCCCTTCTATATCTTCTGCCGTGGTCGGGCATTGAGCCGAGCTGAATTTCACACCTTGTAATACAGGCAAGAACCCTTTCTTGGACTGATCCATTTTGAACTTCTTCAATATCTTTTCAAGGTACGTGCTTTGTGAAAGACCTATGAGGCGTCTCGATCTATCTCTATAGATCTTGATGCCTAATATATAAGCAGCTTCTCCAAGGTCCTTCATTGAAAAAATCTTATTCAAGTAGGCCTTTATGCTGTCCAAAAGTTCTATATCATCTCCCATCAAAAGTATGTCATCTACATATAATATGAGAAATGCTACAGAGCTCCCACTCACTTTCTTGTAAACGCAGGCTTCTCCATAAGTCTGCATAAACCCAAACGCTTTGATCATCTCATCAAAGTGAATGTTCCAACTCCGAGATTCTTGCACCAGCCCATAAATGGATCGTTGGAGCTTGCATACCTTGTTAGCATTCTTAGGGTCGACAAAACCTTCCGGCTGCATCATATACAGTTCTTCCTTAAGATAGCCGTTAAGGAATGCCGTTTTGACGTCCATTTGCCATATCTCATAATCATAGTATGCGGCAATTGCTAACATGATTCGCACGGACTTCAGCTTCGCTACGGGGGAGAAAGTCTCATCATAGTCAAACCCTTGAACTTGTCGATAACCTTTAGCGACAAGTCGAGCTTTATAGATGGTAACATTACCATCCGCGTCCGTCTTCTTCTTAAAGATCCATTTGTTTTCTATCGCTCGCCGATCATCGGGCAAGTCTGTCAAAGTCCATACTTTGTTTTCATACATGGATCCTAGGCCCGCCATCGCTTCTTCATAGTTCGAAGGTTCACCGTTGTCCAACAACATGATTTCCAGGACAGGGTTGCCATACCACTCACGGTGTGGAACGTGTCCGGTGGACTCCACGGTTCAGTAGCAACTTGATCCGAAGTACCTTGATCATCATCATTCATTTCCTCTCCAGTCGGTGTAGGCACCACAGGAACATTTTCCTGAGCTGCACTACTTTCCGGTTCAAGAGGTCGCACTTCATCGAAGTTCTACTTTCCTCCCACTTACTCCTTTCGAGAGAAACTCTTTTCCGTAAAGGATCCGTTCTTGGCAACAAAGATCTTGCCTTCGGATCTAAGGTAGAAGGTATACCCAATGGTTTCCTTAGGGTATCCTATGAAGACGCATTTTTTCGACTTGGGTTCGAGCTTTTCAGGTTGAAGTTTCTTGACATAAGCATCGCATCCCTAATCTCTTAGAAACGACAACTTAGGTTTCTTCCCAAACCATAATTCATACGGTGTCGTCTCAACGGATTTAGACGGTGCCCTACTTAAAGTGAATGTCGTTGTCTCTAAAGCGTATCCCCAAAATGATAGCGGTAGATCAGTAAGAGACATCATAGATCGCACCATATCCAATAGAGTGCGATTACGATGTTCGGACACACCGTTATTACCGAGGTGTTCCAGCGGCGTGAGTTGTGAAACGATTCCACATTTCCTTAAGTGTGTACCAAATTCGTGACTTAAATATTCTCCTCCACGATCTGATCGTAAGAACTTTATTTTTCGGTCACGTTGATTCTCTACCTCATTCTGAAATTCCTTGAACTTTTCAAAGGTCTCAGACTTGTGTTTCATCAAGTAGACATACCCATATCTACTCAAGTCATCGGTGAGAGTGAGAACATAACGATATCCTTCATGAGCCTCAACGCTCATTGGACCGCACACATCGGTATGTATGATTTCCAATAAGTTGGTTGCTCGCTCCATTGTTCCGGAGAACGGAATCTTGGTCATTTTGCCCATAAGGCATGGTTCGCATGTGTCAAATGATTCATAATCTAGAGACTCTAAAAGTCCATCAGAATGGAGCTTCTTCATGCGCTTGACACCAATGTGACCAAGGCGGCAAAGGCAACAAGTATGTGGGACTATCGTTATCAACTTTACATCTTTTGGTATTCACACTATAAATATGTGTAATATTACGTTCGAGATTCATTAAGAATAAACCATTGACCATCGGAGCATGACCATAAAACATATCTCTCATATAAATAGAACAACCATTATTCTCGGATTTAAATGAGTAGCCATCTCGTATTAAACGAGATCCTCGATACAATGTTCATGCTCAAACTTGGCACTAAATAACAATTATTGAGGTTTAAAACTAATCCCGTAGGTAAATGTAGAGGTAGCGTGCCGACGGCGATCACATCGACCTTGGAACCATTCCCGACGCACATCGTCACCTTGTCCTTCGCCAGTCTCCGTTTATTCCGCAGCTCCTGCTGTGAGTAACAAATATGAGCAACGGCACCGGTATCAAATACCCAGGAGTTACTACGAGTACTGGTAAGGTACACATCAATTACATGTATATCACATATACCTTTAGTGTTGCCGGCCTTCTTGTCCGCTAAGTATTTGGGGCAGTTCCGCTTCTAGTGACCCTTCCCTTTGCAATAAAAGCACTCAGTCTCAGGCTTGGGTCCATTCTTTGACTTTTTCCCGGCAACTTGCTTACGGTAGCGGCAATATCCTTGCCGTCCTTCTTGAAGTTCTTCTTACCCTTGCCCTTCTTGAACTTAGTAGTTTTATTGACCATCAACACTTGATGTTCCTTCTTGATTTCTACCTCTGCTGACTTCAGCATTGAAAATACTTCAGGAATAGTTTTCACCATCCCCTGCATATTGTAGTTCAGCACAAAGCTCTTGTAGCTCGGTGGGAGCGATCAAGGATTCTGTCAATGACCGCCTCGTCCGGGAGGTTAATGTCCAATCGACAAAGCGGTTGTGCAACCTGACATTTTGAGTATGTGCTCACCTTGTAACTATTTTCCTCCATCTTACAACTATAGAACTTGTCGGAGACTTCATATCTCTCGACCGGGCATGAGCTTGGAAAACCATTTTCAGCTCCTCGAACATCTCAGATGCTCCGTGTTGCTCAAAAGCAGCGTTTGGAGCCCGGTTCTAAGCTGTAAAGCATGCCGCACTGAACGAGGGAGTAATCATCAAGACGAGACTGCCAAGCATTCATAATGTCTTGGTTCTCAGGATGGGTGCTTCACCTAGAGGTGCTTCTAGGACATATTGTTTCTTGGCTGCTATGAGGATGATCTCAGGTTCCGGACCCAGTCCGAATAGTTACTGCCATCGTCTTTCAGCTTGGTTTTCTCTAGGAACGCGTTGAAGTTCATGGTGACATGAGCGTTGGCCATTTGATCTACAAGACATTTTGCAAAAAATTTAGACTAATGTTCATGATAATTAAGTTCATCTAATCAAATTATATATTGAACTCCCACTCAGATTTGACATCCCTCTAGTCATCTAAGTGTTACATGATCCGAGTCGACTAGGCCGTGTCCGATCATCACGTGAGACGGACTAGTCATCATCGGTGAACATCTCCATGTTGATCGTATCTTCCATACGACTCATGTTCGACCTTCGGTCTCTTGTGTTCCGAGGCCATGTCTGTACATGCTAGGCTCGTCAAGTTAACCTAAGTGTTTTGCATGTGTAAAACTGTCTTACACCCGTTGTATGTGAACGTAAGAATCTATCACACCCAATCATCACGTGGTGCTTGAAACGATGAAATTTAGCAAGCGCGCAGTTAGGGAGAACACTTTCTTGAAATTATTATAAGGGATCATCTTATTTACTACCGTCGTTCTAAGTAAGCAAGATGCATAAACATAATAAACATCACATGCAATTATATAGTAGTGACATGATATGGCCAATATCATATAGCTCCTTTGATCTTCATCTTGGGGCTCCATGATCATCTTGTCACCGGCATGACACCATGATCTCCATCATCATGATCTCCATCATCGTGTCTCCATGAAGTTGCTCGCCAACTATTACTTCTACTACTATGGCTAACCCGTTTAGCAATAAAGTAAAGTAATTTACATGGCGCTTCTCAATGACACGCAGGTCATACAAAAATTAAAGACAACTCCTATGGCTCCTGCCGTTGTCATACTCATCGACATGCAAGTCGTGATTCCTATTACAAGAACATGATCTCATACATCACATATATATATCATTCATCATTCATCACAACTTTGGCCATATCACATCACAAAACACTTGCTGCAAAAACAAGTTAGACGTCCTCTAATTGTTGTTGCAAGTTTTACGTGGCTGCAATAGGGTTCTAGCAAGAATGTTTTCTTACCTACGTGAAAGCCACAACGTGATTTGTCAACTTCTATTTACCCTTCATAAGGACCCTTTTCGTCGAATCCGCTCCAACTAAAGTGGGAGAGATAGACACCCGCTAGCCACCTTATGCAACTAGTGCATGTCAGTCGGTGAAATCTGTCTCACGTAAGCGTACGTGTAAGGTCGGTCCGGGCCGCTTCATCCCACAATGCCGCTGAAGCAAAATAAGACTAGTAGCGGCAACAAAGTTGACAACATCTACGCCCACAACAAATTGTGTTCTACTCGTGCAATAGAGAACTACGCATAGACCTAGCTCATGATGCCACTGTTGTGGAACGTTGCATAAAATAAAAAATTTCCTATTGTTCACCAAGATCCATCTATGAGTTCATCTAGCAACGAGTGAGAGATATGCATCTACATACCCTTTGTAGATCGCGTGCGGAAGCGTTCAAGAGAACGGGGTTGAGGGAGTCGTTCTCGTCGTGATCCAAATCACCGGAGATCCTAGCGCCGAACGGACGGCACTTCCGCGTTCAACACACGTACGGTCAGCGTGACATCTCCTCCGTCTTGATCCAGCAAGGGGGAAGGAGAGGTTGATGAAGATCTAGCAGCACGACGACGTGGTGGTGGATGCAGCAGTACTCCGACAAGGCTTCGCCAAGCAACTGGGGAGGAGGAAGAGGTGTAGCAGGGGGAGGGAGGCGCCAAGTGCAAGGGTGCGGCTGCCCTCCCTCCCCCCCTCTATATATAGGATCCCCAGAGGGGGCGCCGGCCCTAGGAGATGCTCTCCTAGGGGGGCGCCGGCCAAGGGGGGTGGGGTGCCCCCCAAGGCAAGTGGGCGCCCCCTCCCCTAGGGTTCCCAACCCTAGGCGCAGAGGGGGGCCCAGGGGGCGCACCAGCCCACCAGGGGTTGGTTCCCCTCCCACTTCAGCCCATGGGGCCCTCCGGGATAGGTGGCCCTACCCGGTGGACCCCCGGGACCCTTCCGGTGGTCCCGGTACAATACCGTGTGACCCCGAAACTTTCCCGATGGCCGAAACAACACTTCCTATATATAATTCTTTACCTCCGGACCATTCCGGAACTCCTTGTGATGTCCGGGATCTCATCCGGGACTCCGAACAACATTCGGTTTGCTGCATACTCATATTCATACAACCCTAGCGTCACCGAACCTTAAGTGTGTAGATCGTGCAGGTTCAGAGACATGCGTACATGACCGAGACGGCTCTCGGTCAATAACCAACAGCGGGATTTGGATACCCATGTTGGCTCCACATACTCCTCGATGATCTCATCGGATGAACCACGATGTCGAGGATTCAAGCAACCCCGTATACTATTCCCTTTGTCGACGGTATGTTACTTGCCCGAGATTCGATCGTCGGTATCCCAATACCTCGCTCAATCTCGTTACCGGCAAGTCACTTTACTCGCACCGTAATGCATGATCCCGTGACCGCACACTTGGTCACTTTGAGCTCATTATGATGATGCACTACCGAGTGGGCCCAGTGATACCTCTCCGTGTCACGGAGTGACAAATCCAGTCTCGATCCGTGTCAACCCAACAAACACTTTCGGAGATACCATAGTGCACCTTTATAGTCACCCAGTTATGTTCTGACGTTTGGTACACCCAAAGCACTCCTACGATATCCGGGAGTTACACGATCTCATGGTCTAAGGAAAAGATACTTGACATTGGAAAAGCTCTAGCAAAACGAACTACACGATCTTGTGCTATGCTTAGGATTGGGTCTCGTCCATCACATCATTCTCCTAATGATGTGATCCCGTTATCAATGACATCCAATGTCCATAGTCAGGAAACCATGACTATCTATTGATCAACGAGCTAGTCAACTAGAGGCTCACTAGGGACATGTTGTGGTCTATATATTCACACGTGTATTATGATTTCCGGATAATACAATTATAGCATGAATAAAAGACAATTATCACGAACAAGGAAATATAATAATAATCCTTTTATTATTGCCTCTAGGGCATATTTCCAACAAAGCTAGCCTATGGTATGATTGTTGTTCATCCTACGGACTAAAACCCTCCGGTTTATATAGGCACCGAATAGGGTTAGGGTTACACAGAGTCGGTTACAATGGTAGGAGATCTACATATCCGTATCGCCAAGCTTGCCT
The DNA here is from genome assembly GCA_021605145.1 of Aegilops bicornis. Lineage (NCBI taxonomy): Eukaryota > Viridiplantae > Streptophyta > Magnoliopsida > Poales > Poaceae > Aegilops > Aegilops bicornis. The sequence continues at coordinate 60,835,427 of CM038674.1, read as the reverse complement.
TCGACGCCAAGGAAAGTCCATCCGGACACGGGACGAAGTCTTTAATCTTGTATCTTCATAGTCCAGGAGTCCGGCCAAAGGTCATAGTTCGGCTATCCAGACACCCCTAATCCAGGACTCCCTCACATCCCGACTCGTATTTCTCTCACAAGCATTTATCGGCTAGCTGGCCTCTAGATAGGTTTATACACCCGCACACTCATGCTTCCACCATCGCATACATGTCTCTCTCTCGCTCCTTGTATCTATGTAGCTTTTTCTTCCGTTCTTGAGACACGCCCTCTCGATCGTGCACACACATACTATCGCCTCATTTTAAGCTGATACCTATCGCACACACACTACTTGTGTCTTTGTCACACATGCACTCCGTCCTCCTCCACTCTCCCTCTCTCTCACACACACATGGGCTTTTGCAACAACTAGCAAGATGCCATGCGTTGTAATGGAACATCAAGATGCATTTGTATGAGTAGTTTATCTTGTGGGGAAAAGGATGAGCGAGGGAAGACCTTATTTGCAAATGTGGAGAGGGGTGTGGGTATCTTTCTGCAAAATTGCCATAGTTTCCTTCCTATCCGTCAGATATAGATCGGACGACCTATATTGCAGGATGGCAGGCACACGATCATCACCGACAATGCTTTTTATAAGAGTATGGATAAAAAATAGAGTTGGTGATGATGGTGGGTCTGCCATCCTGCAATGTAGGTCGTCCGATTTATATCTGACGTATAGGAAGGAAAATATGGCAATTTACCCACACTCTTCACCACATTTGCAGATAAGGTCTTCCCTCGTTCATCCTTTTCTCCCACGAGATTTTGATGTTCCGTGCAACGCACGGGCATCTTGCTAGTTAGAGTAGAAATTAGACATGTACCACTTCTCGAATCTTGAAACCAACAACATGCCTCCCTTATCTCATCAAAACCGCCGAAGGAATATATTTTGAGTGAAACATGACATATTTTTAGTGATATACGTATTTCAAAACTAGACTTTTTTTCTATCAAATCGGTGAATATGTATTAATCTACTTTGATCATGTGGCAACGCATTGGCGCATTGCTAGTAGTTATTATAATTTTTTGGACACCAGACAAACGGTGGAGTACATATACGAAGAGAAGAGGCGCGCGCACACAGTCAGCCTCTCACTGTCTCGCACACATGAGTGTTACGTAAAGGCGACGTTAACAAATAAACCCTAAAACCCTAGTTGCATGATTGCTGCATTCGCCGGTACCGGGTACGTTGTGGAGCACCTTCGTAGGAGTTGATGGTCGGGACCACAGGTGAACGACTTGGAGCGCGGTGGCTCGCCAGTTGCCATAGACCGAGTAGCCATGTTTAAAATATCGTTTTTAGCAGGGTTAAGAGTTCCGATTTTAAATGGCACGTTATAAGTAGTAAGTAGTTTTTAGAACGATTGGTATGGAGCGAAAATGGAATTCATAGTACTACGTACCTCCTTGGCGTATGGTTGTATGGGTTTATGTTACGAGATGTTGAACCTGGTAGTTCTAGGGCAAATACTATGGTTTAGATTTAGATGTTGGTTTTCAGTAATCGGAAGGGGAAACCCTTCTTTGATTAAAAAAACTACTACCTCCATTCTGGTTTACTAGTCCCCATCGTACTTTGGGTCAAAGTTTGTCCACGAATTTTACTTGTAAAATGTGAATGGAAAACGAGATTTTGTTATACCCAAACAAAAAAGGACTGGAGGGAGTGATTGCTCTGACACGGATGCGACCTCTCAAAGCGTAGGCATTGAACCGGCGCGCCGTCCAAGAGGGCCGCACTCGCTGCACGCCTCCTCGCCGCGTGCAACCAGCTTAAGACTGCCCCGCCTGCCTTCACTGAATCCGCGCGTCTGCCGGCAACACATCCTTCCGCGAGCCGGCAGGCATTTTAGAACACAAAAAATGACTAAGATATAATTAATTTACGCATGGTCTTGACTTGTTGTGCTCGCACTGGTAGCAGGAACTAGTAGAGGTTTTTCTTTATTTATAACTCTCCTCGCATTTTTTTTGGCTTTGAAGTGAATCATGGTTGTGGACATTATGTATGAATGTGCAGATATCTGTGAAAATGAGTTTGATGTGGAAGTTGGACTTGGAATGTCAGGCTTGCGCGTGAACTATACCATGTCCAATGATTCGTCTGTTATCGTTTGGAAAGTAATTGCTATTATTACATGACCTGAAAAAAAACATTTTGTGCCACATCAGTAGATGCACAGACATCACAACAGGCATGCTGACTGGATAAACATTTGAACCTAGCTATTATGAAGGAAATTTTGTATTGACAACAGTTTTAGATAGCAGGAGACGCCTAGCCTGCTCTGCCTCTGCTAGCTTATTTTTGGCTTCTTCCATCTCTTCTTTGGCTTGGGTGAAGAGATCATCTGATTGCTCTTTTCGCTTCTTCAGGAACTCAGCTACATTCTCAAAGGCTGCTGCACGCTTTCTTTCAGCCTTTACTAATGCCACGAGGACATGAACAGTGGACGACTCCACCTGGCTTGTGTGTAATCCAGCATCATCTGGAATTTGCACCTTGTGTCTAATCCAAAGATCATTAGGGAACTGGCACCTTGTGTGTAATCCAGCCTCATTTTGGAAACATGATCTCAAGGTTGACCATACTTCCCTCCTCGCAGGAACTGCATCCTGACATGAAGTTACTTCTTTTTTAGATCAATACTCAGAGAAACCTAGATCCATTTAGTAGAAGCCAGATAAACAGAACTCGGAGAAGTGAATTCAAAAGGAAAAGAAATATAAAAACAGACTACACGGTGAGAACACCCACTTCCTACATCAAGTTAAACGACGAAAGCATTAGGACGATTAAGACTCTTCTTATTACACATCAAAGAACACGACGCTTAAGAGAAACAGAAACTACAACATATACACATCGAAGAACACGAGGCTAAACGAAAGTAATTGAAAGGGTGTTACTTATCAAAGCTCGTTTTACAGGTTCGGTGCAGCTCCTCTTTAACTTGCCACGCTCCTTGAAGATGTCCCGAATATCCCGTGTTTGGTCTTCATTGCTCCTCTGCATGTTCACACTCGTGGTTTCAAAATCTCAACATGGCAAGAAAAATACTACTAGTAATACTCGCGCATCTTGTGGGCAACATTAAAGCACTTGTCTGCCATGTTAGAGCATCTCCAACAGAATCGCAACGCGCGGCGCTTTAAAAAAGCGTTTACAGTGCTGAGATCGAGAAGTAGATACTAGAGAGTAGAGGATAGTTCTCAGCATAGATAGATACAAAAAAGATAATTCAACTACTCCTCGTCGTCCGACTGCTCCTCGGTGATGTCCTCCTCCGACGTCTGACTGTAGGCGTGAAGATACCAATCGTTGTCGGATTCCTGTATGATGCTGCTCCTAGCCTCATGCTGAATTGAGCGTTAAGCTTTTACCACGCTTGTCCTCGCGATAGGCGGCTCGCTCCGCCCTCCTCTTATCCCTCTCCGCCTCCTTTGCGCGTAGAACTCGCGCTCGTTGATGATGCCCTGCGGGAAGTGTTGGCACCACAACGCAATGGCTTCCTCGTCCATCTTGGCGATGCCGAGACGGTGCTCCCGCCTCCGGTTGTCGCGACGATCCTCGTCGGTGCTAAGCCGCGGCAGAGGCGCTGAAGCTCCTCGCGCCGCTCCCGCGTTGGCACGTTGGGGAAGTTCAATGTTCTATGAGGCCACCGGAGGCGCCACGTCGCCGCGTCGTATGCGCGGGCGGCCTCGGTGGCGGTGTCGAAATTGCCGAGGCCGAGGCGCATCCCGGGGAACCGGATCTCGGCGGAGAAGCCGCCGGAGGGGCGCGCGCGGACGCCGTGGTATCCCCAAGTTTCCCGGTGACGCGGCGGCATGGTGGCGCGGCGGCGGCGAGGCGAAAAAGAGCAGGCAGAGAGCGGTGGCGAGGCACAGAGCGGTGGCAAGGCACAGAGCGGTGGGAGGGCGTTGGATTTTATAAAGCGCGCCGGACGCCGCGCGCCAAAACTAGCGCACGCCCGGCAGCTTTTTCCCGCGCGCGCGCGATCCTTTCCCGACGTCTCTGCTATCTCTACTCTCTTCTCTACGGTTATATTTATTTTATATCTAATATTTAATATTTATCTCTACTTCCTTTATTGTCTACTTTTTTTCTCTAAACTTTTTTTTCTTGCAATATAGGTCGTCTGATTTATATCTGACAGATAGGAAGGAAACAAATGGGAATTTTGCAAAAAGATACCCATACCCCTCTCCAGATTTGCAAATAAGGTCTTCCCTCGTTCATCATTTTCTCCCACAAGATAAACTACTCATACAAATGCATCTTGATGCGTGCAACGCATGGGCATCTTGCTAGTTCTAAAAACCTTTCCATCATTTGCCACACTGCTGGTTGCAGATGAAAAACCTACCCAAGCATAGCGCGATACAGGAGCGGCGCACAGTTACAAGCTGATATTCTGTTGGACAATGGAGGCTATAACCAATTACTTTTACGGGAACAATAGCACCCAGGAAAATTGAAGGGTAGGTATGAACAAACTTGGAACTGCACATGTACTGCTAAGTGATTCAATACACACATTACCAATCGAGGAGGAGAATGATGGTCGCGGTGGCCTCTGTGAGTCATGGTCGGCAACGGGAGTCAGTTCATTGTCCACGACGGTGGTACTTCTGCGCTTGGCGTCGGCTTCCGGGAAGCAGATCCGAGACCGTGGAAGACGATGCCGGGGAAGAGTCTCCGTCTACGACGACGACGGTGGACCGGCTCCAGTGCAGCGTACGAGGTCGTCGATGAGGCAGATGCGCTGCGGTGGACGAGTGCGCCGATGTAAAGGGGAGGAGCACGAAGGCTGAGGTGTCGTGGAGAAGTCTATTTTGCAGTGGGGATAGAAAATGGGGAGTATTCAGGTGTACTACTCTGGGTGCTGGGGTGGGGCTGGCTGGGTAGGGTGAACCTGAAGTTACGAAAACAGCCCCTACCAAGCGTCGTCGAGGCCTGTTCAAGGCTATGATGGTAACTTCCCACTGCTCGAATCAGGGTCGCGGGAGATTTTCCCGCCGACCTCAAAATTTGGTGACACTGGACTCCCCGTGTGGCGTGTTGAGTGATTCGGCTAAGCAACTAGCGAGTAGTAGTAGTAAACTCTGCATCTTAGGTTTGACCAAAGTCAAACTTCCTAAAGTTTGACCAAGTTTATATAAAAATATAAAAGTTTACCATAACAAATATGTATGATGTGGAAGTACATTCAATAATGAATCTAATGGTATTTATTTGTTATTGTATATGTTAATATTTTTTATTATAAGCTTTCTGAGAGTTTACAAAACTTGACTTTGACCAATGCTAATACGCGGACTTAAATAAAAACGGAGGGAGTACACATTTGTTTTCTTAGTTTGTAGTGAACTAATCATTTGTTGAAATTGTGAAATAAATATATTAGGCTATTGACTTCTAATGTAATGGTCTATACAATTCAATAGTTACAATCATTGTCGAATCCCAAGATGTATACAAGGTCTATAGTACTTCACAACATGCTCAAACTCACATAATCCCAGTCAAATGAGAATCTAAATGCATTTCATAGTTATTACTTTGTAGGATGCAACAAAAACAACCAAAACTCTACATCAGCCATTATAGAAGCAACATTTTGACATATCCCATTGTGTGAATGAAACGTGCAGAGAGAGCTTTTGAAGATGGAGCAGATAGGGCGGGAAAGATTGTATGTATGTGGACGAGAGAGTAGGAGACAAACCTAACGAGACACAGAGAGAGAGAGAGAAAGAGAGAGAGGAAGAAGTTAGGTCTGTGAGAAAGATGGAGACATGTAATATACGTGATTCTGTATACGTGGAAGGAGAAGAGACAACATGTTTGATGAGAGAGCTGGAAAAACATGGACGAGAGGGGAAGGATCTCATGGGTTGAGGGATTGACAATTTTGTGCGGGGAGAGAGGGATTGGTAATTTTGTGCAAGAGAGAGAGAGAGAGAGAGAGGGTGGGGGAGGAGTCAGTCAGCTGTCGTCACATCACCCTACTTCCAAATGACCCCGCATTCTCTAGCGCGGTGTGGTCGCCGTCTTTGATCTCCTTGATGCCCTCTTTGAAGATTGAGGTGTTGTGCATGTTGGGGTGCAAAGAAGCACAAGCGAGAGTGGTCGCCGTATAACCTTGGATGGGGATGAATTGTGTGCTCGGGGGAGTGTGTGTGTGTGTGTGTTGTGCTGCGTGCGTGTGTGTGTGTGTGTGTGTGTGCGTGCATGTGTGTGTGTGTGTCATATATTGAGCGAAAACAAACCTAAGGAGAGAAATGGGTACTCACGAAGAGATTGCGCGGGCCTTGAGGTGGGCAGGGGCCGAGTGAGGGTGTCAAAATGTGCGCGTTGATGCATATGTTGCATGCGATCGCATGAGGGATTTGACGAATCGAGAGAGATGGTTGTTGTGTTACGGATGCTCCTCTCTCTCCCTCTCTCTCTCTCACACACACACAAGTAAACTAGAAGACCGTTCTCTCATGTATACACAACGTATCGGCATCTGTCTATGTCTCACTCATGCATGATTGCTTGCACATTCACACCTCTCTATGTCTGTATCACACGCACACCGTCTCCACATTGCCCTTCCGCCACAACACACATATGGACACATACACACGTTCTCTCTCAGTCACACACACAAAATAAGTATTAAAAAAACTAGGGCGCACCTAAAACATCCAAATCCAAATAAACACAAACTGGAGCTAAATTCAAATATATGGAAATATTGCAGCGTCAAGAACTTTCCCAGAAAAAAAAAGTTGAGTAATATTCGAGGATTGTTTTCACACACACAAAAAGGTTCGGTGGATGTCCTTCGAGCGCGACACGGTGACGCACCGTTCGATCGACCGCGCGGCCGCGGTTCACGCGCTTGCACAGGATTCCGTATCGTGGATGTGGTACTAACTTAAGAAAAAAGCGCTGCCTAAGTCTAATGTTTACGTGTACTAGTACGGTTTTATTTTAAGATTGACCAACTTCATATAAAACTAAAGTAATCTCCCATACGCGCACTCATCAATATGCCGCCGCAGTTGCGCATGCCGGCGCCCGCCTGCTCCGGCCAACAATTTCTCGCCCATCACCGCCGTGTCGCCGCCATCCCTGTGCCATGAAGCCGAAGGCTCGCCCGCTCACGTCGTCTGCAGTCCCTCCTTGCCATGCCGCCGCGCTGCCAAGCGCGCGAGCAGCTGGTGGAGCCGTGTCTATGCACGCAGCGTATGAAGAGGAGGACGAGCGCGTGCTCCAGCACGCCGACGAGGAGGAACTAGCTTGTCATTTCATCTCCGCCCGCGCGAAGGAGGCGCGCATGGTGGCTGTCGCGGCGGAAGCCGGTCGCGCGCGCGTCGAGCCCGCAAACCGGGTGCGGACGCGGAATCTACCTTCGAGACCTTGAATGCCACGTGGATCCTGCAATCTGAAGGAGCAATTTGGGTCAGTCGACTCATGTGAGCCGTTTGATGCAACATGGATGGCTAGAAGGGCTTCTTCCACCTCTTCTGCCGTCTTCTTCCTTCGCTCCGTCGAACTTCTTTCACAAATCGACTGACCCAAATTATACTACTAGTACGAACGTATTAAGTACAGTGGGAACACGAAGGTACGAGCAGTAGTACCAACTGCAAGAAGAACAGTAGTAAGACATAGTACTAGTACTACTCTACGTACTAAACAGTTCAAATAACGAGAAAGAACATAAACACAGTTCTACTGGGGCCTCAGCACAACACACCCTTGAAAATAAACTAAGCAACTAGTCAGCTTGACACTGCAGTAGAACCAGCATGAGCGACGGCACTGCCACCTACTCGAAGTCCGAGTCCACGTCCTCGACTTCGTCCTCGTCCCTCTTCCTCTTCCTCTTCGCCGACGCTTCTTTGCTTGAACCGGACACTGGGCTCTGCTTCTTCATCCAACCCATGTAGATATTTAAACAAAGGTAGGCATCCATTGCTGCGTACAGGATGTGATCTTCATCTAATGTCTTCGACTCCCATGCATGATGAAACTCGTGATGAGGTTTCTTCAGTTTAGCGTACGAAGGATCAATCATGGCTGCTGCCAGGGTCAGCATTGAAGGTTGAGAGGAGGACACCAGGCTTGCCTTCTGGAGATCGAAGGGCTGGCCTACAACGAGACCTATCCGACGCAGGACTTCTTTGTCGTTTTTAAAGCCTACAGTAACGAATTTCACTCTTTTGTCCTTGAGGAAGTTCTTAAAATCCTGGCACTCAACGTCGGCATGGCATATGTGGTAGACCAAGCAAACGTTATGTACGCAAACCTGGATCACGGCGGGCTTCTTCCTCTCTTCTTTCTTTAGATCCTTCTCTCGTCCCAGGACTGTGGTGTACTCAACATCTAGCCCAGTGACCCACTCATCCGTTGAACTGTTGAACATGCGTAGGAAGCGAGCAAGCCATGCTTTCACCGTCGCGGATCCACGTGCGTAGATGACGATGAACTGATTGCCGGTGATGGCTCTAACCTGGTACTCAGCAGCGACCATGGAGATTTGGGAGGCCATGGATTTTGGAGGAGGGTTAGGAGAAGTTGAACTGTTGTACCCCGCAAAAACTGGGAGCGAACTAATGTGAAAGGACGGGACGACTGGGAGCGAACTGTTGTGAGGTAGAAGACGGGGACGAGTAGGGCGTGCGAACGGCGTGGGGTTGCTGGCTTGCCCGGTGGATAAACGGCTGCAAGCCCCCAAAGAGTTCTCGAGAACTATGCGGGACCCACTAGATGTCATGTCTACTAGACCCATATTGTAGGCCTGACGATATAGCTTCTGCCTGTTCGCACGCCCTGCCGGCGCGTGGATGTAACTTCACTTAATTCCGTCAACCGTCACGCCTCCCGCGACCTTCGCCTCCCTCGCGCGGTCGCGCCCTTTGAGACTTCGACCGGCTAAAAATGAGCAATTTTTTTTGCCTACTCCGCATGCATGATACTCCCTCTGGTCCTTTTTACTCCCGTCAACCGTTTGCAAAGTGTTTGACCAAATATATACTTTTTAAACACCACCTTATATTAATTAACCAGCCACACTAGTACACTCATTCGACATAATATTCACCACACAGGCGGATGCGTTATTTACAAGAATACCATCTAATCTATTGTCAAAGCTATACTTAGCGATTAAGTGTGCCACCTTATTGGCCGAACGGCTAATCTTTGACAATTGAAGATTGTTGATCAACTTCGAGATGCTTAACGCTTTCATCTTCAGGTCACGCATAGCAGACCTGTCATAGTCCCTCGATGCAAGAGACGCTACCACAAAAGCGCAAGCAGTCTCTAAAATTACAGGATTATGAAGAGAAATACCTATGTAGAGACCGGCAATGCAAGCCCTAAGCTCCGCTTCCTCCATGCTTTGACAGGCATCAATGAAATCCCACAACCAAATTTATACTAAAAATATCAATATCTACAATACTGATTATATTGAGTATAAGAACTACGTTTTATAATGAGTGTAAAAATATTGATTTGACATTTTTAATGTTGATACTCCCTCCGTCTAGGTGAGTAAGTCATCTTAGGCTGTGCACCATGACCAAGGAGGAGGGGAAAACTAGAGACATTAATGTTTATTTGCTAATTAAATAGTATTGCATGCAACGAACTAACCACTGCATGTCATGTTTGATAGTCTCAGGTCATTAAAAGCATGCACACCCTCATCTCTTATTGGTTGATATGTCAAGAAACAAAAAAACGAGGTAGAAGTTAATGCACCGTGCCTACGTGTTTTGGGATTATTTGGTTTTCGTAAGATGACTTACACACCTAGCTATTAGAGTACCACTCCCTCCCTTCTAGTTTAAAGGGCTCGACTCAAAAATTTCACCTACTCTTAGCAAGATAGTAGAGGCGGTGGAATTGTTTTTGAATTCTGCAAAAGTACTCAACTAATGATGTCGTTCTTCACAAAAAATGTGTTTACCAATGCATGCATGAACACTATTTAGTCTAACCCCCTCTCTTCTTTAATTCTTTGCCACATCAGCATGTTTGCTATTCCCGTGTACCAGCTAAGATACCACCATGATGGCCAGCCTTAATCATCGCATGCAATAATTTAGTGCACCTTGGAATATGAACATGTGTGGGGCGTATATGTTTTTAATGAGTTGAGACTATACCTAGCCCGGCATGCAAGATGACTTATTATGCACCGTTCCCCATACCTGCAGGAAGCGCGTTCGTCTCCAAATCTTTTCCTCTCCATGTGTGGAAACAATATGCCTGCCAAACTCTCCTTCTCCCTCCGGTGGTCCCACCACTCCACCCGTGTGAAAAAATCTGCATGCATGACTCTCCTCCCCACGCCGTCCAATCCGTTTTGACCAGCAATATTTCCACCCCTTCGCTCCCCCGTAATTTACTCCAACAAATATGCCCACGTAGCTTTTACTTAACTTCAGGTGCATTGGGTCACTGACATACGGGCCCAGCAGTGTACTGGCCCACATGTCAGTGACGCAACTGGACCTGCAGTTAAGTCAATGCAGCTCAGTCCATATCTTACGCAGGTGTATCATTGCTCGCTATAAATACTGCGTCTCCCACGACATCGCTATCTCCTCCCCCTCACGTTCACGTTCATCGCTATCTCCTCCCCCTCCCTCTCACGTCGACCATCATGGCATCTCCCCTCCCAAGCCCTAGGAGCCCCTCGCTGCACCGCGCGGACGGTCACGCGTCGCCTTTCCGTTCCTCGCCGCCACTAGTCGAGGAGGACGCGTCGGTGTTCCGCTCCTCGCCGCTACGCGACGCGTCGCCGTTCCGTTCCTCGCCGCCACTAGTCGAGGAGGACGCGTCGGCGTCCACTCCTCGCCGCGACGCGTTGAGGTGGACGCGTCGGCGTTCTCAATCTCACCGGCACGCGCGTCGGAGGACGCGTCGGCTGCCCGCTACGAGGAGAACGCCGCGCCGCCCACCGAGCCCCCCAGCCTTGAGGAGCTTTGGAAAGAAAGGGATGTTGCCTTGTGGGAGGCTTTGCCTCCAGCAGAGCGCGCCAAAATAGAGGCGGAGAAGAAGGCCGAGGAAGAGAAGCTCACCGCGCAACAAGCTTTCTGGGAGATCTATGTCACGTCCGAGAGAGTCAAGCAATTGGTTCTTTGGCAGAAGGCTCGTGCGAGGGCCGTGAGGGTGGCCCTGAGTGCAGTCGGGCCCAAGCACCTCATCATGCTTGGCGGTACGTGGACCGGGTGCATGCTTCCAGCCAGGAGGAGTGCCTGTTGGCGCCGGATCACCACACAGGTGAGATCGCTCTCGCCCGCCGGCAAGCCGCCAATCATCACCTCGCGAGTTGCGAGGCTGAGGAAGAGGCGTTGTGTCGGCGCGCTGGGAAACGGCCGCGCACCAGGGCACTCGTGGCGCGCCGCAAGCGCTCCTGCGAGCACCGTGGCTTTTAGGAGGAGTATAATTTTTGTTTCATAAGGCGATCTCATTAGTTTTGGGACGCAAATGATAAATCCTGAACGCTCAGGAATTTTTAGCGCCCTTAATTAAGTATGTAAAAGGGAAAGTTTGGAAAGCGTTGTGTATTATTACGCACTTTGCAAGTACGTGCATATAGCACAAACTTTACTATATACTATCGGACTACACGTCTCTCTCGATATATGCTTGCAGACTGTGCTACTCCCTCCGTCCAGGTCAATAAGTCATCTTTGGTTGTGCACGGTGACCAAGAAGGAGGGAAGACTTGTACACCTAGACGGAGGGAGTACTAGTATTACTTATGTACGTGCAAATGCACGTTTGAACATTACGATGCGGTTTTTGTAAAAGTGGAAAAACAGCACAAGTCAAGCTTGTGAAACGATTCAATGCAAAACAAATGCAAAAATGCTTGTTTGATTGTTTACTTTTAGCTTTCTTCTCTGTGGTTATTTCTCTGTGCACCGTGACCAAGGAAAAGGAGAAAACGAGAAACGTTAATGTTTATTTGCTAATTAATAGTATTGCATGCAATGAACTAACCGCTGCATGTCGTGTTTGATATCTCAAGTCATTAAAAGCATGCACACTCTTTATCTCTTATTGGTTGATATGTCAAGAAACAAGAAACGAGGTAGAAGTTAATGCACCGCGCCTAAGTGTTTTCGGATTATTTGATTTTCGTAAGATGACTTAGACACCTAGATGCACCGTGCCTAAGTGTTTTGAGTAACATTTTATCAGTTAAATCTTTGGTCAAAATTTAGCACAAATTACAATGGTAAGGAATAAACCAGGACGGAGTAGTAGTTTAGAAGCCCAAATAAATGAGTGAGGCGCCTTATTGTTACTCTCCACTGTGACTAGTCTTGTGGGAAAAGCTGGGGAAGCCGCCAAAAGAACTGGCCCTAGGAGTAGTAGCTAGGGATCGAGCGTCGGAGATGAACCGGAGAAAGTAAATATAGAGAGATGAAATGCAAAAAAGACGGAGGGATGTGATGGTTGCTTGTCCGTTTATTTTACCAGGCCACTTATTACTGGGAGTGGTTGGGTTTTGTGATATGACGGCTTTACTGCCGCGCCACGAGCGGGTGAGAGGTGAGACTCCCGTGCAGCGCCGCCCTCTACACTTGTACTACATCGGTCGTGGTTTATTAGTCCCCCATTGAATTTGACTGAAGATTTAACTGACAAAATGTTAGTGCATGTCAACAAAAACTATATCGTTGGATTCGTATTTGAACATAGTTTTGAATGATATAATTTTAGGTGACATGCATCAGTATTTATCGTACTATATATAATGTTAGTTCAATTTTTGGTCGTACTAATCTATAGTAGTAAGGTGCCCGTATGCTGCAATCAAGAGTGAAATGCATTGATCAGGGAGTTATTTATTTTGACAAAGGATGTGGGGGTCATCTCATGTGTAACGGGTATCGATAGGTTTCTTCGGATATTATCTCATCTCTAGAGCTCACAAACATCCGGGTGAAATAGATAAAAAGGTATCTTTTGCAAACAAAAGCGTTCAACTGTTCAGCCTGCATCCAAAACTTGTGAAGAAATAACACTTACGATGTAGAGGGATAAACTCATGCAATATGATATAAATCCCATCTTTTTATCCTCGATGGCAACAATATAATACGTGCCTTGCAACCCCTATTGTCACTGGGTAAGGTCACTGCAAGATTGAACCCAAAGCTAAGCACTTCCTCCATTGCAAGAAAGATCAATCTAGTAGGCCAAACCAAACTGATAATTCGAAGAAACTTGCAAAGATAACTCAATCATACATAAAAGAATTCAGAGGAGATTCAAATATTTCTCATAGATAAACTTGATCATAAACCCACAATTCATCGGATCTCGATAAACACACCGCAAAAAGAGTTACATCGAATAGATCTCCACAAGAGAGGGGGAGAACATGGTATTGAGATCCAAAAAGAGAGAAAAAGCCATCTAGCTAATAACTATGGACCCGAAGGTCTGTGGTAAACTACTCACAACTCATCGGAGGGGCTATGGTGTTGATGTAGAAGCCCTCCATGGTCGATTCCCCCTCCGGCGGAGCGCCGGCGAAGGCTCCAAGATGGGATCTCGCGGATACAGAAGGTTACGGTGGTGGAAATTGTTTTTCGTTGGCTCCCTGGATGTTTTTGAGGTACGTGGGTATATATAGGAGGAAGAAGTAGGTCGGTGGCCGCCCGAGGGGCCCATGAGATAGGGGGCACGCCCTCCACCCTCGTGGTCGCCCCGGCTGCTTCTTGACTTGCACTCCAAGTCCCCTGGATCACGTACGATCCAAAAATCTTGCTCCCGAAGGTTTCATTTCGTTTGGACTCCGTTTGATATTCCTTTTCTTCGAAATACTGAAATAGACAAAAAAACAACAATATGGGTTGGGCCTCCGGTTAGTAGGTTAGTTCCAAAAATGATATAAATGTGTAAAGTAAAGCCCATAAACATCCAAAAAGGGTAATATAATAGCATGAAAAAATCAAAAATTATAGATACGTTGGAGACGTATCACAGATCAGCGATTTTCTTGCCGGAGCAGCGGCCCAGCCTGTGTAGCGCTATCTGGCGAGGAACAGAAGCTCGGCTGGGATTAGAAGGAATCCAACGGCCAGAGACGCCCAAAATTCCAAATCCGACGGGTAATATCGCTGATGGCCTGAGAGGGCTAGATTAGTGCGTGATTTTAATGTCGGAGCAGCGGCCCATTCTGTGTAGCGCTATCTGGCGAGGAACAAAAGCTCGGCAGTGATTAGAAGGAATCCAATGGGCAGAGACGCCCAAAATTCCAAATCCGACGGCTAATATCGCTGATGGCCTGAGAGGGCTGGATTAGTGCGTGATTTTAATGTATCTAAATTCATTTTCACCAGAGTATTGAAAGTCTAAGCTTCTAAATTTGGGCTTCCTGTCTTTGGAGCTGAGAATCGGTTAGCGGGGCTAGTGAATGGCGATGGTTTTGGCATTGAGGCTTCTATGACAACAATGATGAGAGGAGCGATGACAGAGGCATGGCAATAGTTGAGGTAGACGGCTCTTCTTTGGCGTGTCTGTGGGAGTACCTCGGATTGTTTTGTTGCGGTGAAGTCGGAGCTGTGGCGGCGAGCCCCCGGTGCTGATGATGGTCTGTTCGGTGATCTTCAGTGTCGCCAACCTTGCATGGTTTCTCCTTTGAATTTTCAGGTAAAAAAATTTACAAGTAATTTTTAGGCATTTTCGGGTACAAACGAGTGCACGAACCTCGATCTGAACAAATGGTCAAGAAGGACCGACCAGGTGCATGCTTGCTCCCGCACGAACCTGGAATTTACAGTAGTTCTTTGTTGCACATTCAGGTTGTCATGGTTGGAGCATCTTTCGTCCATCAGAAGCTTGACGATTGACAACGGCAGAGAACCGGAGGCTTTACCAGATTGCATGCCGGGCTGACTGTGCAAGTCCCTTCTTTCTTCATCAGACAGACTGTTCATATCCACGTCAGGCTAGCAGTGCCGCGTACAAAGTCATGATGCATGTCGACCATGCATAGACGGCCACGTAAGCCTAGAGTTGCAGCGCCGCCTACCGGTCAGCATCAAGACGCAGCCCGCTGGAACTTGAGAGCTAACCACACGAGCTTGTCGTGCTTAATTAGGCAAAGAAATTTTCAAGCATCAGCCGCCAACACGTATGCATGCGGCTGAACACGACTGGCTGGAACTTGTTTTTGCATTGTTAGCAAGGCGACGAGAGGAGAATTCGAAGGCGGAGAATTCAAATTGCATGCATCAGCCGATCCTTCTCTTCCAAGCAAAATCACGTACATTAGCCAGGGATAAGCAAAGTCGTCATAGATGTTGATACGGAGAGATTATGCCAACAGCCGTCTCCCAGTCAGAAACAAACTTGTAAACAACCTTTTCCGTGGTAGAATCGTACTACCTCCGTACCGAAAATGTTTATCGCTGTTGACTAAGATATTTTTTCTATGTTTGCAAGAAATATTTGAATAATGTGAATGGTCAAACGTTGCAGGAAAAAGTCAGTGTGGCAAATATTTCTATACGGAGTGAGTATTAGATTAGACTAGCTGTGCTAAAAAATTCAATGTATGTAAAAAGTCAGCATTAAGAATATAAATTGATATTGATTAGGTATGGAACATAAGGGAGATTAACTATACCTAGCGCTGATGGACCGCCACCGCCCATTAATTTTTCTTCTCCTCCGCATCCAATCTGATTGTCAGGTCAACAATTGCAGACGGCCGTTCAGTTCAGGTGCTTTATCCCCAGCTAGCAGCATCAACTTACCAACTTACCATAGTTATATATATATAGGGCATGTGGCAATTCTTCCTAAACCGCAAGTAGTTCAGCGACTAGCAGCAGGCACTCGTTACTTGTTCTTGGCTGTCATGGCGAAGTTCTCCATGGCGGCCTCCAACCTCTGCATGGCCATTGTTGCCCTGGCCGCGGTTGCGGCAGCTTCCGTCGGCGAGGCCGCCGCCGTCGAGCACACCTTTGTTGTAAGTTCAGAGACTACTATAGAGCGAGCAATGCGTGACAATGGATCGATCGATTCATGCTTGATTTGTTCCAATATGATATGCCTGATGATATAGGTGAGCGAGATGAAGATGACGCACCTGTGCAACGAGACGCTGGTCACCGTGGTGAACGGGCAGCTCCCCGGTCCGGCGATCGAGGTCACCGAGGGAGACTCCGTCGCCGTCCATGTCGTCAACAAGTCTCCCCACAACATAACAATCCATTGGTAATCATCAAATAATGACCAAGTATTTACCCAGTGAACTGCACGCATAACCAATTCTGATCCTGCATTTGTCTTCTCTGAATAATGTTGTGCTTTGTGATGGATGCATGAAGGCACGGATTGAAGCAGCGGCTCAACTGCTGGGCCGACGGCGTGCCGATGATCACGCAGTGCCCTATCCGGCCAGGCCACAACTTCACATACCATCTCAACGTCGCCGGGCAGGAAGGCACCCTGTGGTGGCACGCTCACGTCTCCTGCCTCCGGGCGAGCCTGCACGGCGCCTTCATCATCCGACCGCGGCACGCCTACCCATTTCCGAAGCCCCACAAGGAGATCCCCATCGTTATAGGTTCTCCAGAGATTATTCATCCAGTTCTTGCAAATCAATTTGGAGATTCTGATCGGATCGAACTGTGTGATTGATCTTGATCATGGCAGGTGAGTGGTGGAGCATCAACCTCGCGCAGTTGGGCAAGAACATGGAGGATGGCTACTACGATGACACCTCCAGTGCAACCACGATCAATGGCAAGCTTGGCGATCTCTACAACTGCTCCGGTAATCATCTGTTTTTAGATAACATGTATGTATTCTACTGTGAAAAAATCGGAGCATGTCCATTTCTCTTTATTTCTCTGATATAGTGAAAAATATTGGACCATGTCCATGTCTAATCTAAAGGTTATTACTACTTTATTTTCATCAACGTGAAGGGGTCGTGGAAGATGGCTTGGTGCTGGACGTGGAGCCCGGCAAGACCTACCTGCTCCGCCTCCTCAACGCCGCGCTCTACTCCGAGTACTACGTCAAGATCGCCGGGCACGAGTTCACTGTGGTCGGCGCCGACGCCAACTACGTCCGCCCCTTCACCACGGACGTCGTTGCCGTCGGCCCCGGCGAGACGGTGGACGCGCTTGTGGTCGCCAGCGCGATCCCCGGCAAGTACTACATGGTCGCCGTGGGTGGCCAGGCGCCCAAGCCCGACATCCAGATCCCCGCGACCCTGTCGAGAGCGACGGTGCGGTATGCGATCGGCTCCGGCAACGGTGACGAGGCGGCGCCGCCGGTGGCACCGGAGATGCCTGACCAGCACGACTTCATGGTGTCCTTCAACTTCCATGGCAACTTGAGCAGCCTGAACCGGACGGACTCGCCGCAGGTGCCGGCGACTGCTGACGAGAGCCTGTTCGTCGTGCTCCGCATGGGCTCCATCTGCCGACAAGGTCGACAGTCTTGCAAGAGGAGCGGGAGCAAGGAGTCCATCATCGTGGAGACCATGAACAACGTGTCCTTCCAGCTCCCCGCCGCGGCGGCAGCCACGCCGCTGCTGGAGGAGCTCTACTACGACAACCGCCGCAACGGAACGGCCGCCGGCGGCGGCGGGCTTGACCAGCTGTACACGCTGCCGGACAGGCCGGCGAGGCCGTTCAACTACACGGACCGCGCCCTGATCCCGTGGGGCCCCAACGAGGCGTGGCTGGAGCCGACGGAGAAAGCGGCGGTGGCGCGGCGGTTCCGGCATGGCGCGGTGGTGGACATCGTGTTCCAGAACGCGGCCATGATGGACACCGACAACCACCCGATGCACCTGCACGGGCATGACATGTTCGTGCTCGCGCAGGGGCACGACAACTACGACGCGGTGAGGGACGTGGCGAGGTACAATCTCGTGGATCCGCCGCTCAGGAACACGGTGCTTGTCCCCAGGCTAGGGTGGGCTGCCGTCCGCTTCGTGGCCGACAATCCAGGTGCGTACCCAGAGCATGAGTTTCTTCATCAGTTTGTCTAATTCATATCTATGTAGATGTTTTCTAAGTATGTCACATCTAAACTTTCATAAATAACGCAGTAACAAGGAAAAAAATGCTGGTACAAAAGAAAATAGACCACAAATATAGTGAACATCAGGTTTATGTCACATTTAGATGTGTCCTAGACAGATCCTTTGTTCATCCAGTCATTCCAATTTGCTTGTCATAAACTGTTTATTTGGGTTTCCTTGAGAATTCGCTATAAAAAAGTTTGACTTATTTGATCCATTATTTCCTTGGTATATACTAATGCATACAGTCATTGTTTTAGATATGAAGTGTGCAAGTTTTTCCCAAGGGATCTGATGCTTCTTTCTCTTATACATTTAATTTTATAGGGGTGTGGTACATGCATTGCCACTACGAGCTTCATGTGTCGATTGGAATGGCGGCTGTGTTCATCATAGAAGACGGGCCAACATTGGAATCAGCTCTTCCATCGCCGCCTGTAGATTTTCCGAAATGCAACCAATAGTCTAGCAGTGACTGGAAAAAAGAGTGATATCTTGGACATTAATTAGCATTATATAGAAACGAGGTTGGCTTTGTATTATTTTTTATAATAATTTAAACAAGGGGTAACAGTTTGATTCCATTGGCACAAGGGCTGCAACTTTACATTAACTGGAGAATACCCTACGCGTTGCTGCGGAAATTGATTGCAATATATTTCAGTGATTTGATTGTGTGAAGCTTCCATCGTTGAATAAATGCTATATGAACTAAAGTTAAAAATAAATATTATATATTTTATTTGATTATTGTATAGTTAGAAAATATTTTGAATATAAGTGGAATAACGTAATGGTAAACTTTTTTCATGCATGTTGAGTGGACCTTTGATAAGGTGGCATGTGTGGTGAGGTGAAGGGTGTGCATGAGATCAACTAACAATGAAAAACTTTTTCTCATGCATGTAGTGCTGGGTCTTTGATGAGGTGGCATGTGTGCATGTTGAGATAAATAGGATAGTGGGGATCAACTTCTTATGTATATTCTGGCCTTAACTTCTTATGTATGTAGGATTAGTAACAATATGATTTACCTCAACATAAGGCTGATGTCATTTAATGATAAATGATGACATAATAATTGGTAATAACTTCATTTTCTATTAGATAAGAAATTAGTCTTATAGTTGCAAGGTGATGGACCTAGGTGAGGAAACATATAAAAGACGGTTTACAAACTTTTTAAAACTAAAATGAAAACACATTATTATAATATACCAAAAGAAGTGAAGCAGTCAAAGCTCTGAGTTACAGTGTTGAAGGCTGAACGACCAGTTGTATGAGGTTGGATAACATAGTTGTGCAGCAATTAGTTTTTTTTTGTTTTGAACGAACGGGCACATATTGCGCCATTTCTATTAATTAGCTGTTGGTGCAATGTTTTGCCCTCTTATGTTTTGAAGATTGTTGATAGAAACATGCATGGACTCATTTGTTTGCTAGTACATGGTACTTCTTGAGCTTGCGTTGATTTTTTTTTAAAGAAAAAAAGGTGATGCATTAAAGTAGAGATAAGTATGTTCCTCCATTAAGAACCAAGGTATCAATCCAGTAGAAGGCATAAGCAAGTCCCAACCACCTCGCCGCCCCGCCCTCCCCTCAACCTCCCCACACCGCCGGTCTTGCCACCGTTCCTGCCTATCCCTCTAGTCCCGGGCCTCGCCGGTTTTTTCTCCGGCAAACTTGCAACCCCCCACCGGGTGGTGCGGCTGTTTCTTCCTTCCCTTCGGCGCCTCCTTTCTTGTAAGGAAAATTGACTGACCCAAATCAGATTTTCAGGCGACTAGCATTTAGCTATTGTGAACTATGTTAAACTGAATGTTGATGTTGCTTTGATGTTGATTCTCTGAAGGATCGATGCGGTTGGTGCTGTGTTGCGAGATAGTAATGGAAGATTTCTTGCAACGAGCAATAACAACATCAATTTCTGTGTTAATGCCTTATCAGCGGAGATGACAGCGCTAAGGTTCAGTTTGAATCTGGCCTAGACAATATGTGTTGGGAGATCAATCATAATAATATAGTTAACCACACCAATGAATTTTGATGAAGAAAGTTAGAGAATAACACACTCCACCAAATCTTGTAAGATCTAGCTCGATGTGATGTGCTATTAACCAACCTATCGATGAGGCAGCGGCGAGTGGCAGGCAATCCAAAGCGAAGCGGCCACAGATGACCGACGCGACGCCTAAGGAATCAGGAATGTCTGGCTACTGAATTTTCATGAACAGCTAGTGTAGATAAAGCTCGTGATCGTCGACACTGTGTAAACCGGGCGCATCTCGTCCGCACGATTACAAGATAGGATTGCATGCATGATAGCTAGGTGATCACGACGGGGACGACCCTGAGGGGCACGGTGAGCGTCCTGACGGTGGTGAACTTCTCGGTCATGTCCAGCTCGTCGGCCCACACGCCGTACGAGTGCCGCCACTCGAACCCGTGCAGCAGCGACACCAGCACGAACGGCACGACCCGCTCCGCCATCGGTAGGACGGGGCACAGCTGCCGGCCAGACCCGAACGGGATGAACTCGTAGTCCTTGCCCCGGAACTCCACTGCCGCCTTATCCAGGAACCTCTCCGGCACGAACTCGTCGGGCCTCTGCCACGCCGCCGGGTCCCGCATGATCGCCCACACGTTGAAGATCACCGTGGAGCCCCTTGGTACGGTGAAGCCGCCGATCTCCATGCCGTCCTCCACGGCCTGGTGCGGCAGCATGATCGGTGCCACCGGGTGCAGCCGCATCACCTCCTTCACCACGGCCTGCAGGTACGGCAGGCTCGCCGCGTCGGGCTCCTCGAGGGTGTTCGTGTCCTTGCCGCCGAGGATGTCCTCCATCTCCGCGCGCACCTTGGCCATGGCGCGCGGGTGCCGGAGCAGCTCGGCCATCGCCCACTCCACCGTGATGGCCATCGTGTCGGTCCCGGCCGCGAACACGTCGAACAGTATGACCGTCACCTTGTCGCGACTGATCTTGCCGGCGGAAACGAGCTCCAGCAGCGAGTCCAGGAAGTCGCCGTGGGCGTGCTCGCCCGTGGACGTCCGGCCATCTGCCAGACGGCGGTCGATTATGCCGTCAAGTATGCCGAAGACCTTCTGGTAGCGCGCCCCCGCCCAGCGACGCCAGCCCTGCAGGTCCAGCGGCCGGAGGAAAGGGAAGATGTCGGAGACGTTCGGTTTGGCGAGCGCGGCGATGATGTCCTCCACGACCTCCCGCAGCCCGCTGGCGGACTCGCCACCCACGTCCACCACGTCGACGGAGAAGAAGGCGCTGGACACGAGGTTCAGCACGCCGCCGTACACGGCCTGGCCGACGTCCACCTCCTCCCCCGCGTGGCGGCGGAAGTAGCCCACCATGTCGCGCACCTTGCGCTCGCGCACGCCAGCGCGGCGGCGAGGCCACGCGGCGAGAATATGTGCGAGGCCACGATGCCGCGCAGCGTCTTCCAGAGCGGATCGGAGCTGGGCAACCAGATCATGGACCGCCCGGAGTTGCCGACCGCGTTGGCGGCGTCCGGGACCGCGCGCGCAGCCAGGTGGCGGTCGTACCTGGTGTAGGCCTCCCGTGCGGCGTCACGCGAGGAGACCACCACGGTGGTGACCAGGCCGAGCTTGAGCTTCATGACGGGGCCGTGGGCGCGGGCCAGGCACGCCAGCGTGTGGTGCAGGTTGCCGCCTAGGTCGAGCAGGTTGCCGAGGACCGGGAGCGGCGTCGGGCCCGGAGGCTGCCGTCCCCCGGTGCCCCCGCGGCGGGCTGCGCTGCTCAGGTAGTAGAGTAGCGCGGCGGCGAGCGTCGCCCATAGCAGCCAAACCTCGGTCTGCATGGCTGTGTGGCCTGCGATAGTACTAGCTGGTGTGCTCAGGCAGGAGGCTGGCCAGTGGCATTGTATAGTGACGGCACGATAGAGTGAGTGCGATGCCGTTTGTTTGGTCGAGAGAATTTCGTGGAGGTTTTGCCTGTGTTGAGAGTGATGTTTCTATCCAATGTCAAATATCGAGATTAATTTTCATGAAATTAATTTTAGATGCATCATGAAATTAATTTTCATACCATATAGTTTTGATATTGTAGATGTTGATATTTTTTCCTACAAAGTTGGTCAAACTTTACAAATTTTGACTTGGACCAAATCTCATATGCAGACTAAAAAAAACGGAGGGAGTACTAGGATACTACAAGGATTGTGCGTGTTTTGCTAGGCCGTTGGTGTTGTTGACATTCTTAAAAAATTACTTGTTTTGTTTAAAAATGTAAGGTGTATTACTTTTTCGAAAAGTCCAACATCTTAAGTTTGATCAAACTTGCGAAGAAATACACCAAATTGGTGTTATTAGATTCATCATGAAATGAATTTTCATATTATTTTTTTGGCTTAATATTGTGGATGTCGATATTTTTGGCTCTAAGATTTGTCAAAATTAAAGAACTAATACCCCTTTTATTTTGGAATTGACGGAATATTTTGTTTGGCGGATGGGGAGACGATGGAGTGTGTTTTATGTTTATTTATAATGCAGTTATTTGGTGGGCCTTTCATGGTGTGATTCTGTGTTATGTGCTAATCAAAACATACTTTTGTAGGTAAATTCCTATCTCGGTGGCTACATGTACTATATTGGTGCTATAGTATCATCAGGCGCTTCTTTTTTCTAGGTGGTAAGAGGGTGCACGGGGTTGATATATTTTTATAGCCGGTAGGTGTTGATTGATTTGAAAAATCGTTGGCCCGATCAAAATCGTAAACCAAATGCAAAATTGAATATCTCAATAGAATAAAAGAGTTTCAGGATTAGGGATAATGATGAATTAAAATAATTAAATAAGGGAGATCCTTGAGAAATTATTGACCCAGTCAAAATCACGTGACCAGGTCTAAACTGAAAACCTCAATTAATTGTGAGGACTTAAAAATTAGAAAGCATAGTGTATAGTATAAAAGAATTGAATGGGAGCTTTGGGAAATTGTTGACTTGGTCAAAATCGGATGACCTAATTCCAATTGGACATTGTGAGGCATTTTACCCCTAGGGAGCTTAGTGATATAGTAGATGCACTACAAAAAAAATACACTTCCGTGATGATACGTGTTTGTCACAGTAGGTCGCGTTTTGTCATGTATATACATCCATGACAAATTTATGACAGAATCAATATATTCATACATGTGCTGTCGTAGAAGTATTCCATGACATTACGAAAATTATCATCACGGAAGTGTCCACTTCCATGATGATAAATCGCGTGTCACAGAAGTGCTTTCATCAAGGGTGACCGACACGTGGCATCCACCGTAACGGAACGCCGTTAAGCTATCGGGTCGGGTTTTGGATCCGATAACCCGTTAACAGCCCCGACCAATGGGGATTTTCCACATGTAAAATCATCATTGGCTGGAGGAAACACGTGTCGGCTCACCGCTGGGACAGATGTCATCCACTCATTGGACAGAAGACGCCTATGATACGTCGACACGTGGCACGGCCCAACAAAGGCCCATTGCTGTGAAAAGGCCGGCCCGTTTGACTTGGTCAAAAGATGGCGGGCCGGCCCATGGAAAGCCTGTTAACGGCCTGTTCGCATATAGCCCATTTACAGCCCGCTAACCCAAGGCCCGTTACGCCCTATTCGAATTAGGCCCAATAGCATCATCTAGGCCATCCAATATGATTCCAAACCCGTTCACTTCGCCCATGTATGGCCCATGACGCGTCTTCGGCCCATATGAGGCCCTATGTAACTCTTGGCCTATTAACGGCCGTGGTGTGAAACTGGCCCGTAATGAACAAAGTGTATCACTTTACGCCGATTAACGGCCCGTGGTGAAAATGGCCCGTATAGAACAAAGGTATCACTTTATACCCATTAACGGCCCGTTATTCCGCTAATGCGTTTCCAGCCCATGTTATCTTTCGGCCTTCTCGTGAGCCCATTTATTCTTGGGCTCATTTCAAAGATTCGCTTACTTACGGCCCGTTCATCGCTA
Organism: Aegilops bicornis; assembly: GCA_021605145.1. Classification (NCBI taxonomy): domain Eukaryota; kingdom Viridiplantae; phylum Streptophyta; class Magnoliopsida; order Poales; family Poaceae; genus Aegilops; species Aegilops bicornis. Next base: position 60,811,286 of record CM038674.1, on the reverse strand, counting down.
TTTTCGCCAGGGCCAAATTCAGCCCGTGGTGACAATCGGCCCGTTTGTGGTCCGTTATCGTTGGGCTTTCATACCGTCATCAACACGACCTATTAACGATGGCCCGTTATGGTCGGCCCATGAACGGACGATTCCAACTCTAGCCCGTTTACGGCCAGAATGCGGTCTGTTTGGCCCATGTTTGGCAATCGATCATACGGCCCGTATAAGGCCCATTGATGATACGGCCCGTAGAACGCCCATTGTGTCTACGGCCCGTAAAAGGCCCACTGTTTCTATGGCCCGTAGAAGGCCCACTGTTTCTACGGCCCGTAGAAGGCCCATCGCTTTCACGGCCCGTAGGCCCATTGTCACCATCGTATGCGTTTATTGTGGCCTAGTTTTAAAAAATAGGTCATTGCAGCCACTAGCAAACCGCAGAAAAAGAACTGCACTGACTACAAGCAAACAAATAAACAAGAAAACAAGGAAATAAATAAGCAAGCAACTTACACTAGGCTATCACTGCTATTACACATATTACATCCATTGGGCATCAAAGTTTGCCACCAGTGCAAATATAGGGAACATAGCAGCATATAAACGCCGCAGCAAAACAAGTCCAGAACTGAAACCACTTCAGAAGAGCTCAAGAAACAATATCATGGGTACCCATAATGCTGGCAAGATGCTTAGCAAGCTTATTAACTTTCTCTTGTTTGGCGCTTAAGTCCTCCAAATATTGTTGTTGCACCGGAAAGTATGCATCTGAATTCTGCAGGACTTCCTCACCCTTCGCTTCTCGTCGCATAACATCTCGATCGATGTCTTTCAACTTGAAGTTGAGACTCAAAAAGCCGAACTGATTCAGTAACGAGTTCAAGAGTGGTGCCAAAGAAGTGGTAGCCAAGATAACTTCGAACACTACATCAAGACAGGACTTTGGGGTTGTCTCGGTGTCTTCAATATAGTTTTTATCAGCTTTCTTGGAGACCAACAGGATGTCTCACTATCTTGAACCTTATCTGCATTACTTCCTTTACCATTGCATAACAGGTACTCTTCTCCAATATTTTATCCGCGTTCTAAAAGAGAAACAAACAAACACATCTCAGGTTTACAATGTAGTATATGGAACTCATTTTGGTAAACCAGTTCAGTAGTAAGGTGGACAGGATAACAGCATGAAACAAACATATATCTATGTAGTATGGTCACTGTATGGTCTATATCATTCTAGTTTATGTTGCCAAATCAATATAGAGACAGTTCAATCATATCTATTTAAGACAAAGCAACATAGATGTAATATAAGTGTGGGAAATTACACAGCAATAACAACACTTGTAATGTGCATGGCATGAGAACATTACTGTTTATTCAATTGAAACTGAAATCAACATAGAGCAAGTTACAACAGCAAACAGCCAGACACGTTGAAGAAACAGGTTTAAAACATACCTGTTGCACCATTGGAGTTTCAATTGCATCCTTCAAATTTTACGTATCAGTAAATACAGTGATGCAAGAGCAAAGTAGTATGAACCATAGCTATGGAACCTGACCTGAGAACAATTCTTCTTCTGCTTTAAGCGTTGACTTCGGGTTCGGAGCGGTGGTCCTCGTGATTTGGGCACCGCAGCTTGCCTTACTAACTGCTTTCGTGTTTGGGTGCTCTGTGGTGGAGACGGTCTTTGTGTCAACGGGAACTGGGTGTCTATCTGCTGGGGTTGGGGTTAGAAGGGGTGTAGCTGGTTCTCTGTCCAACTGGGTAGGGGTACAATCTGCATGACTGTGGGTTATGTGTGGTGGGGCTGGTTCTTGGGCAAGTACAACCGTGGTTCTATCTGCATCGACAGGTAGCACGATCTTTCTCAAGACCGTGTTTTTACTCCCACGACATCTGCCATCACTCCCTCCAATTGAAATGGCTGATAAACAAGAAAAGTAATTAAATGTACAGACATTGTAAGATAGACAAGTGCAATGGATAGTAGGGAAGAAAACAGGCATGAAATGATTCACATTTATGTTGTCTAAGCAAACAGAATAGCAGGACATAATTTCACATATATGATGGCTAATTAAACAGGATAGCATGACACAATTTCACATGTATGATGGCTAAACAGGATAGAATGACATACTTCAAAATATGATGACTATGTAAACAGGATGACATGATATAACTATACGATGTGTCTATTAAAGTGGTTGGCATGCCATAAATCACAAACATGTCGTCGATGGAAACATGATGGCGTGATATAATTCACAGATAGAATGACATAATTTAAAATATGATGACTATGTAAACATGATGAGATGATATAACTATATTATGTCTTTAGAAAATGGGTTGGCATGCCATAATTTAGATACATGTTGTCTATGTAAACATCATGGCACGACATAATTCAAATATATGATTTATATACTAAGGAAGTGAGCAGAGGGCAATCGCATATATGATGTGTCAACTAAGGAGATGGCATTCAATATTGTGTATATGATGTAAAAACTAAGCATTGCAATACAACATATGCATTATATGAGTAATATAACCCTGCCAAGTTTGAGCATACACCTCAGGGGGATAATAGGACTGGTCATCTGCCTCTGAATCCTCCTCTGAAGAGCTATCTGTAACCAGCAAGATATCTGTTTCAGCAGGTAGCATTGTCTGCTCTGAAGACCTTGTTTTCACTCCAGATTTCTCCATCACCAATTCAAATGGCTGATGCACAGGAATAGTAGTTGAATATACAAACATTGTCGACAAAAGCAATGAGAAATACAAAAAAGGACAGCATGATATAATTCACATATATGACGCTTGCCTAAACAGCATGGCATTGCATAATTCACATACATAATGCCTTGCAACAAGATAACATTGCATAATTCACATATATAATGTCTTGCAACAAGATGACATTGCATAATTCACATATATGGTAATTAGACACTAAACAGGTGGCATTCACACAAAGCATGTCTAAACTAAGCAAATGACATAGCAATGCAAGATACCATACGCACGATATGAGCAACATAACCCTGCCAAGTTAGGGCATGCACCTCGGGGGGGAAATATGACTGGTCATCTGTCTCTGAATCCTCCTCTGAGGAGCTATCGGTAACTAGCAAGACATGCGCTTAGTCAGATAGCATTGTCTGCTCTGAAGACCTTGTTTCCACTCCATATTTTTCCATGACCGTGCTGAATGGCTGATGCACAGGAAGAGTAATTGAATGTACTAAAATTGTTGACAAATTTAACACGTGATAAAAAATGATGGCATGATATAATTCACATATAAGATGACTGGCTAACTGTGGTGGCATTGCAAAATTCACATATATGATGCCTGGCTAGACAAGATGGCATTGCATGATTCACATATACGATAAAGAAACTAAACAGATGGCATTGACACAAAGCATGTCTAAACTAAGCAGATGACATCTTTAATGTATACAATAAGCAATGCAAGGCACCATATGCATGATATTACCAACATCAAGATGCCAAGTTAGAGCGAAGACCTCATGGGGTAAATAGGAGTGGTCTTCTTCTTCCTAATCCCCTCGTAACAGTTATCTTCCTCTTGATTACGATCCGAAATGGGTGGAGGGGCTGCCTTTGCACCCACCATGGAACGACGCCCGCATGAAATTTTATTGCCACGCAAGGCTCGTCTCTTTTGCTCTACATGATCAGTTCCATTGTGTACAATAACTGGCATGCATAGGAATAAAACATAGTGAGATTATGTAAGGAGTGCATGCACAAATCCAGAGTGATGGTAGCAAACTGTGGATAGACCCAAAACCAATGATAGCAGGCAGATAATAGCTTTAGTTAAAAAATATAGATAATGGCTCCTTTAATGTTTGTTTGCACCCAACATGAAACTCATAGTAGACACCGGAGATTAACCAGATAGTATTGATTGTTGCCCCAATATGTACCCCACAACCATTTAAAAACTCAAGTTTCAGAATTATTTTGGACCTGACTCGGAGTCTAATAGGTGAACACGACGATAATGTAGCATGTCATCATATTAAGCGGCGACAACGTAGCGGAGACACGGAAGAGTGCGACCTCTCTTGCGGACCCGTGTAGTCCTCAAGGTCATCTACTCAGTTGATGATGGTAATGCAGTTGTCGTGGATGCCGGTGGCGGGGAAGAAGATCTGAGGCGGCGAAAGACAGTCTGGAGAGCGGATCCCTGCTGTGGTGAACCCTTCCGTCGTTGGAGCAGCTGAGCTGGGGTGGAACACAGCGCCGCAGGAGCAGGACAAACCACACAAGGTTTTCTTTGACACATATCTGTAACAGAAGTAATTGAGTAAGGGCTTGTTTGAATTTGAGGATTCTAACAATGCAGGATATGAAATAGACAGGAATAGGATAGGAATGCACGTGCAAAACAGAGAATTTAAAAACACAGGATTTCTGCCAATCTGGTGTTTGATTCACAACAATTGGAAGATCACAGGATGCAAAAAAGCATGGTGAGATTAAGTCAAACCACAAGAAAATGTACGGTTATAATGCTATTATGCTACTATCTCTTAGTCTTGTGCTTGATGAATAGGAATATGAAAAGGAGGAGAAGTGGAAATTAGAATTCCTACGGTTTTTCTTTCAAGGAGACACTAAAGCAACAAATCCTACAGTTTTCCTTTGCTCCATTCCTTTGCACCAAATTCATGAAAACTAGTACCATAGGAAACTTTCCAATTCCTATGTTTTTCATTCACTTTTCCTTTCAAGAACTGGCGATTCTAGTAGGCAGGCTTGAGCAAGGAAAATCCTACACTAAAAAATGTTTTTGTGCTACTTCTATTACTTTGGACCCAGGCCACTGCCATACTAGCTCAACTCCCAGGCCCATCGACAAATGCACAGCTCAAACATGCAGAGACAAATAATGATGGCGTTCAAGAGAGTCCATCATGGATAGCTAAGTTGCCTGGTACCTCACTGCTTGTCATATAGTAGGATAAAATAATCGTATTTCCCGTTACTACGAGTGCTCAGTGGACAATATATATAACATGTAGAGTAAAAAAGAGATGCAACAAGTGTACAACCTCTTTGGCGAAGCCATGTCGATCTCAGCGTGATTGGGTTGGCCGGTGAGGATGCTCCGGCTGACTTTGCTGTCCGAGGAGGGGAAGAAGATCTTAGGCGTCTGGAGATGGAGCCCGAGGTACTGCTCCGCTGTGATGGAGGGTTTCATCGTTGGAGCCAGTGGCGGAGCCTCCTCCTGGCTAGCCTGGGCAGCTGCCCGGGCTCTGCCACTGATTCTAGTTTAAACAATAGTAGCAAATGGAGAGCTCGCCGTCATTTTGCAGGAGCAACCAGCCAATAGACAAGAGTGTAGTGTACTTTGCCCCGGCTCTCCGGCCGAGCTGGCTCCGCCACTGGTCGGAGCAGCTCCGGTGAGTTGGACGACGCCGAGGCTGAAGCAGGACAAGAGAGACAACGAACAACGTTAACCTGAGTGGAATTCTAATAGCATCTCCAATACATGACGTAAAATACAAAACCACAAAGTGCTAGATGTAAAATACATCAGCCGCTCACCTCTGAACTTAACTGTCGAAACTGAACTTAATCGTCAAAATCGAACTTAATCGTCGAAACTGAATTTTGCCGTCGAACCTGAATTTTGTCTTTAAACTGAACGCACTAGCAAGGTGAGGCTACACGTCGGTCGATCGACTTTTTCATCTCTGGTCACCGATTTTGCAGCCGTTGGATATGAAATCAAGGGCCTGCGGTTCATCTTCAACCTCCACCCCTCGAGCCGCCAGCCACCACCGGCCAAACAGCAGCCCCCCGCCGCCCCGCCCACCCCGAAAACACTCCCCACCGCCGGTTGATACGTCTCCAACGTATCTACTTTTCCAAACACTTTTGCCCTTGTTTTGGACTCTAACTTGCATGATTTGAATGAAACTAACCCGGACTGACGCTGTTTTCAGTAGAACTACCATGATGTTGTTTTACGTGTAGAAAAGAAAAGTTCTCGGAATGTCCTGGAAATCAACGGAGGCACTTTTTAGAATTTATAAAAAATACCGGGCGAAAGAAATACACCAGGGGGCCCAGGGCCTGTCCACGAGACAGGGGGCGCCCCCCCCCTAGGGCGCGCCCCCTATCTCGTGGGCCCCCTGGACCTCCTCCGACCTCAACTCCAACTCCATATATTCCGTCTCGGGGAGAAAAAATCAGAGAGAAAGTTTCATCGTGTTTCACGACATGGAGCCGCCGCCAAGCCCTAATCTCTCTCGAGGCCTGATCTCGAGTCCGCTCGGGGCTCCGGAGAGAGGATTCGTCGTCGTCATCATCATCAACCATCCTCCATCACCAATTTCATGATGCTCACCGCCGCGGCGTGAGTAATTCCATCGTAGGCTTGCTGGACGGTGATGGGTTGGATGAGATTCACCATGTAATCAAGTTAGTTTTGTTAGGGTTTGATCCCTAGTATCCACTATGTTCTGAGATTGATGTTACTATGACTTTGATATGCTTAATGCTTGTCACTAGGGCCCGAGTGCCATGATTTCAGATCTGAACCTATTATGTTTTCATGAATATATGTGTGTTCTTGATCCTATCTTGCAAGTCTATAGTCACCTATTATGTGTTATGATCCGACAACCCCGAAGTGACAATAATCGGGATACTTCTCGGTGATGACTGTAGTTTGAGGAGTTCATGTATTCACTATGTGTTAATGCTTTGTTCCGGTTCTCTATTATAAGGAGGCCTTAATATCCCTTAGTTTCCGCTAGGACCCCGCTTCAACGGGAGGGTAGGACAAAAGATGTCATGCAAGTTCTTTTCCATAAGCATGTATGACTATTTACGGAATACATGCCTACATTACATTGATGAATTGGAGCAAGTTCTATATCACCCTATGTTATAACTATTGCATGAGGAATCGCATCCGGCATAATCATCCATCACTGATCCATTTGTTGGAAATATGCCCTAGAGGCAATAATAAATTAGTTATTATTATATTTCCTTGTTCATGATAATCGTTTATTATCCATGCTATAATTGTATTGATAGGAAACTCAGATACATGTGTGGGTACATAGACAACACCATGTCCCTAGTAAGCCTCTAGTTGACTAGCTCGTTAATCAATAGATGGTTACGGTTTCCTGACCATGGACATTGGATGTCATTGATAACGGGATCACATCATTAGGAGAATGATGTGATGGACAAGACCCAATCCTAAGCCTAGCACAGATCGTGTAGTTCGTATGCTAAAGCTTTTCTAAATGTCAAGTATCATTTCCTTAGACCATGAGATTGTGCAACTCCCGGATACCGTAGGAATGCTTTGGGTGTACCAAACGTCACAACGTAATTGGGTGGCTATAAAGGTGCATTACAGGTATCTCCGAACGTGTCTGCATTGGGTTGGTACGAATCGAGACTCGATTTGTCACTCCGTGACGGAGAGGTATCTCTGGGCCCACTCGGTAGGACATCATCATAATGTGCACAATGTGACCAAGGGGTTGATCACGGGATGATGTGTTACGGACGAGTAAAGAGACTTGCGGTAACGAGATTGAACAAGGTATCGGGATACCGACGATCGAATCTCGGGCAAGTACAATGCCGCTAGACAAAGGGAATTGTATACGGGATCGATTGAGTCCTTGACATCGTGGTTCATCCGATGAGATCATCGTGGAACATGTGGGAGTCAACATGGGTATCCAGATCCCGTTGTTGGTTATTGACCGAGAACGTCTCGGTCATGTTCGCATGGTTCCCGAACCCGTAGGGTCTACACACTTAAGGTTCGATGATGCTAGGGTTATAAAGGAAGTTTGTATGTGGTTACCGAATGTTGTTGAGTCCCGGATGAGATCCCGGACGTCACGAGGAGTTCCGGAATGGTCCGGAGGTAAAGATTTATATATAGGAAGTCTTATTTTGGTCGCCGGAAAAGTTTTATGACATTATCGGTATTGTACCGGAGTGCCGAAGGGGTCCGAGGGTCCACTGGGGGTCCACCTGCCCTGGGGGCCACATGGGCTGTAGTGCGCCTTGGCCCATATGTGCCAAGGGAACCAGCCCCAAGAGGCCCATGCGCCAAGGAGACTTGGGGAGGAAGAGTCCAAAGGGGAAGGCACCTCCGTGGTGCCTTGGGGAGGATGGACTCCTCCCCCCCTCTTGGCCGCACCCCTTCCTTGGAGGAAGGGGCAAGGCTGCGCCCTCCCCCCCTCTCTTGCACCTATATAAAGGGAGGGGAGGAAGGGGAAGCCACACCTGAGTCCCTGGCACCTCCCTCCCTCCCGTGACACCTCCTCCTCTCCCGCAGGTGCTTGGCGAAGCCCTGCAGGATTGCCACGCTCCTCCACCACCACCACGCCGTTGTGCTACTGCTGGATGGAGTCTTCCTCAACCTCTCCCTCTCTCCTTGCTGGATCAAGGCATGGGAGACGTCACCGGGCTGTATGTGTGTTGAACGCAGAGGTGCCGTCCGTTCGGCACTACGATCATCGGTGATTTGAATCACGACGAGTACGACTCCATCAACCCCGTTCACTTGAACGCTTCCGCTTAGCGATCTACAAGGGTATGTAGATGCACTCTCCTTCCCCTCGTTGCTGGTTTCTCCATAGATAGATCTTGGTGACACGTAGGAAAATTTTGAATTTCTGCAACGTTCCCCAACAAAGTGGCATCATGAGCTAGGTCTATTGCGTAGATTCTTTGCACGAGTAGAACACAAAGTAGTTGTGGGCGTTGATTTTGTTCAATATGCTTACCGTTACTAGTCCAATCTTGTTTCGACGGTATTGTGGGATGAAGCGGCCCGGACCGACCTTACACGCATTTACGTGAGACAGGTTCCACCGGTGACATGCACTTGGTGCATAAGGTGGCTAGCGGGTGCCGCCTCCCACTTTAGTCGGATCGGATGCGATGAAAAGGGTCCTTATGAACGGTAAATAGCAATTGACATATCACGTTGTGGTTTTGCGTATGTAAGAAACATTCTTGCTAGAAACCCATAGCAGCCACGTAAAACATGCAAACAACAATTAGAGGACGTCTAACTTGTTTTTGCAGGGTATGCTATGTGATGTGATATGGCCAAGAAGAATGTGATGACTGATATCGATGTATGAGATTGATCATGTTCTTGTAATAGGAATCACGACTTGCATGTCGATGAGTATGACAACCGGCAGGAGCCATAGGAGTTGTCTTTATTTATTGTATGACCTGTGTGTCATTATACAACGCCATGTAATTACTTTAATTTATTGCTAACCGGTAGCCATAGTAGTATAAGTAATAGTTGGCGAGACAACTTCATGAAGACACGATGATGGAGATCATGATGATGGAGATCATGGTGTCATGCGGTGACGATGATGATCATGGAGCCCGAAGATGGAGATCAAAGGAGCAAAATGATATTGGCCATATCATGTCACTATTTGATTGCATGTGATGTTTATCATGTTTATGCATCTTATTTGCTTAGAAGGACGGTAGTAAATAAGATGATCCCTCATTAAAATTTCAAGAAGGTGTTCCCCCTAACTGTGCATCGTTGCGAAAGTTCGCAGTTTCGAAGCACCACGTGATGATCGGGTGTGATAGATTCTTACGTTCACATACAACGAGTGTAAGCCAGATTTACACATGCAAAACACTTAGGTTGACTTGACGAGCCTAGCATGTATGCATATGGCCTCGGAACACAAGAGACCGAAAGGTCGAGCATGAGTCGTATAGTAGATACAATCAACATGAAGATGTTCACCGATGATGACTAATCCGTCTCACGTGATGATCGGACACAGCCTAGTTGACTCGGATCATGTAATCACTTAGATGACTAGAGGGATGTCTATCTGAGTGGGAGTTCATGAGATGAACTTAATTATCCTGAACATAGTCAAAAGATCTTTGCAAATTATGTAAATGGCTCGCGCTTTAGTTCCACTGTTTAGATATGTTCCTAGAAAAATATAGTTGAAAGTTGATGATGGCGATTATGCGGACGAGAAAGCTTATGCCCTTAATGCACTGCTCAGTGTGCTGAAACCCAAACGTCGTTTGTGGATGTTACGAACATCGGACATACACGTTTTGATAACTACGTGATAGTTTAGTTAAACGGTTTAGAGTTGAGGCACCAAAGATGTTTTTCGAAACGTCGCGGAACATATGAGATGTTTCGAGGGCTGAAATTGGGATTTCAGGCTCAGGCCCACGTCAAGAGGTATAAGACCTCCGACGATTTTCTTAGCCTGCAAACTAAGGGAGAAAAGCTCAATCATTGAGCTTGTGCTCAGATTGTCTGAGTGCAACAATCACTTGAATCGAGTGGGAGTTGATCTTCCTGATGAGATAGTGATGTTTCTCCAAAGTCATTGCCACCAAGCTGCTAGAGCTTCGTGATGAACTATAACATGTCGGGGATAGATATGATGATCCTTGAGGTATTCACGATGTTTGACACATGAAAGTAGAAATCAAGAAGGAGCATCAATTGTTGATGGTTGGTGAAACCACTAGTTTCAAGAAGGGCAAGGGCAAGAAGGGACACTTCATGAAACGGCAAATCGATTGCTGCTCGGTGAAGAAACCCAAGGTTGAACCCAAACCCGAGACTAAGTGCTTACGTAATAAGGGGAACAGCCACCGAGCAGAATTACCCTAGATACTTGGTAGATAAGAAGGCTGGCAAGGTCGATAGAAGTATATTGGATATACATTATGTTAATGTGTACTTTACTAGTACTCCTAGTAGCACCGTGGTATTAGATACCAGTTCGGTTGCTAAGTGTTAGTAACTCGAAACAAAAGCTACGGAATAAACGGAGACTAACTAAAGGTGAGCTGACGATACGTGTTGGAAGTGTTTCCAAGGTTGATATGATCAAGCATCGCACGCTCCCTCTACCATCGAGATTGGTGTTAAACCTAAATAATTGTTATTTGGTGTTTGCGTTGAGCATAGACATGATTGGATATATGCATGCATAATATAGTTATTCATTTAAGGAGAATAATGGTTACTCTGTTAATTTGAATAATACCTTCAATGGTCTAGCACCTAAAAGGAATGGTTTATTGAATCTCGATCGTAGTGATACACATTTTCATGCCAAAAGATATAAGATAGTAATGATAGTACCACGTACTTGTGGCACTGCCATGTAAGTCATATTGGTGTATACGCATGAAGAAACTCCATGCAGATGGATCGTTTGGACTCACTTGATTTTGAATCACTTGAGATATGCAAATCATACCACATGGGCAAGATGACTGAAGAGCGTCGGTTTCAAAGAAGATGGAACAAGGTAGCAACCTGTTGGAAGTAACACATTTTGATGTGTGCAGTCCAATGAGTGCTGAGGCATGCAAAGTGAATATCGTTATGTTACGACTTCACGGATGATTCGAGAAGATGTTGAGTATATTTACTTGATGAAACACAAAGTCTGAATTATTGAATGGTACAAGTAATTTCAGAGTGAAGTTAAAGATCATTGTGACAAGAGGATAAAATCTCTATGATATGATCATATACATGATTATCTGAGATTCTGAGCTTTGGCACGCAATTAAGACACCGTGGAAATTGTTTCACAATTAATACCGCTGGAACACCATAGTGTGATGGTGTGTCCGAACATCATAGTTGCACCCTATTGGATATGGTGCGTACCATGATGTCTCTTATCGAATTACCACTATCGTTCATGGGTTAGGCATTAGAGACAACCGCACTCACTTTAATAGGGCACCACGTAATTCCGTTGAGACGTCACCGTTTGAACTATGGTTTGGAGAAACCTAAGTTGTCGTTTCTTAAAGGTTTGGGGCTGCGACGCTTATGTGAAAAAGTTTCAGGTTGATAAGCTCGAACCCAAAGCGGATAAAATGCATCTTCATAGGACACCCAAAAGCGGTTGGGTATACCTCCTAATTCAGATCCGAAAGCAATAGGGATTGTTTCTAGAAACGGGTCCTTTCTCGAGGAAAAGTTTCTCTCGAAAGAATTGAGTGGGAGGATGGTGGAGACTTGATGAGGTTATTGAACCATCACTTCAACCAGTGTGTAGCAGGGCACAGGAAGTTCTTGTGGCACCTACATCAATTGAAGTAGAAGCTTATGATAGTGATCATGAAGCTTCAGATCAAGTCACTACCGAACCTCGTAGGACGACAAGGACGCGTACTGCTTCGGAGTGGTGCGGTGATCCTGTCTTGAATGTCATGTTGCTAGACAACAATGAACCTGCGAGCTATGGAGAAGCAATGGTGGGCCCATATTCCAATAAACGGTTAGAAGCCATGAAATCCGAGATAGGATCCATGTATCAGAACAAAGCATGGACTTTGGTGGACTTGCCCGTTGATCGGCAAGCCATTGAGATAAATGGATCTTGAAGAAGAAGACGGACGTGGACGGTAATGTCACCGTCTATGAAGCTCGACTTGTGGCAAAGATTTTCACAAGTTCAAGGAGTTGACTACGATGAGATTTTCTCATCCGTAGCGATGCTTAAGTCCGTCGGAATCATGTTAGCATTAGCTGCATTTATGAAATCTGGCAGATGGATGTCAAAACGAGTTTCCTTACCAGTTTTGTAAGGAAAGGTTGTATGTGATACAATCAGAAAGGTTTGTCAATCCTAAGGATGCTAAAAGGTATGCTGGCTCCAGTGATCCTTCTAAGGACTGGAGTAAGCATCTCGGAGTTGGAATATACGCTTTGATAAAATGATCAAAGATTTTGGGTTTATACAAAGTTTGTGAGAAACTTGTATTTCCAAAGAAGTGAGTGGGAGCACTATAGAATTTCTGATGAGTATATGTCGTTGACATATTGATGATCGAAATGATGAAGAATTTTCTGTAAAGCATATAGGGTTATTTGAAAAGTGTTTTCAAGTGAAAACCTGGATTAAGCTGCTTAAACATTGAGCATCAAGATCTATGAGAACAGATCGAAAATGCTAAATGATACTTTCAAATGAGCACATACCTTGACATGATCTTGAAGGTGTTCAAGATGGATCGATCAAAGAAGGAGTTCTTGCACGAGATGTAAGGTATGAAGTTAAGACTTAAATCTCAACCACGGCGAAAAGAGAGAAAGGACGAAGGTCGTCCCCTATGCTTTAGACGTAGGCTCTATAGTATGCTATGCTTTGTGTACCGCACGGAAGTGTGCCTTGCCATGAGTCGGTCAAGGGTACAAGAATGATCCAAGAATGGGGATCATTGGACAGCGGTCAAAATTGTCCTTGGAGTAAATAAGGACATGTTTCTCGATTATGGAGGTGATAAAGAGTTCAGCGTAAAGGGTTACGTCGATGCAAGCTTTGACACCCATCCGAATGACTCTGAATAGCAAACCGGATACGTATAGTGGAGCAACCATTTGGAATAGTTTCAAATGGAGCGTGGAAGCAGCATTTATAATATGACCTAGAAATTTGCAAAGCACACACGGATCTGAAAGGTTCAGATCTGTTGACTAAAACCTCTCTCACAAGCAAAACATGATCAAACCCCAGAACTCATTGAGTCTTAATCACATGATGATGTGAACTAGTTTAATGACACTAGTAAACTCTTTGGATGTTGGTCACATGGCGATGTGACCTGTGAGTGTTAATCACATGGCGATGTGAACTAGATTATTGACTCTAGTGCAAGTGGGAGACTGTTGAAAATATGCCCTAGAGGCAATAATAAATTAGTTATTATTATATTTCCTTGTTCATGATAATCGTTTATTATCCATGCTATAATTGTATTGATAGGAAACTCGGATACATGTGTGGGTACATAGACAACACCATGTCCCTAGTAAGCCTCTAGTTGACTAGCTCGTTAATCAATAGATGGTTACGGTTTCCTGACCATGGACATTGGATGTCCTTGATAACGGATCACATCATTAGGAGAATGATGTGATGGACAAGACCCAATCCTAAGCCTAGCACAGATCGTGTAGTTCGTATGCTAAAGCTTTTCTAAATGTCAAGTATCATTTCCTTAGACCATGAGATTGTGCAACTCCCGGATACCGTAGGAATGCTTTGGGTGTACCAAATGTCACAACGTAACTGGCGAGTGGCTATAAAGGTGCATTACAGGTATCTCCGAAAGTGTCATTGGGTTGGCACGAATCGAGACTGGATTTGTCACTCCGTGTGACGGAGAGGTATCTTTGGGCTCACTCGGTAGGACATCATCATAATGTGCACAATGTGACCAAGGGGTTGATCACGGGATGATGTGTTACGGACGAGTAAAGAGACTTGCCGTAACGAGATTGAACAAGGTATCGGGATACCGACGATCGAATCTCGGGCAAGTACAATGCCGCTAGACAAAGGGAATTGTATCACGGGTCGATTGAGTCCTTGACATCGTGGTTCATCCGATGAGATCATCATGGAACATGTGGGAGTCAACATGGGTATCCAGATCCCGCTGTTGGTTATTGACCGGAGAACGTCTCGGTCATGTTCAAGCATGGTTCCCAAACCCGTAGGGTCTACACATAAGGTTCGATGACGCTAGGGTTATAAAGGAAGTTTGTATGTGGTTACCGAATGTTGTTCGGAGTCCGGATGAGATCCCGTGCGTCACGAGGAGTTCCGGAATGGTCCGGAGGTAAAGATTTATATATAGGAAGTCTTATTTTGGTGGCGGAAAAGTTTCGCGCATTATCGGTATTGTACCGGAGTGCCGAAAGGGGTCCGGGGTCCACCTGCCGAGGGCCACATGGGCTGTGGGGTGCGCCTTGGCCCATATGGGCCAAGGGCACCAGCCCCAAGAGGCCCATGCGCCAAGGAGACTTGGGGAGGGAAGAGTCCAAAGGGGGCACCTCCGAGGTGCCTTGGGGAGGATGGACTCCTCCCCCCCTCTTGGCCGCACCCCTTCCTTGGAGGAAGGGGCAAGGCTGCGCCCTCCCCCTCTCTTGCACCTATATAAAGGGAGGGAGGGAGGAAGCCACACCTGAGTCCCCGGCACCTCCCTCCCTCCCATGACACCTCCTCCTCTCCCGCAGGTGCTTGGCGAAGCCCTGCACGATTGCCACGCTCCTCCACCACCACCACGCCGTTGTGCTGCTGCTTGATGGAGTCTTCCTCAAACTCTCCCTCTCTCCTTGCTGGATCAAGGCATGGGAGACGTCACCGGGCTGTACGTGTGTTGAACGCGGAGGTGCCGTCCGTTCGGCACTAGGATCATCGGTGATTTGAATCACGACGAGTACGACTCCATCAACCCCGTTCACTTGAACGCTTCTGCTTAGCGATCTACAAGGGTATGTAGATGCACTCTCCTTCCCCTCGTTGCTGGTTTCTCCATAGATAGATCTTGGTGACACGTAGGAAAATTTTGAATTTCTGCTACGCTCCCCAACACCATTGCCTACGAGCTTTTCATATATTGTTCTTCGCTTATTTACTTTTCCGTTGCTACTGTTACAACTACTACAAAAACCCAAAAACATTTATCTTTACTTTTGCTACCGTTACCTTTATTATCATACCACTTTTGCTACTAAACACTTTGTTGCGGATACTAAGTTATCCAGGTGTGGTTGAATTGACAACTCAACTGCTAATACTCAAGAATATTCTTTGGCTCCCCTTGTGTCGAATCAATAAATTTGGGTTGAATACTCTACCCTCGAAAGCTGTTGCGATCCCCTATACTTGTGGGTTATCAAGACTAATTTCTCGCGCCGTTGCCGGGGAGCATAGCTCTATTCTCTGAGTCACTTGGGATTTATATCTGTTGATCACTATGAAGAACTTGAAAGACGACCGAACTACTATTTTGCCCTCAACTACGAGGGGAGGTAAGGAACTGCCATCTAGCTCTGCACTAAATTCTCCTTCAGTTATTAGTAAGCTTGCGACACCTAAACCTGCTACTGCTATGAGTTCTGATATGTCGCATGTTATCGATGATGCCACTTCTGCTATGCATGATGAAACTACTTCTGTACGTGATACTACTTTGCCATTAGGTGAATTTCTAGATGAACAACTTGCTAGAGTTAGAGGGGATGAAATTACTGAAGATCCTATTACTGATGATAGTGATGATGAAGGTTCCCCCAATGATTATGTTTTACCTGTTGTTCCTAAGGGTTATGTTATGAATGAAAAAGTTGCTCTGGAAATCCTTGCTTGCAATGATAGAAATGATCTTAAGAAATTATTAGCTAAATGGAAGCAGCAGTCTCTTAATGCTAGAATGAAACCTGGTCCTGCTTTTGCTACTTCACCTATCCGTGTTACTGATAAGGATTATGAATTCTCTGTTGATCCTGATATTATTACTTTAGTTGAATCTGATCCTTTTTATGGCCTTGAATCTGAAACTGTTGTGGCACATCTCACCAAGTTGAATGATATAGCCACCTTGTTTACTCATGATGAGAAGTCTCTCTATTTATATATCCTTAAGATATTTCCGTTCTCATTGAAGGGTGATGCTAAGACTTGGTATAATTCTCTTGCTCCTGGTTGTGTGCGTAGTCCCCAGGATATGATTTATTACTTCTCTGCTAAATATTTCCTGCTCATAAGAAACAAGCTGCCTTATGGAAATATATAATTTTGTGCAAATCAAAGAAGAGAGTCTCCCACAAGCTTGGGGAGGCTTCTCCGGATTATAATGCTTTGCTCGATCATCCTCTTAAGAAAAATGAAATACTTGATATCTTTTATAATGGACTAACCAATGCTTCCAAGGACTACTTGGATAGTTGTGATGGTTGTGTTTTCAGGAAAGAACAAATGATTTAAGCTGAAATACTATTGAATAATATGTTGACTAATGAAAATAATTGGACTCTTCCTGAGCCAGTTCCTGAAGTTATTCCTGAACCAATTGAGCCTACTCCTGAGCCTATTCCTAAACCCACTCCGAAGAAGAGAGGTGTTTTATTTCTCGATCTGAAGATATGCAAGAGGCAAAGAAATCAATGAAAGAAAAAGGTATTAAAGCTGAAGATGTTAAGAATTTACCTCCTATTGAAGAAATACATGGTCCTAATTTACCGCCTGAAGAACCACATTGTCTTGATAACCCGACACAGGTAGCAAAGGTAAATTCTCTCTATAGATATGATAAAGTTGAAATACCCTCTACTAAATTTCATAGCCCATGCTTAGATGAATTTGATGACTTTATGGCTAGACAAGAAAGTTTTAATGCTTATGTTGGTAGAGAGTTAAAGAATAATGCTTTCGAGATAGGACGCGTAGGTGATAATCTGGCTAGAGTTAAAGACGAACTTCACCGCGTTAGAAAATATGCTTCTATGGTTGCTACTCAAGCTAAGCAAGTACTTAAGGCTCAAAATGACTTGCTTGATGAATTGAATAATAAAAATGACTTTGCTGTTAGAGTGGCTACTAGAACTCGTAGAATGACTCAGGAACCTTTGTATCCTGAAGGCCACCCTAAGAGAATCGAACAAGGTTCTCAGAGAAATAATTTAGAGGCACCTAGTTCTTCTAAAAAGAAGAAGAAGAAAAACAATAGAACTTTGCATGCTTCTAGTGAACCTACTGTAGACACACCTGAGAATCCCAATGATATTTCTATTTTACGATGCTGAAACACAATCAGGTGATGAACATGAACCTAGTGATAATGTTAATGATAATGTTCATGTTGATGCTCAACCTAGCAAAGACAATGAGGTAGAGATTGAACCTGTTGTTGATCTTGATAACCCACAATCAAAGAATCAACATTATGATAAGAGAGATTTTGTTGCTAGGAAGCACGATAAAGAAAGAGAACCATGGGTTCAGAAACCCATGCCTTTTCCCCCTAAACCATTCAAGTCAAAGGATGATGAGGATTTTGAGCGCTTTGCTGAAATGATTAGACCTATTTTCTTACGTATGCGTTTAACTGATATGCTTAAAGTAAATCCTTATGCTAAGTATATGAAGGATATCATCACAAATAAAAGAAAGATACCGGAAGCTGAAATTTCCACCATGCTTGCTAATTACACTTTTAAAGGTGGAATACCAAAGAAACTTGGAGATCCGGGTGTTCCAACTATACCATGCTCTATTAAAAGAAATTATGTTAGAACTGCTTTATGTGATCTTGGAGCCGGTGTTAGTGTTATGCCTCTCTCTTTATATCGTAGACTTGAATTGAATAAGTTGACACCTACTGAAATATCATTGCAAATGGCTGATAAATCAACTGCTATACCTGTCGGTATTTGTGAGGATGTGCCTGTTGTGGTTGCAAATGTCACTATCTTAACGGACTTTATTATTCTTGATATTCCTGAGGACGATAGTATGTCTATTATCCTTGGTAGACCTTTTCTTAATACTGCAGGGACTGTTATTGATTGCAACAAAGGCAATGCCACTTTTCATGTTAATAGTAATGAGCATACGGTACACTTTTCGGGGAAACAATCTCATGTTCATAGCATCAATTCAATTGGAAAAGTTCCAACTATCATTTTTGGAGGTTTTGAATTTCCTCTCCCTACTGTCAATAAAAAGTATGATATTCTTATTGTTGGGGATTTTCATATCCCCGTTGAGGTAACTTAGTGTTATTCGAAATTTCTCCGGTTTCATGTTATTCAGAATGAGTTCGTTAACAAGACTTGATCAACCTTGTTAGTGGGTTCATTTTGATGATCACGAGATGGATGAAACTAGAAGGCACAACCTTCTGTACCCTCTTTTTACTTTCTGTTATTTAGATTAAATAAAGCAAAATAGTATTATCCGTTTGTTTTCTGAATTATCCGTGCATTAAAAAATTGCCCGAGAATAAAAGTGCTCCAAATGCCCTGCAAATCCAGTATGATTTTTTCTGGATTATTTGAGGATTTTAGGCACTGAAAACACTGCAGGAGGGCCAAGCACCAGGCCACGAGAGGAGGGCCCCCCAGTAGGCGCGCCCCTGTCTCGTGGGCCCCAGTGGCTCCCCTCCACTTATGCCAGCACCCACACACTTCATCTTCTACCCAAAAAATCCCCATCCAGCTCAAGCACGAGTTCTAGCTCATTTTGCTGCGATTTTCGATCTCCTTGCTCAAAGCTCCATTCACAAAACTGCTTTGGGAGATTGTTGCTTGGTATGTGACTTCTCCATTGGTCCGAATAGTTTTTGTTCTAGTGCTTTATTCATTGCAAATTTTTGCTGCATAGGTGACCATGTTCTTGAGCTTGCATGTTAAATTTTTGAGGTCCCAAGCAATTCCAATGCATGATATAGGCTCTAGGCACTTGTAGGAGTAGTTGCTATCAATCTTGTTTAGTTTTATTCACTTTTATGTTGAAGTTACTAAAATTTCAGAAATTTTCAGAAAATGTTAAGGAGGCTCTTTAAAGGCTCTTCTAGCCAAAGCTCTAAGGAAAAACAAGACAAAGAGAAGGAAAAACCCAAGTATAATCTTCCCCGCTTAGGGAAGTACGGTCGTGTGGCCATGCGAGGATTTCTTGAAAGAAGCCGGAATTCATGAAGATTTTTATGCTTTAATCAAGACTGCAGGCCTCACCGGTTTTATCAACGACCGAATCGATCAGTATCTCTTACTCACCAATACTTTCGTGCAAAACTTCTATTATTATCCTAAGAAATCACCGCCTGCAGTATCATTTCATTTATACGATGATTTCAAAGAAATGTCTTTACGTCATTTTTGTGCGGTATGTAGGATACCTTATGAGGGAGAATTAGATGGACCCCATCGTGAAGATGTGCGTGGCTTTGTTAATACTATTGTTGTAGAGGAGCCAAAGAAAGGCTCCGAGGCGAAGGTCTCTAGCATACACTTTCCTGTTTTACGCTACTTTGCCATATTTGCTAGTAGATGCTTTGTTGGTCGTGGAAATAGTGGAAATTTGAGCGTTCCAGATATTATTATTCTTCAACATGCTTTGCTAGGAGACAATACTTTTAGTATGGGTGCCGTCGTTGCTAAACGGCTAGCCCTGGATCATACAAAAGGCCCATATTTGGGGGTATCTATGCTGCACGTCTAGCTGAACATTTTCAGATACCCATTAGGCACTATGAGGAGGAGGAGACAAAATTACCTCCTCACATTTTAGATTACAAGAGCATGGTAGCACACAAGTTTATTGTTGACAATGAAGAGAAGATGCTCTTGTATAACCTTAGATTTAATAAGAAATACAATGAGACTATTATTTTGCCTGCGCCTCTATTGTTTGATTTGACTGCAGATAATTTTCTTGTCACACCGGAAGCAGTGAACAATCATCGAGCTCAAGCTTTTACTCCAGAACCTGAACCTGAACCGGAACCTGAGCTGGATCCTTATCGTGCATCATCTGTCCAGTGGGATCCGGAGATGACCAGCCAGTGGTATCCTGATTACACCTCCCACTACACTGGGGAGAGTAGCGGCGGTCCTTGGTATTAGACCAACTTAGGCCAAAGCCTAAGCTTGGGGGAGTACATATTTCTCACCGACTTTACATTCATATTCACACACTAGT
Source organism: Aegilops bicornis (assembly GCA_021605145.1). Lineage (NCBI taxonomy): Eukaryota > Viridiplantae > Streptophyta > Magnoliopsida > Poales > Poaceae > Aegilops > Aegilops bicornis. The sequence goes on along the minus strand of CM038674.1, from coordinate 60,790,724 downwards.
CGTCGGTGCTCATACTCTTTCATTGTATTATCCATGTTAGTTTATTTTTCTTTTTCTAGTTTTCTTCTTGTGTGTTTGATAAACCTTAAGAAAAACCAAAAAATTAGTTAGTTTAATTTCCATGCTTGTAGTAGAATTAAAATGAAAACCCAAAAATATTTCTAGTTCTTCTTCTTACTTGTTGGGAGCTTTCCCGTGTAAATAGTTTTATTTTCTTTTCTTTCTTTTGGGGGTCGAGAAGACCATATTGAAAATGCTTAGTGGCTCTTATATGAATGAATGTTTATTTAACTTAGAGCCCATATTACCCAGTCTTCTCTCTTGAGTTGAATGCTTGCAGATTCCAGCTTAGTCCAATGCATGTGCACTCTTATTATTATACACATTGTTTGGTCGTGCGAGTGAAAGGCAATAATGACGATATATGATGAACTTATTGGGATGAGAAAAGCTGGTATGAACTCGACCTCTCTTGTTTTTGTAAATATGATGAGTTCATCGTTCCTGAGTCAGCTATTATGAAGTAAACATATTTGCAATGACATTTAGAGATTATAGTTACTTGTGCCATGCTTGATCAGCTTTGAGTTATAATGTTTTACCTTGCGTGCCAACATGCTATTAGAATGATTATGATATGATATGATGGGATGGTATCCTCCTCTGAATGAATTGAGTGACTCGACTTGGCACATGTTCACACATGTAGTTGAATCAAATCAACATAGCCTTCATGATATCTATATTCATGGTAGATTATATCCTACTCATGCTTGTACTCGGTGTGAATTAATTTTAATGCATGTTTATGACTGTTGTCGCTCTCTCAGTTGGTCGCTTCCCAGTCTTTTGCTAGCCTTCACCTGTACTAAGCGGGAATACTGCTTGTGCATCCAAACTCCTTAAACCCCAAAGTTGTTCCATATGAGTCCACTATACCTTCCTATATGTGGTATCTACCTGCCGTTCCAAGTAAATTTGTATGTGCCAAACTCCAAACCTTCAAATGAAATTCTGTTTTGTATGCTTGAGCAGCTCCTGTACAACTAGGGCTGCCTATATCTTCCATGCTAGGTGGGTTATTCTCAAGAGGAGTGGACTCCGCTCCTCATTCACGAGAAAGGGCCGGTCACCGGGATGCCCAGTCCCATGCTTTATGCAAACTAAATCAAAATAATTGCAAACAAAACTCCCCACAGGACCCGTTGAATGTTGGAGGCACTTTCGTTGTTTCGAGCAAGACATGGATTGATGCTTGTGGAGGAGGGGGAGTATAAACCTTTACCATTCTGTTTGGGAACTGCCTATAATGCATGTAGTATGGAAGATACAGCCATCTCATAGTTGTTGGGTTGACAGTGAAAGTATGCCGCCCAAAATGTTATTCAGTCTCTATTTTAAAACCAAGCTCTGGCACCTCTACAAATCCCTGCTTCCCTCTACAAAGGGCCTATCTATTTACTTTTATGTTGAGTCATCACCCTTCTTATTAAAAAGCACCCATTTGAGAGAACACTGTCATTTGCATTCATTACTATTGGTTTATATTGGGTATGACTTGACTGGATCTCTTTTACCATGAATTACAATATTTAGTCAGTCCTTGATCTTTAAAGGTGCTCTGCATTTATGTTTTGCGGTCTCAAAAAGGGCTAGCGAGATACCATTTTGTTATATCATGTTATGATTATTTTGAGAAAGTGTTGTCATCCGAGTTTTATTATTATGGCTCGCTAGCTGATTATGTTATTGATATGAGTAATTGAGAGACCTACGTGTTATTGTGAGTATGGTTAGTTCATAATATTTGCTGAAACTTGAAAGCTGGCTTTTCATGTTTACAACAACAAGAGCAAATAGAGTTTGTAAAAGTTTCTCTTTATCACTTTCAGTTTATCAACTGAATTGCTTGAGGATAAGCAAAGGTTTAATCTTGGGGGAGTTGATACGTCTCCAACGTATCTACTTCTCCAAACACTTTTGCCCTTGTTTTGGACTCTAACTTGCATGATTTGAATGAAACTAACCCGGACTGACGCTGTTTTCAGCAGAACTACCATGATGTTGTTTTATGTGTAGAAAAGAAAAGTTCTCGGAATGTCCTGGAAATCAACGGAGGCACTTTTTGGAATTTATAAAAAATACTGGGCGAAAGAAATACACCAAGGGGCCCAGGGCATGTCCATGAGACAGGGGGGCGCCCCCCCCCCCTAGGGCGCGCCCCCTATCTCGTGGGCCCCCTGGAACTCCTCCGACCTCAACTCCAACTCTATATATTCCGTCTTGGGGAGAAAAAAATCAGAGAGAAAGTTTCGTCGCGTTTCACGACACGGAGCCGCCTCCAAGCCCTAATCTCTCTCGGGAGGGCTGATCTGGAGTCTGTTTGGGGCTCCGGAGAGGGGGATTCGTCGCTGTCGTCATCATCAACCATCCTCCATCACCAATTTCATGATGCTCACCGCCGTGCGTGAGTAATTCCATTGTAGGCTTGCTGGACGGTGATGGGTTGGATGAGATTCACCATGTAATCAAGTTAGTTTTGTTAGGGTTTGATCCCTAGTATCCACTATGTTCTGAGATTGATGTTGCTATGACTTTGCTATGCTTAATGCTTGTCACTATGGCCTGAGTGCCATGATTTCATATCTGAACCTATTATGTTTTCATGAATATATGTGTGTTCTTGATCCTATCTTGCAAGTCTATAGTCACCTATTATGTGTTATGATCCGACAACCCCGAAGTGACAATAATCGGGATACTTCTCTGTGATGACCGTAGTTTGAGGAGTTGATGTATTCAATATGTGTTAATGCTTTGTTCCGGTTCTCTATTAAAAGGAGGCCTTAATATCCCTTAGTTTCCGCTAGGACCCCGCTTCAACGGGAGGGTAGGACAAAAGATGTCATGCAAGTTCTTTTCCATTAGCACGTATGACTATTTACGGAATAAATGCCTACATTACATTGATGAATTGGAGCTAGTTCTATATCACCCTCTGCTATAGCTATTGCATGAGGAATCGCATCTGGCATAATCATCCGTCACTGATCCATTGCCTACGAGCTTTTCATATATTGTTCTTCGCTTATTTACTTTTCCGTTGCTACTATTACAACTATTACAAAAAACCCCAGAACATTTATCTTTACTTTTGTTACCGTTACCTTTATTATCATACCACTTTTGCTACTAAACACTTTCTGCAGATACTAAGTTATCCAGGTGTGGTTGAATTGACAACTCAACTACTAATACTCAAGAATATTCTTTGGCTCCCCTTGTGTCGAATCAATAAATTTGGGTTGAATACTCTACCCTCGAAAGCTGTTGCGATCCCCTATACTTGTGGGTTATCACCGGTCCGCCGCCGCCCCGGCCATCCCTCTAGGCCCCCCCCGTGCTGAACTTTTTCTCCGGCGATCCCCAAGCCACCGCCCTGCCAACGCCCCGCCACCGCCGGCGACCACCGCCCCCATCCTGAACCCTAAGATAGATAGTGGGGTACCTCTCCGTGAGCCCCCTCCGCCAAGGCTGGTTCTTCCTTCACCCGCAACCCCCCATCCTCAAAATCGATCGACCCAAAAGTCGATTCAATCGATCAAGTGTAGCTAAATCGGAGCAGCATCGCAAGCAAGAGCAAGAGCAAGAGCGAGCAGCAACAACGAGCAAGAGCAATAGCAAGAGTGCAGAGCCGAGAGAGCAAGCAGCAAAGCAGCAGCGCGAGCGAGAGCTAAAGCAGCAGCAGCTCCTACTGATGTGGACGTCGCCACCGAGGGAGCGACGCCGTGGAGGAAGTGGCCGGCGACGCCGTCGTGGATGGAGCCGCGCCGTGTCGGCTCGAGACCGAGCGCCGGCAGCACCGTAAGATCGAATCAAGAAGAAAATGCGGCGATTAGTGTACAGCCTCTTTGGTGGCACCGATTAGGCCGCAGCTTCATTCGAGGAAACGGTGATGATGATGCTCTTCCGGTGGTGCAGGTGAAGATGGCGGTGTGGGAATGGAGTTGGCGCGAAAGACAAGGGGAACGTCGGGGCAGCTCCTTGGAGGTGGAGGACGGGGTGGCTGAACCGGCGGGACGATGAGATCGACGATGGATCCTCATCCCGATGCGGTGGATGAGGGACGTCGAGGTGTTGTTGTGGACGACGTCGTCGGGGAAGAGGCTCCGGCTGGGTGGCGGACGGAGCAGGGTGTGGGGTTTCGTCGCGGGTTTTCACGGCCTCGGTGTATGAATGGGTGGGCGGATGGGATGGCAGTGGGGAACCATGGCTTGGAGACGCGCTTGTCCGAAATGTGGGGTAAGTTACGAAAGTACCCCCCACCGATTTGAGGCGGTTCTTTTGGTTCAGGGGTACCACGGGCATTTCGCGTGTCGGGATTTCACAGGAGGTGGGAGTTTTCGCGCGCGTTGTAATTTCGGAATAGCAAGGCGCGGGTTGAGATGGAGGGAGTTGTCGGAGCACAACGAGACAAAGATATATCTTAAATATTACGGGCTAACAAGGCGCGGGTTGAAAAGGCGGGATTTTCGCAGCACGATAGACAGAGACGCTAGCTTGAATTTTCGGCATAACAAGGCGCGGCTTGAAATTTCGGAAGAACAATCTTAACGTGTACCCAAAAAAAAGACAATTTGCACCTCAACACGCACAACACACACATAAACACCATTTAGACTAGAGTAAGGTACACGTGCATTGCACGCATGAGATTTGGCAACCAAATTATGAATAAATACCACATTATAGCATGCAAGCTTTGAGTCATATATGCATGATATAGATGTTCGCTTAATTCTTATAGTTCATTTCATTCAAAATCATCTAGTTTTTATAAGAAAGCTAATCTATTTTAAGATTCATGGAATTGTGCGTTGTAAGACATAAAGTAAAAACAAATAATGGCAAATCATGTAGAAAAACATTTGGGCAGTTCTGATATGGAAGATTCTAGAACAAATAAGAAGTGCTTGTGTTTTGATGTTTGTGCATTATGCTTAAGTTCAACCATGGAGTCTTCTAGATTATACATGTGGCGAAATCTGGTGGAATCTAGATGATATCCAACGGCCAATAGTACTCAAATTTGCCATCTTTGGACCCTCGGATTCGCCTCATCCAACGACCATCTTTCAAAGTTAAAGTTACCCGCACACAATATAAAAAAATATAAAAGATAATATATATATATAGGGGTATAGATATAGATATGTGATGCGAAATCCGACCATCATCTCCAATTGGAATAGTGTGTCCATGCACAGATGCGACGTGGGCAAGTGATGTCTGACATCGGTATCTCAAATTCAAATCAGTCTGACCTTGTTCAATGTGTATACATTACAAAAGGCTCTTGTCCAAACCACACCGCGCAGATCTCCGTTATATTCACGCATTCATGGGTTTCAAACATCAGGATCTCTTATTCAAATATTTGAATTCAACTTTACATTGATTATGACCTCACCTATTCTTTTACACCCACACAGTAGTCTTCTCTTTATAATTGTACCACTAACTTTCTCTCATGCATGCATGCACACACACTACCAGTCGGCATTATCCATCGCACGCATGCAATCTTTTTCTTCAGGTTGGTCTCCCATGAAGACACACACCCACACACATCCCCCTCTCCATCATATCGGGCATTCTTTATCTCTCACGCGTGCATGCTCAACGATCGATGTTCCTCTATGTATGTGTGTATATAGCTAGGTCTTTCATAGTTTTCCACACAAACCGATCAATCGATATATCCAGTGAGGTCTCACCCTCTTTCCCACGTCCACATCGATCAATCTATACCTCTCTATATAGGATTAACATATATAGCTAATACACCCACATTAATTATATATCCAACGTCCCCTCTCATCATACATGCCTTCCGCTTCATCTCTCGAGACGCGTGCACAATGGCGAAGACAAAGTAAGGGCCCTGCCCCCCTAACATCACTATATATCGAGGCTAATATGAATGTGATCATTAGACAATTGCTGCTAAAAAGGTTTAATTTCATGAATTGACCCTCCTCGTAAAGGATTAGCAATGCTTGGCCCCTAGCTCATTTATTTTTCATGGCTCCGCCCATCATGCGTTACAACAGCGCACGTGTTCGCCCCCTCTCTCTAAATATCGATCTCACACTTGTGCATTCCTTCAAAGTCTCCCTCCACTTGGCCCCTCGCACCATCTTCTAGCCCCCCACCGGATTTTGCCACATGTACAATCTAGCAGACTCCATGGTTGAACTTAAGCATAATGCACAAACCTCAAAACAACAATGGTTCTCTTTTGTCCTAGAATCTTCCGTATCATAACTACCCAAACTTTTTTTCTAGTTGAATTGCCATTATTTGTTTTTACTTTATGCTTTACAACTCACAATTCCATGAATCATAAAATAGATTAAGGGCTTCTTTGATTCGAAGGATTCTCAAAGGAATTTTGGAGGATTCTAATCATTAGGAATTTTTCCTATCTTGGTTGTTTGATTCGTAGGATTGTAAACCATAGGAATTTTTCCATATGATTCATTTGCACTAGATTTCATAGGAAACATCCCATCCACTCAAACCTCTTTGAAAGAATTCTGCGTTTTTTCCATGCACAATCAAACACTCGTACAATCCTGTAGGATTCAAGACGACATTCCACTATAATCCCATGTTTTTCCTAGCGTTCTTAGCTTTTTTTAAAAAAACTAAGAGGGTGTTTGGATCCAAGGGACTTATTTTAGTCTGACTAAAAATAGTCTCTTTAAGAGACTAAAGTTCCAAGCACCCCTGACTAAAGAGGGGCTAAAACTAGTCTTGAGACTAAAAATTTTTAGTCAGGGGTACCCCTACTAAAATATGGATTAGTCCTCTCTCTCCTCATTTAACTCCTCTCCTTTAACACGGGCGAGTTCTGGATTGGAGGGTTTGGAGGATAATAAATGCTCATTAACTTTATTGTAGTCTCCTTAGTATTTGGATCCAAGCATGGATAAGGCTAACATGTTTTAGTCTCACTACTTTTAGTCATGGGACTAAAACGTATCCAAGCACCCTCTAATTGATTTTCAATGAGATGAACTATAAGAATTAAACGAAGGCTACATCAGGCATATATGACTCAGAGCTTACATCCTATAGTGTGGTATTTATCCATAATTTGGTTGCAAAATCTGATGCGTGCAATGCACGTGTACCTTACTAGTACTTTGAGTATGTGCAAAGCACGTAAATTAGAATACCAATGGCACGCTACACAGTGTCTCTCTTACAGTTCATGAAGCCACGTGGCACATGTGGAGGCATTGTCGCGACCTCCTTGCGTGGATTGATCACAGTGACGTGCTGCTGGTTCCAGAAGAATGTACTCATCCTCCCTGAGCCATACTGGCGGTACATGCACGAAGAGAATATGTGCATGCACGCCACGCACGCACTCATTCCCTCGCACGCACACGCGGGTACATGGGCGGATGCAATTTTGTACCAAGATCCACCCCATGTGATAATTTAACGCGTGTAAAGTCGTTCACTTCATTGATGGTCAATTAATACAGCGCATGCAAATTGAGTGGACGTGAGGGCGGTAGATAGACATTATTACTCCATCAAGCGCATGCAGTAGTTAAATCGTGGGTTGCTAAGTAGTATCTCCATTGGTCTCCTTCGTATTTGTGCCAATTTTTTAGAGTAACATAATATTTACGCATTTGAGCAGTGTAGTACTTGAAATTTATGTTCCGCTAAACTCATCGGGAGCCGTTTCGGGCCTCGAAACCAAAACCATCAATTAATCTTTACCTTGTTCCCATCACATTCGAAGCCTGCTCACACCTACTAGTAATGCGCACCAAACCTGAACGTGTTCCCACTATGCAGGTGTTAGTACTAGTGCTAGTACTTAGGTTATAAAAGGGGAACTACCTAACCAAAAATTACTCTACCTTTCCTCCTCATAAGTGCTTCTTCTTCGTCCGTCGTTGCCATGGCCGGTGAGCAGAGCTCTAGGTCGAGAACTACTCGTAACAAGGGAGCGGCAACCAAGGCTGCGGAAAAAAGAGAGGGCTCACCGCCACGTAGAGACCTCGAAAGATCTCTCACGGGCAGGCGATGGCTCCCTGTGAGCGCCTCTAGCCGCGGAGGCGAACATGCCGAGCCGGCGGAGCTGGAGTCGTTATCCCTCGACGGCATGCCCGATCAGCTCAGTAAGCACCTTAATAAGCAGAAGGAGTTCATACAAGGCTTGATGGAGTTGCTGAAGGAGAGCCTTGATGACATGCCCGCTGAGCTCAATCAGTAGGGGGAGTTGACCGCCGGCTTGGTGATGCTGCTGAAGAAGAGCATTGCCTCGGAGAAGAAGGCGACCGGCGAAATGCTGCGACTTCAGGAGGAAAAGGAGAAGCTCTGCCACGAGATCGACCTGTTGAAGGAGAAGAACACCGGCTGGAAGAAGCTACATGAGAATAGTAGTTCCTCGATGAAGATGTTGCAGGCCCTCGTCATGGAACAGAAGGAGGAGTTGGCGAAGCTCCGCATCGAGCACCCGACTGCTGTCAAGGTACGTAATGTGGCCGTGGAATGATGATGAAGGCTCGTCGAGAAATCCCGCATCATGGACAGAATGAAGAAGATGGGGGAGGAGACGCGCAAGGAGATGGAGGTCGTGGAGGCGATGAAGAAGCAGTTACGACTCTGCGGCGAATTAGATCATTTGGGGTGATAATCTTCCTTCTTCTTTTGCTGTTGTGTTTCATCTTTTGCTTCGGGTGTTTCGCCGCACGTGTCATGTTCTCTGCGAGGCATGAATAGTAAAATGGTTTTTTTAGGGAATGAATAGAACAATGCTAACAATGAGATGACTAGCAAATTAGATCATTTTTTATCGCCATATGGCACTTTGGGCTGCCGTGTTTAGGCTCCTCCGTCAGCAGTACTACTCCAGTGGAAAACTTGAGTATACCGCACGGTTCTTTGCTCCTCCTCGATCAGGTCGTCGGCGCATTTATACGAGCAGTCAAATCACAAGGCCCCGCTTCCAGCAGTAATGAGCCGTCAAATCACAAAGTCCCTCGCCTCTCGTGAAACCGACCAAGCTAGACTACCCCGCCCTCTAGCCTTTTAAAAAATGTATACTTTTGTACAACAGTAGTATAGATAGATTGTGCCATGGAGCAAAACTTGAAATTACAAAAAAGGTGGTACATATAGAGAGCGCTGGTCGCCAAATTATGCATATAGTACTATTAAAAAGGCTAGTCACAATAATGGTGTCCATCACAACCCACCCCTCAAATAAAACTAAGCACCCTGGAATTCTTTGACAAAAATAAGCACCCTGAAATTCTTTGACAACTAAACTGCTGGCTATATGATGTTGGCCATATATATTGTACGTATATAATGTGAAGAAACAAGTGGTAGTACTATACCAACTAAAAGATGAAATGTAAGAAATACTAGTATGTACGTCTTTGAAGAGTTAAAGTAACAAGAAGAAACATAACATAGTTACTGCTGGGGCTCAACACAACACACCCCTCAAATTAAATTAAGCACAACTGAAATTAAACTTTGCAACTATCCCGGTAGACACCGCATTAGAACCACCAGAGCAACGACACTGCCACCTTTACGCTGGAGTCCTCGTCCACGTCCTCGACTTCGCCCTTGTCCCTCTTCCTCTTGGCCGATACTTCTTTGCTTGAACTGCCAACTTGGCTGTTGCTCTTCATCCAACCCTTGTAGATATTGAAACAAAGGTAGCCATCCATTGCAGCGTAGTGGATGTGGTCTATATCTAGTACATTCCACTGCCATGCATGACGATGAAACATGTATGGAGGTTTCTCCAGTTTACCGTACGAAGGATGAACCATGGCTCCTACCAGGGTCAGCATTGAAGGCTGACGAGAGGACACCAGCCGATTCTTTTGGAGGTCGAAGGCGTTGCGTACAACGAGGCCTATCCAATGCGGGACTTCTTTGTCGTTACCAAAGTCTACAGTAACGAATTTGACTAGGTTGCTCTCGAGGAAGTCCTTAAAATCCTGGCACTCAACGTCGACATGGCATATGTGGTAGATCAAGCATAAGTCATGCACGCAAACCTGGATCACGGCGGGCTTCTTCCTCTCTTCGTCCTTTAGATCCTTCTCTCATCCCAGGACTGTGGTGTACTCAACATCTAGCCCAGCGACCCACTCATCATCCGAGTCTTCGAACATGCGTCTGAAGCGAGAAAGGCATCCTTTCACCATCGCGGAAGAACGGGTGTAGATGACGTCGAACTCATCGCCGGTGATGGTTCTGACCTTGTACTCACCGCCGATCGGGGAGATTTGGGACGCCATGGATTTGGGAGGAGGGTTAGGATTAGTGGAACTGCCGTAATGTGAATGGACGGGACGACTAGGAGCGAACCGCCGTAGTATTAAAGGACGTGCGGGGACGAGTAGGAGCGAACTGCCAGCGTGCGAACGGCAGGGTAGTGGCTTTCTATTCTCCCATGATACAGGATTCCGAGAGCCCTTGGATCTGAGACCGAACGGTTGCATGGCGTGATTCTAGACCTATGGGTGAATATCCTATCCTGGGGGGTTATTCTGCAAATTTTCAGCAACTTAGCATGCGACCGTTTGATCTCAGATCCAAGGGCTGCCAGCAGCCCGTCTCATGGTCGCGCCTACCACGACCGTCGCGTCACTCCGCGGTCGCGCCCTTGGAGATTTAACACGGTGCGTTAGGCTATCTGATGTTGGCATGTCATACATAGTCATCACTTAGTCACTCATACTACAACAAGGTTGGTTATAAGGTTGGCTATAAGTGTATTTTTTTACTCCTCTATATATCTTTTTTTCAGATTTTCCTCCGTCCCATAATATAAGAACGTTTTCGACACTAGTGTAGTGCCAAAAACGTTCTTATATTATGGGACACAGGGAGTACTAGTATTTATTGCATTTGCCAAGGAGTGACCTCTTCCAATGAAATGGTGTTGCTAAGTTTGCTTCATTTCATTAGTTATAGACTCAAAATTGTCTTTTCACCTAGGTACACGCGCTTAGCACCGTTTCTTCCTTGGGTCACCAAACTAGTCTCTCTCTTCTTGATTAACTTGCCACATCAGACTTTATGCCTATGTGGCAAGCTTAAGCACCTGTGAGGAGCAAGTAAGTACAATAGTGCGCTTTACATGGCATTTTTGCATATGTGGAGGAAAGAGAGGCAAGGAAAAAGTGGAGAAGTGGGCTCTCATGCAAGAGCCAGCCTCTACTACATGGTGGAGCATTGGGAGAGGCACATGTATGGAGGTGGTCAGGAATCAGGAGACTCACCCCGTCAGAAGCGCCGCAGTTAAAATGATAATGGCAAGTCAAATAACGGGGCCCCACCTGTCCAGCAGTAACTCGCTGTCAAATCACACAGCCCTACGTTTGCAGCAGCCTACTCCCTCGTCTTCTCGTGTCTCTGTCGAACCGACTAGGCGGAACTGCCCCGCCGCCTACTGCGTAGGAAAATCCCTGCCCTCGACTTTTAAATAGTATAAAGTATACTAATTTTGTATCCAAGGATTGCGCCCGCGCCATGGAGCAAAGCGTCTAGAAAACGGTGGTACACATGTACGGAGTATACAGCACGCTCGTCGCGTTCGCGTCGCACCCCAGACGGTCGGTCGGTCTGGCACGCTGCTCTCCGAATGGAACGCGCGTCATATTGCGTTTGCACACACATGTGGGACGGCAATTGAGAACCGACCATAGGCACATTCCGCCCCGCAAGTCGGGTGACTTAATAGAGGAGGGAGACGGCGATAGTACTAGAGAAGTGTTGTAGTACTACGTTGGTGCTCGGACGATCCTCGCAAGACACGGAAGATCAGTTCGTCCATGCATGTGACCAGACTCCAGCAGACACGCCTGGATTGGCTATCGTCTACATATCGTGCAGGCTGTGTTGTATAGAGTTGTAGTTCTGGTGAGAAATCTAAAAAAAGGTTTCTTGTCATCTCGCAAAATTAGGTGTCATGTGCTTCGGATCACTGTGAGGGTTAAACAACGACAACTGAGTTGGGCTAGTCATTGGGTGCACATGCACGAATAGTGACTACTCGGCTGCCATCTAGGTCAAGCCGGCTATGTTAATTAGGACATCTATCGACGGACCCCTTTTCTACGAGTTTATCTTTAATTTGAGCTTTGTTCCTCGTCTAGTTTGTCCGTCGGGATTCATGTTGTCTCCTTTGGGCAGTGAGGTTATGATTTCATGTCATGTGGCATATTTTCGTGTTATATGTTATAATCCGGCGCTTCAGATCAAAATGACGACAACTACGCCTCCGGCCACGTGCATGAAGACTACTCGACAGTCATTGACGAGGTCAAGCCGGCTCCGGTAGACAAAAGAAAACTAGTACTACTCCACTATATAGGCAGGAGCCTCCGCGCTTGCTTGCTAGTGTTGCTCTCTTCACACTGTCTCGGCCTCTCCAGATCTAAACACGACAGCGGTGGCCACACACTCTCTCTCTCTCTTCTCACCGCTGGTCACAGATCCAGCCGGATCCTCTCTGCCGGGGAAGGTGAGAAGGTGCAATGTTCACGCGGTCGTCCTCGGCAACGGCTCTTACCCACTGCTAGGCGCGTCCCGATCAGCCTGCCTTGTCGTTCTCTCCCAAGCACCGCTGGCGAGGGAGGGCCTCCGACCCCTTCTTCCTCGTTGCCGTAGTGTGGGCAGATCCGGCCTCCCGCCGCCCACCTAGCGACATCCCGGCGACCATTCAAAAACCACCGCCAGTGAGTGAAGGTGTTGTGGAGAAGTAGATCGATGGAGGAGTACAACTGATACGTGAGGATCGCAGAGGGCGACCCTGTGAAGCTAGCTAGGATGTTGGAGATACAGTCTTGGTTTGACAACAAGGACCAACTAGCGGTGACGGCGACATCCATGGCCAAATATCTGCAACAGAGCAAAAAGGCGGCGATACTCCGGAGGGAGTCGCGCCGGAGTACATAGAGCTGCTCCTCTGGGCCATGGAGCAAACAGATTCACCGAATCCGATCGTGAGGGAGCGGTGGTGGGAGTATCGATCCCAGATGGAGCATCCACCAGAGATTGAAGGATCGAGCATCTACAGGGTGCCGTTTGTGAGGGTGTCCTGCCAGAGCGAGCCGGTGGAGTCTTCGTCGACCGAACCCAACTGCAAGAGGAGAAAAGCAGTTGGCCTGACGATGCTTCCCCGCCATCGTCTCCCTCGCCGTTCACATCGTCTCATGGGGCGGCTGTCTGCCGCCGAGGAATAGGAGGGGGCTGCCCCCCCAGCCCAATAGTCGGGCAAGTTGTGAATTGTCAGGAGGAGCTTAGGGTTGTCAGTATTTGCAGGTTGTGAATTGTGTTTTGTGTTGTGTATTTTGAGAGTACTTTCAGATATGAATGTCTTTTGAATTTCAGATTTGCAGTATTGAGCATATGAAGTATTTTATGAATTCTAGAGATCTATTTTTAGCACTTAAAAATGTAGTTTCATAGGAGTATAAAAGTCCGCATAATGTGATTCTCAGAGAAGAAACTGCAAGTTTCAGTTTCAGATAAGAAACTGCAGGTTCAGTTTCAGATAAGAAACTGCAACTTTCAGAGGCAGAGATTTATATTAACACGGCCTTTTCAAACAGGGTTAACATCATGTTGGAAGTTTTATTCATGGTCGATAATGGAACTACCAGCCAGTTAACATCATGCTGATCAACATTCATGGATAGCACATCTTCATATGATGCATACCAAAATGCCCACACAATGTCGAGTGTGCGAAACACAGAGAAAACAAGGGACGAAGTTTTGGCAAGTGTTGGACGTGGTTTTGGGCTGCCCCGTCTAGGCTTTCATTTTTAACATGCATAGCCCACGACCTCGGATGGGAGGTCCATAGGCCTGTTTGTATTTTCTTAGGGCCGTCATGTATCGACCGGCCTATGGACCTCCCATCCGAGGTTTTATTTTTGGCAGCCCAATTTATGTATTTTTTGAAGAAAACGCAGAGGTCTGTTCTATTTTTCTATATAATAAGAATAGGAACGCCAGGTCCAACTTATGTTTCCCTTCTAACTATGTTACTCCCTCCGTCTAGGTGTGTAAGTCATCTTACGTTGTGCACCGCGACCAAGGCGGAGTGGAAAACGAGAAAACTTAATGTCTCTTTGCTAATTAATAGCATTGCATGCAATGAACTAACCACTGCATGTCATGTTTGGTAGTCTCAAGTCATTGAAAGCATGCACAGCCCACATCTCTTATTGGTTGATATGTCACAAAACAAGAAACGAGGAGGGAGTTAATGTACCGTGCCTAAGTGTTTTGGGATTATTTGGTTTTCGTAAGGTGACTTACACACCTAGACGGAGGGAGTATATATATTTAAATTATTTTATATGTTGACTGTTTAGTTCACATAATTGGCAAATAGATGACCGCTCTCGCGATCCCCTTCGCCCCCGCCACCACCTCCACCCTCGCCGCCGCCATAGATCTCGCCGCCACCCCCCGCCTCCTGACTCCGGGCGCGCCTGCCCCCCTCAGCAAGTCCGCTCGCGCGCCCCATGGAGTCGTTGGCCACATCCATGGGGGAATGGCTGGAAGACAGGCAGATGTACAAGATGCATCTCCCACATGTCTACAAAGCCTTCCCGCGGATGCTCCAGCCGCTCGACTCCGTCGCGCCGGCGGTGCCGCGGGAGACTCGAGGGAGGAGATGGAGGGAGCGGGCGATGCGGATCCGCGACGACGCTCTCTCCTGGACCTAGTGCACGCGCGAATGGAGGGAAGCAGCGGAGGAAGCTGCTAGGGAGGAAGCCGAGGAGGGACCGAATCCGTTCTCTCACTCGCGCAGGTATGCTCGGATGTGCAAGGATCATGTGGACTGGGAGCTGCTGAATCTAGCCCTGTGGATCTACTTCGAAGGAGATTTCTCGGAGAAGCACAGGATGCCCCACCCCAGTGAGCCGCCGATTGCATTCGTTCAATGGGCGAAAGGAGAAGTGAATTCAGGAGATCTACGCCGTGCTACGAGATGGGAATGCTTGACTGGACTCCTGCCCACCAGCACGCCACCGGAGCCGGAGTAGGTGGATCCCCTACCTTACCTCTCCCCCAAACCTGCAGAAGATTGAAATTAGGCTTGCAATCTGCTTCAATTGAGCTGTCTGGTGGTTATTTGTGCTTCCTGAGAGACAACATCTGGCTGGAGGATGAGAAGGAACCAGGAACTCCGATGAATTTCCCCTATCACAATGGGGGTGAGCGCCGGTTGGGCAGTGGTACGGCCCACCTCCACCCCAAATGGGGGCACAATCTGGGCAGGCTCAGAATTGCCCAAGATCAATCTGCTGGTGGTTCGACTCTCGGATCGTTGGGAAATCTCAAGGCAAGAATCAGCAAAAGAAGAGATAGGACATTCAGAAAACTGATTGCCCCTGCTTCGGGCCTTATGGCATACTCTGAGGTGATCTGCTACAACTGTGGGGAACCAGGGCATCATTTGGATAAATGTGTCAAGCCCAAGAGTTGTTTTATCTGCAAAATGGTTACCCATAAAGTTGAGAATTGCCCTGTCAGAAGGAAAACCCACAATTCTGCTAGATATGTTGGAAGTGCTGCTCCAGGATTATGTCCACCATTGATGTAATTTTCTGTGACATGTAATTAGATAGTTTCTTTCCCTTTCTAGTTGTAGAGCTCTGCCTGCATGTGGTAGTGACCACACTCCTTTGCTCTGGGACTCTGGTCTTAACCAAACTCCAAAGAGCAATAGTTTTAAATTTGAAAAGTGGTGGTTTCTTAGAGAAGATTTTACTGAGCTAGTCAGGAAAATCTGGAATGAGCCTACTGGGAGCAGCTGCCCCCTAGAAAATTGGCAGATCAAAATCAGGAGATTTAGAAGAACTACCAAAGGGTGGAACTCCAATGAGGAAGCTAATCTTAGAAGAAACAAAAGGCTTCTCCTCCTTGAGTTTGATTCTCTAGATATTAAGGCAGAAACCACTGACCTCTCTGAGGCTGAGACTAATAGATTAAACTTTATCCATGGAGAGCTCAAGAAAATTTGGCTTCAAGACGAAATCAAAGCCAAACAAAGGTCTAGAGATAGGAACATTAAGGAGGGTGATAAAAATACTGCTTACTTCCATGCAGTAGCTAACCAGAGGAGGAGGAAAACCCTCATTCACTCCCTTGATGGCCCTAATGGCCCTGTTACTGAGGTAGATGAGATGCTGAAAGTGGCTAGTGACTTCTACAAAGACCTGTTTAAGAAAGAAAACCCTTTTGGGTTCTCTCTACAAAACAATTTTTTCTCTGCTTCTGAAAAAGTCTCTCCTGCTGAAAATGAGCTGCTAGAAGCCCCTTTTTCGGAGACAGAGGTGAAGGAAGCCATTTTTAGCTCTTATCCTGATGGGATTCCCTTCTTGTTTTACCAGCATTTTGGGACTTGGTGAAAAATGATCTCTTAGATCTTTTCCAAGCCTTTCATAGAGGAGAGTTGGATCCAGCAACTTACTCATGGGGGGTCTGTTGGGGTCAAGTTAAATAACTGTGAAAGTAATTTTTTCCTTGCTGATAAAGGCCTTAGGCAAGGTGACCCCATCTCCCTGCTTTTGTTTAATTTAGTAGTGGACGTTCTTACTGAAATGCTGAGCAAAGTTGTTGATCATAGTCTGATTGCAGGGCTCTGTCCTGAGGTCTGCCCTTGTGGCATCATCTGCCTTCAATATGCAGATGATACCATCCTTTTCTTAGAAAATGACTCCACACATGCTAGCAATCTGAAAACTGTTCTAACCTGTTTTGAACAAGTCTCGGGCATGAGAATCAACTACTCTAAAAGTGAACTCATCCCTATCAACATTGATGATCAGGAGTTAGCTGACTTCCTCTCTATTCTAGTCTGTAATAAAGGTAACTTCCCCATTAAGTACCTAGGTATCCCTCTCCACTATGATAAACTGAGGAGAGATGATATCCAACCCCTTCTGGATAAAATCATTAAAAGGATTGCTGGGTGGAGGGGCAAACTTCTCTCTTACAGAGGTAGATTGATCCTCATACAAGCTTGTTTGGCTGGCATTCCAGTGTATCTCCTCTCCTTCTTCAAGTTCCCTAAATGGGTAGTGAACCTCATCAATTCTTAGATGTCTCATTGCTTGTGGAATGATTTTGAGGGAAATAGGAAGCTACACCTTGCTAATTGGGCCCTAGTCTCTATGAAAAAAGATTTTGGAGGCCTAGGCATACCTAACCTCCAAGAAATTAACATCATCTTCTAGGGTCTTGGATTAAAAGATTCTATGAGGAAGACACGAAACCTCGAAGCTTCTTATTGCCCATAAATACCTAGGAAATAAACCTAATATTTTTGTCCCTTCCTCCAACCCTAAGACCTCTAGATTTTGGAAAGGATTAAAATCTATTATGCATGCTGTGAAATTTGGCTACAGATGGAACATAGGGGATGGGAGCAGAACCAGGTTCTAGGAAGATACTTGGTTTGGCACATCCCCCCTAGCAGTCCAATTTTGGCCTATTTACTCTGTCTGCAATGAGCTTAACAAAAGTGTCAATGAAGTTTGGGACGGTCAATGCCTAAAACTCTCTTTTAGAAGGAACTTTAGTGATAGTCTCATGGAACAAGGGTTCCAGTTGGAGGAAATTGCCAAAAGCATTACCTTTACTGCCGAGCCGGATGCCCTGATTTGGCAAATGGACAATAAGGGAAGTATTCCTCCAGCTCCCTCTATCATGTTATCAACTTTAGAGGGGTTCAACCCGTGTTTATCCCTCGCTGTCTGAAATTGAGAGTTCCCCCTAAAATTCATGTATTTCTCTAGCTTCTCTCCAAAAACAAATTGATGACTAGGGATAACCTTAGGAAGAGACACATCATCAAACCCCTTGATTGTGTTTACTGCTTGGAAGGGAGTATTGTTCTCGCCTATTTTTTGAATGTATAGTTGCTAAACATCTCTGGGCCCACATTCAGGAATATTTCTCTAGTCAGATTGGCTCATCCTTCGAATCTGTCGCTGATACGTCTCCGTCGTATCTACTTTTCCAAACACTTTTGCCCTTGTTTTGGACTCTAACTTGTATGATTTGAATGGAACTAACCCGGACTGACGCTGTTTTCAGCAGAATTGCCATGGTGTTGTTTTTTGTGCAGAAAATAAAGATTCTCGGAATGTCCTGAAACTCCACGGAACACCTTAGAAAAAATAATAAAAAATCCTCGCCAAAGATGAAGACCAGGGGCCCACACCCTGCTCACGAGGGTGGGGGGGCGCGCCCCCCTGGGCGCGCCCCCTACCTCGTGGGCCCCCTGGAGACCCTTCGACGCCAACTCCAACTCCATATATTGGCTTTCAGGGAGAAAAAAATTGGAGAGAAAGTTTCATCACGTTTTACGATACGGAGCCGCCGCCAAGCCCTAATCTCTCTCGGGAGGGCTGATCTGGAGTCCGCTCGGGCTCCGGAGAGGGGGATTCGTCGCCGTCGTCATCATCAACCATCCTCCATCACCAATTTCATGATGCTCACCGCCGTGCATGAGTAATTGCATCATAGGCTTGCTGGACGGTGATGGGTTGGATGAGATTTATCATGTAATCGAGTTAGTTTTGTTACGGTTTGATCCCTAGTATCCATTATGTTCTGAGATTGATGTTGCTATGACTTTGCTATGCTTAATGCTTGTCACTAGGGCCCGAGTGCCATGATTTCAGATCTGAACCTATTATGTTTTCATGAATATATGTGTGTTCTAGATCCTATCTTGCAAGTCTATAGTCACCTACTATGTGTTATGATCCGCAACCCCCAAGTGACAATAATCGGGACCACTCCGGTGATGACCATAGTTTGAGGAGTTCATGTATTCACTATGTGCTAATGCTTTGTTCTGGTTCTCTATTAAAAGGAGACCTTAATATCCCTTAGTTTCCAATAGGACCCCGCTGCCACGGGAGGGTAGGACAAAAGATTTCATGCAAGTTCTTTTCCATAAGCACGTATGACTATTTACAGAATACATGCTTACATTACATTGATGAACTGGAGCTAGTTCTGTGTCACCCTATGTTATGACTGTTACATGATGAACCACATCAGGCATAATTATCCATCATTGATCCGGTGCCTACGAGTTTTCCATATAGTGGTTCTCGCTTATTTGCTTTTTCGCTGCTACTGTTACAATCACTACAAAAATACCAAAAACATTACTTTTCTTTGTCTTTACTTTTGTTACCGTTACCATCACTATCATATTACCGTGCTACTAAACACTTTGCTGCAGATACTAAGTTTCCAGGTGTGGTTGAATTGACAACTCAGCTGCTAATACTTGAGAATATTCTTTGGCTCCCCTTGTGTCGAATCAATAAATTTGGGTTGAATACTCTACCCTCGAAAACTGTTGAGATCCCCTATACTTGTGGGTTATCAAGACCTTTTTCTCAAGGCGCCGTTGCGGAGCATAGCTCTATTCTTTGAGTCACTTGGGATTTATATCTGCTGGACACTATGAAGAACTTGAAAGACGCTAAGACAACTATTTATCCCTCAACTACGAGGGGAGGTAAGGAATTGCCATCTAGCTCTGCACTTGATTCACCTTCTGTTATAAACAAGCTAGCGACACCTAAACCTGCTTCGCTATTCGCTCCAATATGTCGCATGTTATTGATGATGCCACTTCGCTATGCATGATACTTATGATGAAACTACTTCTATGCTTGATACTACTGTGCCTCTTGGTGAATTTCTAGATGAACAAATTTCTAAGTCTAGAGAAAGAGAAATTATTGAAACTAAACGCGATGATGTTAGTGATGATGAAAATAGGCCTGCTATTCCTGAGGGTTACCTTTTTAATGTTGAATCTACTGAAGCTATTCTTGCTTGCCAGGATAGTCTTGAACGTAATAGGTTGCTAGTTAAATGGAGTAAAGAATCTTTTAGAGGTAGGATGAGACCCGACCCTGCTTTTGCTACTTCACCTATCTGTGTTCTTGATCAGGATTATTATGATTTTTCTGTTGATCCAGATAATTTTACTTTGGTTGAATCTGATCCTTTTTATGGCTATGAATCTGAAACTGTTGTGGCACATCTTCGTAAGTTAGATGATATAGCTGCCCTGTTTACTAATAATGAGAGATCACGCTACCTTTATTTACTCAAAATATTTCTGTTCTCATTAAAGGGTGATGCTAAGATATGGTTTAATTCTCTTGATCCTGGTTGTGTGCAAAGTCCCGTGATATGGTTTATTACTTCTCTGCTAAATATTTCCCTGCTCATAAGAAACAAGCTGCTTTGAGGGATATATATAATTTTGTGCAAATTGAAGAAGAGAGTCTCCCACAAGCTTGGGGGAGGCTTCTCAAGTTACTTAATGCTTTGCCTGATCATCCTCTTAAGAAACCTGAAATACTTGATATCTTTTATAATGGACTAACTGATGCTTCCAGAGATTACCGGATAGTTGTGCCGGTTCTCTTTTCGTGGAAAGAACACGGATGAAGCTGAAATTCTATTGAATAATATGTTTACAAATGAAAATAATTGGGCACCTCCGAGCCAACTCCCGAGCCAGCTCCTGAGCCACCATCGAGCCTATTCTTAAACCAACTCCGAAGAAGAGAGGTGTTCCATTTCTCAGTCCCGAAGATATGCAAGAGGCAAAGAAATCTATGAAAGAAAAAGGTATTAAAGCTGAACATGTTAAGAATTTACCTCCTATTGAAGAAATACATGGTCTTAATTCACCGCCTATTGAAGAAGTATATGATCTCAATTACTTATTTACTGAAGAACCTCCCGATATCCTGACACGGGTAGTAAAGGTAAATTCTCTCTACATATATGATAAAACAAGAAGTCCCTCCTACTAAAATTGCTAGTCAGTGCTTGGATGAGTTTGATGACTCTATGTTTAAGCAAGATGACTTTAATGCTTATTTTGGTAGACAATTAAAACAGAATACCTTTATGATTAAACGCTTGACTGATTATATGGCCAATATTAGAGGTGAACTTAAACTTGTTAGCCAACATGCTTCTATGGTTACCACTCAAGTTGAACAAGTACTTAAAGCTCAGAAAGAAGTGCTTAATGAAATGAATAGTAAGAAAAATGATTATGCTGTTAGAGTGGCTACTAGAACTAGTAGAATGACTCAGGAACCTTTGTATCCTGAAGGCCACCCTAAGAGAATCGAGCAAGATTCTTAGAGAAATAATATTGATGCACCTAGTTCTTCTAAAAGGAAGAAAAAGAAAAATGATAGAACCGTGCAAACTTCTAGTGAACCTGTTCTTTGAACCACCGAGAATCCAAATGATATCTCTATGTCTGATCCTGAAACACAATCTGGTAATGAACATGAACCTAGTGAAAATGTTAATGATGATGTTCATGATGATGCTCAACCTAGTAATGATAATGATGTAGAAGTTGAACCTGTTGTTGGTCTTGATAACCCACAATCAAGAAATCAACATTATGATAAAAGAGACTTCGTTGCTAGGAAACATGGTAAAGAAAGAGAACCATGGGTTCAGAAACCCATGCCTTTTCCTCCCAAACCATCCAAGAAAAAGGATGATGAGGATTTTGAGCGCTTTGCTGAAATGATTAGACCCATCTTTTTGCGTATGCGATTAACGGATGTGGTCAAAACAAATCCTTACTCTAAGTATATGAAGGATATTATTACTAATAAAAGAAAGATACCTGAAGCTGAAATTTCCATCATGCTTGCTAATTATACTTTTAAGGGTGGAGTACCAAAGAAACTTGGAGATCCCGGAGTACCTACTATACCATGCTCCATTAAGAGAAATTATGTTAAAACTGCTTTATGTGATCTTGGAGCCGGTGTTAGTGTTATGCCTCTCTCTTTATATCGTAGACTTGACTTGAATAAGTTGACACCTACTGAAATATCTTTGCAAATGGCTGATAAATCAACTGCTATACCTGTCGGTATTTGTGAGGATGTGCCTGTTGTGGTTGCAAACGTTACTATTTTAACGGACTTTGTTATTCTTGATATTTCTGAGGATGATAGTATGTCTATTATTCTTGGAAGACCTTTCCTTAATACTGCAGGGGCTGTTATTGATCGCAACAAAGGCAATGTCACTTTTCATGTTAATGGCAATGAGCATACGGTACACTTTCCGAGGAAACAACCTCAAGTCTATAGTATCAACTCTATTGGAAAAATTCCATCGATTATATTTGGAGGTTTTGAATTCCCTCTCCCTACTGTCAAGAAAAAGTATGATATACTCATTGTTGGGGATTTTCATATCCCGTTGAGGTAACTTAGTGCTATTCGAAATTTCTCCGGTTCCGTGTTAATCGGAATGAGCTCGTTAACAAGACTTGATCAACCTTGTTAGTGGATTCATTTTGATGATCACGAGATGGATGAAACTAGAAGCACAACTTTCTGTACCCTCTTTATACTTTCATTATTTAGTAGAAATAAAGTAAAATAGTATTTTTTACATGCTCTCCTGATTTATCCGTGCAATATAAAAATTTCCCGAAAATAAAAGTCCTCAGAATGCCATGCCAATTTAATATGATTCTTTCGGGAATATTTGAGAATTTACTGTGCAAAATTCACCACGGGGGGAGCTGCCACCTGGCCACGAGGGTGGAGGGCGCGCCCTACCCCCCTGGGCGCGCCCCCTGCCTCGTGGGCCCACGGTGGCCCTCCTCCACTTATTCCTGCACCCATCTTCTTCCTCTGTCTCACACAAACACGAAAAACCAACTGAAGCACGAGTTCCAACCCCCGTTGCTGTGATTTTCGATCTCCTTGCTCAAAGCACCTCTCGCAAAACTGCTTGGGGAGATTGTTCCTTGGTATGTGACTCCTCCATTGGTCCAATTAGTTTTTGTTCTAGTGCTTTATTCATTGCAAATTTGTGCTGCATAGGTGACCATGTTCTTGAGCTTGCATGTCAAATTTATATGGTTCCAAGTAGTTCTAAAGCTCTATATAGGCTCTAGGCACTTGTGGGAGTTGTTACTATCAATTTTATTGAAGTTGGTTCACTTTTATTTGAAGTTACTAAAAATTTCAGATTGTTTCAGAAAATAATGAAGAGATTTTTGAGGGGCTCGTCGAGTCAAGCTCAAGGAAAAACAAAAGGAAGAAGAGCGAGCCCAAATTTAATTTGCCTCGCACCACGGAGGTCTGGCCGTGCGAATGGCCTTCCGATGACTTCTTGAGGAGTGCCGGGATTTATGAGGATTTCTATCTATTAATTGAGAACGCCGGCCTCACCAACTTCCTCCGCGACCAACGCTATCAAGATTCTTACTCACAAATACTTTTGTGCAGAACTTCTACTTTTTTCCTAAGAAATCACCTCCAACAGTAGAGTTCCATTTATATGACGTTGTTAAGGAAATGCCATTAGCTGAATTTTGCGAGGTTTGCAAAATACCTTTTGAGGGTTCTTTAGATGAACCACACCGTAATGAAGTAGAAGCTTTTATTAACACTATCACTGTGGGAGAAACCAGGAAGGTTTCTGATCCAAGAATTACTAGCATACATTTTCCTGTTTTACGCTACTTTGCCTTATTTGCTAGTCTTTGCTTGATTGGTCGCAGGAACTGTGGAAACCTTAGTGTTCCTGATATTGTCATTTTGTTCCATGGTTTATACCTCAATAACTCTGTTAGTATGGGTGGAATTGTTGCTAGACGGTTAAGTCCGAACTGCATTAAGGGCCCCGTCTTTGGAGGCATTTATGCTTCACGCCTAGCTGAATATTTTGAGATACCTATTAGGCATGAGGAGAAGGAAGAAACACCATTGCCTCGTGTTTATTTAGATTATAGTAGTATGCTAGCGCATGACTTTCTTGTTAAGAGTCGTGACGGGGAGCTCAAATATAAATTGTACTTTGATAAACATCACCCCGAGACTATTACTTTGCCTGCTCCCTCTTTGTTTAACTTATCTGCAGGTACTCACATTGTTCCGTGGGCGGCCGTTCAAGCCTATCGGAATCCTGTACCAGCCCCGGAACCGGAACCACAAGATGAGCCTCCACGACAGTCTGTTTATTCTTGGGATCCTGAGACGGTTGCCAGCCAGTGGCAGTCAGAGTCCTCTTCATCACAATATGATCCCAACTATTCTGCGTCACAGTACGACCCCAGCTTCACCTACGGGTATCCACCAGGCCATCCCTGGCAATAGACCAACTTAGGCCAAACGCCTAAGCTTGGGGAGCACGTATTTCCCACCGACATTACATTCATGTTCACACACACTCATTGCTAGATGTCGGTGTTCATACTCTTTCACTGTAATATCCATGCTAGTTTATTTTCTTTTTCCTGCTTTCTTCTTGTGTGTTTGATAAACCTTAAGAAAAAACCAAAAAAAAATAGTAGTAGTTTATTTCTTTGTTGTAGAAATTAAAAAGAAAAACCCAAAAATATTTCCGTTCTTCTTCTGCTCGTTGGGAGCTTTCCCGTGTAAATAGTTTTTATTTCTTTTCCTTTCTTTGGGGGTCGAGAAGACTATATTGAAAATGCTTAGTGGCTCTTATATGCATGATTGATTATTTAAACTCAGAGCCCATATTACTTATCTTCTCTCTCGAGTTGAATGCTTGCAGATTCCAGCTTAGTCCAATGCACGTGCACTCTTATTATTATACACACCATTCGTCGTGCAAGTGAAAGGCAATAATGATGATATATGATGGACTTATTGGGATGAGAAAAGCTGGTATGAACTCGGCCTCTCTTGTTTTTGTAAATATGATGATTCATCGTTCCTGATTCAGCTATTATGAAGTAAACATATTTGCAATGACATTTAGAGATTATAGTTGCTTGTGACATGCTTGATTAGCTATGAGTTATAATGGTTTACCTTGAGTGCTAACATGCTATTAGAATGATTATGATATGGTATGATGGGATGGTATCCTCCTTTAAATGAATTGAGTGACTCGACTTGGCACATGCTCACGCATGTAGTTGAATCAAATCAACATAGCCTTCATGATATTTATGTTCATGGTGGATTATATCCTACTCATGCTTATATTGGGTGTAAATTAATTTTAATGCATGTTTACGATCGTTGTCGCTCTCTCGCTTGGTCGCTTCCCAGTCTTTTGCTAGCCTTCACCTGCATTTAAGCGGGAATACTGCTTGTGCATCCAAACTCCTTAAACCCCAAAGTTGTTCCATATGAGTCCACTATACCTTCCTATATGCGGTATCTACCTGCCGTTCCAAGTAAATTTGTATGTGCCAAACTCCAAACCTTCAAATGAAATTCTGTTTTGTATGCTCCAGCAGCTCATGTGCAACTAGGGCTGCCTATATCTTCCATGCTAGGTGGGTTATTCTCAAGAGGAGTGGACTCCGCTCCTCATTCACGAGAAAGGGCCGTAACTCGATGCCCAGTCCCATGATCCAAAAAGATCAAAACTAAATCAAAATAATCGCAAACAAAACTCCCCACAGGACCCGTTGAATGTTGCAGCACTCGTTGTTTCGAGCAAGCCATGGATTGATGCTTGTGTAGGAGGGGGAGTATAAACCTTTACCATTCTGTTTGGGAACTGCCTATAATGCATGTAGTATGGAAGATAAAGCCATCTCATAGTTGTTATGTTGACAATGAAAGTATGCCGCTCAAAATATAATTATCTCTATTTCAAAACCGAGCTCTGGCACCTCTACAAATCCCTGCTTCCCTCTGCGAAGGGCCTATCTATTTACTTTTATGTTGAGTCATCACCCTTCTTATTAAAAAGAACCCGCTGGAGAGCACACTGTCGTTTACATTCATTATTATTGGTTTATTTCGGGTATGACTTGACTGGATCTCTTTTACCATGAATAACAATGTTTAGTCAGTCCTTGATCTTTAAAGGTGCTCTGGCTTTATGTTTTGCGGTCTCAGAAAGGGCTAGTGAGATACCATTTTGTTATATCATGTTATGATTATTTTGAGAAAG
This sequence comes from Aegilops bicornis, assembly GCA_021605145.1. Lineage (NCBI taxonomy): Eukaryota > Viridiplantae > Streptophyta > Magnoliopsida > Poales > Poaceae > Aegilops > Aegilops bicornis. Next base: position 60,764,660 of record CM038674.1, on the reverse strand, counting down.
TGTTGTCATTTGATTTTTGCTATTATGGCCCGCTAGCTGATTATGCTATTGATATGAGCAATTGTGAGACCTACGTGTCATTATGAGTATGGTTAGTTCATAATAATTGCTGAGACTTGAATGCTGGCTTTTCATGTTTACAACAACAAGAGCAAACAGAGTTTGTAAAAGTTTTTCTTTTTCTCTTTCGGTTTGTCAACTGAATTGCTTGAGGACAAGCAAGGGTTTAAGCTTCGGGGAGTTGATACGTCTCCGTCGTATCTACTTTTCCAAACACTTTTGCCCTTGTTTTGGAATCTAACTTGTATGATTGGAATGGAACTAACCCGGACTGACGCTGTTTTCAGCAGAATTGCCATGGTGCTGTTTTTTGTGCAGAAAATAAAGATTCTCGGAATGTCCTGAAACTCCACGGAACACCTTAGAAAAAATAAAGAAAAATCCTCGCAAAAGATGAAGACCAGGGGGCCACACCCTGCTCACAAGGGTGGGGGCGCGCCCCTCCCCCTGGGCGCGCCCCCTACCTCGTGGGCCCCCTGGAGACCCTCCGACGCCAACTCCAACTCCATATATTGGCTTTCGAGGAGAAAAAAATCAGAGAGAAAGTTTCATCGCGTTTTACGATACAAAGCCGCCGCCAAGCCCTAATCTCTCTCGGGAGGGCTGATCTGGAGTCCGTTCGGGGCTCCGAAGAGGGGGATTCGTCGCCGTCGTCATCATCAACCATCCTCCATCACCAATTTCATGATGCTCACCGCCGTTCGTGAGTAATTGCATAGTAGGCTTGCTGGACGGTGATGGGTTGGATAAGATTTATCATGTAATCGAAGTTAGTTTTTTAGGGTTTGATCCCTAGTATCCATTATGTTCTGAGATTGATGTTGTTATGACTTTGCTATGCTTAATGCTTGTCACTAGGGCCCGAGTGCCATGATTTCAGATATGAACCTATTATGTTTTCATGAATATATGTGTGTTCTAGATCCTATCTTGCAAGTCTATAGTCACCTACTATGTGTTATGATCCGCAACCCGAAGTGACAATAATCGGGACCACTCCGGTGATGACCATAGGTTGACGAGTTAATGTATTCACTATGTGCTATTGCTTTGTTCTGGTTCTCTATTAAAAGGAGACCTTAATATCCCTTAGTTACCGATAGGACCCGCTGCCACGGAGGGTAGGACAAAAGATGTCATGCAAGTTCTTTTCCATAAGCACGTATGACTATTTACGGAATACATGCCTACATTACATTGATGAACTGGAGCTAGTTCTGTGTCACCCTATGTTATGACTGTTACATGATGAACCACATCCGGCATAACTATCCATCATTGATCCGGTGCCTACGGGTTTTCCATATACTGGTTCTCACTTATTTGCTTTTTCGCTGCTACTGTTACAATCACTACAAAAATACCAAAAACATTACTTTTGTTGTCTTTACTTTTGTTACCGTTACCATCACTATCATATTACTGTGCTACTAAACACTTTGCTGCAGATACTAAGTTTCCAGGTGTGGTTGAATTGACAACTCAGCTGCTAATACTTGAGAATATTCTTTGGCTCCCCTTGTGTCGAATCAATAAATTTGGGTTGAATACTCTACCCTCGAAAACTGTTGCGATCCCCTATACTTGTGGATTATCAGTCGCCAGATTCTGGATTGCTACCAAAAAGTGCTCAGTTTTAAACAATGTTAGCTCAGTTGTCCTTTGGTGCCTCTGGAAATATAGAAATGCTATGATTTTCAGTAACACCTCCTGGATTTCCATTCCGCAGGTCTTGAGATTGATCAGAACATGGTGAGGAATCGGGCGATTCTCTCCTCCGGATCGAACAAGGACAAGTTGATGAGCTTCATGGAAACCCTAACAAGATCCCTCCAGAAACCGTTGGTGATCACTTGTGGCTGAACAAGGCTCGACCTGCCTCGGGCTGGACCCGTGGCCTCGCCTCAAGATCTCGATGAAGATGATGGGCACTGGCGCCAAAAAGGGGACATCCACCATGCTACGCCTTCCAGCCCGGTGTCTCCGCTTGCTTACTTGGTCGCCGCAGTCGACACGGCCTCGGTCAAGACCATGAAGGCTTCACTGGACCCTCCGTGTGTCATTTGAGTGCACAACCCGCTCTGCCTTTGCCCCCGCGCGGGTGATTTGTGTTATTCAGAGAACTTGTTCATCCACCCCCCCCCCCTAGTTTGTAGCTTTTCTACCTTTGCTTTCGAACTGCTCTTTGAGCTGCTGTATCAGAATATGTTGTGGTTTCGTTCTCAGCAATGGAACCGGGGAGATGCTCCCTGTTTTTCTAAAAAATATTATTTTATATGTTATTATATATTATTTTCATTGTCATCATATATTTAACAGATACTTACAGATGTAAGAAAATAATATCCCACATCTTATTAACTTATAAAAATAATTTCTTAACAAATAAAATCCTGGATTGTTTTGGCACGAAAATCCTAGTGATTGTGTACAAAAGCTTGGTAAGATTTAAGGACGAATGATAATATCACTTATTATTTAAATATATTTATAACAAAATGCTCAGCCCATTTTTATTTCTTAATAACATTGCTGGCCCAACCCAACATTATAATTAGAATCAGCCCAGCAAAATTGTGTATTTCGAGAAAGTGCAAATGGCCTCTATTTTTTTAGGAAATAAAATAAACGGGTCGCATGGACGCTACATTATTTGTTCACCCAGCCCAGCTAATGGCTGTAATTCAAAAAAAATATCAAATTGACTGTAAATTCTACCGCGCAAAAAAAAAGACTGTAAATTCTGAAAAAATGGGTTGAATACGTGCCACATTTTTGGAGGCTGGAATGTGGGCCAATAGGTCGAAGCCAACGCAAGTCGTTGTCAATTTAGTCAACAAATGATTCTGACATGTTAGCCGTTGGATTTACCACTACTGGAATCAGCTACTTTGCCATCTGCCAGCTCTTTGTCGTTTGCTAGCGGACGGCAAAGAAGCTCTTTGCCATCAGCTACTGAAAAGCAGACAACAACAGAGGCCTTTGCCATCTGCCCTTTCTTTGTCGTCCGCTTGCTGACGGCAAAGAATCTTTGTCTGGCTGACGGCATAGAGGGAGGTGGCACCCACTAACGGAAACACTTAACGTCCTCCCTCTTTGCCGTCCGCAGCGGACGGCAAAGATTCCAAAAGCGGACGGCAAAAGCTGGACCTAACTAACCTAACTAGCCGAGCCCCCCCCCGCTCACATTTCTCTCTGTTCTCCTCTCTCCTCCCCGACGCCCACATCCACCACCGCGCCGCTTCGCCGCCGCCGCCGGGCCGCCTCGCCACCGCCTCCCCCACCCGCCGACGCCTCCATCCCGCCGCCCGCCACCGCCTCCCCACACGCCGACGCCTCACCATCCGCCGCCTGGCCGCCTCGCCACCGCCACTGCCTCCGCCTCCGGCCCCACTGCCCGAGCCCCCACCCCCACCCGCCACCACCCCGCGCCAAAGATCGCCTGACTCAAGTTGAGTATATTTTTTCTGTTTTTTTGTTTAATTGTTAGTGTTAGTGTTAGATTTAGTGTTAGAAAAGAAGAAGATTTAGTGTTAGTGTTAGAAAAAAGAATATGTAGAAGAAAAGAAGAAGAAGAAGAAGAAGAAAAGAAGTAGAAGTAGAAGAAAAGAAGTAGAAGTAGAAGAAGAAGAAAATAAGAAAAGAAAAGAAGTAAAAGAAGTAGAAAAAAGATGAAAAAGAAGAAGAAGAAAAGAAGTAGAAGAATTAGAAAAAGAAGAAAAGAAGAAAAGAAAAGAAGTGATATAAATATATATTTTTTGCTGTTTAATTGCTGTTTAATTGTTAGTGTTAGTGTTAGTGTTAGATTTAGTGTTAGAAAAGAAGAAGATTTAGTGTTAGTGTTAGAAAAAGAATATATATGTAGAAGAAAAGAAGAAGAAGAAGAAAAGAAGTAGAAGAAGAAGAAGAAGAAGAAAAGAAGAAAAGAAAAGAAGTGGAAAAAAGATGAAAAAGAAGAAGAAGAAAAGAAGTAGAAGAAGTAAAAGAAGAAGAAAAGAAGAAAAGAAAAGAAGAAAAGAAAAGAAGAAAAGAAAAGAAGAAAAGAAAAGAAGTGATATACATATTTTTCTTTTTTTTTGCTGTTTAATTGTTAGTGTTAGTGTTAGTGTTAGATTTAGTGTTAGAAAAGAAGAAGATTTAGTGTTAGTGTTAGAAAAAAGAATATATATGTAGAAGAAAAGAAGAAGAAGAAGAAGAAGAAAAGAAGTAGAAGAAGAAGAAGAAGAAAACAATAAAAGAAAAGAAATAGAAAAAAGATGAAAAAGAAGAAGAAGAAAAGAAGTAGAAGAAGTAGAAGAAGAAGAAAAGAAGAAAAGAAGAAAAGAAAAGAAGTAGAAAAAAGATGAAAAAGAAGAAGAAGAAAAGAAGTAGAAGAAGTAAAAGAAGAAGAAAAGAAGAAAAGAAAAGAAGAAAAGAAAAGAAGAAAAGAAAAGAAGAAAAGAAAAGAAGTGATATACATATTTTTCTTTTTTTTTGCTGTTTAATTGTTAGTGTTAGTGGTCGTGTTAGATTTAGTGTTAGAAAAGAAGAAGATTTAGTGTTAGTGTTAGAAAAAAGAATATATATGTAGAAGAAAAGAAGAAGAAGAAGAAGAAGAAAAGAAGTAGAAGAAGAAGAAGAAGAAGAAAAGAAGAAAAGAAAAGAAATAGAAAAAAGATGAAAAAGAAGAAGAAGAAAAGAAGTAGAAGAAGTAGAAGAAGAAGAAAAGAAGAAAAGAAAAGAAGTGATATACATATTATTATTCATGTCGGTATTTTTTTTATGTTGTACTGATTTCGTTTACTCTTTGTCATGGCAGGTGTTGAATCTTTCACGTGTAGTACTTGTCTTATTTGAGTTTTTCACGTGTAGTGCTCGCATAATCTCAATCATTGATACATCTTAGTTTTAGAGTGTCAAATCATCACCGTTTATTTTTTATCGTTTTATAAGTATATAATAGATAGATAGATAGATAGATATTTGTCGCTATTGACTTTTTCCTGCAACGTTTGACCATTCGTATTATTCAAAAATTTATTATACTACAACTTTGGCGTGATTTTGCTTGGAAGAGAAGGATCGGCTGATGTATGCCATTTGAATTCTCATCTTCTCCCCTCGTGTTAACAATGCAAAAACAAGCTTCAACTACTCGTGCTGAACCGCATACGTGTTCGCTGATGCTTGAAAATTTCTTTCTTTGCCTAAGCACGACAAGCCAATCTGGTAAAGCCTCCGGTTCTCTGCCGTTGTCAGTCGTCAAGCTTCCGATGGATGAAAAATGCAGCAACCATGACAGCCTGACTGTGCAACAAAGAGCTACTGTAAATTCGAGGTTCGTGCGGGAGCATGCACCTGCTCGGTCCTTCTTAACCATTTGTTCACGTCGAGGTTCGTGCACTCATTTTTACCACGTTAACAGTTGAGAGGAGATGGGAGTTTTATGGGGAAAAAAGAGAACATACTAGCCACGCCACCACGACAGAATGGTAGTAGATCGAGTCGCTTTCCGATTTCTCATCCTCACACAGCATAAATCAATTCTGAATGGATTCCGAGAAGCCGTCACTTCGGTTCCGTCGTGATCGCTTGCATATGTATATGTGTGCCGAGAAAGAAAAGACGTCGCCATGCATCCGACCGAAGACCTTGATGGAGTAGCGTAACCACCACGACGTTCCGGTTTTTCCAAGAAAACTCTAGAGCTAGTTTGAGGTAGACACAGCTCAGCACATCGCTCTCCTGGTAGTGTTTGTTACGTTCTGCTAGCTTCATCGCACCACTTACGTATAAGTTTGAGAATATCAAAGCAAATGCGGTTAGCAATGCTTCATCTTTGTTCTACCTATATGTATGCCTCTCTTCATCACAATCAAACTATTCTTTCGTTCTTCCCTCAACCGAATATTTTAGTTCTTTTATGGTACCTTGTGATGAATGCAGGTCGTGCATTCGTAAAGATCTAAAGGTGCATGATCTCGCGGGATACGGTCGGTTCTGGTCTTTAGTGTATCTGTTTGGATCCGGTCTTCTTTCGTCTTTGCTTGAGTGTTTACAGGTTTGATTCTTAGAATCTACAATTTTCTTCATTGGTGATGGTTGCTGCTCTGAGCGCTGGTTCTATGTGGTCTTAGAACGACGACTTCTCGACTGTCTACTACAACAGAGTTTGTCCGGCTCCGATGAGGGAGGGCGATGATGGCGGCATGCCTTCGGCTCGCCTCCGGTTTGTAATCGTCGATAGGTGGTCCATGAACCTTGTATCGATTACCTCTAGTGTTTTTTGTACATATTATGACATGATCCAAGAAAAACACAAACTACAATCTACTCCCTGATTTTTATGAAGAGGAACATGAACAAATAATAGGAACGCACCTCGGGTCCAAAACACATTCCACACAGTTTTAATCTCATCAACGTCGGGGACTTCGGCACTTGGTTCGTTGAGACCTCGACCACTCCACTGCCCACCGGCGGGCGAGCCCGAGAAGGAATTTGTCGACACCGAGCAAGAGATGTACTGCCTCCCATTTGTCATGGAAGACTGGAGGAAATAGATCGGTCGCCTTTCGACCAAAAAAATTAAGAGCAGCGCAGACGACACCAAAGCCCTTGATGATGAGCACAAACCCCATAGGCGGGCATCTTCCTGCTCTTCCTCTTCTCCATGTCCACCACCTCGGTGACGCCTGGAGAAGAATGGGGGCAGTGGATCCACCCCCGAACTCAGGACACCAGGAGTTCTTGGCCTTGATTCCTGAAGCTGCTGACACCCCGCCACCACAGCCGTGGCCACCATCATCTCCCACCACATACATGTTGCTCTCCCCTAGTTCATTATCGTTTTATTTCTCTTTTGACCTACTTGTATGAGGGTTGCCTCATCACTTTGTATCGGTTCAATTATTTGTGCCTTTATTTATGATGGGGTGAAAGCCTGTTTCGAGAAATGCAATGCAAATTTGAGTTTGAGCTATGCATCTTATGTCTGAATGCGAGCAAAGAGTTTCCTCAGAAATCTTGGCACTGAAAGAGATCAAGGAACATGAGCTGAGTTCATGTGACCAGCCTGCAATTACCGCACATGTTCATGCCTTGTTATGTGATTGGATATGATATCTTCAAAAAAATCCCAACAATTTAGATCCATTCAAGCATGTAGTATTAGATTTTGCTTTGCATGTGCCCTAGAGGTTAAGCCGATTGATGGATCATGCACAAAATTAGGAACTAGGTCGACTAGCGTGGTGGCCAACACGGACACAAGCGATGGTTAGAGACAGAAGGAGAGATCACTGAGGACCATCGCATCGCCGTCTCATATTCCGTTTATAGGTCATGTCCGGTTATGGGATGGTTCTAGAACCTTCCAAAACCTTTTTTCCTTGTTATTTTTTCAGGTTTTTCTTCTTTTTTTTCCTTTGTCTTTTAATTTTCTGTTTTCCTTTTTTTCCTCCTTTTTTATTTCCAAATTTCATGAACATTTTTTTCCAAAGATGGGAACATTTCTTTCAAATTGGTGAACATTTTTTGATATTCTAACCTTTTTTTAAATCAGGGTGAACATTTTTTAATTCAAATTTGTTCGTCGAATTCAAAAAATGTTAATATTTTTTCAAAATTGTGAACATTTTTTATAAATTCAGAAACATTTTTCTATATCATGAACATTTTTGAATTCAAGGAAATTTTTAAAATTGTGAACAATTTTTAAATTGATGAAAGAATTTCGAAATATTGATTTTTTTAAAATTCACGAACAATTTTTTTAAATTTTCAATATTTTTAAATGCACAAATAATTTTTACAAATTTATGATTTTTTAAAAAAAAATTGCAGTATTTGTATTAATTCATGATCTATTTATTTTTGAAATTGTATACATTTTTAAATAGTTTGACCATTTTCAAAAAAATCATGAACAATTATTTAGTTTTTTCAAATCATGTTGAATTCACAAACATTTTTTCTGAATTCCGAACTTTTTGAAATCCCAAATCATTTTCAAAAATAAAAACAAAACGGGGTGATTCCCACCCTGCACATGGGCCGGCCATTGAGGGCGCGCGGGGCGGGTGGGGGGTGCGCTTCCGTGGTTTTCAGGCGTGCTAGTCGCCCTATAGGAGGTCCTGATGGTGGCAAAGACGACGAGCGCAGCAGCGAGACCTGATGTCATACCTAATGGGCCAAAAATGACCCGAAACATCCGAGGAGGCCGAACAACACTGCCTACCGTGCCTGGCGGGCTAGCGTGTTGGGCAGTGTCGTGCCGGGCCGGCCTGTTTGGCCAGCTCTGCCTCGGACCACCGCTTCGGCACCGTTAGGCAGAGTGGAGGGTTCCTCCTCTCTCGCCTTGTGTAGTAGGTTTTGTGTTGTAGTGATGTCGCTCCAAGGGTGATAAGAGCAACTCCAACGGCCGACCCAAACAGACAGCAATTTCATCCATTTTTTGTCTGTCGGCCTTGCTCGCCGCGGCCCGCCTGCTTTTTTCATACAGAAGCGCGCCAACACGCCGACCTATATGTACAGTGCGTATTGGGCCGCTCAATTTTGCATTGCATTCAATATATTATGAAATGAAAATTTAACAAACAAAATAGTTCGTCCAAATAAATAGTATATTTTTATAGGCCAAATAAAAATAAAAATGTTTCATATAGTTTTATGAACGAATAAAAGTAGATACATCTATTGGTTGCCAACATGAGTCCACATATGTTCAACCAAATCATTTTGCAGTTGCACGTGAGTTTCCCAATCACCCATGTCTTCATGAAACTGAGTGAACTGCTCAAATGTTGCCACTAGTCCATGCTCAGGCACAACATTCTCACCCTGAAACTGAAAGCCTTAATCGTACAGACGTTCCGGGCGCTCGTCTTCTACGATCATATTGTGCATGATCACACAAGCCGTCATCACCTCCCATAGTTTCTGCGTGCTCCAAGTATTAGCAGGATACCGAACGATGCCCCATCGAGATTGCAAAACACCGTGAGGCACGCCGACATCCTTTCTAGCACTCTCTTGCTCTTGGGCAAATCTTTTCCTTTTCTCTCCAACAGGGTTGGGTATTGTCTTTACAATAGTGGTCCACTGAGGATAGACACCGTCACCCAAATAGTACCCTTTGTCGTAGTTGTGGCCGTCTTCTTGGTCGCGGGCGGCTGTGCGGTGGGGGAAGCGGCGGCGGGAACTAGTTAGCTCCCCGACGGCGACGGGCATCGGGGACAGGGCGGAGTTGTCGGGCGGATGTGAAGGCGGCGGCTGGAAGAGTCGCCGCAAAATGGGCGGCGTCGGCTTACGACGGAGGAGGCGAGGTTGCTTGTTGTTGGCCGAGGAGGCTAATGTGCCATGCATCAAAGAAAGTTCGGGGACAGGAGTAGGCGACATACAAGGTCTGTCAGCGATGTCCGCTACCGACGCAAATCAGGCTAAAAATGGGCCGGAATGGGTCGCCATGACGAAAAACGGACGCTGTCTGCTTGGGTCGGCTGGGCCGCTTTTTTGTCCGCTACGACCCAAACAGACGGTCATGGGACGAAATGGGTCGCCTCATTGGAGTTGCTCTAATGGTGTCAACTAGAATAAAGGTTCTCTGGTTCCAATCAGTTTAGGTGACGCCTGGTGCAATATTGTGGAGCGGTATCAAATAAATGATTACTCGTAAAACATGTCACAGTAGCAAACTAGCAGCTGACAAAGCAGCACAAGAGTGCCAGCAAGGTTGCAACTTTGTTGGTCTGAATCTCTCTCTACTCTCTTGGTCAAGGATGGCAAATCACACAAACATGGCAGACAACTTTTTTTGTTGTGCAATGGGCAGTTGTATAACCAGTTAACTGAAATCGTCCAATTGTGCAATGGGCAATTGCATAGCCTCTGCTTCAACCTGACATCTCCAGAGTTTCAGAACAAAAATCAGTATGACTGATGATGAACACATCTAAGTCCAGAGAACATTTGCGCATAACCAAATAGAAAAGGAACGCAACGAAATTTCGTGTCAGTGAATTCAGCGAACAAAGCTGCAGCGAAGTACTATATGCAGCACGAGGACCCTGATTCCATTGCATTCATAAGCAGAGAAAACCAACCGATGAAACAAACATTCAGACCAATTCCAGAGTTTCAGAAAGCAGATCAGCATGACTGATAAAGAAACACATTTAAATTCAGAGAATGTTTCTGCATACCCAAATTTTGGTGCTCATTCAGCTAAAAACTGAATTAAGCAAATACGGCGTCACTGAATCACACAAGCATCGAATAAACACGCAGCAGAGTAGGATATAAAACTGTAACATATCGAGAGATGCAGTCAAGATAATACCAACGCTGATTCCATTGCATTCATACACATCGCCTTGCACTAACTACACAGACCAAACCCTCACCAACGATTGAACAACACACGCACTCGGACAGACGGAACAGTGGGAGCAGAGACTGGACGGAGCAGGAGGCCTAGCCGCCGAATCCGTAGAGGGTGCGTCCCTGCCTCTTGAGCGCGTAGACGACGTCCATGGCGGTGACGGTCTTGCGGCGGGCGTGCTCGGTGTAGGTGACGGCGTCGCGGATGACGTTCTCGAGGAAGATCTTGAGCACGCCGCGGGTCTCCTCGTAGATGAGCCCCGAGATGCGCTTCACGCCGCCCCGCCGCGCCAGACGGCGGATGGCCGGCTTGGTGATGCCCTGGATGTTGTCGCGCAGCACCTTCCGGTGGCGCTTGGCGCCGCCCTTGCCCAGCCCCTTCCCTCCCTTGCCACGGCCAGACATGGTCGACGGCTTCCTCCTTCCTTGCGGCTGCGAGCGGGCAGATTGGATCGGATGGATTTGGAGGGGAACGGTGGCGGCTGCGTCTGTTGGACTCGTGTGGGGAGAAGGGGGATTTAACAAGGGAGGAGGGTCGGCCTGCCGTTGGATCCTAACGGGATGGACGGTCAGGATCTCGATCCGAGAGAAAGATGGCGCGGATCGCTGACGTGGCTCTCAATTTTCGTCCGGTGACTCGGTGAGGCGGGCGGGAGCTCAGAAAATTTGGAGACCTGCGTGACTAAACTGCGGGATGCCATTGCCATCCCGTCAAAAAAGAAAAAAACTGCGGGATGCCATTGGATTAGGGATCGTGCCAAAATCGTGTGCGCAAGTGTCGTACAGACAGTAACTTTGGAGAAATTGGACCCCATTTTGCCTTCCCGTTTCATTATTTGAAACATTCAATTCATCCATCATCGGTCCTCTGCTTCTTGCAGCGTACGCGTAGTACTCATTCGTCCATGAGATTTTCTTTCTTGACGAACAACAGCGAATGCTACATTTCATTTCATAGACCGTCCGAGCCGGGAAGTTACAATGTGAAACATGATGAAATGAACAAGACACACCAGAAAAAAAAACATAAGAGATATATGGAAAGAGTCGCCACTTCCGATCACCGATCTCGTTGACACGACCAACACAGAGGAGGACTTCGGCTTTCATCTTCATCTAACCAAGCAAGCAGAGGTTTGAGCTTGGTCGTCTGGTCGCCACCCAGCAACACCCTCAAGGAGGAGGAGTGTTGATAGGGAACGAGGGGATCTAAGATGGATTGCGGACTCGCTAACCCGACTTAAGATGAGAGCATCCGGCTCTTCCACAAACTTGGCAAATCAATAAGACCAATGAACACACTCGGTAGAACGCACCTCCAAGCCACCGTAGTCCCCAAAATTGAAATCCTGCTCCAAGACGAAGGCCTCAAGAAGCGCATGACACATAGTGCTGCCATTGTTCGATCCAAAAACAACCGGATCGAGGGTACCCCCTGGAACATTCAAGAAGGAACATGACATTGCCCTTGACGACACCTTCAGGAAGGTTATGGCGCTAGCGAGGGTCACCATCGTCAGGTCGACCAAGATCAAGCGAGGCTTTCGCGGCAACCACACTATTTAGATCCGAGACCGGCTGGCCACCAACCCTTGCTACCATCACACCGCATTAGAGACCTACTCCGGAGTCCCACCTCACCACATCTCCACTGCCTCACTCGCCACACCTAGATCGTGGGATGAAGCAGGGCATCGCCAACGTCTGGCCCGCCAAGACCGGCCGTGAGCGAGGCGCGCTGGGCCCGCGTCAACTCCATGGATGAGGATGCCAGGCGTCGACACGACTAGTACACAGGTCCAAGGCCTAGAACAGGCACTCCCCCATGCCGTCGAGCAACCACCACCAAGCCCCGCTCAGGGAAGGCCCTACAGCCATGTAGAGACGCCACCCCAAGAGCAGCAGGAACAAGCACTCCCCCATGCCGTCGAGCAACCACCACCAAGCCCCGCTCAGGGAAGGCCCTACAGCCATGTAGAGACGCCACCCCAAGAGCAGCAGGACCACCAGACTGACGCGCGCCACCGGCCATACTGAGACCCGCGCAGGACACCGGCTGACCAATGAAGACGCCCCGCCGCCACCTTCCCTCGGGCACACGTGGCTTTGGCTATGTCCCCTTCGGCAACGGGCGAAGCAGGTAAGGGGGAGGGGAGGCCTGGTGGGGCGGCTATGGTCCCCCCCCCCCCCCTGCCGCGAGAGGAGAGTGACTAAAGAATTTTATGCATGAGATTCATTCATTGTATGTGAGAAGAAGCACGAAGACGAACCGGATACGAAATTCTTAGCAATAACTAGCGTCGGTGATGGCTGCTGCTGAAAGTTTACATGTGCCTTCATACCAAAAAGATTACTACTAGTAGTAATATTATGGCAGTTTCAGATTTGTAAAGTGTTTGTGTCCAGTTTGATGTGGTGTGCTTGGTAACCTGACCGAGGCCCAACCGGATCTGTGCAGTGCAAAAATTGAGCGTTTGATAGGCTGGCGTGCACCGGAACCTTGGCTCACATGAAACTTAAACCACTCCTGAGCCAGGCCTGCCAGGAATGACGGAAACTACCATTTCTAACGAGGCAGTCTAAGTCAAGCCATATCGAGCGCACGTGGTGGGTCCGATTGCATGAAAGGAAGCGAGAGGATGTGAGCAAGTAGGCAGCATGTACTTGGGTTGTTCTCTTACCTCACTTAATTTCCTTCCTAATCTCTTTTTCTCGGTCCCATAAAATCTTCACAAATGTGTTTTGATTCGAGATAAGCTCTACATAAAAAAGATGTTCAACGATGCTATGGTTCATAATCAGGCAATCAGTTTGCAGTTTCGTCGATATTAAATGCTCAATTACGTGTTGATGTTTGGAGCTATTTGGAAGAATTTTTGGAAGTTCATCACGTATGGTTGACCGTTTGAATTTTCCTTTTAACGGTAGTTTCATCTCAATGATTCACGCAACTTTCACGTTGTAAGTTCTCTGTTTTGACGGTCGTAGACGAGTATATCTACATCTACATAGTGGACTATACAAATGCATATATGTTATCTATTTTAATCAATGTCCAAAATATCATTTGATTCACTGATTTATAAGTCAACTTATCGCTTAGCGGTGGGTGGCCACTAAGAGCGATTAATCAGGAATCGACCGATTAATCAAGTCGGGCCCCTGTGGTCAGAAACCTCAAAACATGGCCTCCCCTTCAATCGCCTCCCGCACATCACACTACATATAGGACATGTGTTATAGTGTTGTCCAACTTTAGTTGTCATTGACACATTATTTAACATGTAATATGTAGTTATGTATTGATCTAGTGTTGTCCTATTTAAGGGCATATAGAACACTGTGGTTGTTTTCATTTTAGTTATTGAAACCTGGCAATTCCAAGCAAAATTTGGCCAATTAATAGTCGATCAATTAAATCAATTAATGATCAATTTCCGATTAATATCTAATCCCAGCCAACCAAAAAGGCTAACAATAAGCGATATACTAAACATTACTTTTAATGACACTCATTAATCTCCTTGAGCTAATACCTTCTAATCTACACAATGGTGCTTCAATTTGAGATAAGCTCTACATGAAAAAGATGCACATCGACGCTGTGGTTCCATTCTTGTGGCCAGTTTTGTAGTTTCGTTGACCGTAAATGTTCAACTTCATGTTCATGTTTGGAGCTACTTTGGACATAGTTGCACACAGTCGACCGTTTGAATTTTCCTTTGGCCAGTACCTTCATCTCATTGTTTCAAATGACTTTCGTGTTGTATGTTTTCTGTTACAACAGTCGTATACTATGTGTATCTGCATATTGTAATGTACTAAGGTGTTCATGTGATGGTTTACATGAAATTCCGAGTGGTTTCTTTTTGTTCTCACTGATCATCGTCAACCTTGCCACATGGATGCCATGTCGTGCCTGGCACCGCTGTTAGCGTCAGTCCTCTTGGCCTCCTTGCTCGCAACCTACTACACTGACGCCGTCATCGCATGCACACTGCACTTCTCCTCCATGTCGTCTGCCTTAGAGCCTCCATGCTGCGATGATGCTAGGAAACGGTTTGTCGTGCCGCTGACGAGGTCGCTCATCTGCGACTTTGTACTCGTCACATAGGACGCAGCACTGGGACCACCGACCATTGTAGTCGCCAAGGCACTCTAATGTAACTCTATATGTCATGTGTACTCTTAATCAAGTTCATTGTATGGAACCAAACACCATGGAGTTGCATCAACCCAACCAATGCAGGCCACCAAATGCCAGACAAAAATTGTTGCCCTAATCTAGTCAGCCTACATGCAAGCTACCAAACAACATGCACAACAGGATTTTACCATTCATGTGCTCAACCAGGGCCAACGGAGTGAGAGAAGCAAGTAGGCAAAAGATGTGCAGGTAACCAAATACGCCCATGATGCATCAGCAAAACAGTGCTCATGTGCTAATGACGCGTTTGATATCATGCATCATCGCCAAACATGCTCACTGGGTGCAAGGAAAACATGTTTGGTAGCATACACGGAGGCCTAACTCGCATGCATGAACCTTAAAGCAGTCCAGAGTATGGCTTGCTAGGAACGCTCGAATCACCCGTTTCTAGCGAGCTAGGCTGAGTTGAGCGCAAAAGTGGGGCACAACGTACGCAGCGGTGCAGGAGAAATCAACACAAACATAACAAGCGATGGAAATTGATCGGGGAGGCATGGCACAAAATCTAGCATCACCCCTCCCGGAATGATGAACTATGAGTTCTATGCACTTGTGTTATATATGAAAATGTTGAACTATGATAGGTATTGAAGTTCAAGTTTAATTTGTACTATTGATGAGTTTCTTTGGATATGGTGTCAAAGTTTGTTAAATTTTCAAGATTAATATTGTACATATCATATTTGATTGCCTCATATTAAAAATTTACAAACTAAGGGGTAGTATGACCACCTCAATTAAAAAGGGCCATCACAACCCCAATCAACTACTCATCCCTCAAACCAAACACTTATTGGAGTAGTATGACTATCCACAACCATAATTCATCCTCCGAACCAAACAAAACACCGGCTAACCTCATACATCAGCCAAACAGAAAATGGGTTATCCCAAGCCAACTAGCTGGGATACCCATAACCACCCTAGCATGTCCCTCTAACTAAACACATCTGAAGGCGAGAAGCAGGTTCTACTACCGGAGATTGAAGTCGCCGCCTTCGCCACTTTCGTAGATTTAAGTCACCGCCGCCGAACAGGGCAAGAACTGCACTACGTTTGTCCTAGCACTAGAGGTGAGTGAGGTCCACATGACCAGGTAATGTCCTTGGCACTTGTCCTGCCTCACCCTAGTGATGCTCTTCCTTATATATTTTTCATGCGTGATTATAACGCTACTCTCTAGTGTTGGATGCATTGCTCTTCTTCTGTTAGCCTCTTCTACCTCCGGTTTTGGAGGCCCTCTCTTGGGTACCTAGCTTGGGTGGAACGATTGGGATCTTGGTGCCATTGAGTCATTATCTCATTGTCTATTGTCTTTCAAGGATTATTCACATCCGGTCCGAGTTTCCAAGACGATGCTTTATCCACCACGTGCATCCTTGGCGGGCTCTGTTGCTGCTTTCGGCAAACCACGACTTTGTAATCCCATTTCTCGTTCTTCTTGGTTCTTGCCGTTTTTAGGGTAGCGTTTGTTATTGTCAATCTCTGCTCTTCGCGCTAGCAACACGAGAGCACGACTTGCTAGTGACAAATTGGGTTTTGTTCAACGGATGAATTGTCCGATGGCTATCCCGATGCTCATGTAGTACGCGGATGTGACCTATGTTTTGTGCGACTTTTGACACGTATCCCACCCTTCGGCGGTGGATTGGTTGCGTGTCTCTGATTGCCTTTCTTCTTGTAAAAAAGAAAAGCTTTTTCATGTGGGCTTTATCTGCAAATGGAGCTGTGTGCGTACTAATGTGGTTTAACGTGAAGCTGGTTGCAAAACAGAAATTCCCAAGGGACCAAACCGCCCTCACGGTTTCCAAATAAATAGCCCTCGTCCCCCTCTTTTCCTTTTTGCATCCCGCACCCTCCACACGTTTCCTCTCCACACCCTCGCGAGTCCGCGGAATTGCCACGCGAGTCCTCCCGCCGCGACGCGATGGAACCGTCCGGTTCAGGAGCAGCAGAACCGGGCGAGGACGACCACAACCAAGAACCGGCCCATGGGGGCTCCAACTCCAACTCCAGCGCCTCCTCCAATGGGGATGGGGCCCCGAGCGCCGCCGCGCCGCCACCTCCCGCCGCGACGCCCCTCGACCTCGACCAGGCCGGAGGCTCCTCCGCCCCCTCCCTCGACTATGGCACCTTCGGACCGTGGCTGACGTGGAACGACGTCCCCGTGGTGTCGCCGGCGAGGGAGGATCCCGACGCGGCGGCGGCGGGGCCGTCCGGCTCCGGGCTGGCGTTCGACCAGCGGCTGGCGATCGAGGAGGCGGCCGCCAACGTGGCGAACGCGCTGTGGGCACGGCAGGTGGTGACCATTGCGATGCTGCGACGTGCTCGTGGCGCTTCTTTGGATTCTCTTGCGATGTTCAGGTCGTGGCGCGCGGAAGAGGAGCTCGAGCGGAAGGAGCAGGTATGGCATGAATCTGGTCTTCTTGCATGATCTTTCTGTTGGGGATGTGGATGTGGAACTGTGATCTCTAAGCCTGCTGAAATCTTGGGGATGATTTAGTTTAGAGTAGTAGAAATGGAATCTCGGGGACAGTTCTTCTTGCGGCCGCCGCGTTATGAGATTTAGAGACAGGCGGGGATCCTGTTGTGATTACTCGAAACTGCTCAAGATTTAGGTGTCCAGGCTTGCTAATTAATTATCTTGTTCTTCTTCAGTGCTAATTGACTCTTCAATTTGGTATGATATCATGTTTTGCACTTTTGCTGCAACTGAAAAATGTGGGGATCATGTCTTGGCAGTGGTTGCTGACTGTCATATTTTGGCAATATATCTTGATGCCAATATGTGAATCTTGGTTAGAGCGTCATGTGGCATTCTTAGAATATAGGCGGAATCTTGGCCAAATGTGGGCAGCAGTACACAGGTCCTTGTTGCTCGTGAGTCTTTCCACAATCTGGCATCTTATTCTGAAGCAAACGGCTATCTTGTTGAAACTCTTGTCTGTAAAATGTGGGGAAATCATAAGGTCATGTCCTGATTACTGCAATATTTTGGTAACAGAGCCTGAAGTCGAATGTATGAGCTTCCTTTATTTGTAAACGGATGCTGTTACCAGAAACTTTAATCTAGGCATTAGTTCAAGACTGCATAAATGAATATAATAATTCCTGTAAATCAGTTGCCGTTTACATGCAAAATCGGCAACCACTTTAGGATTTAGTCGAGAAGTTTCGCCATTTGGGCGATTGGTGCCTGGAACTGATTCAGAAGCCTCAGAATAATTTCATGTAAATAGTTGCCAAAAATAAAGAAGCTTTGGACACACGTTTTGTGGTCTTGCTATATATCATTGATTATTTTTTCTTTTGATCGGGAAAAGGAAAAAAAATTTCATTGGCTGTTTGTTAATTACATTCGCTTTTTATTCCCTTATTTCTTGTTTTGAAATACCCGATCTTCTTGTTGATTCTGTATAATTGTAAGGCTGGCAGGATGTATGGTCTTTAACTTCGTTTTCTTCATTTCCTGTCAAATAGATTCGTAGAAGAGAAAGGGCAATATGTTCGGAACATGTGAAGCACCAGGTTTGTCTCCATTTTGTCTAATGTAATATTCAAAATGGAAGTGCAAAAAATCAGGATCAAAGCCCTATATCACAAGATAATGTGATGAGTGGTTCATGTACAATCAACTGTTCAGAAAGATCATGTTCTCTTTTATAAATACTAAATTGTATGTTCACTCTTGGTTGTGATAGTCTGATGGGACCTGAATCGTACTTGTACTGTTGCTGAGTTTATCATGTGTTAATAGATATCTTCTTGTTTTGTTACAGAACAACAACCGATCAGTATCAATGATGGGATTATATACTAGTGGTTTCAAACATTTCCAGAGAACATGGAAACCTGAATATTTGAATGAAAACAAAATTTCCATCAGATTTTTAGATATGTTGTTTCCATGTTCAACTCAGCGTAATTTGAATTCTCATATTTGTGTGTTCGTTGCAGACACATCCCATCACTGAAGTCAGAAGGCATCATAAGCTTGCTTCTGATGAGGCGAACCATCTTGATGCCTATTCGGAATGTAGATCGGTGATTGGAGATGGGGAGTGTTTCTACAGGAGTTTCATATTTTCGCATCTTTGTAATCATCTTCCCTCTTTTCTTTATCATAGGATGTAGGTTTAGTTATTTAACTTTCTCTATTTTCGCGAACGTACAACAGGAGCAAGTTATTGATAGGCAGGACACACATGAGGAACACCGTCTCCTTCAGGCTGTTGATATGGTGAATCTGCACTTTGTAGCTCTTCGATGGAACGAGTCTGAATTTCGATGGAACGAGTCTGAGTTTTCCAGGAGCAGCAGAGTAAGTTCTCGCCTTGTCCATAACTGTTATTTCTTGGATAAACATGTTTGCAAGGGATGACGATTCTATTCAGGTTACAGTACACTTCAAGCAGCATCTCTGCATCTGGGATCTCACTATCTTTGTCACTTGCAGGAGATGCACAATTGCTTAACAGTAGTTGGATGCCGTCACAGTTTTATACACTGTTGGCAATAACTGAATTGAAGTTTATTGTAAAGTTAACAGCCCGATGGTGCCAATGGGCTTAAGAAAATTTACTTGTAAAGGAACAACGGCAGTATAATGAGAAAATAACATAATTTTATGCTTGTTTGAGCACTGTAACAGTGCGTACCTACTGATTGTTATTGTATAGGCACCACACTGTTCTGTTACTATGCTATAGTATATGCTTAATGACTGAAGCTTCTCAGGCGAGTTGTCTTAGCTGTGTCTTTTATATCTTGCTATTGATCAGTATTCTGTATGTATCATTGTAACCTATGATATGTGATTATCAACTGTGAATTATTGAGTCGCTGGTTCTTTCAGGCATTTAGGAATCTGATCGAGAAAGTAATGAGATGGAAGAGTCATGGCAGGTGGAAGAGCATGGAATCAACTAGCAGGTTTTTGACTCCCTTGGTTTTCTGCAATTCCATCATAGTATTGTGGCCGAATGCATTCCATCTCACTGACATAATATGTGCCATTTTTAGCTACCGTAGAGAGGAACTTCTCGAGTTCTTCAGCGAGTACGATACGACGCAAGACAGTGAGAAAAACACCCTTGAAGTCATATTTCCTTTTGTTCTCATGTAATTCATGTTTCTGACTCATTTTCTTGGATAGTTTTTGTTTTCCTCAGATTAGTAGTAGCTGTCGAGATATGCTGGCACGACGAGGTGTATGAACCGCTTATACCAGGGCTCAGTAGAAATTACAATCTTCTAGATGTGAGTGATGCATATCCTCCCGTACATTACCTCATGCTGATTTCCAATGCATCCATTCTTGGATACACGACACTCAACTTACCTAACCTCCTGTTGTTGTTGTACGAACAGTGGTGCTTTCAGCGCGTCACTCCAGCTCGTCGGTTCACGGATCATGTTATGATGGTGGCCTTGGCCAGAGCGCTTGAGATACCCCTCAGAGTGGAGCGAGTCCGAGGAGGATATGATCCAGATATCTACACTGTCCCTGGAGTTCCCCGTCCGAGAGTGACCCTGCTGTACTCGGCAAATCACTACGAAATCATCTACCCGCGTGCTCCTCCAGCTGAGAGTTCGAGTCATCAGGCTTCCCAGATAGAGCATGCTGCTGACGAGGGTTCAAGCCAACAGACTTCCCAGAGAGAACATCCTGGTGATGAGAGTTCAAGCGAATAGATCCGCTGGATCAAAGTTGAGTTGGGCTGCTGCCTGTGAAATAGAGTGTTGCTGAGTTTAGTGGTAGAGTAGATGCACCGACGAAGTTGGGGTAGGCATAGCATATACACTTGTGCATTCTTCTTCTGTTGGCTGGTATACAGTGAATCTTGTGTGATCACATTGAACTTGTTGCTACTAATTGTTGGCTGGTATATACTACTCCCTCCGTTTCTAAATATTTGTCTTTCTAGAGATTTCAAATGATTACCACATATGGATGTATATAGACATATTTTAGAATGTAGATTCACTCATTTTGCTCCGTATGTAGTTACTTGTTGAAATCTATAGAAAGACAAATATTTAGGAACGGAGGGAGTAATAGACCTCCCATGCATAGATTCAACAGATTTTGCTAGATTAATGTTGAGTTGGGCTGCTGCATACCTACGAATGAATTCACTTTCTTTCTTCTGTTGGCACATACTCTGCTGGTGCCACTGGGATGGATTGACATTCTTTTCTGTGTTGGCAAAGGTACATACTGCTGGTGCCATTGGATTGATCAGTTTGGAGTACATACTTGATTAGTTTGTATGATTGGTTCATATGTGCCGCCCTTCTGTTTCTGATTCTGTATCTCTGCTGGCTATGCTGCCTTCTTCTGTTGGCTGCTACTATATCATTACTTTTTATAATGATCTAGATCTAATATTTGTATTCCAAGAATTTAGTACTCATATTACCCTGTCTGCCTCTGCTTGTTAAGCTGTTTGAATCACAACCTGGCTGGTACTACTTTGCAATGCACTAGTACCTCAGATCCACACCGTCACACGCATACATATCAGAGGCGAGCTTCAAGGCTTCAGAGACAAGCTTATTAGAATCATCACCTTCAGGGCTTTCCTAAAAATGTTCAGAGAATGGTATGAGCAGCAAGATGAGCAGGGGGACGAACGACCTCTGCTGGCCTCCTACAATGCACGCCAGTGGAACTCGGTCCACCCCCCGGTCTCCACCGGGTCAGCGCCTCGGGTGGTCTCGTCGCCTCCAATTGAACATTGCTGGGCTCGATACTGATTGACGAAAAAGGGTTTCCCCCACTTTATATTATAAAAGCAACCATCACCGCACTACATCCGAAAGACGATACAAACTCACGCCATCAACACACACAACACACGTACCCAAGGCAATATACATAGGAGCCGAGCACCGAGACACCACCCCACCGACTACCAAGCTAACTACGGATATGCGAAGAAAACCGCTTGGAGCCAACGGAGGCCTCCATCATGACAAACCGCAATGGAGAGGTGAAACGGACAACAACAAAGCTAGGACTCCAGAGCGGTGCCTCCTAGAAGGGGATGACCAAAGAGCCGCCACCGCTTAATCGCGCAGATCAAGTCTTCACCCGAGTATGACAAAAGGAGTGAGGACGCTGCGACGGAGCCTTCAGGAAGGATCAGGCATCCACAGATGCCGCCAGCGTCGGCAAGTGCACGGACTGGGCAAGAGATGTACCCCAACGCACACACTCCTCCGTCGGACCCTAGCTCCACCAACCACCCGCAACCAAGCCACCCCCATGGCCATGGCTGCCCGTCCCGCACCTGAGACGCTCCGCCCACAAACGCCACGTCTCCCGCCGCCCAACATCCATACACCCCCAAGACCATCCCAAAGAGGTTGACTTTGGTCAAAGGGGACACACTCTACTGACGAAACCGCAAACACTCGTCCCACCTCGAAACATCACCGGAGCGGCAACCGCTCGCACACGGGCGGGAAAGGGAGAGGTGGGGGAGTAGGCGCATCCATGACCGGCACACCATCGTGCCAGCGATGGGTGGCCTGAGCACATCGGCGCCACCCATCCCTCCAGCCAACCTCTCCTCCTGACACCCCTTGTGTCATCCCCTGTGAGGTCAACTTTGAGATCAATTGCCACCATTTCAACAATGGATATTACCTGGTTGATGGTATCTATCCTCGATGGCGAACTCTTGTGAAGACCATACCCAATCCGCAAGGAGAGAAGAGACAGAGATTTGCCCAAACGCAGAAGAGTGTTAGGAAGGATGTGGAGCGTGCTTTTGGTCCGCTTCAATCTCGATGGGTATCGTTCGAAACCCTACATCGACATGAAGCACTCAGAAGCTTTGGGAGGTGATGGCTGCTTGTTTAATTTCTTTTTATTCAAACAAATTCCAATTGAGTTGTAAGACTATTTGATATTGTTTTTCTTTCGATTGGGTTGTAAGACTATTTCGGATGTAGAACTATTTACTATGTTTGATTTAAACTACTATTTACTATGCTTGATTTTAGTATAATAAAGGACCTCCGATGAATGAGATGCGGTCGAAATGCGACCGCGTGTTGGACTCACAACACATCCAGAAATCCCGACGGACACCGTCTCATTGTCATTCTAAAACAGACGAAATTCGAACAAAACGAAAATCGTGTGTTGGTATTGCCTTTCGATGTGGCAGTTATGATTTGCGTGTCTCTACTCGCTTGACGTCTCGGTACCTGGAATCCCCGCACGCCGCAGTTATCTCTCTCTCAGTCAGTGCACGGGCGCAGCTCTCTCTCTCGGGTGCCGCGCTGGCCATGGCGTTGGGAAGTGGAGACGGAATTGCGGTCCACGATGAAATTTGGTGGAATCCGAGCCAAGATTTTGGTTCGGTCGAAACAAAGCCGTGCGCCATTGTTTTTCCTTTCCAGGTCGAGATTTCGCTTGCCGCCATGGAGCTTTGAAACTGAGGCAACTTCGCTATAAATCGCTCTGGACATGAAATAGAACTACCACCCGCACTTCTCTTCTCACTCCCTTCGCACTTCAGTTCCGCCATTAACTGGGACTGCGCCGTGGGAATGCAGTATGCGTACGCATTCGAGGAGAGCCACGACGGTACGAATCGAGTCTTCTCCCTCTTTGATTGATCTCACGCCGATTTGTTTCTTCTGTTCTTGATCACTTGTCAACGTTTTAAATCGTAGAAGTGGGGGTTGCCGACAAAATCAGTGGCGGGAGGGGAAGCCGCGGCGCCAGCCTGGCCGGCTACGTGCACGGCGCCGACGACCCAGGCGGCAGCGGCAAGAGCCCCGTGGGCCGCGCGCACCACGCGGACGCCTCGGGCGGCAGAGGCGCGCTATCCCGTCCGGGCCGTGGACGCAGGAGGCATGGCATGGCCGGGCGAGGTCGCGGTGTCATCGACCTCAACTTCGCCGCATCCGCTGACATTGAGCACGACGGTGTAGCCGCGGGAGACGGGCCAAATATTCTCGTCGTCCACGGTAGAGGGCGCGGCGCCATTGACTTGAACCTTGACACGCCTGAGGACGATGAAGAAGGGGACGCAGCGGCGGGTGGTGGAGATGAGGGGCGCGGCGCTGTGCACAATGGCGCACATGGCGGCCGGGAAGATGAGGACAATGACGATGTCTGTGGCACCGGGACAATGGCGCACATGGCGGCTGGGGAAGGAGGAGGCCGGCGACGAGGAGGAGAAGGAGGCGGAGGACCCGATTGCTTTTTTGAAGAAAAACTAGGGACCGGATTGCATGTTTAGCCCGTTTATGTGTGGGGTCGGGTAGTCAGATTCGCGTTTAACCCAGGCAAAGCGAGCAGTTTTCACACTTGGTAGTTTTTTGTCACGGATTAATAAAAAAGTGGTAGTTTTCGGGACAAAATCGTAAAGTGGTAGTTTTTTGTCATGTTTCCGCGAATTGTGGTAGTTTTTGGTTAAGTACTCCTGGTGAGAAGATCTCGTCAGGGCCATCCGTATACATGTAAAAGTACACAAATATAAACAGAGCACCCGTAGTCAATAACTATTGGCTAGTCATATACCGCCACATCATCTATTCTTTTGAACAAAAAGATAAAGGGGCATGGTGTACTTGCTTCAAAGACAACACGCATTCCGTCGGTATTGGCTAGCCACACGGCCTTGAACTCGTTATCAACGAATGCAAGCTTAGAGCCATCTTTAGAAAATGCTGGGAATGCCCCAGCAACCCTGAACATACCAACATCTTCATGATGGGACTGCAATTTGTCGAACCATGTTGGGACATCATCTCCATGCTGCAGGATAGACTATTTGAACAACATCAGAAGATATACTTAATGTAACATGCAACTGTACAAGTGTGTAATACTTGTTAGAGTAAAACGAGATCGAATGAAAGTGAATGCCATTAGTCCTGGTTTTTATTGATTCTCAAGTATATATACATCTGAAAGAGGTGGGAAGAAGAGGTGTCTGTTCGGAGGCATCCCTCTAGAACACTAGAGGTTGGGGCGCCACTTGAGGCGGGCCTGTGCGCTCCCAGCCTAGTTATACACATGGTTTGTCCACTGACGCTGTTATGTACATGAACATCGCATGAATGACTCGCAAATTTTTATGCAATCACCAGCAAGTAAATTAGGCAAAGAAATGCCGCAAACTAATTTGGTCACAGTTTCTTTAATTAATACGCAATCAGTTTCAAAGATTTACACACCCACAATCTGAAGAACATGGGATGCAAATCATATATATCTAGGAACCCTTGCTCGGTCTCCTTCAATATCTCACCAAGCAACACAAAGGCCTCGGATAGGCTTGGACACATCTGACAGCAATCAGCGCTTCCTTGGCTTCCCAGCTTAGCTGCTTTCCGGATTTGCACAAGTACAACTCTAGAAAGATAACAACTCCACAATTTTTGGTCCCCTCCTACGCGTCGTTTAACTTGCCTAAAGAGATGCGGGGCAATATCAAGATGGACATTACCACAAAGGCTAAATAGCAGCAAATCGAGCAGCGTCACAAGCAGCAATATTCCAGCTGTTGTAACGTTCATGGAAAAAAGTATACCTCATTAATCTTAAGAAAGTCAACTCATTGATTTGAAGACCTCATTAATCTCAAGAAAGTCAACTCATTGATTTGAAGACCCTCAGCCTTCACTACTGCATGAATAGCAATGGCAGGACCAACACCCATCACAATTGGATCAACTTCAACTGCAGCAAAGCTCCTACATTGGCAAATACGACACTCTTGCCGAGCCAAAAAACAGAATTTTGTAATGATTAAAAATGTCATAATTCTCCCTGCTTCGATGCCCAAAAAGGGTTGAGCCATAATGTTGGTAGTATAAGTGTAAACCAATGTGTTAATATGTTGTCCATAACTGCAGAAAAAATTTCTACAGAATATGAAGATCATTCTAACTTTTGAGTAAAAGTTTCTGAAAATTAGACACAGTTATTTTGGAAAAGAAAACTAAGGCACTACATTACCTTAGTAGCTTGAGTTCTGATAAATATTTGTAAGAAACCATAAGCTGGACAGCATACAGACTACAAACACCTTTTTTTCTGTTTGAGAAAATATAGAAGGGTCCAACAAGCAACCCTTCAGGAAGGCAATATATAACCAGAAGAACTAAAACAACGTCAAATCGTATACACACAACTATTTCATTCCATTCCCTATTTTGTTATCAGGATTTAGAGCATATTCCAAAAGGTCACATTCTTCAGAAGTTCAGATTTAGGCAAATGTAACTGCAACTATTAGTCATGCGGGAAAAAGGTTTAAAAAGGTATTGTTGTTGGTAATCAATTCTGTTGCCATGAGATCATGAAATGAATCTGGACTCAAACAGGTATATATCTAAGAAACCAAATGATACCAACCTAAAATAGATGTTGTTTGAAGTGATAGATCAACATATTCAATATTTGCTAGTTCAGTAGACGCAACAATTGATTAAGCTAACATTGTATACCTTGTAGAGTTTTCACTTAATCGAGCATCAATAGGCCCAATGTACGTACATTATACACCATAGATTTCAAAATCCACGGCAACATTATGAAGCTTGTACCTAAGAAAGGATGGCACAAATTCCTTCATTAGAGAAGGGAGGAATGACAAGGTATTTCTTTTTTCAGTGGACAAAGCACCACCACGGCAATTGTAATCTTCTTCTCACATAATAACAATCTCAGCAACTATGCATAGGCAATTATTTTTGTGTCAGTGATCTAGGAGAAAAATGAAATAAAAACAATGGAGAAATATGCACAGATTCATATATTTAGTTACATAGGAGTAAACATACTGCCATATGTGACCCTAAATGGTGCCACACTAGTCAAATATACTACCTTATTAATTTTTCACCGGCAAAAATATTAAGGAATTAACTTTGACAAAACGAGAAGCAATGAACATGAGGAACGATAGGGAGAGCGACCTGGAGGATGAACAAGGTCGCAAGCCACGACGTACTATCCATTTCGGCGAGAAGTAATTCAGGACGGAGGGAGTATACAAAAGATGCAAAATTGCCATGTTAGAGCAAACAATATTTAACAATCACGACACTAATAAGAAAAGGAGAAGACAAATAAATAGTACTCCAGCATATCTCAGCTGAAATGGCACTAACTCTCATGGTTTCAGAAAAAAAAACAGCATTGGCTATCAATCTATCACCCACAAAGTCTGAGTTATCACTCTTCAAAAGCCCTGTTGTAAACTCCATCGATTGCTGACCACCAACAACCAGTCAGGAATAAGAGTTCCTGATGGCATGTTCGACTACTGACATTTTTAAGAATCAAAATTCTGTTTGATTGATGTTTGGTACAGTGTATCCGACCGAATCTCTGAACATGCCCACTCTACTCAAGTTTTCTAGTAAAAGGTAAAATCACCACCGAACAAGAACATAGAAGCAGTCATAAGTATGGTGAACACATGAGGAATCATACCTTGATATCGAACGAAGGTCAGCTCGAACGGTTAAGAGGAAGACTAAACAGATGATTTAGATGACAAATTGCCTGCTCACTTAACACCAACCTACAAAAAAAGAGCACATGTCAGGACAAAAAGGAGCAGCAGCACAGCCGCGCCTAAGCAAAATTTAACATCCAGTGCAATCAAAATCACCTCCATGGCAGCCATCAGGAGACGGAGCAAACATGCAGATGAATTAAGAGCGGACTCCCTCTGGCTGCCTCCCGCACGGCCTCGATTCCTACTCCCTGCAACACGCAAAATTCAGCCAGACGGTGCAGAGCAAACAACAGACGGCAGTCACCCACCTTAGGAAATCCACCGTCGCGGTCGGCGATAGGCCTTCACATTTGGTCAACTGGACTACTTCACCTCATTGTCAAAAGCTTTCATGAGTGATTTTCGAAAGCATGGTTAAATCGCATTTTATCTGCTTCAAATATACAACAAAAAAATCATACAATTCCTTCTACCAATTCATCAAGATGTAAACTGAAATTGCAAGTCTGTTTCATTTTAATACCAACACATCAAAAGTGATAGGCTACTTTGTCAAAAACACATAAAAACGACCACTTCATAGCTGAAAGGAATAAAAAGTAACATTCTAGAAGATCATCAACAGTTTAAATCTTATGACAGTAAGCAAATAACGCCCTGTAAAAATCATAATCACCCTTGCAAGCAATTTGACAAACACTTAAACCCTAAGTTTACAACAACAAAAATCATGAGCAGAATAAGTTTAGGAGAAGACGATGTTCGAAGGAAACCAATAAAAATACCATACATTCCATGCAGTACTTAATGTACAAGCAACAACTGCAAATAGCTTCTACGTCTAATCAATCATAAAGGCTTATATTTATTATTTTGATACAATATTGAAGTGCATTTGTAGGTTACAGCAGCTACTCAGCAACAAAAGAAACAACATATATAGCCCATTGATGTCTACTTTGTGTTGCTATTTGTACAGAAAATGTATTAGACAATCAATAAGGTATGAACAGAAACTTATGGTAGTTCAAGAAGTACCTGCTTAGAGGTCCATCAGACAAAAGATCATGATAAGGATCTAGAAGGGCTAAAGTTTGTGTATTTTCTTGCTACTGTCCTCCAAATATCTGGAACCACCTTCCATTCATGCACGGCCAATTTATTCCCCACCAGGCAACACAACACTCTCATGAAAAGGCGACCAATTCCAGCAAGCTAGGCTTTGTACCTACAATGTGGATTTATGGCAGTTTCATTAAAACAAAACTACACGTTGAGCCAAAGCTCTGTACTCCTGATGCAAATCATGCCTACTCTGTAAATCTGTTATCTGCATACACTGAAAGACACATCACACAGATAGTTAAAACCTGAAAATTATCATGTCCAGCCATGGAATCCATGCGCAATTTGATGCAAGTGGCAAAACGCAGACTCCCACAAAGCTATGGAGTTCCAGTGTTATATTCAACTACTGCAGTTCAATCACACCCCAGTAATGACATTGGGTTATGACTTATGACTGCCCCGAATCGGTTGCATGGCTCTGTAACCGAGTTGAGGACGATAACATCCGGTGAAAGCCCTTTGCACCTCCTCAGTTTTAGGCTGAACTAATTATACTTCTATTTTATTTTTAGAAAATTTCCACTCCTATTTTGGCAAAGACGGGTCTCCCCCAAAAGCTCAACAAAGTTGGCATAATTTCT
This sequence comes from Aegilops bicornis, assembly GCA_021605145.1. NCBI lineage: Eukaryota > Viridiplantae > Streptophyta > Magnoliopsida > Poales > Poaceae > Aegilops > Aegilops bicornis. Next base: position 60,735,825 of record CM038674.1, on the reverse strand, counting down.
TTTATCATGTTGAGAAATCCGGGCGATCTAGAATTTACACTGGACAGGAGCTTTAATTCTACCAACTCGAGAAATCCTAAGGAGAAAATGAGGCAGCGCTGCCGCTAGATCGGCCGGATAACCCAAGGCTGCAGGAACAAATGAGGGGCTGGGCAACGGAGGGGTGAGCTTACCGCGGAGCCTCCGGCGGAGGGTACCTTATTTTCACCTGCAAAACAAGAACAATTCAGAAAATAAACCACTGTAAGCTACCAAACAAGTACAGTGGAAGAGATGTTCCTATGCATACCTCTCAGCCTTTGCTGCAGCGGCTGATTCATAAACCATACTTCTGCTCCAACAAAATCTAGGAATGCGACAAAGGCAGTTGTACAAATATCCAAAACTGAAACTGAACATGTGTTTTTAACTCGGATGTTCTTTGTGGCTAAATTTAGTAGATTGCACAATTATTATGACGGTGTCAATCCACAGTTATGAAAGATCTGGACACATAGAATCTCCAGAGATGTGTAGACAGTCAACCTTTGCCACCTGAGAGGGATTTCACTGTCTCGAGCTCGAGCTTACGCGAGAGAGAGGGAGGGAGGTACTGGGGTAGAGGTACAGATAAAAACATGGAGGAAATGGAGTGGAGACTACGGCTCGGATCTATGGATTTGCGTGCAGAAACCATGAGCGGAAGCCGCGCCAGTCCCTCTCCACACGGTCCCGAAGCCCCCGCCGACGCACACGACCCAGCGGTGGCTGCCCAAGCCCGGCCTCCAACCAGTGGCGGCGCGGGCGCCGGATAGAAGGGCTGGCCTAGCGAGACGGAGAGATCCGGCGCCGTTTGGGGGCGCGGGTCTGCGCCAAGGGTAGGGCCTCCTCATCGCCATTGTTTTCCGAGTGGCCGAGGAGGAACGGGAGGAGGATACGTGCACGAGTGAGAAAGGAGGAGACGTACGTGAGAAGGAGAAGGAGACGACCTTGACCAAATGATGTGAGACAAAAAGAAAAACAAGGTGGCCAATTGGAACAAGAAAACAACGCTATCACGCAACGATTTTTTCTCCACCAAGCACCGTTCCTCTGCTGACGTGGACGGTGCGAGGATGCGCCATTGTCGCAACTGTTAATGGGTTTAATGTGCCTGTTGGCATTACGGAGAGACAGAAGGACATGACGGTTCGGGGTTGGACGCACCTTTTGCTAATGACTGCTCATTAATTAGCATGTGCTAATTAACAATACAGTTTTGTCTAGAAATCAGTCATCGTCGTAGCACAGGCCTGAAAGCCCCGATTGATTTTCCTGCTCATTCGTTTGTATGAGGCTTTTTCTTTTTTCTTAAGTGGGCTGCTGTCGTCCCTTGTTTCGTCTGTTCTGGGCCGTCTTTTTTTCTGCTTGTGGGCAGCTTCTTTCTTTTCTGTTGTCTTGTCTTCTAGTATTTGGTTGGTTCTTTTTTTCTTCTTCTATTTGGGCTGTCAAATATACGGTGTATTCACGTCAAAAAAATAAATATATGGTGTATGTGTCATCGCTCCCAGCCGACGTGCACTGGAATGTGTATCCATGAAACTTAATTCTACTTTATTCTTATATAGGTGTTTTAGCTTTTCGCTCCCAGCCGATGCCGCAAATACACCACTATTTTATTTTTATGACTTAATTCCTACAAAAATAAGCTTTTTTGGCTCCCAGCTGACGCCAAGAATCCATTTTGTAGAAGTGGCCGCTGAAACCCTTCTACATGATGTTGAACTTTCAGTTAACTGTTTTTCTTTGTCAAGTTTTTTGGATCACCACATATGCTTTTTAATGTATGTGTATATGTGTTTCTATTTATGTGTGTATATGCGTTTTAAAAAAATGTCAAAATGTGCGTTAGTGTATTCATTTTAAGGACACCAGATTCCTCTATACATGTGGGTGGTTTTCTATTTTATGCTATTTACTTTGTATTTTTTAAGGACACAAGGCCAACCCACTAGCATGTCTTTTTTTGCCAGAATAGTGGTGCTCAGGACACGCCCCTACACATACATGGATTATGAATGCGGATCATGAACTTCTGAAAATAAAGCCTCTCATGAACTAATTTGAAAACTCTTTTTCTTTTAGTTTTTGTGCTTTGTGGCTTCTTTATTTAATATGCATGAATGTGTTGTATTTCCTATTTTTTTTAATTTATATTTTCTACAAAAGAAACATCTGGATGTTTTTTTGAATTATATGTAGATGATGAATGTGTGTGTGTGTGTGTGTGTGTGTGTGTGCGGAAGCCCCTGTACATGAAGTTGCTTCAAAACGTTTTTTCCTTTTTTATATAGATGATGACGACGACGACGACGACGATGATGATGATGATGATGATGATGATGATGATGATGATGTGTGTGTGTGTGTGTGTGTGTGTGTGTGTGTGTGTGTGTGTGTGTGTGTGTGTGTGTGTGTGTGTGTGTGTTGTGTGAGTGTGTTCGGGATTTTCTCTAACATTTTTTCTTGACTTGGTTGCAACTAGGTTTTGTTTTGTTGGAGGCGACTACACAAAGGAGGGGTGGGGGCATTTCCATGCCAACACAAGTCATGTAACTTCTAGTTAACTTGGTTGCAACTGGGTTTTGGTTTTGTCGGAGTGGGCGGCGGGGAGATGGGGGGCCAGTTGCATGTCCAACTATAGTCATGCAACTGCATGTCTTCCAACATGGTTGCAACTCGGGCTTTTGCTTTGTCGACAGAGGCGACGGGGGAGAGAGAGGGCCAATTTGCATTTCCAACTGTAGTCATGCAACCACATGTCTTCCAACATGGTTGCAAACGGGGGGCTTTTTTGCTTTGTCTGCGGGGGCGAGAGAGAGGAGGGAGGGCCAGTTGCATGCCCAATTGTAGCCATGCAACTGCATGTCTTCCAAGATGGTTGCGACTGGGGGCTTTTGCTTTGTCGGTAGGGGCCACGGGAGAGAAAGGCTGACTAGTTGCATTTCCAACTGTAATAGTGCAACTGCATGTCTTGACTTGATCATGGCAAATCGCCTTTGTTTAGTCGAAGTGGGCGGCAGGCGGGAGAGGGGGGGGGCTAGTTGCATGTCCAATCGTAGTCATGCTCTTGCATGCCTTTTTAACTTTGTTGGAACTCGGCCTTTTGCTTTGTCCAAGAGGGCGGCGGGGGGAGAGAGTGAGGGCCATTTGCATGCCCAACTGTACCCATGCAACTTCAGGTCTTCCAACATGGTTGCAATTGGGGCTTTTTCTTTGTCGGCGGGGCCAACAAGGAAAGAAAAGGGGGCCAGTTGCATTTCCAACTACAGTCATGCAACTACATGTCTTCTAACTTTGGTTGCAAGTTGGGTTTGTTTTGTCGGAGTGGGCGACGGGGAGATGGATGGGCCAGTTGCATGTATAATTGTAGTCATGCAACTGCATGTCTTCAAACATGCTTGCAACGCGAGCTTTTTTGCTTTGACGGCGGGGCGAAGGGAGAGAGAAAGAGGGCCGATTGCATGTCCAACTGCAGTCATGCAACTGCATGCCTTCTAACATGGTTGCAACTGCATGGCTTCTAACCTGCTTGCAACTGGGCTTTTGTTTTGTCGGAGGGACCATGAGGAGAGGGGCCAGTTGCATGTCTCACACTAGTCACTCAACTGCATGTCTTTCCAACATAATTTCCAATTAGGGGCCTTTATTTTGTCAAAGGACGGCGGGATGAGAGCAGGCCCAATTGCATGTTCAATTAAAGTCACGCAACTGCATGCCTTCCAAAATGGTTGCAACTAGGGCTTTATTTTGTCGGGGGCAGGGGCAAGGAGATGAGGTCAGTTGCATGTCCAATTGTAGTCACGCAACTGCATGTCTTACAACATGTTTGCAACTAGGGGCTTTGTTTTGTCGGAGGGGAGGCGGGAAGAGAATGGGGCCAGTTGCATGTCCCACACTAGTCATGCAATTGCATGTCTTCTAACTTGGTTGCAACTGGGCTTTTCACTTTGTTGAAGGGACCGACGAGGAGGGGGCCAGTTGCATGTCCAACCATAGTGACGCAACTGCATGTCTTCTATCTTGGTTGCAATCGGGCTTTTGTTTTGTCAGAGGGACTGCGAGGAGAAGGGTCAGTTGCATGTCCCACGCTAGTCATGCAACTACAAGTGTCGTCCCCCGACTGCAACTACATGTCTTCCAACATGGTTGCAACTAGGGCTTTCTTCTGTCGGAGGCGGTGGCGACGTGGTAGGAGCGGGTAGATGCATGTCCGACTCTAGCCATGGAACAGCAAGCTGTTACCCCAACCCCAGCTACAATTGTCTACCTCAGCTGCAACTTCAACTCATTGGTGTTTTGTCCAGGGGAGGGGTAGCAGTTGCATGTCTACATTAGGCAAACAACTACAGGTATCGACCCAACTTTAACTACATGTATACTCCCTCCGTCCCAAAATGAGCAGGGGGACGAACGACCTCTGCTGGCCTCCTACAATGCACGCCAGTGGAACTCGGTCCACCCCCCGGTCTCCACCGGGTCAGCGCCTCGGGTGGTCTCGTCGCCTCCAATTGAACATTGCTGGGCTCGACATCGATTGACGAAAAAGGGTTTCCCCACTTTATATTATAAAAGCAACCATCACCGCACTACATCCGAAGACGATACAAACTCACGCCATCAACACACACAACACACGTACCCAAGGCAATATACATAGGAGCCGAAAGGCACCGAGACACCACCCCACCGACTACCAAGCTAACTACGGATATGCGAAGAAAACCGCTTGGAGCCAACGGAGGCCTCCATCATGACAAACCGCAATGGAGAGGTGAAACGGACAACAACAAAGCTAGGACTCCAGAGCGGTGCCTCCTAGAAGGGGATGACCAAAGAGCCGCCACCGCTTAATCGCGCAGATCAAGTCTTCACCCGGAGTATGACAAAAGGAGTGAGGACGCTGCGACGGAGCCTTCAGGAAGGATCAGGCATCCACAGATGCCGCCAGCGTCGGCAAGTGCACGGACTGGGCAAGAGATGTACCCCAACGCACACACTCCTCCGTCGGACCCTAGCTCCACCAACCACCCGCAACCAAGCCACCCCCATGGCCATGGCTGCCCGTCCCGCACCTGAGACGCTCCGCCCACAAACGCCACGTCTCCCGCCGCCCAACATCCATACACCCCCAAGACCATCCCAAAGAGGTTGACTTTGGTCAAAGGGGACACACTCTACTGACGAAACCGCAAACACTCGTCCCACCTCGAAACATCACCGGAGCGGCAACCGCTCGCACACGGGCGGGGAAAGGGAGAGGTGGGGGAGTAGGCGCATCCATGACCGGCACACCATCGTGCCAGCGATGGGTGGCCTGAGCACATCGGCGCCACCCATCCCTCCAGCCAACCTCTCCTCCTGACACCCCTTGTGTCATCCCCAGAGGTCAACTTTGAGATCAATTGCCACCATTTCAACAATGGATATTACCTGGTTGATGGTATCTATCCTCGATGGTGAACTCTTGTGAAGACCATACCCAATCCGCAAGGAGAGAAGAGACAGAGATTTGCCCAAACGCAGAAGAGTGTTAGGAAGGATGTGGAGCGTGCTTTTGGTCCGCTTCAATCTCGATGGGTATCGTTCGAAACCCTACATCGACATGAAGCACTCAGAAGCTTTGGGAGGTGATGGCTGCTTGTTTAATTTCTTATTATTCAAACAAATTCCAATTGAGTTGTAAGACTATTTGATATTGTTTTTCTTTCGATTGGGTTGTAAGACTATTTCGGATGTAGAACTATTTACTATGTTTGATTTAAACTACTATTTACTATGCTTGATTTTAGTATAATAAAGGACCTCCGATGAATGAGATGCGGTCGAAATGCGACCGCGTGTTGGACTCACAACACATCCAGAAATCCCGACGGACACCGTCTCATTGTCATTCTAAAACAGACGAAATTCGAACAAAACGAAAATCGTGTGTTGGTATTGCCTTTCGATGTGGCAGTTATGATTTGCGTGTCTCTACTCGCTTGACGTCTCGGTACCTGGAATCCCCGCACGCCGCAGTTATCTCTCTCTCAGTCAGTGCACGGGCGCAGCTCTCTCTCTCGGGTGCCGCGCTGGCCATGGCGTTGGGAAGTGGAGACGGAATTGCGGTCCACGATGAAATTTGGTGGAATCCGAGCCAAGATTTTGGTTCGGTCGAAACAAAGCCGTGCGCCATTGTTTTTCCTTTCCAGGTCGAGATTTCGCTTGCCGCCATGGAGCTTTGAAACTGAGGCAACTTCGCTATAAATCGCTCTGGACATGAAATAGAACTACCACCCGCACTTCTCTTCTCACTCCCTTCGCACTTCAGTTCCGCCATTAACTGGGACTGCGCCGTGGGAATGCAGTATGCGTACGCATTCGAGGAGAGCCACGACGGTACGAATCGAGTCTTCTCCCTCTTTGATTGATCTCACGCCGATTTGTTTCTTCTGTTCTTGATCACTTGTCAACGTTTTAAATCGTAGAAGTGGGGGTTGCCGACAAAATCAGTGGCGGGAGGGGAAGCCGCGGCGCCAGCCTAGCCGGCTACGTGCACGGCGCCGACGACCCAGGCGGCAGCGGCAAGAGCCCCGTGGGCCGCGCGCACCACGCGGACGCCTCGGGCGGCAGAGGCGCGCTATCCCGTCCGGGCCGTGGACGCAGGAGGCATGGCATGGCCGGGCGAGGTCGCGGTGTCATCGACCTCAACTTCGCCGCATCCGCTGACATTGAGCACGACGGTGTAGCCGCGGGAGACGGGCCAAATATTCTCGTCGTCCACGGTAGAGGGCGCGGCGCCATTGACTTGAACCTTGACACGCCTGAGGACGATGAAGAAGGGACGCAGCGGCGGGTGGTGGAGATGAGGGGCGCGGCGCTGTGCACAATGGCGCACATGGCGGCCGGGAAGATGAGGACAATGACGATGTCTGTGGCACCGGGACAATGGCGCACATGGCGGCTGGGGAAGGAGGAGGCCGGCGACGAGGAGGAGAAGGAGGCGGAGGACCCGATTGCTTTTTTGAAGAAAAACTAGGGACCGGATTGCATGTTTAGCCCGTTTATGTGTGGGGTCGGGTAGTCAGATTCGCGTTTAACCCAGGCAAAGCGAGCAGTTTTCACACTTGGTAGTTTTTTGTCACGGATTAATAAAAAAGTGGTAGTTTTCGGGACAAAATCGTAAAGTGGTAGTTTTTTGTCATGTTTCCGCGAATTGTGGTAGTTTTTGGTTAAGTACTCCTGGTGAGAAGATCTCGTCAGGGCCATCCGTCTACATGTAAAAGTACACAAATATAAACAGAGCACCCGTAGTCAATAACTATTGGCTAGTCATATACCGCCACATCATCTATTCTTTTGAACAAAAAGATAAAGGGGCATGGTGTACTTGCTTCAAAGACAACACGCATTCCGTCGGTATTGGCTAGCCACACGGCCTTGAACTCGTTATCAACGAATGCAAGCTTAGAGCCATCTTTAGAAAATGCTGGGAATGCCCCAGCAACCCTGAACATACCAACATCTTCATGATGGGACTGCAATTTGTCGAACCATGTTGGGACATCATCTCCATGCTGCAGGATAGACTATTTGAACAACATCAGAAGATATACTTAATGTAACATGCAACTGTACAAGTGTGTAATACTTGTTAGAGTAAAACGAGATCGAATGAAAGTGAATGCCATTAGTCCTGGTTTTATTGATTCTCAAGTATATATACATCTGAAAGAGGTGGGAAGAAGAGGTGTCTGTTCGGAGGCATCCCTCTAGAACACTAGAGGTTGGGGCGCCACTTGAGGCGGGCCTGTGCGCTCCCAGCCTAGTTATACACATGGTTTGTCCACTGACGCTGTTATGTACATGAACATCGCATGAATGACTCGCAAATTTTTATGCAATCACCAGCAAGTAAATTAGGCAAAGAAATGCCGCAAACTAATTTGGTCACAGTTTCTTTAATTAATACGCAATCAGTTTCAAAGATTTACACACCCACAATCTGAAGAACATGGGATGCAAATCATATATATCTAGGAACCCTTGCTCGGTCTCCTTCAATATCTCACCAAGCAACACAAAGGCCTCGGATAGGCTTGGACACATCTGACAGCAATCAGCGCTTCCTTGGCTTCCCAGCTTAGCTGCTTTCCGGATTTGCACAAGTACAACTCTAGAAAGATAACAACTCCACAATTTTTGGTCCCCTCCTACGCGTCGAGCGAACTTGCCTAAAGAGATGCGGGGCAATATCAAGATGGACATTACCACAAAGGCTAAATAGCAGCAAATCGAGCAGCGTCACAAGCAGCAATATTCCAGCTGTTGTAACGTTCATGGAAAAAAGTATACCTCATTAATCTTAAGAAAGTCAACTCATTGATTTGAAGACCTCATTAATCTCAAGAAAGTCAACTCATTGATTTGAAGACCCTCAGCCTTCACTACTGCATGAATAGCAATGGCAGGACCAACACCCATCACAATTGGATCAACTTCAACTGCAGCAAAGCTCCTACATTGGCAAATACGACACTCTTGCTGAGTCAAAAAACAGAATTTTGTAATGATTAAAAATGTCATAATTCTCCCTGCTTCGATGCCCAAAAAGTGTTGAGCCATAATGTTGGTAGTATAAGTGTAAACCAATGTGTTAATATGTTGTCCATAACTGCAGAAAACAATTCTACAGAATATGAAGATCATTCTAACTTTTGAGTAAAAGTTTCTAAAAATTAGACACAGTTATTTCGGAAAAGAAAACTAAGGCACTACATTACCTTAGTAGCTTGAGTTCTGATAAATATTTGTAAGAAACCATAAGCTGGACAGCATACAGACTACAAACACCTTTTTTCTGTTTGAGAAAATATAGAAGGGTCCAACAAGCAACCCTTCAGGAAGGCAATATATAACCAGAAGAACTAAAACAACGTCAAATCGTATACACACAACTATTTCATTCCATTCCCTATTTTGTTATCAGGATTTAGAGCATATTCCAAAAGGTCACATTCTTCAGAAGTTCAGATTTAGGCAAATGTAACTGCAACTATTAGTCATGCGGGGAAAAAGGTTTAAAAAGGTATTGTTGTTGGTAATCAATTCTGTTGCCATGAGATCATGAAATGAATCTGGACTCAAACAGGTATATATCTAAGAAACCAAATGATACCAACCTAAAATAGATGTTGTTTGAAGTGATAGATCAACATATTCAATATTTGCTAGTTCAGTAGCCGCAACAATTGATTAAGCTAACATTGTATACCTTGTAGAGTTTTCACTTAATCGAGCATCAATAGGCCCAATGTATCGTACATTATACACCATAGATTTCAAAATCCACGGCAACATTATGAAGCTTGTACCTAAGAAAGGATGGCACAAATTCCTTCATTAGAGAAGGGAGGAATGACAAGGTATTTCTTTTTTCAGTGGACAAAGCACCACCACGGCAATTGTAATCTTCTTCTCACATAATAACAATCTCAGCAACTATGCATAGGCAATTATTTTTGTGTCAGTGATCTAGGAGAAAATGAAATAAAAACAATGGAGAAATATGCACAGATTCATATATTTAGTTACATAGGAGTAAACATACTGCCATATGTGACCCTAAATGGTGCCACACTAGTCAAATATACTACCTTATTAATTTTTCACCGGCAAAAATATTAAGGAATTAACTTTGACAAAACGAGAAGCAATGAACATGAGGAACGATAGGGAGAGCGACCTGGAGGATGAACAAGGTCGCAAGCCACGACGTACTATCCATTTCGGCGAGAAGTAATTCAGGACGGAGGGAGTATACAAAAGATGCAAAATTGCCATGTTAGAGCAAACAATATTTAACAATCACGACACTAATAAGAAAAGGAGAAGACAAATAAATAGTACTCCAGCATATCTCAGCTGAAATGGCACTAACTCTCATGGTTTCAGAAAAAAACAGCATTGGCTATCAATCTATCACCCACAAAGTCTGAGTTATCACTCTTCAAAAGCCCTGTTGTAAACTCCATCGATTGCTGACCACCAACAACCAGTCAGGAATAAGAGTTCCTGATGGCATGTTCGACTACTGACATTTTTAAGAATCAAAATTCTGTTTGATTGATGTTTGGTACAGTGTATCCGACCGAATCTCTGAACATGCCCACTCTACTCAAGTTTTCTAGTAAAAGGTAAAATCACCACCGAACAAGAACATAGAAGCAGTCATAAGTATGGTGAACACATGAGGAATCATACCTTGATATCGAACGAAGGTCAGCTCGAACGGTTAAGAGGAAGACTAAACAGATGATTTAGATGACAAATTGCCTGCTCACTTAACACCAACCTACAAAAAAGAGCACATGTCAGGACAAAAAGGAGCAGCAACACAGCCGCGCCTAAGCAAAATTTAACATCCAGTGCAATCAAAATCACCTCCATGGCAGCCATCAGGAGACGGAGCAAACATGCAGATGAATTAAGAGCGGACTCCCTCTCTGGCTGCCTCCCAGACGGCCTCGATTCCTACTCCCTGCAACACGCAAAATTCAGCCAGACGGTGCAGAGCAAACAACAGAGACGGCAGTCACCCACCTTAGGAAATCCACCGTCGCGGTCGGCGATAGGCCTTCACATTTGGTCAACTGGACTACTTCACCTCATTGTCAAAAGCTTTCATGAGTGATTTTCAAAGCATGGTTAAATCGCATTTTATCTGCTTCAAATATACAACAAAAAATCATACAATTCCTTCTACCAATTCATCAAGATGTAAACTGAAATTGCAAGTCTGTTTCATTTTAATACCAACACATCAAAAGTGATAGGCTACTTTGTCAAAAACACATAAAAACGACCACTTCATAGCTGAAAGGAATAAAAAGTAACATTCTAGAAGATCATCAACAGTTTAAATCTTATGACAGTAAGCAAATAACGTCCTGTAAAAATCATAATCACCCTTGCAAGCAATTTGACAAACACTTAAACCCTAAGTTTACAACAACAAAAAATCATGAGCAGAATAAGTTTAGGAGAAGACGATGTTCGAAGGAAACCAATAAAAATACCATACATTCCATGCAGTACTTAATGTACAAGCAACAACTGCAAATAGCTTCTACGTCTAATCAATCATAAAGGCTTATATTTATTATTTTGATACAATATTGAAGTGCATTTGTAGGTTACAGCAGCTACTCAGCAACAAAAGAAACAACATATATAGCCCATTGATGTCTACTTTGTGTTGCTATTTGTACAGAAAATGTATTAGACAATCAATAAGGTATGAACAGAAACTTATGGTAGTTCAAGAAGTACCTGCTTAGAGGTCCATCAGACAAAAGATCATGATAAGGATCTAGAAGGGCTAAAGTTTGTGTATTTTCTTGCTACTGTCCTCCAAATATCTGGAACCACCTTCCATTCATGCACGGCCAATTTATTCCCCACCAGGCAACACAACACTCTCATGAAAAGGCGACCAATTCCAGCAAGCTAGGCTTTGTACCTACAATGTGGATTTATGGCAGTTTCATTAAAACAAAACTACACGTTGAGCCAAAGCTCTGTACTCCTGATGCAAATCATGCCTACTCAGTAAATCTGTTATCTGCATACACCGAAAGACACATCACACAGATAGTTAAAACCTGAAAATTATCATGTCCAGCCATGGAATCCATGCAATTTGATGCAAGTGGCAAAACGCAGACTCCCACAAAGCTATGGAGTTCCAGTGTTATATTCAACTACTGCAGTTCAATCACACCCCAGTAATGACATTGGGTTATGACTTATGACTGCCCGAATCGGTTGCATGGTTCTGTCGCACCGAGTTGAGGACGATAACATCCGTGAAAGCCCTTTTGCACCTCCTCAGTTTTAGGCTGAACTAATTATACTTCTATTTTATTTTTAGAAAATTTCCACCCTATTTTGGCAAAGACGGGTCTCCCCCAAAAGCTCAACAAAGTTGGCATAATTTCTTTTATCATGTTGAGAAATCCGGGCGATCTAGAATTTACACTGGACAGGAGCTTTAATTCTACCAACTCGAGAAATCCTAAGGAGAAAATGAGGCAGCGCTGCCGCTAGATCGGCCGGATAACCCAAGGCTGCAGGAACAAATGAGGGGCTGGGCAACGGAGGGGTGAGCTTACCGCGGAGCCTCCGGCGGAGGGTACCTTATTTTCACCTGCAAAACAAGAACAATTCAGAAAATAAACCACTGTAAGCTACCAAACAAGTACAGTGGAAGAGATGTTCCTATGCATACCTCTCAGCCTTTGCTGCAGCGGCTGATTCATAAACCATACTTCTGCTCCAACAAAATCTAGGAATGCGACAAAGGCAGTTGTACAAATATCCAAAACTGAAACTGAACATGTGTTTTTAACTCGGATGTTCTTTGTGGCTAAATTTAGTAGATTGCACAATTATTATGACGGTGTCAATCCACAGTTATGAAAGATCTGGACACATAGAATCTCCAGAGATGTGTAGACAGTCAACCTTTGCCACCTGAGAGGGATTTCACTGTCTCGAGCTCGAGCTTACGCGAGAGAGGGAGGGAAGTAGTGGGGTAGAGGTACAAATCAAAACATGGAGGAAATGGAGTGGAGACTACGGCTCGGATCTATGGCTTGGCGCATCAGAAACCATGAGCGGAAGCCGCGCCAGTCCCTCTCCACACGGTCCCGAAGCCCCCGCCGACGCACACGACCCAGCGGTGGCTGCCCAAGCCCGGCCTCCAACCAGTGGCGGCGCGCGCCGGATAGAAGGGCTGGCCTAGCGAGACGGAGAGATCCGCGCCGTTTGGGGCGCGGGTCTGCGCCAAGGTAGGGCCTCCTCATCGCCATTGTTTTCCGAGTGGCCGAGGAGGAACGGAGGAGGATACGTGCACGAGTGAGAAAGGAGGAGACGTACGTGAGAAGGAGAAGGAGACGACCTTGACCAAATGATGTGAGACAAAAGAAAAACAAGGTGGCCAATTGGAACAAGAAAACAACGCTATCACGCAACGATTTTTTTCCACCAAGCACCGTTCCTCTGCTGACGCGTGGACGGTGCGAGGATGCGCCATTGTCGCAACTGTTAATGGGTTTAATGTGCCTGTTGGCATTACGGAGAGACAGAAGGACATGACGGTTCGGGGTTGGACGCACCTTTTGCTAATGACTGCTCATTAATTAGCATGTGCTAATTAACAATACAGTTTTGTCTAGAAATCAGTCATCGTCGTAGCACAGGCCTGAAAGCCCCGATTGATTTTCCTGCTCATTCGTTTGTATGAGGCTTTTTCTTTTTCTTAAGTGGGCTGCTGTCGTCCCTTGTTTCGTCTGTTCTGGGCCGTCTTTTTTCTGCTTGTGGGCAGCTTCTTTCTTTTCTGTTGTCTTGTCTTCTAGTATTTGGTTGGTTCTTTTTTCTTCTTCTATTTGGGCTGTCAAATATACGGTGTATTCACGTCAAAAAATAAATATATGGTGTATGTGTCATCGCTCCCAGCCGACGTGCACTGGAATGTGTATCCATGAAACTTAATTCTACTTTATTCTTATATAGGTGTTTTAGCTTTTCGCTCCCAGCCGATGCCGCAAATACACCACTATTTTATTTTTATGACTTAATTCCTACAAAAATAAGCTTTTTTGGCTCCCAGCTGACGCCGCAAATCCATTTTGTAGAAGTGGCCGCTGAAACCCTTCTACATGATGTTGAACTTTCAGTTAACTGTTTTTCTTTGTCAAGTTTTTGGATCACCACATATGCTTTTTAATGTATGTGTATATGTGTTTCTATTTATGTGTGTATATGCTTTTAAAAAATGTCAAAATGTGCGTTAGTGTATTCATTTTAAGGACACCAGATTCCTCTATACATGTGGGTGGTTTTCTATTTTTATGCTATTTACTTTGTATTTTTTTAAGGACACAAGGCCAACCCACTAGCATGTCTTTTTTTTGCCAGAATAGTGGTGCTCAGGACACGCCCCCTACACATACATGGATGATGAATGCGGATCATGAACTTCTGAAAATAAAGCCTCTCATGAACTAATTTGAAAACTCTTTTTCTTTTAGTTTTTGTGCTTTGTGGCTTCTTTATTTAATATGCATGAATGTGTTGTATTTCCTATTTTTTTTAATTTATATTTTCTACAAAAGAAACATCTGGATGTTTTTTTGAATTATATGTAGATGATGAATGTGTGTGTGTGTGTGCGGAAGCCCCTGTACATGAAGTTGCTTCAAAACGTTTTTTCCTTTTTTATATAGATGATGACGACGACGACGACGACGATGATGATGATGATGATGATGATGATGATGATGATGATGTGTGTGTGTGTGTGTGTGTGTGTGTGTGTGTGTGTGTGTGTGTGTGTGTGTGTGTGTGTGTGTGTGTGTGTGTGTGTGTGTTGTGTGAGTGTGTTCGGATTTTCTAACATTTTTCTTGACTTGGTTGCAACTAGGTTTTGTTTTGTTGGAGGCGACTACACAAAGGAGGGGTGGGGGCATTTCCATGCCAACACAAGTCATGTAACTTCTAGTTAACTTGGTTGCAACTGGGTTTTGGTTTTGTCGGAGTGGGCGGGGGAGATGGGGGCCAGTTGCATGTCCAACTATAGTCATGCAACTGCATGTCTTCCAACATGGTTGCAACTCTAAGCTTTTGCTTTGTCGACAGAGGCGACGGGGAGAGAGAGGCCAATTTGCATTTCAATCAGTAGTCATGCAACCACATGTCTTCCAACATGGTTGCAAACGGGGGCTTTTGCTTTGTCTCAAGGGGGCGAGAGAGAGGAGGGAGGGCCAGTTGCATGCCCAATTGTAGCCATGCAACTGCATGTCTTCCAAGATGGTTATGACTGGGGCCTTTTGCTTGGTCGGTAGGGGCCACGGGGAGAGAAAGGGGCGGCTAGTTGCATTTCCAACTGTAATAGTGCAACTGCATGTCTTCTGACTTGATCGCAACTGGCCTTTGTTTAGTCGAAGTGGGCGGCGGGCAGACGGGGAGGGGGGGGCTAGTTGCATGTCCAACTGTAGTCATGCTATCGCATGCCTTTTTAACTTTGTTGGAACTCGGCCTTTTGCTTTGTCCAAGAGGGCGGCGGGGAGAGAGTGAGGGCCATTTGCATGCCCAACTGCACCCATGCAACTTCAGGTCTTCCAACATGGTTGCAATTGGGCTTTTTCTTTGTCGGCGGGGCCAACAAGGAAAGAAAAGGGGGCCAGTTGCATTTCCAACTACAGTCATGCAACTACATGTCTTCTAACTTTGGTTGCAAGTTGGGTTTGTTTTGTCGGAGTGGGCGACGGGGAGATGGATGGGCCAGTTGCATGTATAATTGTAGTCATGCAACTGCATGTCTTCCAACATGGTTGCAACCCGAGCTTTTTGCTTTGACGGCGGGGGCGAAAGGGAGAGAGAAAGAGGGCCAGTTGCATGTCCAACTGCAGTCATGCAACTGCATGCCTTCTAACATGGTTGCAACTGCATGGCTTCTAACCTGCTTGCAACTGGGCTTTTGTTTTGTCGGAGGGACCATGAGGAGAGGGGCCAGTTGCATGTCTCACACTAGTCACTCAACTGCATGTCTTTCCAACATAATTTCCAATTAGGGGCCTTTATTTTGTCAAAGGGGACGGCGGGATGAGAGCAGGCCCAATTGCATGTTCAATTAAAGTCACGCAACTGCATGCCTTCCAAAATGGTTGCAACTAGGGCTTTATTTTGTCGGGGGCAGGGGCAAGGAGATGAGGTCAGTTGCATGTCCAATTGTAGTCACGCAACTGCATGTCTTACAACATGTTTGCAACTAGGGGGCTTTGTTTTGTCGGAGGGGAGGCGGGAAGAGAATGGGGCCAGTTGCATGTCCCACACTAGTCATGCAATTGCATGTCTTCTAACTTGGTTGCAACTGGGCTTTTCACTTTGTTGAAGGGACCGACGAGGAGGGGGCCAGTTGCATGTCCAACCATAGTGACGCAATCGCATGTCTTCTATCTTGGTTGCAATCGGGCTTTTGTTTTGTCGAGGGATCATGAGGAGAAGGGTCAGTTGCATGTCCCACGCTAGTCATGCAACTACAAGTGTCGTCCCCCGACTGCAACTACATGTCTTCCAACATGGTTGCAACTAGGGCTTTCTTCTGTCGGAGGCGGTGGCGACGTGGTAGGAGCGGGGTAGATGCATGTCCGACTCTAGCCATGGAACAGCAAGCGTTACCCCCAACCCCAGCTACAATTGTCTACCTCAGCTGCAACTTCAACTCATTGGTGTTTTGTCCAGGGGAGGGGTAGCAGTTGCATGTCTACATTAGGCAAACAACTACAGGTATCGACCCAACTTTAACTACATGTATACTCCTCCGTCCCAAAATGAGCGAGGGGACGAACGACCTCTGCTGGCCTCCTACAATGCACGCCGGTGGAACTCGGTCCACCCCGGTCTCCACCGGTCAGCGCCTCAGGTGGTCTCTGTCGCCTCCAATTGAACATTGCTGGGCTCGATATCGATTGACGAAAAAGGGTTTCCCCACTTTATATTATAAAAGCAACCATCACCGCACTACATCCGAAGACGATACAAACTCACGCCATCAACACACACAACACACGTACCCAAGGCAATATACATAGGAGCCGAAAGCACCGAGACACCACCCCACCGACTACCAAGCTAACTCACGGATATGCGAAGAAAACCGCTTGAGCCAACGGAGGCCTCCATCATGACAAACCGCAATGGAGAGGTGAAACGGACAACAACAAAGCTAGGACTCCAGAGCGGTGCCTCCTAGAAGGGGATGACCAAAGAGCCGCCACCGCTTAATCGCGCAGATCAAGTCTTCACCCGGAGTATGACAAAAGGAGTGAGGACGCCATGACGGAGCCTTCAGGAAGGATCAGGCATCCACAGATGCCGCCAGCCGGCAAGTGCACGGACTGGGCAAGAGATGTACCCCAACGCACACACTCCTCCGTCGGACCCTAGCTCCACCAACCACCCGCAACCAAGCCACCCCCATGGCCATGGCTGCCCGTCCCGCACCTGAGACGCTCCGCCCACAAACGCCACGTCTCCCGCCGCCCAACATCCATACACCCCCAAGACCATCCCAAAGAGGTTGACTTTGGTCAAAGGGGACACACTCTCATCGACGAAACCGCAAACACTCGTCCCACCTCGAAACATCACCGAGCGGCAACCGCCGCATTACAGCGGGGAAAGGGAGAGGTGGGGAGTAGGCGCATCCATGACCGGCACACCATCGTGCAGCGATGGGTGGCCTGAGCACATCGGCGCCACCCATCCCTCCAGCCAACCTCTCCTCCTGACACCCCTTGTGTCATCCCCAGAGGTCAACTTTGAGATCAATTGCCACCATTTCAACAATGGATATTACCTGGTTGATGGTATCTATCCTCAGTGGTGAACTCTTGTGAAGACCATACCCAATCCGCAAGGAGAGAAGAGACAGAGATTTGCCCAAACGCAGAAGAGTGTTAGGAAGGATGTGGAGCGTGCTTTTGGTCCGCTTCAATCTCGATGGGTATCGCTCAAACCCTACATCGACATGAAGCACTCAGAAGCTTTGGGAGGTGATGGCTGCTTGTTTAATTTCTTTTATTCAAACAAATTCCAATTGAGTTGTAAGACTATTTGATATTGTTTTTCTTCGATTGGGTTGTAAGACTATTTCGGATGTAGAACTATTTACTATGTTTGATTTAAACTACTATTTACTATGCTTGATTTTAGTATAATAAAGGACCTCCGATGAATGAGATGCGGTCGAAATGCGACCGCGTGTTGGACTCACGGCAACACATCCAGAAATCCCGACGGACACCGTCTCATTGTCATTCTAAAACAGACGAAATTCGAACAAAACGAAAATCGTGTGTTGGTATTGCCTTTCGATGTGGCAGTTATGATTTGCGTGTCTCTACTCGCTTGACGTCTCGGTACCTGGAATCCCCGCACGCCGCAGTTATCTCTCTCTCAGTCAGTGCACGGGCGCAGCTCTCTCTCTCGGGTGCCGCGCTGGCCATGGCGTTGGGAAGTGGAGACGGAATTGCGGTCCACGATGAAATTTGGTGGAATCCGAGCCAAGATTTTGGTTCGGTCGAAACAAAGCCGTGCGCCATTGTTTTTCCTTTCCAGGTCGAGATTTCGCTTGCCGCCATGGAGCTTTGAAACTGAGGCAACTTCGCTATAAATCGCTCTGGACATGAAATAGAACTACCACCCGCACTTCTCTTCTCACTCCCTTCGCACTTCAGTTCCGCCATTAACTGGGACTGCGCCGTGGGAATGCAGTATGCGTACGCATTCGAGGAGAGCCACGACGGTACGAATCGAGTCTTCTCCCTCTTTGATTGATCTCACGCCGATTTGTTTCTTCTGTTCTTGATCACTTGTCAACGTTTTAAATCGTAGAAGTGGGGGTTGCCGACAAAATCAGTGGCGGGAGGGGAAGCCGCGGCGCCAGCCTAGCCGGCTACGTGCACGGCGCCGACGACCCAGGCGGCAGCGGCAAGAGCCCCGTGGGCCGCGCGCACCACGCGGACGCCTCGGGCGGCAGAGGCGCGCTATCCCGTCCGGGCCGTGGACGCAGGAGGCATGGCATGGCCGGGCGAGGTCGCGGTGTCATCGACCTCAACTTCGCCGCATCCGCTGACATTGAGCACGACGGTGTAGCCGCGGGAGACGGGCCAAATATTCTCGTCGTCCACGGTAGAGGGCGCGGCGCCATTGACTTGAACCTTGACACGCCTGAGGACGATGAAGAAGGGGACGCAGCGGCGGGTGGTGGAGATGAGGGGCGCGGCGCTGCACAATGGCGCACATGGCGGCCGGGAAGATGAGGACAATGACGATGTCTGTGGCACCGGGACAATGGCGCACATGGCGGCTGGGGAAGGAGGAGGCCGGCGACGAGGAGGAGAAGGAGGCGGAGGACCCGATTGCTTTTTTGAAGAAAAACTAGGGACCGGATTGCATGTTTAGCCCGTTTATGTGTGGGGTCGGGTAGTCAGATTCGCGTTTAACCCAGGCAAAGCGAGCAGTTTTCACATTTGGTAGTTTTTTGTCACGGATTAATAAAAAAGTGGTAGTTTTCGGGACAAAATCGTAAAGTGGTAGTTTTTTGTCATGTTTCCGCGAATTGTGGTAGTTTTTGATTAAGTACTCCTGGTGAGAAGATCTCGTCAGGGCCATCCGTCTACATGTAAAAGTACACAAATATAAACAGAGCACCCGTAGTCAATAACTATTGGCTAGTCATATACCGCCACATCATCTATTCTTTTGAACAAAAAGATAAAGGGGCATGGTGTACTTGCTTCAAAGACAACACGCATTCCGTCGGTATTGGCTAGCCACACGGCCTTGAACTCGTTATCAACGAATGCAAGCTTAGAGCCATCTTTAGAAAATGCTGGGAATGCCCCAGCAACCCTGAACATACCAACATCTTCATGATGGGACTGCAATTTGTCGAACCATGTTGGGACATCATCTCCATGCTGCAGGATAGACTATTTGAACAACATCAGAAGATATACTTAATGTAACATGCAACTGTACAAGTGTGTAATACTTGTTAGAGTAAAACGAGATCGAATGAAAGTGAATGCCATTAGTCCTGGTTTTTATTGATTCTCAAGTATATATACATCTGAAAGAGGTGGGAAGAAGAGGTGTCTGTTCGGAGGCATCCCTCTAGAACACTAGAGGTTGGGGCGCCACTTGAGGCGGGCCTGTGCGCTCCCAGCCTAGTTATACACATGGTTTGTCCACTGACGCTGTTATGTACATGAACATCGCATGAATGACTCGCAAATTTTTATGCAATCACCAGCAAGTAAATTAGGCAAAGAAATGCCGCAAACTAATTTGGTCACAGTTTCTTTAATTAATACGCATCAGTTTCAAAGATTTACACACCCACAATCTGAAGAACATGGGATGCAAATCATATATATCTAGGAACCCTTGCTCGGTCTCCTTCAATATCTCACCAAGCAACACAAAGGCCTCGGATAGGCTTGGACACATCTGACAGCAATCAGCGCTTCCTTGGCTTCCCAGCTTAGCTGCTTCCGGATTTGCACAAGTACAACTCTAGAAAGATAACAACTCCACAATTTTTGGTCCCCTCCTACGCACGAAAGGCGAACTTGCCTAAAGAGATGCGGGCAATATCAAGATGGACATTACCACAAAGGCTAAATAGCAGCAATCGAGCAGCGTCACAAGCAGCAATATTCCAGCTGTTGTAACGTTCATGGAAAAAAGTATACCTCATTAATCTTAAGAAAGTCAACTCATTGATTTGAAGACCTCATTAATCTCAAGAAAGTCAACTCATTGATTTGAAGACCCTCAGCCTTCACTACTGCATGAATAGCAATGGCAGGACCAACACCCATCACAATTGGATCAACTTCAACTGCAGCAAAGCTCCTACATTGGCAAATACGACACTCTTGCCGAGCCAAAAAACAGAATTTTGTAATGATTAAAAATGTCATAATTCTCCCTGCTTCGATGCCCAAAAAGGGTTGAGCCATAATGTTGGTAGTATAAGTGTAAACCAATGTGTTAATATGTTGTCCATAACTGCAGAAAAAATTTCTACAGAATATGAAGATCATTCTAACTTTTGAGTAAAAGTTTCTGAAAATTAGACACAGTTATTTTGGAAAAGAAAACTAAGGCACTACATTACCTTAGTAGCTTGAGTTCTGATAAATATTTGTAAGAAACCATAAGCTGGACAGCATACAGACTACAAACACCTTTTTTCGGTTTGAGAAAATATAGAAGGGTCCAACAAGCAACCCTTCAGGAAGGCAATATATAACCAGAAGAACTAAAACAACGTCAAATCGTATACACACAACTATTTCATTCCATTCCCTATTTTGTTATCAGGATTTAGAGCATATTCCAAAAGGTCACATTCTTCAGAAGTTCAGATTTAGGCAAATGTAACTGCAACTATTAGTCATGCGGGGAAAAAGGTTTAAAAAGGTATTGTTGTTGGTAATCAATTCTGTTGCCATGAGATCATGAAATGAATCTGGACTCAAACAGGTATATATCTAAGAAACCAAATGATTCCAACCTAAAATAGATGTTGTTTGAAGTGATAGATCAACATATTCAATATTTGCTAGTTCAGTAGCCGCAACAATTGATTAAGCTAACATTGTATACCTTGTAGAGTTTTCACTTAATCGAGCATCAATAGGCCCAATGTACGTACATTATACACCATAGATTTCAAAATCCACGGCAACATTATGAAGCTTGTACCTAAGAAAGGATGGCACAAATTCCTTCATTAGAGAAGGGAGGAATGACAAGGTATTTCTTTTTTCAGTGGACAAAGCACCACCACGGCAATTGTAATCTTCTTCTCACATAATAACAATCTCAGCAACTATGCATAGGCAATTATTTTTGTGTCAGTGATCTAGGAGAAAAATGAAATAAAACAATGGAGAAATATGCACAGATTCATATATTTAGTTACATAGGAGTAAACATACTGCCATATGTGACCCTAAATGGTGCCACACTAGTCAAATATACTACCTTATTAATTTTTCACCGGCAAAAATATTAAGGAATTAACTTTGACAAAACGAGAAGCAATGAACATGAGGAACGATAGGGAGAGCGACCTGGAGGATGAACAAGGTCGCAAGCCACGACGCATTATCCATTTCAAGTAGAAGTAATTCAGGACGGAGGGAGTATACAAAAGATGCAAAATTGCCATGTTAGAGCAAACAATATTTAACAATCACGACACTAATAAGAAAAGGAGAAGACAAATAAATAGTACTCCAGCATATCTCAGCTGAAATGGCACTAACTCTCATGGTTTCAGAAAAAAAAACAGCATTGGCTATCAATCTATCACGCACAAAGTCTGAGTTATCACTCTTCAAAAGCCCTGTTGTAAACTCCATCGATTGCTGACCACCAACAACCAGTCAGGAATAAGGGTTCCTGATGGCATGTTCGACCATCGACATTTTTAAGAATCAAAATTCTGTTTGATTGATGTTTGGTACAGTGTATCCGACCGAATCTCTGAACATGCCCACTCTACTCAAGTTTTCTAGTAAAAGGTAAAATCACCACCGAACAAGAACATAGAAGCAGTCATAAGTATGGTGAACACATGAGGAATCATACCTTGATATCGAACGAAGGTCAGCTCGAACGAAGCGAAGAGGAAGACTAAACAGATGATTTAGATGACAAATTGCCTGCTCACTTAACACCAACCTACAAAAAAAGAGCACATGTCAGGACAAAAAGGAGCAGCAGCACAGCCGCGCCTAAGCAAAATTTAACATCCAAAGGTAATCAAAATCACCTCCATGGCAGCCATCAGAGACGGAGCAAACATGCAGATGAATTAAGAGCGGACTCCCTCTCTGGCTGCCTCCCAGACGGCCTCGATTCCTACTCCCTGCAACACGCAAAATTCAGCCAGACGGTGCAGAGCAAACAACAGAGACGGCAGTCACCCACCTTAGGAAATCCACCGTCATGATCGGGCGATAGGCCTTCACATTTGGTCAACTGGACTACTTCACCTCATTGTCAAAAGCTTTCATGAGTGATTTTCGAAAGCATGGTTAAATCGCATTTTATCTGCTTCAAATATACAACAAAAAAATCATACAATTCCTTCTACCAATTCATCAAGATGTAAACTGAAATTGCAAGTCTGTTTCATTTTAATACCAACACATCAAAAGTGATAGGCTACTTTGTCAAAAACACATAAAAACGACCACTTCATAGCTGAAAGGAATAAAAAGTAACATTCTAGAAGATCATCAACAGTTTAAATCTTATGACAGTAAGCAAATAACGCCCTGTAAAAATCATAATCACCCTTGCAAGCAATTTGACAAACACTTAAACCCTAAGTTTACAACAACAAAAATCATGAGCAGAATAAGTTTAGGAGAAGACGATGTTCGAAGGAAACCAATAAAAATACCATACATTCCATGCAGTACTTAATGTACAAGCAACAACTGCAAATAGCTTCTACGTCTAATCAATCATAAAGGCTTATATTTATTATTTTGATACAATATTGAAGTGCATTTGTAGGTTACAGCAGCTACTCAGCAACAAAAGAAACAACATATATAGCCCATTGATGTCTACTTTGTGTTGCTATTTGTACAGAAAATGTATTAGACAATCAATAAGGTATGAACAGAAACTTATGGTAGTTCAAGAAGTACCTGCTTAGAGGTCCATCAGACAAAAGATCATGATAAGGATCTAGAAGGGCTAAAGTTTGTGTATTTTCTTGCTACTGTCCTCCAAATATCTGGAACCACCTTCCATTCATGCACGGCCAATTTATTCCCCACCAGGCAACACAACACTCTCATGAAAAGGCGACCAATTCCAGCAAGCTAGGCTTTGTACCTACAATGTGGATTTATGGCAGTTTCATTAAAACAAAACTACACGTTGAGCCAAAGCTCTGTACTCCTGATGCAAATCATGCCTACTCTGTAAATCTGTTATCTGCATACACTGAAAGACACATCACACAGATAGTTAAAACCTGAAAATTATCATGTCCAGCCATGGAATCCATGCGCAATTTGATGCAAGTGGCAAAACGCAGACTCCCACAAAGCTATGGAGTTCCAGTGTTATATTCAACTACTGCAGTTCAATCACACCCCAGTAATGACATTGGGTTATGACTTATGACTGCCCCGAATCGGTTGCATGGTTCTGTCGCACCGAGTTGAGGACGATAACATCCGGTGAAAGCCCCTTTTGCACCTCCTCAGTTTTAGGCTGAACTAATTATACTTCTATTTTATTTTTAGAAAATTTCCACTCCTATTTTGGCAAAGACGGGTCTCCCCCAAAAGCTCAACAAAGTTGGCATAATTTCTTTTATCATGTTGAGAAATCCGGGCGATCTAGAATTTACACTGGACAGGAGCTTTAATTCTACCAACTCGAGAAATCCTAAGGAGAAAATGAGGCAGCGCTGCCGCTAGATCGGCCGGATAACCCAAGGCTGCAGGAACAAATGAGGGGCTGGGCGACGGAGGGGTGAGCTTACCGCGGAGCCTCCGGCGGAGGGTACCTTATTTTCACCTGCAAAACAAGAACAATTCAGAAAATAAACCACTGTAAGCTACCAAACAAGTACAGTGGAAGAGATGTTCCTATGCATACCTCTCAGCCTTTGCTGCAGCGGCTGATTCATAAACCATACTTCTGCTCCAACAAAATCTAGGAATGCGACAAAGGCAGTTGTACAAATATCCAAAACTGAAACTGAACATGTGTTTTTAACTCGGATGTTCTTTGTGGCTAAATTTAGTAGATTGCACAATTATTATGACGGTGTCAATCCACAGTTATGAAAGATCTGGACACATAGAATCTCCAGAGATGTGTAGACAGTCAACCTTTGCCACCTGAGAGGGATTTCACTGTCTCGAGCTCGAGCTTACGCGAGAGAGAGGGAGGGAGGTACTGGGGTAGAGGTACAGATAAAAACATGGAGGAAATGGAGTGGAGACTACGGCTCGGATCTATGGCTTGGCGTACCAGAAACCATGAGCGGAAGCCGCGCCAGTCCCTCTCCACACGGTCCCCGAAGCCCCCGCCGACGCACACGACCCAGCGGTGGCTGCCCAAGCCCGGGCCTCCAACCAGTGGCGGCGCGGCGCGGATAGAAGGGCTGGCCTAGCGAGACGGAGAGATCCGGCGCCGTTTGGGGGCGCGGGTCTGCGCCAAGGGTAGGGCCTCCTCATCGCCATTGTTTTCCGAGTGGCCGAGGAGGAACGGGAGGAGGATACGTGCACGAGTGAGAAAGGAGGAGACGTACGTGAGAAGGAGAAGGAGACGACCTTGACCAAATGATGTGAGACAAAAAGAAAAACAAGGTGGCCAATTGGAACAAGAAAACAACGCTATCACGCAACGATTTTTTCTCCACCAAGCACCGTTCCTCTGCTGACGTGGACGGTGCGAGGATGCGCGCCATTGTCGCAACTGTTAATGGGTTTAATGTGCCTGTTGGCATTACGGAGAGACAGAAGGACATGACGGTTCGGGGTTGGACGCACCTTTTGCTAATGACTGCTCATTAATTAGCATGTGCTAATTAACAATACAGTTTTGTCTAGAAATCAGTCATCGTCGTAGCACAGGCCTGAAAGCCCCGATTGATTTTCCTGCTCATTCGTTTGTATGAGGCTTTTTCTTTTTTCTTAAGTGGGCTGCTGTCGTCCCTTGTTTCGTCTGTTCTGGGCCGTCTTTTTTTCTGCTTGTGGGCAGCTTCTTTCTTTTCTGTTGTCTTGTCTTCTAGTATTTGGTTGGTTCTTTTTTTCTTCTTCTATTTGGGCTGTCAAATATACGGTGTATTCACGTCAAAAAAATAAATATATGGTGTATGTGTCATCGCTCCCAGCCGACGTGCACTGGAATGTGTATCCATGAAACTTAATTCTACTTTATTCTTATATAGGTGTTTTAGCTTTTCGCTCCCAGCCGATGCCGCAAATACACCACTATTTTATTTTTATGACTTAATTCCTACAAAAATAAGCTTTTTTGGCTCCCAGCTGACGCCGCAAATCCATTTTGTAGAAGTGGCCGCTGAAACCCTTCTACATGATGTTGAACTTTCAGTTAACTGTTTTTCTTTGTCAAGTTTTTTGGATCACCACATATGCTTTTTAATGTATGTGTATATGTGTTTCTATTTATGTGTGTATATGCGTTTTAAAAAAATGTCAAAATGTGCGTTAGTGTATTCATTTTAAGGACACCAGATTCCTCTATACATGTGGGTGGTTTTCTATTTTATGCTATTTACTTTGTATTTTTTAAGGACACAAGGCCAACCCACTAGCATGTCTTTTTTGCCAGAATAGTGGTGCTCAGGACACGCCCCTACACATACATGGATGATGAATGCGGATCATGAACTTCTGAAAATAAAGCCTCTCATGAACTAATTTGAAAACTCTTTTTCTTTTTAGTTTTTGTGCTTTGTGGCTTCTTTATTTAATATGCATGAATGTGTTGTATTTCCTATTTTTTTTAATTTATATTTTCTACAAAAGAAACATCTGGATGTTTTTTTGAATTATATGTAGATGATGAATGTGTGTGTGTGTGTGTGCGGAAGCCCCTGTACATGAAGTTGCTTCAAAACGTTTTTTCCTTTTTTATATAGATGATGACGACGACGACGACGACGATGATGATGATGATGATGATGATGATGATGATGATGTGTGTGTGTGTGTGTGTGTGTGTGTGTGTGTGTGTGTGTGTGTGTGTGTGTGTGTGTGTGTGTGTGTGTGTGTGTTTTGTGAGTGTGTTGGGGATTTTCTCTAACATTTTTTCTTGACTTGGTTGCAACTAGGTTTTGTTTTGTTGGAGGCGACTACACAAAGGAGGGGTGGGGGCATTTCCATGCCAACACAAGTCATGTAACTTCTAGTTAACTTGGTTGCAACTGGGTTTTGGTTTTGTCGGAGTGGGCGGCGGGGAGATGGGGGCCAGTTGCATGTCCAATCTGTAGTCATGCAACTGCATGTCTTCCAACATGGTTGCAACTCGGGCTTTTGCTTTGTCGATGAGGCGACGGGGAGAGAGAGGGCCAATTTGCATTTCCAACTGTAGTCATGCAACCACATGTCTTCCAACATGGTTGCAAACGGGGGGCTTTTTTGCTTTGTCTGCGGGGGCGAGAGAGAGGAGGGAGGGCCAGTTGCATGCCCAATTGTAGCCATGCAACTGCATGTCTTCCAAGATGGTTGCGACCGGGGGGGGGGGGCTTTTTGCTTTGTCGGTAGGGGCCACGGGGAGAGAAAGGGGCGGCTAGTTGCATTTCCAACTGTAATAGTGCAACTGCATGTCTTCTGACTTGATCGCAACTGGCCTTTGTTTAGTCGAAGTGGGCGGCGGGCAGACGGGGAGGGGGGGGGGCTAGTTGCATGTCCAACTGTAGTCATGCTACTGCATGCCTTTTTAACTTTGTTGGAACTCGGCCTTTTGCTTTGTCCAAGAGGGCGGCGGGGGGAGAGAGTGAGGGCCATTTGCATGCCCAACTGTACCCATGCAACTTCAGGTCTTCCAACATGGTTGCAATTGGGGCTTTTTCTTTGTCGGCGGGGCCAACAAGGAAAGAAAAGGGGGCCAGTTGCATTTCCAACTACAGTCATGCAACTACATGTCTTCTAACTTTGGTTGCAAGTTGGGTTTGTTTTGTCGGAGTGGGCGACGGGGAGATGGATGGGCCAGTTGCATGTATAATTGTAGTCATGCAACTGCATGTCTTCCAACATGGTTGCAACCCGAGCTTTTTGCTTTGACGGCGGGGGCGAAAGGGAGAGAGAAAGAGGGCCAGTTGCATGTCCAACTGCAGTCATGCAACTGCATGCCTTCTAACATGGTTGCAACTGCATGGCTTCTAACCTGCTTGCAACTGGGCTTTTGTTTTGTCGGAGGGACCATGAGGAGAGGGGCCAGTTGCATGTCTCACACTAGTCACTCAACTGCATGTCTTTCCAACATAATTTCCAATTAGGGGCCTTTATTTTGTCAAAGGGGACGGCGGGATGAGAGCAGGCCCAATTGCATGTTCAATTAAAGTCACGCAACTGCATGCCTTCCAAAATGGTTGCAACTAGGGCTTTATTTTGTCGGGGGCAGGGGCAAGGAGATGAGGTCAGTTGCATGTCCAATTGTAGTCACGCAACTGCATGTCTTACAACATGTTTGCAACTAGGGGCTTTGTTTTGTCGGAGGGGAGGCGGGAAGAGAATGGGGCCAGTTGCATGTCCCACACTAGTCATGCAATTGCATGTCTTCTAACTTGGTTGCAACTGGGCTTTTCACTTTGTTGAAGGGACCGACGAGGAGGGGGCCAGTTGCATGTCCAACCATAGTGATGCAACTGCATGTCTTCTATCTTGGTTGCAATCGGGCTTTTGTTTTGTCAGAGGGACTGCGAGGAGAAGGGTCAGTTGCATGTCCCACGCTAGTCATGCAACTACAAGTGTCGTCCCCCGACTGCAACTACATGTCTTCCAACATGGTTGCAACTAGGGCTTTCTTCTGTCGGAGGCGGTGGCGACGTGGTAGGAGCGGGGTAGATGCATGTCCGACTCTAGCCATGGAACAGCAAGCGTTACCCCCAACCCCAGCTACAATTGTCTACCTCAGCTGGAACTTCAACTCATTGGTGTTTTGTCCAGGGGAGGGGTAGCAGTTGCATGTCTACATTAGGCAAACAACTACAGGTATCGACCCAACTTTAACTACATGTATACTCCCTCCGTCCCAAAATAACTGTCTCAACTTTATACTAGCTCTAGTACAAAGCTGTACTAAGCTTGAGACACTTATTTTAGGACGGAGGGAGTACAACGCAACTCCAACTTAGCGACTTTTTTTATTAGAGGAGGGAACAGCAGGCCGCACACGTGTCGCCTCTATCGCGGTTGCATGTCTACCAGTATTTCTATTTTTCTACTTTTATTTCTACTTTATTCTTGTTCGCCTTTTAGCTTTTCTAAATAGTAGTGTTTTTTCTTTCAAACGCGTGCCACCCAATTTTAAACGGCGCCCCATGTGCAACCACATATGTTATAGTTTGCATGCAACTACAAGCGACACCCGTAGCCGGGCATAACCAGGGTGCGGGCCGGGCGGGGGCCTAGGAGCTTGGGTGTCCCGGTATGTGGATTTATTTTCAATTTTTTATTTTTATTTTTGGTTTTGTAGCTTCTGTTTTTCTTTTCTATTTATTTTTTGCGTTTTGGATTTGTGTTATGTTTCTTTTCTAAATTAGTGGTGTTTTGGATATTTATATCTAAAAAATAATGCCACTCATTTTTGCGCACATGTGGCCCACACATTTTTCTCTTAATTTATTTTTCTTATTTTTTGTGTCAAAAATATGTGCTCAAAGAAATACAGACACACAACACTTTTTTAGAACAACTACATTTTTGATAATGCATTATGTTTGGTTGAGACACACTACACTGCAAATCGGCTGGGAGAGATGACACACATCCATATATTTGACAGCCCAAATACAAACAAAGAAAGAAAATAAACCAATCTAAAAGAAAACAAGACAACAAAAAACAATAGGAGTCCCACGTACAAGCAAGAAGAGAGAAAAGGCCCAACACGAGACAAGTAATTTGGGAGAATAAAACAAAGGACAAAAGCAGCCCACCTAAGAAGACAAGAAAAAAAAAGACAAAAAGGAAGCCACGTTAAACAAGCCCAAAAGAAAACTAACGAACGACCATGAAATAGATCTGGGTATCGATAGGACGCTGCTGACATCAGCCGACTTAGACTTCGCGAAGTCTAAGTCGACTGAGTCCTAGACATACCCTTAACAATAGACATGTGCTCATTAATCCACTAATTAATGCCTAACACTCCCCCTTGTACAACACCGCTGCTTGAATGTTTCATCATTGAAATCTTCTTGCATATAGATCTTCTATCCTAAGAAATCTTCTGTATAATCATCAAAGTGGATTTCTAGAAGGCCAATGACAAGGTGTGAGAACCCGGAAATAATTTTCAGGCCCTCCTGTGTATAATTTGTCAATCCAGAATTAACTTGACAACACAACAAAATTGTACCATTGCATAAATTTAAAACAAGTATAAGCCTAATAACTCATGTCACAATACATACATAGTGAAATATCTCATGACATTTATTACATTCAGAAACATAACAAAGAATAAAATGCAGATTGACTCCATCTCAACCACAGGCATTCAATGTAGTCCATGTGACCTCACTCCTCAGGATCATCATAATAGTAGTAGTCAATGCCTTCGTCTTCATAGATCTCTCTTGTTCGGCAAAAGTATTGCCATGAGTACATTATGTACTCAACATGCCTCTTTGAGAGAAGGACCTATTAGCTACATGTGGCTTCAGAGGAAGATTGTATTGCTCATTTGCATAAACTAATTTTGTTTGACAAATACAACAGTTGAATAAAAGCAGTTTTAGATAAAAACATGTTTTATCTGCAGAATAACTTTCATCAAAGAGAGGATCCTCACAGTCAACTCACACTCTTCATAAGTTCCAAGAATAGGGCAAAGAGGGAATAAGCAAGACAGGTCTTGTATATCAAGAAAGATTCATGTATCATCCATGACCGTGGATACGGCTATTCAAATAGTTTTACACCATGCAGATGTTAATTCCATGTAACATCCTGATTTTTTTTGGGAGTTCAATTTTTTAAAAGAAGCTAAGGATGTTGTAACATAATTTTATATTTTGTAACCAATGATTCTGGAATTAATTTAACATAATTTAGCTTGGTGCAGCAGCGACATGGCCCAACCAGCTGGCCTGAGCTAGCGAAACTTCCCCTCCCTCCCCCAACACGCAAGCACGCGCGTGCATGTGTCCATGGCCGCCGACCTTCTTTCTTCCATATCTCATCAATTCGTTCACCGTTTCATTGTCTCTTGAACACAAGAGTTATAGCCCCTCCAACGACGAATCCATCTAGACTAATTTCTCCACAAATAATGGTCTTAATTTCACGCAAGGAACTGAACTTATTGACCCAACAGTGGCATTCGTCCCTCGATCTCTCTCCCGCCCATCAATCCCTGAACCATTCGCGTCACTAGGTGCGCCAGTACCTCCTCTATAAAAGCCCTCCCGTCCCA
Organism: Aegilops bicornis; assembly: GCA_021605145.1. Classification (NCBI taxonomy): domain Eukaryota; kingdom Viridiplantae; phylum Streptophyta; class Magnoliopsida; order Poales; family Poaceae; genus Aegilops; species Aegilops bicornis. The sequence continues at coordinate 60,705,039 of CM038674.1, read as the reverse complement.
TTCCTCAATTCCTTTCCCATCAATCCCAATCCTCCCTGCAACAGAGCCTCATCTTCGCAGTTTTCTGCCTACCGTCGCCGCAGGTGAGCTATCTGGCCAGATTCCTTGCACCAACCGAGTCCTCTCACCATAGCCTTCCTTTCAGACATCCTTTTCCGTCCGTTTGTCAATGTTGGCTAGACACACAACGACGCCATACCGCGGCTACCATTTGAGACTGACGCCGCCGTCACCCGTGGACCGTCCGTCGAGTCCATCCGCGTCACGGTGTTCTCTCATCACCAGGAGCATCACACATCACCTCTTCATCACCGAAGATCATCGACAATGACATGCACCGGAGTTCATCTGCCACGACATCAACGTTTTTTTTATCTCCGACAAGTGTGCGATGACCCAAAGCCAAACCTAAACCATAGGGAGATTTGTATGATGCTAGGACCGAGCTTTTGGTTATTAGTTTAGTTTGCGTAGGATTATATTGTGTTATGTTTTCACTTATCAAGTGTATACATGATGTTTTGTGCAATGTAAATCATGCAAAATTGTTTACATTTTAATTTTTCCATGTCCATAGCATGCTTAGTAGTATGTTCTAGTTATGATTCTAGGATTATTTTAGAATTCCGTAGAACTAGTTTTGCATCTATTAAAATAGTGATGCATGAAAATTTGGTTTGGTACTTATTTTCTATTTTTTATAGACGCACTATATGCATGTGTACATATTTTCAACTAGTATTACCATGCGTAGAAATTTCTTGTTTAATCTATCTTAGTTTAATTCCTAGATGTTTATCATATTTGTTGTTTCAATATTTTGATTGAGTCTAAGTTATGTTGTGATGCATAACATATGAATGTTGTTACTCTCTATTGTTTTTGTTATATGTTTTGATCATGCCATGACTAGGCTATTGTTAACCTTTTGTTTCATGTGTATTTACATTATTTTATTTAGTTGTCAAATGAATTGAGCATATAATGTTTTGATACTATCTTAGCATCATGTGTCCTATAATGTTTTGTATCTTATCTAGTTTATTTATTGACTTATGCATTGTTTATTGTCAAATGGAATAGTTCATCTTTTAATCATTATAAATATTTAGATGTTGTCTAAATATTTATTTGTGAATACATATTTTGTTTTCATGCCATGATGAGCCATGTCGTTTAAATGCATATGATAGTGTATTATTTGGTGTTCATGTCCTCTCATTCGTTATTTGTTTATTTTCTTTTAGTTAGCCCAAATTAAATATAATAGGCACTATTAGAGTTTAGATAAGTAAGACGATTTAGAACGTTAGTTGTGGTGGCCAAGTTTTGCTTAGTCACGATAAACCTAAACCCAACCAATCCGTTCAATCCCCTATACTCATCTTTAGTCGTGCTACCTCGTTTGAAACCTCCCTATCCATCCATATGTTGCTACCCATCCTTCTTATATTGTTATTTTGTTATGGATGTTATTTTGGATTTTATTGCTTGTGTATTTATTATTGCTTCACCGTTACTAAGAGTAGGAGGTGACGGTACGGAAGAGGAGCACTATGAGGAAGATGGAAACGGGGGACTTGACAACGAAGGTATGCCTCATTCTTTAATCATGCTTATACTATGTTTTACAAAACTGCATTGTGTTTATTAGTTCTATATGCATGCTATTTTATCTCGTAACTAGTGTGTCGATTTATCATTACCTTGATCCGTTTGTCGCCTATTTACTTGACACATGAGTAGAAGTATATAGTATTCTGGTAGAGTAGCAATGCTTAGCCATGCTTATCACCCTATAGCTGCTTTGTTTAATGACCTCTGAGTCATTGACATTTGAAACTTATCACGGAGCTAGGCAGTTGGCCATTTGGCTTTCTCTATTCTCTTCTACTCCAGGTGAAATTTATCATCTAAATACTGGAGCAGCGACAACTGAATCAAGGATTGAATGAGTGATCTGCTGCCATTCATGAGCTGAAGTAGGCAATAAGTCGTATGTGCTACATGAAGCCTAATAAGTCTTGTATTTGAAGATTATGTTAGCAGTACAACCACATGCTATATGGGCACTGGCTTGGTTGATTAGTTAGTTCACCCTTATTGTCGACATCGCCACACCGCAGATGGGATAGCTGCCTTGCAAGGAGTATCCTTGGCACAAAAGGGGGGCCTGGATTGTGAACCGCGCTTACCTCCATGTTGAAACCTAGTGGCCATGTCAGAGTAAGTGTGGCCTAATGAAAGACCTCGTCACAATCTCCTTGTTGGTATACCAAATTGTGTACTATGCCAGTGGCCACTTAGTGGTAACAAGACGAGATTGTATCGTGTGGGTAAAGAGTACAACCTATCCAGAGTGAAACTATTCAAATAGCTGTCTCCACGGTCATGGAAGACACATGAAATCTCTTGACATACATGACCTATCTTGCTTATTCCCTCTTTGCCCTATTCTTACAACCTATGAAGAGTGTGAGTTGATCGAGAATCCTCGTTTTGATGAAAGTTATTCTGAAGATACAATATTTTTTCATCTAAAATTGCTTTTATCCAACTGCGATATTTGTCAAGCAAAATTAAAATTAGTTTTTATGCAAATGAGCCATAGATCTTCCTTTGAAGCCACATGTAGCTAATATCCCGAGTACAGTGGTATCATTAGGTTGTTATAAAATTTTAACTCCGAAAAACACATGATGCTTAAGTTTTTTTTCTTCAAAAAGTAGGTCCAGAAAATTTCGTTTGTTCCATCTCTTAATAAGAGCTTAAATTGAGTCTTATAACTTGGAGAATTTAATTCAAACTAATGCCTACATAAATTAAAATTTGAGTTTTTTTCTTTTAGTTGGATTTATCTTCCTCGTCTTAGTGTTTTAAATTGTGCGTGGTTATTTTCTCCTTTGATTTTTTGAAGTTCATTTGGTTTTATTTGGCACTTATTCATTTTGGATTTTCCTAAACGGGAATCATTTCTTTTTATCGGTGTCAGGTTATGGACAAAATTTCCTAAACCCAATATGTCTCATTTCACTATATTTTTTCCACCGAATAAGCCAAGCCCATATCATTCTTTTACTTTTTTTAGTTTCTTTTAGTCCCAGTTGGGCCTTTGCCCATTCCATCACGTGGTGGGTGAGCCACGTTGCTTCTTCTTCCTCGTGAACGCACAAGTACAAAAGAGAACAAGCACATATATGAACCTGCACGGCATATTCACATAGACACTAGGTTTCAACATGGAAGTAATCATAGTTCACAGCCTGACCCCTTTTGTGCCAAGGATACTCCTCACAAGGCAGCTATCCCATCTGTGGTACGACGATGCTGACAATTATAAGGGTGAACTAGCTAATGAACCAAGCCAGTGCCCATATATTGTGTGGTTGTATTGTTAACACAACATTTAAATCCAAGACTTATTAGGCCTCATGAGGCATGGAAGACTTATTGCACCCTTCAGCTCATGAAGGACAACCAATCATTCCTTTAATCCTTAATTCAGCTGTCGCCCACTCCAGTATTTAGATGTTAAGTTTCAAACAGACTAAAAGAGGATGGAGAAAGTCAAATGGCCAACCGACCTAGCTCAGCGATAAGTTTTCAATATCAATGACTCAGAGGTCATTCAACAAAATACTCATAATAAGGTGATAAGCATGGCTAAGCATTTCTATTCTACCAGAATACTATATACTTCTACTCAGGTATAATAGGCAACGAACGGACCAAGACAATATGTCAATCGACACGCTAGTTACGAGATAAAATAACATGCATATAGAACTATAAAGCACAATCTAGTTTTGTAAACCATATGACAAGCATGATTAAAAAAGGAGATATGCATTCGTTGTCAAGTCCGCCGTTTCCGTCTTCCTTGTAGTGCTCTTCTCCTGTACCGTCACCTCCTACTTGTAATAACTGCGAAGCAATAATAAATACACAAGCAATAAAATCCAAATAACATCCAAAATGAAATAACAACATAAGAAGGATGGGTAGTAAGATATGGATGGATATGGAGATTTCAAAGGAGATATCATGACTGAATATGAGTAGAGGGGATTGTATGGATTGGTTGGGTTTAGGTTTATCGTGACTAAGCAAAACTTAGCCACCACAACTAACGTTCTAAATCGTCTTAGCTAACTAAACTCTAATAGTGCCCATTATATCTACTTCGGCCTAACTAAAAGAAAATAAACAAATAACGAATAACAGAATATGAACACAAAATAATAGACTATCGTATGCATTTAAACGACATGGCTCATCATAGCGTGAAAACAAAATATTTAACCACAAATAAATATTTAGACAACATTTAAATATTTATAATGGTTAAAACAACAACTATTGCATTTGACAACAAGCAACTTATAAGTCAACCAAGCTAACTAAAATTATAAATAAAGTAGATAAGATATAAAATATCATACGACACATGATGCTAAGATAGTACCAAAACATTATATGCTCAATTCATTTGGCAACTAAATAAAATAATCTAAATACACATGAAACAAAAGATTAAAATAGCCTAGTCATGGCATGATCAAAACATATAATAAAAATAATAGAGAGTAACAACATTCATATGTTATGCATCACAACATAACCTAGACTCAATCAAAATAATGAAACAACATATATGATATACATCTAGGAATTAAAGTAACTTAGATTAAACAAAAAATATTCTACGCATGACAATACTAGTTCAAAATATGTACGCATGCATATAGTGCGTCATTGAACAATACAAAAAAGTACCAAGTCGAATTATAATGCATCACTATTTTAACAGATGCAAAAACTAATTCTAAGAAATTCTAAAATAATTCTATAATCATAATTAGAACATACTCCTAAGCATGCTATGGACATGGACATGGACAAATTAAAATGTAAACAATTTTGCATGATTTACATTGCACAAAACATCATGTATACACTTGCTAAGTGAAAAGATAACACGATAAAAAAAATAACACGATTAAATCCTACGGAAGCTATACCAATAGCCAACAACTTGGTCCTAGCATCATAAAAATCTCCCTATGTTTTAGGTTTGGCTTTGGGTCACCGCACACTCGTCGGAGATAAAAAACATTGATGTTGTGGCGGATGAACTCCGGTGCATAACGTTGTCGACGATCTCCGGTGATGAAGAAGTGGTGCGTGATGCTCCTGGTGATGAGAGAACACCGCGATGCGAATGGACTCGACGGACGGTCCATGGTTGACGGTGGCGTCGGTCTCGAATGGTGGCCGCGGTATGGCGCCGTTGTGCGTATGGCAAATGGCCGGTAAAGGATGTCTAGAAGGTAGGCTATGGTGAGAGAACTCGGTTGGTGGAAGAATCTGGTCCGATAGCTCACCCATGGTGATGGTAGGCAGAAGACTGCGAAGATGAGGCTCTGTTGCAGGGAGATTGGGGTTCACGCGAAAGGAATTGAGGAATGAGACAAGAGGGCATAAATGCCTAAACGGTTCGCTCAACTATCGAGGCATCGTCGCCACCGCGTAGGCAGCCTCCGCCTCCACCGTGTTCTCATTGTATGCCGCCGCCAACTGATCTTTGTATCGCTGCATCATCTCGTACCAAGCGGATTGCACGGTCATTCTTGCATTGGTATCCAAAGTATCCAAATTCAATGTCAACATCTTGACATCCTCCACATTGGGGGCGATCTTCAACTTCTTTTCCGCGAGCGCGGCCTTCCTCTATTCGATCATGGTTCTCCTCTCTTCGATCTTGAGCTTGTCTGTCATCTCCATCAACAATTTGAACCTCTCCGCCTTTTTCTCCTCCTTGATGTCCGAGTGCTCCACGCATGCCTCCTTCTTCGCCAAGATGTCCCCGAACTTCTCCGTCAGCCTGGATGCCCCACTTTCTTGCTTCACCCTCTCCTCTCCCACCTCTTCCCCCGTAAATTTCTTCTAACCTTCTTCGATGGTTCTTGGGTTGGGTCGGTAGGGTCATCAATTTCTTCCTTTTTGGCTTGGGCGGCGGTCGTGGCTATGAAAAGGTTCCACTTCGGTTGTCCATTCAACTTCAACCAACAATGCATGATGATGAAGGACTTCTTCTCCAACTTCTTGTAGGCTACAAACTGAAACATTGTCAACAATGCATATCCGGCTAGTGATCGACAAAACAATGCATGTCCTGCTACTGATCAACAAAACTAAGCATATCCGCCTAGTGATCAACTTACTTGCTCGGTGATTTGTGCACCGCTGGGCCACCGTGCCTATTTTGTTTGCTTTTTGTCTGTATTTCTCTATGATTTAAGGGGGGTTTTAAGCTCCGGCAACACATAATTTTGTTTTCGTGTCCATTCTGTATTCGGTCCGTGTCTGTTTTCGGTACTATTTGTTTCCGTATTCATTTCCGGGGATTTTGTTTTCGTTTCCGCTTCTGCAAAAAAATATGAAAACAAATATGATAGCACCTAGTTCCGTCCGTTTCCGCGCCGTTTTCATCCGTACCGTGCGATGAGATGCTTCAAGCGCCTGCAATACTTGGACAAGACCTCTTGGATGGTGTACCATTGATGGTTGAGGGACTTCCATTCACAGTTGCAGATGACCGCGTCGAAGTAGGGCGAAATGCTTGTGTTCACTGAACCATATGTGAATGTTCCTACAAAAGGTTGTGCCCTTTTGCTCCATGCCATGGATTGGATCAATGCTAGTGGCCGACCATGCATCGCACAACAACTCATTCTCCCGCGTGTTAAAGCTTTCTCCTCTATCCTTCTTCTTCGGATCGCCGGTTGTATCATCCGGATCATCGCCCTTGCCATCCTACTCCTCTTTCGGCTCCTGCTGTCTAGCGGCCTAATGTTGTTATTGTTGTTGTTGTTGTGTGCCATCGCCGGTCTGGGTGTAGGACTGCTGCATGGCCGTTTGGGAGTAGGACTGCTACTGCTCGTAGTTGCCGGACTGGATGAGTTCGGAGTCTTCCACCTGCTCATCCTCATGGCCTCCGCCTCCTCCGTCATGGATGATGTCGAGCATCTCCCTGGTTGGGTCGTCGTACACCGCCTCCCCGCTCTAGGCATTGCAGCGAACAACCTGCGGGCACACATCTGCTCCCCACCCATAGTTCGTGCCCAGACGAGCTGCAGCGAAGAGTACTCGGAGAAGAGCGGGTCGTGTCAACATCGACGATGTAAGGCACCACACCGGCGGGGGTTCCGAGCTGCTTGGCGGTGTAGTAGTATGAAGAGTTGTAATGCTCTGGCCACGATGTCTTCTGTACTTTTGGCACGCCCGTCTCGCAGCGTCCGCCACGAACGCCTCGTCCACCACGAGCTCCATGCCCAACACCACCACCAGGTCCACCGGCGGTTAACCTCTTCTTGAGCTTCTCTTCCTTTGTGGCCTTCGCTTTGACGGGACGAGTTTGCCGCGTAGCCGAGCTGATCTTCCGACCGAGCGTGATGCTCGAATCCTCCCGCACCTCCGTCAGCTCCATCTTCGACAGGTTCTCCGACGGTGAGTGGTGGGGTCGTGAAGATGGGAAAAGGAAATTGCATTGGCGCTCTTGGGAGTGGCTTACTACACCTAAGGCGCTTGGTGATATGGGCTTCTGTGACATGGCCCTTTTCAATCTTGCTACGCTTGCCAAACAAGAATGGAGGTTGTTGACGGACCCATCTTCACTATGTGCTCGTGTTTTGAAATGCCGGTATTTTCCAACATCCAATTTCTGGAACGCAATGGCATGCATCTGCTACCTAGCGAGCCATTTAGTCCGATCAAGAACTTTTGCAAATGGGTGTCCAGTGGGGCATTGGTAATGGTGAAGATGTTTGTATTTTAACGGATCACTGGATTCCTTCAATTCCACCGCACCGTCTTCACCCACTTCTGCCTATACCTGCTACTGCCAAGGTAAAATGTCTGATTGATGAGGAGGCTGGTTATTGGAATGAGGATTCTGTTCGGGCTTTCTTCCGTGATGACATGGCTGCAGAAATTCTTCGCATTCCTATTAGCAGACATGGTGGTATGGACTTTGCAAGATGGCCTTTTACTAAGTATGGTGAATACACAGTACGATCGACATATAATATGGCGCGGTCGGCTCGTTTTTTTCAAACTCGCAGCAAAAGTGGCTTTGGTCTATCCTAGAATTTAGCTGTTGAGGAGAAGAATTGGAAGGCAATTTGGTCTATAAAAGCTCCCAATAAAATGAAAGTTGTCCTATGGCGTTTTGCTCAAGATTGTCTTCCATCAGGAGCACAATTACAACGACGACATATCCCCGATGCTGCGTGTTGTTGTTTCTGTGGTTGTCTGGAGAGTGTGGAGCATACATTTCTATTCTGTCCGTGTGCAAGAGCCGTATGGGATGCGATCAAGGAGTGGGCACATATCCAACTATGTCGTTCTACTTTCAGAAATACTAAGCAATGGCTATTTGAATTCCTTGATAGATCTTCAGACAAGGAAATCACAACTTGTTGTGTCCTTTTGGTATATTTGGGAAGCACGTAATGACGCGCGACACTCACTGGAAATTCCAAATTCTCATCATACGATGGAGAAAATCCGTGCTTACACTAACCTGATATTGCAGCACCTTTTCAATCATGTACGTGTGATCAGGCGTGAGTCTTCCTCATCCAACACTATGTGGACTCCACCGCCGCCAGGGTGATTGTCATCAATTCAGATGCTGCAATTTTTTCAGAGATTAATATGTCAGGGGCTGGTGTGGTGGCCCTGAACCATGAAGGAGCATGTACTGGTGCAGAGGCTTTGGCTTTACGAAGAGCTGTGTATCTGGCTCGAGAAGAACAATTCTCCAAAGTGATATTTGCCTCAGATTGCCAGTCGCTGGTTACTAGGATTAATTCAAGTATCTCTGACCGTTCCTCCATTGATACCGTGGTCAATGATATAAAGTTTGCTTCAAGGAGCTTTGTGTCTTGTGGTGTTCAAGCATGTTCATCGGCAAGTGAATATAGCTGCTCATCTGTTAGCTAAGTCTTGTAAAAATTTGTCTAGTGTTGTTGTTTTCCATTCTACTCCGGAGTGTATCCGGGAGACCCTTTGTAACTTTGTCTAAGTGTTTAATAAAGCTGGCATTCTCTCAAAAAAAAAAGATAAGGGTATAAGGAACACCAAACAACTTTGGCAAAAAAAATTCAAAAATCCAAAAAGTAAGATGGACACGTAAACTTAATTAAAATACTAGGAATGACAAAATTGACTCAGGATATTACAAAATTTATTTTCCTCCTGTCGTATGCTAAATTAATTCCAGACTCATAGGTACTAATTTAGGCAACTCCAAATAAAATACATAATATAAGATTATGTTGCAACATCCTTAGCTTCTCAAAAAAATTGAACGCCCCAAAAACCAGGATGTTTCACAAGGTCAAGTAGCCCTTCCAAGATGATATAATTGGGTGGCCCATTTAATTGAAGGTGGGAGCGTCGGGGTTAAAGTCGGTGATTGAGACAGGGCAATATGAAGTCTAATTATTTTCAACGCCGTTGCTGACATGTTGGCTATCCTCGTAGCAAGAGCTAAAGAGGGACATGTTAGTAGCCTCTTACCCCATCTAGTTGGTGGTGGAGTCTCCATTTTGCAATATGCAGATGGTAACATCATATTTATGGAAGATGACATTGAGAAGGCCATAAATATGAAGCACATCTTCTGTCTATCTGAGCAGTTACCTTGTCTTGACATAATTTTCATAAAGTGAGTTGTTTTTTGGGAAGGCTAAAGAAGCTGAAGACCAATGTATGCATATATTCGAATGTGATAGGGGTCTCTGCAGTTTAGGTATTTGGGTATGCCCATCCACCACAGGCGGCTCCTTAATACTCCCTCCGTTCCTTTATATAAGGTGTATCTATTTTTTGATAAAATTTTACAATGTAAGGTGCATTTCTTCTAAATCCTCATAATTCCCTTTTTATCCCTCCAAAAAGAGGAAAGTATCTCTCTCTCCTGATTTTCTGTATCTCTTCTTGGGACGAGACTTGCCTGCTCCCCTCCCGTGTGCCCATCCGTGCTCCCGCATACATGGCTTGATTTGATTGGAACAAAATAAGGCCCGGCCCCACCCCCTTAAAATCAGGGGGGGAGATGATTAGATTAGAAAGGAAAAAGGAAAAAAGACAGCCGTTGGATGAGGTGGGAGCACGGATGGGAGCATGGAAAGGGAGCAGGCAAGCCGGATCCCTCTTCTTGTATCAAAAGAAGGAAACTATCTCTCTCTCTCTCTCGATTGCATGTATCTCTTAATTTCCAACTGATTTTTTTTTGTGGGTGAAAGAAATTTATTTCTCACACATAAAGTGCCTCGGCATTACATAAATCTGGTACCTCATCAGGTCCAGATCCCAACCACACAACCGTGCGTTTATGAATTCTACCAAAGTTTGCAAGATAATGACTCACACCGTTCTGTTCTCTACGGATATGAACTAGCTTAACCTCACTTCCTCCTAGCATCAGTCGCCTGACCCGATCAACAAGCAAGGCAAAGCGAGATTTGTCCCTCGTCGTCGCTAATATCGCATGTACCGCCACCGCGCAGTCAGTCTCCATCTCAATTGGCAAGGGAGTCCATTGAAGTGCCAAGTTGAGTCCCTCCATGCAGGCCTGCAGCTCGGCTTCAAAGGGATCGGCACACAACCGGAGCTCTCTGCACAAAGAGAAAATGATGTCGCCCGTGTCTGTTGGGGAACGTAGTAATTTCAAAAAATTTCCTACGCACACGCAAGACCATGGTGATGGCATAGCAACGAGAGGGGAGAGTGTCTGTCCACGCACTCGTGAGACCGAAAGCGGAAGCGTTATAACAACGCGGTTGATGTAGTCGCACGTCTTCACGATCCGACCGATCCAAGCACCGAGCGTCGGCACCTCCGAGTTCTGCACACGTTCAGCTCGATGACGATCCCTGACTCCGATCCAGCAAAGTGTCGGGGATGAGTTCCGTCAGCACGACGGCGTGGTGACGATGATGATGCTCCACCGGCGCAGGGCTTCGCCTAAGCTCCGCGACGATATGACTTCTCCGGCGCAGGGCTTCGCCTAAGCTCCGCGACGATATGACCGAAGTGGAATATGGTGGAAGGGGGCACCGCACACGGCTAAGGAACGATCCGTAGATCAACTTGTGTGTTATGGGGTGCCCCCTGCCCCCGTATATAAAGGAGCAAAGGAGGGGGTGGCCGGCCTAGGAGGAGGGCGCCAAGGGGAGTCCTACTCCCACCGGGAGTAGGACTCCTTCTTTCCTAGTCCAACTAGGAGAAAGGGGAAAGGGGAAGTGGAGAAGGAAGGGAGAGGGGCTGCGCCCAAACCCCTTGTCCAATTCGGACTGGGCTTGGGAGGGCGCGCCACCTCCTGGCTCCTTCCCACTAAAGCCCATTAAGGCCCAATACTCTTCCCCGTATTCCCGTAACTCCCCGGTACTCCGAAAATACCCGAATCACTCGGAACCTTTCCGAACTCCGAATATAGTCGTCCAATATATCGATCTTTACGTCTCGACCATTTCGAGACTCCTCGTCATGTCCCCGATCTCATCCGGGACTCCGAACTCCTTCGGTACATCAAAACTCATACACTCATAATATAACTGTCATCGAAACCTTAAGCGTGCGGACCCTACGGGTTCGAGAACTATGTAGACATGACCTAGAACTATTCTTGGTCAATAACCAATAGCGGAACCTGGATGCCCATATTGGCTCCTACATATTCTACGAAGATCTTTATCGGTCAAACCGCATAACAACATACTTTGTTTCCTTTGTCATCGGTATGTTACTTGCCCGAGATTCGATCGCCGGTATCCAATACCTAGTTCAATCTCGTTAACGGCAAGTCTCTTTACTCGTTCCGTAATACATCATCTCGCAACTAACTTATTAGTTGCAATGCTTGCAAGGCTTATATGATGTGTATTACCGAGAAGGCCCAGAGATACCTCTCCGACAATCGGAGTGACAAAACCTAATCTCGAAATCCGCCAACCCAACATGTACCTTTGGAGACACCTGTAGTACTCCTTTATAATCACCCAGTTACGTTGTGACGTTTGGTAGTACCCAAAGTGTTCCTCCGTTAAACGGGAGTTGCATAATCTCATAGTTACAGGAACATGTATAAGTCATGAAGAAAGCAATAGCAACATACTAAACGATCAAGTGCTAGGCTAACGGAATGGGTCATGTCAATCAGATCATTCTCCTAATGATGTGATCCCGTTAATCAAATGACAACTCATGTCTATGGTTAGGAAACATAACCATCTTTGATTAACGAGCTAGTCAAGTAGAGGCATACTAGTGACACTCTGTTTGTCTATGTATTCACACATGTATTATGTTTCCGGTTAATACAATTCTAGCATGAATAATAAACATTTATCATGATATAAGGAAATAAATAATAACTTTATTATTGCCTCTAGGGCATATTTCCTTCAGTCTCCCACTTGCACTAGAGTCAATAATCTAGTTCACATCGCCATGTGATTTAACATCAATAGTTCACATCTATATGTGGTTAACACCCATAGTTCACATCGACATGTGACCAACACCCAAAGGGTTTATTAGAGTCAGTAATCTAGTTCACATCGCTATGTGATTAACACCCAAAGAGTACTAAGGTGTGATCATGTTTTGCTTGTGAGATAATTTTAGTCAACGGGTCTGTCACATTCAGAGCCGTAAGTATTTTGCAAATTTCTATGTCTACAATGCTCTGCACGGAGCTACTCTAGCTAATTGCTCCAACTTTCAATGTGTATCCAGATTGAGACTCAGAGTCATCTAGATTAGTGTTAAAACTTGCATCGACGTAACCCTTTACTTACCTAACCTTTTTCACTTCCATAATCGAGAAACATATCCTTATTCTTCTAAGGATAATTTTAACCGCTGTCCATTGATCTACTCCTAGATCACTATTGCACTCCCTTGCCAAGCTTAGTGGTAGGGTATGCAATAGATCTGGTACACAGCATGACATACTTTATAGAACCTATGGCTGATGCATAGGGAACGACTTTCATTCTCTTTCTATCTTCTGCCGTGGTCGAGTTTTGAGTCTTACTCAATCTCACACCTTGTGACACAGGCAAGAACTCTTTCTTTGACTGTTCCATTTTGAACTACTTCAAAATCTTGTCAAGGTATGTATTTATTGAAAAACTTATCAAACATCTTGATCTATCTCTATAGATCTTGATGCTCAATATGTAAGTAGTTTTACTGAGGTCTTTCTTTGAAAAACTCCTTTCAAATACTCCTTTATGCTTTGCGAATAATTCTACATTATTTCTGATCAACAATATGTCATTCACATATACTTATCGTAAAGGTTGTAGTGCTCCCACTCACTTTCTTGTAAATACAGGCCTGTCCAAAAGTCTGTATAAAATCATATGCTTTGATCACACTTATCAAAGCGTTTATTCCAACTCCAAGATGCTCGCACCAGTCCATAGATGGATTGCTGAAGCTTGCACATTTTGTTAGCTCCTTTAGGATTGACAAAACCTTCTGGTTGCATCATATACAACTCTTCTTTAATAAAACCATTAAAGAATGTAGTTTTGACATCCATTTGCCAGATTTCATAAAATGTGGCAATTGCTAACATGATTCGGACAGACTTTAAGCATCGCTACAGTTGAGAAAATCTCATTGTAGTCAACACCTTGAACTTGTCGAAAACCTTTCTGCGACAAGTCGAGCTTTGTAGATAGTAATACTACTATCAGCATTTGTCTTCCTCTTGAAGATCCATTTATATAATATGGCTTGCCGATCATCGGGCAACTCCATCAAAGTCCACAGTTTGTTCTCATACATGGATCCCATCTCAGATTTCATGGTCTCAAACCATTTCGTGGAATCTGGGCTCATCATCGCTTCCTCATAGTTCGTAGGTTCATCATGGTCTAGTAACATGACTTCCAGAATAGGATTACCGTACCACTGCAGTGCGGACTGTACTTTGGAAGACCTACAAGGTTTTGTAGTAACTTGATCTGAAGTTTCATGATCATCATCATTAGCTTCCTCACTAATTGGTGTAGGAATCACTGGAACTGATTTCTGTGATGAACTACTTTCCAATTCGGGAGAAGGTACAAATTACCTTATCAAGCTCTTACTTTCCTCCCACTCACTTCTTTCGAGAGAAACTTCTTCTCTAGAAAGGATCCACCTTAGCAACGAATAACTTGCCTTCGGATCTGTGATAGAAGGTGTACCCAGTAGTTGCCTTTGGGTATTCTATGAAGATGCACTCCTCCGATTTGGGTTCGAGCTTATCAGGTGAAACCTTTTTCACATAAGCATCACAACTCCAAATTTTAAGAAACGACAGCTTAGGTTTACTGTTAAACCATAGTTCATACGGTGTCGTTTCAACGGATTTAGATGGTGCCCTATTAAACGTGAATGCAGCTCTCTCTAATGTATAACCCCAAAACGATAGTGGTAAATCGGTAAGATACATCATAGATCGCACCATATCCAATAAAATGCGTTTACGACGTTCGGACACACCATTACGTTATGGTGTTCCATGTGGCGTGAGCTGTGAAACTATTCCACATTGTTTTATATGAAGGCCAAACTCGTAACTCAAATATTCTCCTCCACGATCAGATCGTAGAAATTTTATTTTCTTGTTACGATGATTCTCCACTTCACTCTGAAATTCTTTGAACTTTTTCAAATGTTTTAGACTTGTGCTTCATTAAGTAGATATACTCATATCTGCTCAAATCATCTTGTGAAGGTCAGAAAATAACGATACTTGCCGTGAGCTTTAACACTCATCGGACCGCATACATCAGTATGTATTATTTCCAATAAGTCATTTGCTCGCTCCATTGTTCCGGAGAACAGAGTCTTTAGTCATCTTGCCCATAAGGCATGGTTCGCAAGCATCAAATGATTCATAACCAAGTGATTCCAAAAATCCATCTTTATGGAGTTTCTTCATGCGCTTTACACCGATATGACCCAAAACGGCAGTGCCACAAATAAATTGCACTATCATTATTAACTTTACATCTTTTGGTTTCAATATTATGAATATGTGTATCATACGATCGAGATCCAACAAACCATTTTTATTGGGTGTATGACCATAGAAGGTTTTATTCATGTAAACTGAACAATAATTATTCTCTAACTTACATGAATAACCGTATTGCAATAAACATGATCAAATCATATTCATGCTCAATGCAAACGCCAAATAACATTTTATTTAGGTTCAACACTAATCCCGATAGTATAGGGAGTGTGCGATGATGATCATATCAATCTTGGAACTACTTCCAACACTCATCGTCACTTCCCCTTCAACTAGTCTCTGTTTATTCTGTAACTCCTGTTTCGAGTTTAGCAACCGAACTAGTATCAAATACTCAGGGGCTACTATAAACACTAGTAAAGCACACATCAATCAAATATACCCTTGTTCACTTTGCCATCCTTCTTATCCACCAAATATCTTGGGTATTTCCGTTCCCAGTGACCATTTCCTATGCAGTGTAAGCACTTAGTTTCAGGCTTTGGTTCAGCTTTGGGTTTCTTCGTGGGAGTGACAACTTGCTTGTCATTCTACTTGAAGTTCCCCTTTCTTTCCCTTTGCCCTTTTCTTGAAACTAGTGGTCTTGTCAATCATCAACACTTGATGCTCTTTCTTGATTTCTACCTTCGTCGATTTCAACATCACGAAGAGCTCGGGAATTTTTTCCGTCATCCCTTGCATACTATAGT
Organism: Aegilops bicornis; assembly: GCA_021605145.1. Classification (NCBI taxonomy): domain Eukaryota; kingdom Viridiplantae; phylum Streptophyta; class Magnoliopsida; order Poales; family Poaceae; genus Aegilops; species Aegilops bicornis. The sequence continues at coordinate 60,689,241 of CM038674.1, read as the reverse complement.
TCATCACGAAGTTATAGTAACTTAGTGATGGTGACTAGAGAATTCTGTCAATCACTATCTTATCTGGAAGATTAACTCCCACTTGATTCAAGCGATTGAAGTACCCAGACAATCTGAGCACATGCTCACTAGTTGAGCGATTCTCCTCCATCTTTTAGCTATAGAACTTGTTGGAGACTTCATATCTCTCAACTCGGGTATTTGCTTGAAATATTAACTTCAAATCCTGGAACATCTCATATGGTCCGTGACGTTCAAAACGTCTTTGAAGTCCCGATTCTAAGCCGTTAAGCATGGTGCACTAAACTATCAAGTAGTCATCATATTGAGCTAGCCAAACGTTCATAACGTCTGCATCTGCTCCCGCAACAGGTCTGTCACCTAGCGGTGCATTAAGAACATAATACTTCTGTGCAGCAATGAGGATAAACCTCCGATCACGGATCCAATCCGCATCATTGCTACTAACATTTTTCAATACAATTTTCTCTAGGAACACATACAAGAAACATAGGGAAGCAACAACGCGAGCTATTGATCTACAACATAATTTGCAAAATATTACTAGGACTAAGTTCATGATAAGTTAAAGTTCAATTAATCATATTACTTAAGAACTCCCACTTAGACAGACATCTCTCTAGTCATCTAAGTGATTACGTGATCCAAATCAACTAAACCATGTCCGATCATCACGTGAGATGGAGTAGTTTCAATGGTGAACATCACTATGTTGATCATATCTACTATATGATTCACGTTCGACCTTCGGTCTCCGTGTTTCGAGGCCATATCTGTTATATGCTAGGCTCGTCAAGTTTAACCTGAGTATTACGAGTGTGCAACTGTTTTGCACCCGTTGTAGATGGACGTAGAGCTTATCACACCCGATCATCACGTGGTGTCTGGGCACTCTGAACTTTGGCAACGGTGCATACTCGAGAGAACACTTCTTGATAATTTTAGTGAGAGATCATCTTATAATGCTACCGTCAATCAAAGCAAGATAAGATGCATAAAGGATAAACATCACATGCAATCAATATAAGTGATATGATATGGCCATCATCATCTTGTGCTTGTGATCTCCATCTCGAAGCACCGTCATGATCACCATCGTCACCGGCGCGACACCTTGATCTCCATCGTAGCATCGTTGTCGTCTCGCCAACTATTGCTTCTACGACTATCGCTACCTCTTAGTGATAAAGTAAAGCAATTACATGGTGTTTGTATTTCATACAATAAAGCGACAACCATATGGCTCCTGCCAGTTGCCGATAACTCGGTTAGAAAACATGATCATCTCATACAATAAAATATAGCATCACGTCTTGACCACATCACATCACAACATGCCCTGCAAAAACAAGTTAGACGTCCTCTACTTTGTTGTTGCAAGTTTTACGTGGCTGCTACGGGCTGAGCAAGAACCGTTCTTACCTACGCATCAAAACCACATCGATAGTTTGTCAAGTTGGTGCTGTTTTAACCTTCGCAAGGTCCGGGCGTAGCCACACTCTGTTCAACTAAAGTGAGAGAAACTGACACCCGCCGGTCACATTTAATCAACTAGTGCTCGGCGGTGAAACCAGTCTCGCGTAAGCGTCTGGCGTAATGTCGGTCCGGGCCGCTTCATCTCACAATACCGCCCGAACCAAAGTATGACATGCTGGTAAGCAGTATGACTTATATCGCCCACAACTCACTTGTGTTCTACTCGTGCACATGACATCAACGCATAAAACCAGGCTCAGATGCCACTGTTGGGGAACGTAGTCATTTTAAAAAATTTCCTACGCACACGCAAGACCATGGTGATGGCATAGCAACGAGAGGGGAGAGTGTCTGTCCACGCACTCGTGAGACCGAAAGCGAAGGCGTTATAACAACGCTGTTGATGTAGTCGCACGTCTTCACGATCCGACCGATCCAAGCACCGAGCGTCACGGCACCTCCGAGTTCTGCACACGTTCAGCTCGATGGCGATCCCGGACTCCGATCCAGCAAAGTGTCGGGGATGAGTTCCGTCAACCTGACGGCGTGGTGGCGATGATGATGCTCCACCGACGCGGGGCTTCGCCTAAGCTCGCGACGATATGACTTCTCCGGCGCAGGGCTTCGCCTAAGCTCCGCGACGATATGACCGAAGTGGAATATGGTGGAAGGGGGCACCGCACACGGCTAAGGAACGATCCGTAGATCAACTTGTGTGTTATGGGGTGCCCCCCTGCCCCCGTATATAAAGGAGCAAGGGAGGAGGTGGCCGGCCTAGGAGGAGGGCGCGCCAAGGGGAGTCCTACTCCCACCGGGAGTAGGACTCCTTCTTCCTAGTCCAACTAGGAGAAGGGGAAAGGGGAAGTGGAGAAGGAAGGGAGAGGGGGGCTGCGCCCCAAACCCCTTGTCCAATTCGGACTGGGCTTGGGAGGGGCACGCGCCACCTCCTGGCTCCTTCCCACTAAAGCCCATTAAGGCCCAATACTCTTCCCCGTATTCCCGTAACTCCCGGTACTCGAAAATACCCGAATCACTCGGAACCTTTCCGAACTCCGAATATAGTCGTCCAATATATCGATCTTTACGTCTCGACCATTTTGAGACTCCTCTCATGTCCCCGATCTCATCCGGGACTCCGAACTCCTTCGGTACATCAAAACTCATACACTCATAATATAACTGTCATCGAAACCTTAAGCGTGCGGACCCTACGGGTTCGAGAACTATGTAGACATGACCTAGAACTATTCTTGGTCAATAACCAATAAGCGGAACCTGGATGCCCATATTGGCTCCTACATATTCTCTGAAGATCTTTATCGGTCAAACCGCATAACAACATACTTTGTTCCCTTTGTCATCGGTATGTTACTTGCCCGAGATTCGATCGTCGGTATCCAATACCTAGTTCAATCTCGTTACCGGCAAGTCTCTTTACTCGTTTAAGTAATACATCATCTACAACTAACTTATTAGTTGCAATGCTTGCAAGGCTTATATGATGTGTATTACCGAGAAGGCCCAGAGATACCTCTCCGACAATCGGAGTGACAAAACCTAATCTCGAAATACGCCAACCCAACATGTACCTTTGGAGACACCTGTAGTACTCCTTTATAATCACCCAGTTACGTTGTGACGTTTGGTAGTATCCAAAGTGTTCCTCCGTAAACGGAGTTGCATAATCTCATAGTTACAGGAACATGTATAAGTCATGAAGAAAGCAATAGCAACATACTAAACGATCAAGTGCTAGGCTAACGGAATGGGTCATGTCAATCAGATCATTCTCCTAATGATGTGATCCCGTTAATCAAATGACAACTCATGTCTATGGTTAGGAAACATAACCATCTTTGATTAACGAGCTAGTCAAGTAGAGGCATACTAGTGACACTCTGTTTGTCTATGTATTCACACATGTATTATGTTTCCGGTTAATACAATTCTAGCATGAATAATAAACATTTATCATGATATAAGGAAATAAATAATAACTTTATTATTGCCTCTAGGGCATATTTCCTTCAGTGTCACTCCGGAGGACCATTCCTGTACCAGCCTCGCCGCTAGTTGCATCGTATGAGCCATCGACGTTGAGCTTCGCCCACCCCGTGGCCGGTCGAGCCCAACGCAGCATCGTGGTTGGAGCAGAAGTATCATGCTGCATGGACCGGGGATGGGTAACAGCGTCCACCACCTGCTTCCCCTTGACTGGATCCGCCTGAGGAGAGTTCTGAACGCCCACCAGAGAATCAACGTAGCTGCTGAGGAAGTTCTTGGATGCTTCGATTGGTGGTGGCTTCTTATGATGCACCATCTCATTTCGAACATACCAGCATCGCCATAATGTCATCAAGAGCTCCATCCTCTCCGTGTCCGGGAGCTTGCATAGGGCTTGGGCAAGCCACTCCGTCCCCGTCCGCCGAAAGGAGGTAGCATCAGGTATCCTCCACTGGTCCGCCATGGCCTGCCAAAGTGCAACCGCCATTGGGCATCTGCAAAAAACATGGAACGTGTCCTCCGGCTCCAAGGCAGAGAGGGCATTTGTCGAAACCTCCAGACCCGGCGGCGTTTATTCACCCAAGTGGGAAGACAATCAGTGAGCAACCGCCAGGTGAAGATTCGAACCTTAGGAGGAGCAGGGCACCTCCAAATAAAAGCCCAGACGGCTCGTCGCCCGTCCGGTGCCTTGCTCGCCGCGACTGAAGAGAACCGAAGATGATCCTCGAGAGCAAGTCGATAAGCACTCCTCACGGTGAAATTCCCGCTTCGTTCCGGCTCCCATGCAAGCAAGTCTTCTCATGATTTGCTCAAGGAAGGTCCAGTCTAGACGATCATACGCCTTGGACAGATCCAACTTGTAAGCACAAAAAGCTTTGTTAGGGTCCTTCTCCTGTTTAATATAGTGGGTGCACTCAAAGGCAATGAAAGCGTTATCCGTAATGAGTCTTCCAGGGTCGAAAGCGCTCTGTTCCTCAGATATAATGTCACCAAGTATTGGTCGCAACCGGTTCACCAAACACTTGGATATGATCTTGTAAATCACATTACACAAGCTAACGGGCCGAAACTCTGACAGACGTTGGGGGTCATCAACCTTTGGGATGAGGACGATGGTGTTGTTGTTTACCCCCTCCGGCATTACCCCCGATATGAAGAACTGTCTGACTGTAGCAATAATGTCCTCTTTCACTGTGCCCCAATGATGCTGAAAAAACCTCGCCGGGAACCCATCCGACCCAGACCCAGGTGCCTTTAGAGGACCAATCTGAAATAGTGCATCACTAATCTCCTTGTCCGAAAAAGCTTCACACAGTTTGGCATTCATCTCCTCCGTAATGACCGGGTCAAACAAGTTTACCACTGTATGAGGGAGTAAACTAGGATCACCTTCAAACAAATTTTGAAAGTAACTCATAGCCATACCTGACATTACAGCCTGCTCCGATTGGAGGATGCCCAAGTCATCCCTCAATCCGTTGATCTTATTTTTCCAGGCCCTCCACCGTGCTTTCCTATGGAAGAACTTTGTATTCCGATCACCATGTTTTAACAACTCCATCCTAGATCGTTGCAGCCACATCATCTCCTCCTTGTATAAAAGCTCATCCATATGATCAGACTCTTTTCGTATCTCACTACGGTCGGCATTCATATTATGCAGCTCCTCCAGCCTCGTTCTGGACTTCTCAATCTCTCTTGTCACATTGCCAATCTTCTTATTGCTCCACTCATGCAGTTTTAGCATTGTAGCATTGAGGGCGTGGCTCACGCCTCCCAGGTCGGTTTTCGCTCCCGAAGCCGTCCAGGCCGCCTCAACCACTTCCGCTAGGGAGGCCTCACGCTCCCACATAACCTCATAGCGCCTCGCCTTTGTCATCTTCACCTGCGTATCTTGCACGCACCGCAGGAGAAGCGGTCTATGGTCCGAACGGGGCGAAGTAAGGTGGAGCACCGTCGCCTCCGGAAACATATCTCGCCAAGCATTGTCCGCTGCTGCTCTATCCAGTCGCACTTGCACGTTAGCCCGACCACTCCGTTTATTATCATATGTGAACGGGTAGCCTAAAAAGCCAAGATCCACCAACTGACACACCTCAAAGCAGTCCCAGAAAGCTACCATCTGGGCCTGCAGCCTCGCCGTCATGGACATATGTTCACACTCCCATAGCGCCTCATTGAAATCAACGGCCACTAACCAAGGCAACTCAGAGGTGTTTCTTAATCTGCACAAACTCTCCCACATCAGATGCCTGTTTTCCATCCTCGGTTCACCATACACAAAGGTCACTCGCCAGAGAGGTTCCGATGGAGCAACCCTTACAAAGACATCTATCCACCTCTCGTTTACATCCTGAATGCTAACATACATGGATTCATCCCAAAACAAAGCTAGGCCACCACTCTTTCCTTGACTGCTTATGCCCTCAAAGCCACGCAGCCCAAGCCTACTACGCAACCTTTTCATCTTTTGCACCTGATTTCTAGTCTCACACAAAAACACCATCCTCGGGGAATTGGCTCTACATAGAGCCTGTAGATCGCGAACTGTACGAGGGTTCCCCGCCCCCCAACAGTTCCACACTAGGCAATTCATTGTTCCTGACGGGGCGCCACTGCTGGCCCCGTCAGTTTACTAGCGGCCCCATGGCTAGTTGCCTCCAAGTTTCCTCCCCTTCCCGCGCTGCATGCATCATCCTCCGTTTCTCGCCTTTCCTTTTTGCCTTTCTTCTGCTTGCCACCCTCTGTCCCCTCCTCATACGGCACCAGACCCTTGCCTTCGGGCATCATAGCCTGAACTGGTAGGCCCCCGGTGAGATGTCGTTTCCCCAAAATGGAGTCACTGTAGTCCATGGAATCCACCGCGCTTCCAAATGAGACCTGGAGCGTGTCCAGCCCCCACATAGCAGGGATCATATCCTCTCCCCTTGGCTTGTCATGGATCACAAGTGCCCCATCCTTCTTAACAGCAGCAGATTTTTTGGGCTGTGATGTTATCTTCTTCTTCCGCGGTCTCACCGAGCCCTTCCCCGCTTCATGCTCCTGTGCTTCAAACTGTTTTTTCATAAGTTGCACTTTGCTGCACTCAGGTTGCTCCGTGCCCAGCCATAGCCGCATTTTCTCAACATGGTCTGCCAATTGGTCGTCCTCCTCCTGCGGTGCCGTCGCCTCATTTTCCTCAAAACCATCCATAGCGTCCACCCGGGTTGGTATTTCATGTGAGCCCTGGCGTCTTTCCCTGGCAATCCCTGGTGCAGGTGAGTGCGTAGCCGAGGATGCACTCCCCACAGAGAAGTCCATACTTCGTTTTGCTCGTGGTTGTCCCGGTGATGGCGTAAAAACAGCCCTATGATCAAACTTTTTGAACGGGGAACACCTCAGCGTAGAATCATAGGCCTTGGTGGGTAAGCCAACCCTTTTCTTCTCACACGCCTCTTTATCATGTCCCATGAACCCACAGTGAAAACAAAAATGCGGCACCTGCTCATACTTTAACTGGAATTTCAGTCGTTTAGTGGTGCCCTTTGCATTAAACTCCAACGTCACCTCCTTCTGCAATCTTCTATTATACGGCAGCTTCACCCTCACCCTGAGAAATTCCTGAGTCCCATGGCCCACCTGTGGCACATCCACCTCCAGCACCTCGCCCAGGGTTCCTCCCAAGGCTTCTCCATAAACCCTAGTTTGCTTCTTCCATGGCACGTCAAACACTCGGACCCAAACCGGAACAGCTTCAAGCGTAGTCTCAGAGGGTTGCTCATCCCCATTGAAGGGGGTGACTAGCAAAAAAAATTGATTTACTTGCCACTAACCAATTGCCAAGGGTAATTTTGTCCTAACACGTCTATAATTATGCACCTTGGTCACCGTGCCGAAAATAATACACATTGCGTAAAGGAACGGAGGGAGTAAATAATGGAAGGGGCGAGGATCATTTCAAAAGAATCGTGGGAAGGAAAACATCTGTCCTTCGGGGACTAGCCAATCCTTATCAAGGGTACCAAAATGGGTACGAAAAAGAATGGATTGTTATAGGTCTATATTCTTCCGGCAATCTAATGAGCAGAAACAGAAGTATCGGTTAACTAAGTGGGGTATTATGTGCAGACCAACGATCCAAGTATATTTGCTTTCTCTCAGTTAAGAATATTTGCTTTCTCAATAAGTAGTTGTTTAAGCTTCTCAATGAGGACGGCGTTTGGCAAGAGCTCCTTTCAAAACAAATTCCTCTATTCTAAACCATTGTCACAAGTCATTGTGAACCCTTGAATTCGACTTTTTTTAAAGGTCTGATGAGAGAGAAATAGTTTTCTTCAGCAAAGGGAGCTTCGTGGTGGCCTTGTGGGTTCCAATCGGTTCTGGGAGCATTTCTGGCTGGGGAGACACCTCACTTAGCCAGCAATGTCCTACACCTTATCATATTGTTCGGCGGATCACCCAACATCTCTTCTCGTAGGGCGTTGATTGGGTATAAGTGGACGTATTGGTGAACTTGTCGAGAAGCTGCAGTCCACCTAACTCAGAACCAAGATGTTTTTCAGTTAAATCTATATGCTAATTTAATCATGATGGTAGTGATTTTCGTAAGAATTTTATTTGGAAACAAAAGTACCTTTGAAGATTAAGATTTTTGTCAGTACTTGTTATTAGGGTCATCTTAACTAAAGTATAATTTGCTAAAACTAAGGTAGAGGGGACGACGATCCATCACATGTTCCTCTCGTGTCTGTACACAACTAGTTTGGCAAGTAGTGTTCATAGCTTTTAATCTTTCACCCCGACTAATATCTCAAATATGTTTGAAAACTGATTAGAGGGTGTTAATAAACAGCTAAAAGCTCAAACCTGGTTGGAGTTTGTTCTTTAATATTGGCTATTTGGAGGTATCACGATAACATTGTTTTTTAAGAATCAAAGAGCTTCTAAATTCATTTACTCGACTAAGCACTGGACTCACATCTGGTCCTTACTTCAAACTGTGGAGGCACAAGCTACACTAGACTTTGGGTGCAGCCACTTGGAAGTAGTCGATCGGGCTTTGTTCAACCATGGGCTGCATAGTCATAACCACAGAAAAAAATAAATGAAATGCAATGTAACAACCAGCAAAGTAAAAATAAAAGGCAATGTAGCAACCAGCAAAGTAAAAAAAAGGCAATGTAGCAACCAGCAAAGTAAAAAAAAATACCCTCAAAGAAAAGGAAAGGAAAGGAAAAACAGGAAAATATTTCATTGTGCTACTACTAACAGATGGTTACCTGCTCAGTCAAATATCATCAAAGCACTTCTAATGGGACAAATGAAGTTTTTGTGCAAATTTTAAAGCCACCGTGTGCATCACCAACACCCAAGTCTACAAGAATAAGAAGTCAAAGAACAAATGACATTCCAATGAACAGTCAATAGATGCAAGCGGGCACTAAGGAAATATTTACATAAACTCACTGGCGAAGAAGTTCCGGTTTGATGATACATTAGGAAAAGATAAACCAAACAACATTTACTACTAAATAAAATGAATATTCTCATAACAATATATGCTCACTAATAATATCATAAAATGGAGAGCATACATACTCAACTATTAGCTGATTGGAAGGGAGGGGTGTCTAAAACTACTCTTAAGCTCGTTCCATGGTATATCAGAGGAATGAAATGTATCCATACCTATATACTGTAGCGACAGAAGAGATCATGACTATTCACATTTAGACTATTTCTTTAAATACATTTAGTATGAATTCTCCTGCACAAATGAACTTGCCACTTGCATCATGGTTCACGGCTCTTCTAAACTTCGTGAAAAAAAACACTATATTGTAAACGTGAAATCAGGTCATTATTATAGATCCAATAATAATAATAGCAACATCGGCAAAGATAATAATATCGAATAAAAGAAGTATACCTAGCTTTAAGCTTCACAATGTGACAATTGAGCTACCTATTTGACACTTGAGTTGGCTCAAGCTATTTGATTGAGGAAGGCCAGGTCGCATGATTCACATCCCTGAGGAACGCGTCAATCCGGTGGTGGTGGCCGGTGACGGGGTCCCAGACCAGGACCTGATTCCGCAACAGAAAGGATATTGGTACCAGGCCATGGCGACATCCGAGGATGCTGAAACCATCGGCGAAGGCGGCGGTTGCGGCGGCTGCTGGTCATCTCGTGCTCCTCGGCCTCGCAGCTCACGCTGGACTGGAGCGAGGTGCAGTGCATTTGACCTAAGGCCCAAAATTCCATATCTTTATAGACAGAAAATGAGAGAAAGCCCACGACATATAGGCAGTGAAAGCCCACCACGAACAATTTTTTTTTCTGAGTAGAACCACCAAGTTTAGCTCCATAGTGTCCACCACCAATGCCCCCATCTACAAGAATAACATATCAAGGAACCAATGAGATTCCAACAAACAGCGAAATAGGTACGTGGGGCCATTAACTCGATATTTAGATAAACACATTGCTGTAATTTGAGAAAATAATTCAAGTCTGATGCAACATTAGAAATCGATAAACAAAACCACATCTACCATCAAACACAAATAATAGTCTAATAATACTATATAATCACTCACATCAACAATATACTCACTGATATCATAAAATGAAGAATATGCATACTCAGACTATTAGCAGATAGGAACAAGTTATCCAAAATTACACTTAAGCTGATCCATGCCATATTGGATAAAACAAAATGTACTCATACTAATAAATGCTAGCAATAAAAGTTATCATTACTATTCATACTAAGATTATTTTAAAATAAATCTAGCCTGAATTCTCTGCCAAATGGACTTGCCACTTGCAGCAGGACTCATCTATAAGTGAAATGCTATTTTATAAACATCAAACCAAGTTGTCTTACATATTAAATATTAGTAGCAAGATCGACAGAGATAACAACATTGAGTGGATGAAATATAACAAGGTTTAAGCTTCAGAATGTGCCAATTGAACTTATATTTGCTATTTCAGTTGGTGCAAGAAAGTTTTTCATGTAATCATCTTCAATTTGAAGACATTGTGTATCACCACCTGAGAAGCTATGCAATAATACTACTATTATGAAATTCTTCATTATGACAATAGGCGGGCAATAATAAAAAATTAGACCGTTACTATACATAGAATAAGTGCTGGCCATCTCTGACCCAAACCACACAATTCAGTAATAATAATCTAAGAATATCAAATACAGAGTAACTTTAGTTTCTTTATCCCTGCAGTATAAACAACTTCGAATGGATAAAAGCGATACCAGGGGTTGGATTCGAAAACTTTCTTGAACTGCTATGATTCAAACTGAACCGTGAAGACGCCGACAGACGTCCACAGCAACATCACATTATTGTCCTCGGCGAACCCTACTATCAATGGCCACTTTCTCTCCATCTCTAAATCAAGGGGAAGTAGCTTGTCCAGATCAATACTTCTTCCCAGCACCCATGAAGAAACATCCTTGCAATCGGTCTTCCACTTCCATAGTTGGGCACAAAAGCCTCTCAGTAAGAGGAAACCAAGGCCGCCACCCTCTGCCCGCATAATCCAAATATTACCATTGCCCGTGCCATTAGTGTCTTCCACTGGCATGTGTATGCAAGATAGGCTCCGCCTATCCGAATCAAATTCAAGGATTCCTTGGGAATCCCAGGTAAGCAACCAATAAAATGAACTCCCAACCATCACAGCAGGCATGCCCATGTAAACCTCTGTAGAAAAACCAGAACCCTCAGACGGAAGGGTGCCGAGATGAGATTTCCCCATACGCCGGTCACCGACGAGTACACAGAGGCGACCCCCTGTGCTATGTCGCTCTTGCCTACCAAGACCACCTGGAAATGGCGGATGTATCCAGGAGCACGAAACACGGCCGCGCCGATCGAGGCTGCTATCTCCATGAACCCAGGGGGGATGTCCAGGTGGTGCTGGTCGCCGGTGACGGGATCCCACACCAGGAGCTGCTTCTGCTTACCCACAGGGTTGTCCAAGATGAGTACAAGGCCATGGCGGCATCTGAGGGGCAGGAAGCGGTTGCCGGAGGGGATCGGGAAGGAGAAGTGGCCTTGCGAAATGTTATCGGGGGGATCCAGGGCAGGCTGGAAGTGGACGTGCCGAAAATCCTTGACGAAGCAGCCGAGGAGGGGAGGGTTGCGGCGGTGGTGCGCGCGGAAGCGGCGGGAGAAGCCGGGGTCGGAGGCGAGGCTGCGCCAGAACTTGCAGACGGCGGAGGCGCGGGGGAGGAAGGAGGGCTGCAGGGGGAGGCGGAGGAGAATCTCGGGGAGCAGGTCGTCGTCGTCCAGCGGCGCCGCCGCCGCCGACGAGCGGGGGCGAAGGTGGAGGCTGCTCATGTGGGATGCGTTGGAGTGGAACCAGTGCGAGCGTGGCAGGCCCAGATGTGGCAACGGAGGTTGTGAGCCCAAAACGCACGATGAGAAGCCCATGATGAGTGTAACCCAATGTAAAAGTGGATTCCTACATGGTGTTCAAACCTAAACTAAAAAAAGAACATGGTGTTCAAACTTGCGAGTTCTTAAAAAAATACAAAAATTCTCAAAAAATGGAAAACTATGGGTAGATTTAATGTTCCCTATGTATAGGTAAACTTTATTAAATATTACAGAGTAATTATTTCTAATATATTTCAGGCTTCCAGCGATGATCGTTCAGTGGGAGGAGACGTTGGCGAGGCGCCTGTGGTGACTTTGTAAAATCTCAAGATGCTATGTTGACCTAGAGCATCTTCAATAGATGATGCAAATTTGGAGATTTAAACTAGGTGATGAAAAAAATTACATCGTCAAAAAGTGCATTTTACATCTCCAAAAAAAGGCAACTTCAATAGATGTTGTAAATTGGTAATGTATAAGTGCAAATCCAATAGATTACGCAAATGGAGATGTAAAAAACCGCCGACGGCCGCGCGGCTGCCGTACAACCGTTGTACAGCCCCATTTGAACATTGAAATAGCAAGAAATTTTAGATTTAACCAACAAAAGTGCATCATATGAATCAAGTTTGAAATCCTACAAACAAAAGTTTATTGTCTCAAAACAAGTTCTTGGTCCGACAAATTGAAATGATCACAAACATCAAACATATCACTCAATTTTCGTCCTCTCCATTGTTAGTAGCAACATTGTGGGCAGTGGTATGATCATTATCAGTGGCTTCTTTGTTGACGTTTTCGTGAATTGAAGTCTCGTTGCATAAACTCCACCAAAACACCTTCATTGCCACCTCTCATGCCCATGTTGCCGCCAAAGTCACCTCCCATGTCACTCATGTTGCCGACAAAGCCACCTCTCATTCTACTCATGTTGCCACCAAAACCACCTCCCGTACAACTCATGTTGCCATCGAAGCCACCTTCATTAATTTAGTCGCCGAGTGAGGAGTGGGGCTCCTTCTCTCCTCACTGGGGCCATTTTCTTCATCCTCCACCATCACATTTTTCTTCTTCGAAGCATCAAAAACTTCTCTTGTTTTTCACTTCTCCACATCCTTGAGCTCTTTTGTAACAATGGTAAAAAGTGAAAGCTTTTCCTTTCTTCTTCCACTTCTCTCCTTTGTTGTTCCTCTCTCAAAATAATCCTTGCGCAATCATTTTATACAAGAATCAAGAAAGATGTCATCATCAAATTAGAGAACATTTCAATATTTGCAGAAAGTAGAGAAAGCACACACAAGTAGCAAATTATTACCAAGTTACTATAACCGCAACCGCTTGGGTTCATGCACTCAAGATTTGCCAAGCAACTAGCCAACTTAATTTTGGCATTCGGCGTTGATGGTGCTCCAAAATTGACGAATAGTCCCTTTATCAAAAGTGGTCGCTAGTGTTACGCTCATCGAAGTACTCCTTGATGCGTTGCCAATACGTGTTCGCGGCTTGGTCGATCCCAACGGATGCATCAAGAGAGACTTTTTTGCCATGCAATACAAATCAACACATCTTCGGCGTTGGTATAATTTGCGGTTCTTCCCTTCATAACAAAGCCCTCCTCGTCCATGTCGAGATTATCATCATCACATTAAGTATCATATTCTTCTAATGCATACTCTTGAGAGAAATAATCATCATTAGACACACTTGTCACGCGCATGAAAGCTTCATCATCAAGACTCCAAATGGACGTACACGTGATCAACCTCACATTCTATTCGTATCAGAAATTGAAAAAACAAACAAGAGCACAAAAGATATTAAAAGATTTTTCTTACCTTAGTGACATTTTGTTGAACACGTTGGATACAGTGGCAGTGGGCGTGACCGCATCATCCTCCATGGCCGGCATCGGCGGCAGCGTAGGTGGAGGAGGGGCTCCTTGGTCGGAGGCGGACGCCAAGGCCGCCAGTGGTAGCCAATCAGCCGATGCACCTGCGCTGGCTTCAAATTCTTGGCCGCCCGACAAGGGTTCAATGCCGGGTTGCGCCCTCGCGCCGCTGGCCGCTTCACACCTCCACCGTGGGGCTTGGCGGCCCGCTGCTTCTTCGCTGGCAGGTCAGGCACGACGGCGACCGGCCGGGGTGGGGCAAAATCGGGGCACCTGCATGGCAGCGACAGCATGGAGGCGGAGGCTAGATTGGGGAAAGTGGCCGCGCCAGCGGCGGCAGCAGTGAGGTGGGTAAGACCAACGGCGGCGGAGGAGGAGGCGGCGGGGTCATCGGTGTCAGCCATGGCGGCGGCGAGCGGCGAGCGGAGGAGGAGGCGGTGGGGTCATCGGTGTCAGCCATGGCGGCGACGAGCGGCGGGCGGACGGGCGATAGGCGGGCGACGGGCGGGTGGAAGCCAAATGAAGGCAGTCGGCGCATGACCGCCGATTTTACACCTCCTATAGGTGAAGATGCAATTTTGCATCTCCGGATGTTGTATTTTACATATTTTGAAGATGGAGATGTAACTTTTTTTGCATCTACATCATCTATAATTTTGGCACCTACATTTTTTTAGAAAAGGAAGATATATCTCCGGCCTCTGCATCTGGGCAATGCATGCGGCCATCTTATTAATTATTCACAAAGACCTTACAAAGTAATACATCAGCAAGCCTGAAACCATCATCTTGGCAACCCCTGTCGCTACACCTATCCCCTTGATGAAGGGGCGCCGAATGTCCGAGACGAATACCAAACAAACATCGCATCAAAGCCTAACATCTAAACCTGGATGCCCCAGCCAGGCCACAATGTCGGGACTGGGTCACACACCGGCTCGGAGCACTCTCAGAGGTCGCCGCCGCTATCTTCCACCGATCCATCTCCAGAACAGATGCTGTTGCTCCAACCTTGTCAGGCCTGCCGTCGACGCCACCATCCTGCGCGTATCCATCCACACACGCCTGTCGCCGAAACTCCGCAGCGCCATGCCATCGGGATACGCCGTCAGCCTTGCGGTAGATGTAACACCGATCCTTCTCTTGTCCCCTCCAGTCAGCACTTACTCCAAAACGATGCCTCCGATAAGGAGAACGACACCGAACACAACGTCATCGTCCGATCCGGTAGACCCAGATCTAGGGTTTCCCCCAAAACATCTCCATCGAGTTGATGTGACCTGCAACAACGATGCCTCAATAAGTAAATGGCGGCAAAGACACCGTCATCGTCCGCCAAAACCGCAGTCAGACTCGGTTTTCACCGGAAGCCGCGTCGCCCTGATCTCGTGGCCAGCTCTCGGTCTAGTGCGTTTGGATGATCACCGCGGGGCAAGGGAGTCCTTGCCGGCTTGGGAAAGCCCATTTGGCTAGCTCTCAACGGAGACACATCTCCGACCCAAACGTGCAGCCAAGGCAAAGTCAGCAAAGCTGACCTGCGCTAGCTAGGCTATGGCCCGGGGCAAAGAAACCAAACGCTTGAAGCCTTCGGTGTATGGCAGAACAACACACAGCTAACGCATCACCGTGCGCGAGTTGGCCACACGTCCTCCTGCATGAAGCAGCCCAATGCAGCCGACTTGGATGGAGCCATGGAGGCGGGGTCGGTGGAGCGTTCCCGATCAGATAAAGGGGACAGCCGACGGAGAACGGCATGCGAACGGGACGGCGGATGGCAGGTGTCCTGGGATGCCTCGTGTCATGCGAGGCCGCACAGTCGACGAAGAGGCCACCGTTGGGATACGAATGACAGCGACCCAAACCGACGTTAGATCGGAAAACAAGAAAAGAAAAAGCGTTGATCAAACGACCGGAGAGAGAGCAAACATGATCAATGGGTCGGAAAAACAACTTTCTAGGGCAGCAGATCAACGTGATTGATGAACGAACCCTAGCTACGAGTTCTGCGGCCCTCAGTGAAGATTGATCTCCCGAAGGCGGTGCTACGCGGAAGATGTGGTGGAGCTAGGTCTAAGAACTTGCGGTTGATACCATGTAAGTAAGAAGATTAGACATGAGATAATTGGTGTAATACGGTGCGTGTTGTATTACTAGCAGAAAAAGGGCCTAATGCTCAGCTCATTAGTCCTGATTTGTAATTGAACTGGAATTAATGTGACCATTAGTGCCGGTTCCAACGGCTAGGCGGGCGGCGCTCATTAGTCGCGGTTCATGACGAACCTTTAGTATCGATGGGGCCCTACCAACACCTTTAGTCTCGGTTCGTGGCACGAACCGGGACTAGAGATGCACCTTTAGTCCCGGTTCATATAACCAACTGGGACTAAAGATATCACTATATATAGTGCTTCGTCCAGCCCGAGCCGAAGGGCTCTGTTTTTCCCCTCCTCTCTATTTTTCTTTCCTTCTTTCTCGAGCTCACCTCCATTTTTGCCAAAATTTGTGAAGATTTGAAGGCACCCCATCCATCCAAGTGATCACAAATGTTAGCAACTTTGTCCTTTTATCTCTCATTGCTAGATTAGCTCTTACAATGCTCTATGAGTATAGTGATTTGTGGGTTTTTTAGTTTAGGAGGAATTATATGTGGTAGTTTATTTGACTTATATGCAGTTTGATGTCAAAGTAACTCTTAGTTTGCATATGTAGGTGTGATTTACATAGTGCCTTCACGTCTCCGTCCTAACCACCGACGATCGTCTGCACCATCCCGTCGCCGACACCACCTTGTGGTGAGCCTCTTGTTCTTATCTTTTTTATATAAAAAATCATGTTCGTGTGATTTATATAGATAGTTACTTGTATAATTATCTTACACGTACGTTGTTTATTATACATAGTGCCATGGTTTTGATATCTGTCCCCGTCGGCCCTTGATAACCCACAAGTATAGGGGATCGCAACAGTTTTCGAGGGTAGAGTATTCAACCCAAATTTATTGATTCGACAAAAGGGGAGCCAAAGAATATTCTCAAGTATTAGCAGCTGAGTTGTCAATTCAACCACACCTGGATAACTTAGTATCTGCAGCAAAGTATTTAGTAGCAAAGTAGTATGGAAGTAACGGTAACGGTAGCAAAAGTAATATTTTTGGGTTTTGTAGTGATTGTAACAGTAGCAACGGAAAAGTAAATAAGCGAAGAACAATATGTGAAAAGCTCGTAGGCATTGGATCGGTGATGGAGAATTATGCCGGATGCGGTTCATCATGTAACAGTCATAACATAGGGTGACACGGAACTAGCTCCAATTCATCAATGTAATGTAGGCATGTATTCCGAATATAGTCATACGTGCTTATGGAAAAGAACTTGCATGGCATCTTTTGTCCTACCCTCCCATGGCAGCGGGGTCCTAGTGGAAATTAAGGGATATTAAGGCCTCCTTTTAATAGAGTACCAGTCCAAAGCATTAGCACATAGTGAATGCATGAGCTCCTCAAACTATGGTCATCACCGAGAGTGGTCCCGATTATTATCACTTCGGGGTTGCCGGATCATAACATATAGTAGGTGACTATAGACTTGCAAAATAGGATCAAGAACTCACATATATTCATGAAAACATAAAATAGGTTCAGATCTGAAATCATGACACTCGGGCCCTAGTGACAAGCATTAAGCATAGCAAAGTCATAGCAACATCAACCTCAGAACATAGTGGATAGTAGGGATCAAACCCTAACAAAACTAACTCGATTACATGATAAATCTCATCCAACCCATCACCGTCCGGCAAGCCTATGATGGAATTACTCACGCACGGCGGTGAGCATCATGAAATTGGTGATGGAGGATGGTTGATGATGACGATGGCGACGGATTCCCCTCTCCGGAGCCCCGAACGGACTCCAGATCATCCCTCCCGAGAGAGTTTAGGGCTTGGCGGCGTCTGTATCGTAAAACGCGATGAATCTTTCTCCCGGATTTTTTTCTCCCCGAACACAAATATATGGAGTTGGAGTTGAGGTCGGTGGAGCAACAGGGGGCCCACGAGGCAGGGGGCGCGCCCAGGGGGGCAGGCGCGCCCCTCACCCTCGTGGACAGGGTGTGGGCCCCCTGGCCTTGATTCTTTCGCCAATATTTTTTATTATTTCCAAAAATAATCTCCGTGGAGTTTCAAGTCATTCCGAGAACTTTTGTTTCTGCACATAAATAACACCATGGCAATTCTGCTGAAAACAGAGTCAGTCCGGGTTAGTTCCATTCAAATCATGTAAGTTAGAGTCCAAAATACGGGCAAAAGTGTTTGGAAAAGTTGATACGACGGAGACGTATCAACTCCCCCAAGCTTAAACCTTTGCTTGTCCTCAAGCAATTTAGTTGATAAACTGAAAGTGATAAAGAAAAACTTTTACAAACTCTGTTTGCTCTTGTTGTTGTAAATATGTAAAGCCAGCATTCAAGTTTTTAGCAAAGATTATGAACTAGCCATATTCACAATAACATTTAGGCCTCATGTTTACTCATGTCAATGGCATAATCAACTAGCGAGCAATAATAATAAATCTCGGATGACAACACTTTCTCAAAATAATTATAACATGATATAACAAAATGGTATCTCGCTAGCCCTTTCTAAGACCAAGAAACATAAATGCAGAGCACCTTTAAAGATCAAGGACTGACTAAACATTGTAATTCATGGTAAAATAGATCCAATTATAGTCATACCCAATATAAATTAACAGTAATGAATGCAAATGACAGCGGTGCTCTCCAGCTGGTGCTTTTTAATAAGAGGGTGATGACTCAACATAAAAGTAAATAGATAGGCCCTTCGCAGAGGGAAGCAGGGATTTGTAGAGGTGCCAGCGCTCGGTTTTAAGGCAGAGATAAATAATATTTTGAGCGGCATACTTTCATTGTCAACATAACAACCAAGAGATGGCGATATATTCCATGCTACACACATCATAGGCGGTTCCCAAACAGAATGGTAAAGTTTATACTCCCCCTCCACCAACAAGCATCAATCCATGGCTTGCTCGAAACAACGAGTGCCTCCAACTAACAACAGTCCCGGGGGAGTTTTGTTTGCAATTATTTTGATTTGATTTGCATAAAGCATGGGACTGGGCATCCCGGTGACCAGCAATTTTCTCGTGAGTGAGGAGCGGAGTCCACTCCTCTTGAGAATAACCCGCCTAACATGGAAGATACGGACATCCCTAGTTGATACATGAGCTATTCGAGCATACAAAACAGAATTTCATTTGAAGGTTTAGAGTTTGGCACATACAAATTTACTTGGAACGGCAGGTAGGTACCACATATATAGGAAGGTATAGTGGACTCATATGGCATAACTTTGGGATTTAAGGGATTGGATGCATGAGCAGTATTCCCGCTTAGTACAAGTGAAGGCTAGAAAAAGACTGGAAAGCGACCAACTAGAGAGCGACAACAGTCATGAACATGCATTAAAATTAATGAACATTGAGTGCAAGCATGAGTAGGATATAATCCACCATGAACGTAAATATCGTGAAGGTTATGTTGATTTGTTTCAACTACATGTGTAAACATGTGCCAAGTCAAGTCACTTGAATCATTCAAAGGAGGATACCACCATATCATACCACATCACAACCATTTTAATAGGATGTTGGCACGCAACGTAAACCATTATAAACTCCTAGCTAATTAAGCATGGCATAAGCAACTATAATATCTAATTGTCATTGCAAACATATTTATTCATAATAGGATGAATCAGGAACGATGAACTAATCATATTTACAAAAACAAGAGAGGTCGAGTTCATACCAGCTTCTCTCATCTCAATCAGTCCATCATATATCGTCATAATTGCCTTTCACTTGCACGACCGAACGATGTGAATAATAATAATAGTGCACATGCATTAGACTAAGCTGGAATCTACAAGCATTCAATAAACATGAGAAGACAAGGCAATATGGGCTCTTGGTTAAATCAACAATAATGCATATAAGAGCCACTTTAACAATTTCATTATGGTCTTCTCCTATCGACCCCCAAAGAAAAAGAAAGGAAATAAGACTATTTACATGGGAAAGCTCCCAACAAGCAAAAGAAGAACAGTAAATCTTTTTGGGTTTTGTTTAATTATTACTACTACAACAAGAAGGTAAACTAGCTAAAAGCTACAACTATTTTTTTTGTTTTTCTTAAGGTTTATCAAACACACAAGAAGAAAGCAAGAAGAAGGAAAATAAACTAGCATGGATATTACAATGAAAGAGTATGAGCACCGACATCTAGCAATGAGTGTGTAAACATAAATGTAATGTCGGTGGGAAATACGTACTCCCCCAAGCTTAGGCTTTTGGCCTAATTTGGTTTATTGCCACGGATGGCCTGGCGGGTATCCAAAGTTATAGCTAGGGTCGTACTGAGATGCAGCAGTCATTGCATCGTGGGCTGCAGCTTGGAGGCGAGCTATCTCAGACCTCCTCTTATACTCTTCCGCCTCCTCTCTGGTTATAAAATATCTCCCTTTTGCCTGAAAGTCAAAGAAAGTACAAGCAGGAAGAGCGACGTGATAGGTGCGTCGTCTGTCAAAGATTAGTCGGTACTGGAGGAACTGATCGTTCCTCCCAACAAAATGATGACGAACCATAGCCTCATAATCCAAATAGGCAGGAGGCAACTCAATATAATCCTCACGTACGGTTGTACCAAGAAAATTAGCTATACGGGTTGCATAAATTCCACCAAAGAAATCTCCATTAAATCTATTATGATGCAACCTACTGCTACCTCTTGAGCACTGCGTTGGATTTCCTTGAAGAGGAAAGCATGATGCAGCAAAGTAGCATAAGTATTTCCCTCAGTTTTTGAGAACCAAGGTATCAATCCAGTAGGAGGCTACGCGCGAGTCCCTCGTACCTACACAAAGCAAATAACTCCTCGCAATCAAGGCGATTAGGGGTTGTCAATCCCTTCACGGTCACTTACGAGAGCGAGATCTGATAGAGATGATAGATAATATTTTTGGTATTTTTATGATAAAGATGCAAAGTAAAATAAAAGAAAAGTAAAAGCAAAGGGAATAAATAAAGTGATGGAAGATTAATATGATGGAGATAGACCCGGGGGCCATAGGTTTCACTAGTGGCTTCTCTCAAGAGCATAAGTATTTTACGGTGGGTGAACGAATTACTGTTGAGCAATTGACAGAATTGAGCATAGTTATGAGAATATCTAGGTATGATCATGTATATAGGCATCACGTCCGAGACAAGTAGACCGACTCCTGCCTGCATCTACTACTATTACTCCACTCATCGACCGCTATCAAGCATGCATCTAGAGTATTAAGTTCATGAAAACAGAGTAACGCCTTAAGCAAGATGACATGATGTAGAGGGATAAATTCATGCAATATGATAAAAACCCATCTTGTTATCCTCGATGGCAACAATACAATACGTGCCTTGCTGCCCCTCACACTGGGAAAGGACACCACAAGATTGAACCCAAAGCTAAGCACTTCTCCCATTGCAAGAAAAACCAATCTAGTAGGCCAAACCAAACTGATAATTCGAAGAGACTTGCAAAGATAACCAATCATACATAAAAGAATTCAGAGAAGATTCAAATATTGTTCATAGATAACTTGGTCATAAGCACACAATTCATAGGTCTCAACAAACACACCACAAAAGAAGATTACATCGAATAGATCTCCATGAGAGAGGGGGAGAACATTGTATTGAGATCCAAAAAGAGAGAACAAGCCATCTAGCTACTAACTATGGACCCGAAGGTCTGAGATAAACTACTCACACTTCATCGGAGAGGTTATGGTGTTGATGTAGAAGCCCTCCGTGGTGGATGCCCCCTCCGGCGGAGCTCCGGAACAGGCCCCAAGATGGGATCTCGTGGGTACAGAAGGTTGAGGTGGTGGAATTAGGTTTTTGGCTCCGTATCTGATCGTTTGGGGGTGTGTAGGTATATATAGGAGGAAGAAGTACGTCGGTGGAGCAGCATGGAGCCCACGAGGGTGGAGGGCGCACCCTGGGGGGTGGGCATGCCCCCCTACCTCGTGCCCTCCTCGAAGCTTCCTTGACTTAGGGTCCAAGTCTCCTGGATCACGTTCGGTGAGAAAATCACGTTCCCGAAGGTTTCATTCCATTTGGACTCCGTTTGATATTCCGTTTCTTCGAAACTCTGAAATAGGCAAAAAACAGCAATTCTGGGCTGGGCCTCCGGTTAATAGGTTAGTCCCAAAAATAATATAAAAGTGGAAAATAAAGCCCAATATTGTCCAAACAGTAGATAATATAGCATGGAGCAATCAAAAATTATAGATACGTTGGAGACGTATCAGGCATCCCCAAGCTTAATTCCAGCTCGTCCTAGAGTAGGTAAATGATCAAAACAGAATTTTTGATGCGGAGTGCTACTTGGCATAATTTTAATGTAATTCTTCTTAATTGTGGTATGAATATTCAGATCCGAAAGATTCAAGACAAAAGTTCATATTGACATGAAAATAATAATACTTCAAGCATACTAACTAAGCAATTATGTCTTCTCAAAATAACATGGCTAAAGAAAGTTCAACCCTACAAAATCATATAGTTTAGTTATGCTCCATTTTCGTCACACAAGAATGCTCTCATCATGCACAACCCCAATGACAAGCCAAGCAATTGTTTCATACTTTAGTAATCTCAAACCTATAAACTTTCACGCAATATATGAGCGAGCCATGGACATAGCACTATGGGTGGAATAGAATATGATGATGGGGGTTATGTGGAGAAGACAAAAAAGGAGAGTCTCACATCAACGAGGCTAATCAATGGGCTATGGAGATGCCCATCGATTGATGTTAATGCAAGGAGTAGGGATTGCCATGCAACGGATGCACTAGAGATATAAATGTATGAAAGCTCAACAAAAGAAAACTAAGTGGGTGTGCATCCAACTTGCTTGCTCACGAAGACCTAGGCCACTTGAGGAGGCCCATTGTTGGAATATACAAGCCAAGTTCTATAATGAAAAATTCCCACTAGTAAATGAAAGTGACAAAACCAGAGACTCTCTATCATGAAGATTATGGTGCTACTTTGAAGCACAAGTGTGGCAAAGGATAGTAACATTGTCCCTTCTCGCTTTTTCTCTTATTTTTTTGGGCCTTCTCTTTCTTATGGCCTTTTTTTATTATTCCTCACTTGGGACAATGCTCTAGAAAATTATGATCATCACACTTCTATTTATTTACAACTCAATGATTACAACTCGATACTAAAACAAAGTATGACTCTATATGAATGCCTCCGGTGGTGTACCGGGATATGCAATGAAGCAAGAGTGACATGTATGAAAGAATTATGAACGGTGTCTTTGCCACAAATACTATGTCAACTACCTGATCATGCTAAGAAATATGACAATGATGAATGTGTCATGATAAACGGAATGGTGGAAAGTTGCATGGCAATATATCTCGGAATGGCGATGGAAATGCCATAATAGGTAGGTATGGTGGCTGTTTTGAGGAAGATATAGGGAGGTTTATGTGTGAAAGAGTGTATCATATCACGGGGTTTGGATGCACCGGCGAAGTTTGCACCAACTCTCAATGTGAGAAAGGGCAATGCACGGTACCGAAGAGGCTAGCAATGATGGAAGGGTGAGAGTGCGTATAATCCATGGACCCAACATTAGTCATAAAAAACTCACATACTTATTGCAAAAATCTACAAGCCATCAAAAACCAAAGCACTACGCCCATGCTCCTAGGGGGATAGATTGGTAGGAAAAGACCATCGCTCGTCCCCGACCGCCACTCATAAGGAGGACAATCAAAGAAAACCTCATGTTTCAAATTTGTTATATAACGTTTACCATACGTGCATGCTAAAAGACTTGCAAACTTCAACACAAGCATTTCTCAATTTCACAACTACTCAACAATCACGACTTTAATATTATTACCTCCATATCTCAAAACAATAATCAAGCATCAAACTCCTCTTAGCATTCAACACACTCATAAGAAAGTGTTTACTATTTTTGTATACCTAGCATATTAGGATTATTTAAGCAAATTACCATGCTATTTAAGACTAGGTGTGTACAGCAAGGGTGCTATTACCATGCTATTTGCTTGAAGCATGAGAGATCAATAGTTTCTTTAAAACAAATCCACCACCGTGCTCTAAAAGATATAAGTGAAGTACTAGAGCAAAACTATATAACTCAAAAGATATAAGTGAAGCACAAAGAGTATTCTAATAATTTCCAAATCATGTATGCTCTCTCAAAAGGTGTGTACAGCAAGGATGATTGTGATAAACTAAAAGACAAAGACTCAAATCATACAAGACGCTCCAAGCAAAACACATATCATGTGGTGAATAAAAATATAGCTCCATGTAAAGTTACCGGTGGAAGTCACTACAAGAAATATGTCAACTATTGACCTTCTCTTAGTGACCCTAGCTGAATTGGTCGTAAATCCACGACCATTTCGCTTGGAAGGGCTCAAACCCTGAATTGCCTTACACGAAATGGTCATAAAGCAGACAAGAGTGGTCCATGACCTTATTTCTACCTGATTACGACCAATATAAGTGGTCATGAGGTTGTGAACGTGGATGCATTAGTACTTATTGCTATGACTAGGCGCCACCTCATCAGTTTGGCCTATGTGTCATGTCCATGTGGCAGTTTTTGCCCTAGGTTGTGAAGCAACCTATATTTCTGTCATTCCCAAAATTCCCAAAAAATCTCATAAATTCTTTGGGTCATATCTTCATCAAATATGTAAAAAACCTTCCTTGCCTAGTTCATAAATAATATTCAAAAATATTCATTTTCCTATTCTGTTCAGAAAAACACTTTGTGAAGGAAGTACCACTTTGGCATGTCCAAATGGTATCCATTTTCTACAGTGCTTTCCTATGCCCAAATAACCATCCTCCACCAAATGCCAGCTCAATCCATTCATTATTTTGAGCTCAGCTTCAACATTCGTATTTATGTCCATCCTCCACCAAATAACCTAGGCTCCTCCTTTTGAGCTGAAAATTTGTGAAGACGGACTTCTTAGTAACTGATCATCCTCAGCCAAAACTCACGCCCATTAGCCATGTGCATTTCCCGTAACGCTAATCAAACACTTGGCTGCTTATTCATGTTTTAGCATCGATCGGTCTCCTCATGAGAATCTTATGTTGTGATTTTCTTCCTAGAACCTACCTGGGGAGTGACCAACCCACTAGACATGCCTAGGCCGCCCAGAACACATGGCAACGCCACGGTCACGCGGTGACCATGCGGCGGGCATGCGAGTTTACACGCTCTAGTGTTGGGGCCATCGGCGACCGTCCAAACCTCAATGTATCGCCACCAAACCATGTATTTATGATTAAATAGGTACTTATGTAACTAGAAATGATTTTTGGAAAAAATAAATAGCAAACTATGAGGCAGCTGCAGTTCAAATTTGACCCGCTTCGTGCTGAATCGATGGAATTTTTTCTTCTTCACCAGAGGTGGATAAAAACTTTTGACATCCAAACATTTTGTCAATTGTGCATTAAATATGTCCTAGTATTTTAGAAAATTGATTTGGTCCAATTTTGCAACAAATATATGGTAGGTCCTTAAAAAAAACTCATTTCAGGCACTCAGAAAATGGAAAATGAATTTTCCGTGCAAAGAAAATGAAAACTCCCTTAGGAAACGTTGTTTGGAATTCCAAGATGCACCCTTGTGCACAATATGAGATCATTTGAACAAACTATGCCATGAATGTGGCCATAAGATTGATCATTTGGCTTGAAAGCCTTGAATCTTCACACATGATAGCTCATTTCTGAGAACACTTTCTTAAAATAATTTCCAGACATAAGTTTATTATTTTTCCTGGAAACTTGGTCACATATAATGACACAATGCGAAGGTTTTGCAATTTTTTGATTTTTTTTGAATTTTTTATGCCCGTTTCAAAATGCGGTCAAAACGGCGGGCTTGACCATTCCTAACTAGTGGTTGAATCTTGGAAAATTTTTGATGTTTCTCTGATTAAATAGATACTTATGTACCTATAAATTATTTTTGGAAAAAAAATAAAGATCAAACTATGAGGCAGTTGCAGTTCAAATTTGACCCGCTTCCTGCTGAATCAGTGGGAATTTGTCCTTTTCACCAGAGGTGGATCAAAACTTTTGACACCCAACCATTTTGTTAATTGTGCATTAAATATGGCCTAGTATTTTAGAAATTTGATTTGGTCCAATTTTGCAACAAATATATGGTAGGTCCTTCACAAAAAAAACTCATTTCGGGCACTCGGAAAATGAAAATGAATTTTCTGCAAAGAAAATGAAAACTACCTTAGGCAACATTGTTTGGAATTCCAAGATGCACCCTTGTGCACAATATGAGATCATTTGAACAAACTATGCCATGAATGTGGCCATAAGATTGATCATTTGGCTTGAAAGCCCTGAATCTTCACGCATGATAACTCATTTCTGAGAAAACTTTTTTAAAATAATTTCCGTATTACAAGTTTATTATTTTTTCTGGAAACTTGGTCACATACAATGTGAAGGTTTTTCATTTTTTTGATATTTTTTGAATTTTTTATGCCCGTTTCAAAATGCGGTCAAAACGGCGGGCTTGACCGTTCCTAGCTAGTGGTTGAATCTTGGAAAAAATTTGATGTTTCTCTGATTAAATAGATACTTATGTACCTAGAAATGATTTTTGGAAAAAATAAAGAGCAAACTATGAGGCAGCTGAAGTTCAAATTTGACCCACTTCCACCTGAATCGGCGGAAATTTGTCTTTTTCACCAGAGTTGGATCAAAACTTCTGACACCCAACAATTTGGTAAATTGTGGTTTAAATATGTACTAGTATTTTATAAAATTGATTTGGTACAATTTTGCAACAATTATTTGGTAGGCCCTTCACATAAAAACTCATTTTGGGCACTCGAAAAATGGAAAATGAAATTTCCGTGCAAAGAAGAAGAAAACTTTCTTAGTCAACATTGTTTGCCATTCCAATATGCACCCTTGTGCACAATATTAGATCATTTAAACAAACTATGCCATGAATGTGGCCATAAGATTGAGCATTTGGGTTGAAAGCCATGAATCTTCACACATGATAGCTCATTTCCGAGAACACTTTTTTAAAATAATCGTCGTATTACAAGTTTATTATTTTTCCTGGTAACTTGATCACATATAATGACACAATGCGAAGGTTTTCCAATTTTTTGTTTTTTTTGAATTTTTTATGCCTGTTTCAAAATGCGGTCAAAACGGCGGGCATGACTGTTCCTAGCTAGTTGTTGAATCTTGGAAAACTTTTTGTGTTTCTCTAATTAAATAGATACTCATGTACCTAGAAATAATTTTTTGAAAAAATAAAGAGCAAACTATGAGGGATCTGTAGTTCAAATTTGACCCGCTTCCAGTTGAATCGGCGGAAATTTGTCTTTTTACCAGAGGTGGATCAAAACTTCTGACCCCCCAACAATTTGGTAAATTGTGGTTTAAATATGTCCTAGTATTTTAGAAAATTGATTTGGTACAATTTTGCAACAATTATTTGGTAGGCCCTTCACAAAAAAACTCATTTTGGGCACTCGAATAATGATTAAAAATAGCTACAAAGATAAAAATTGCATGCAAACTGGCTATCATCCACAAAATATGGTCTAAATTGATAGAAAATTTTAGTTATGCCATTTTACAAAATATTTTTGATAGCTGCTTCACAAAACCCTCCTAGGTTTAGTACTTAGAAACTGTTCTAAATCATAATATTTCTGAACCAACCAGAGCTCTTCACACGGATCACCCTCCTTGGCCGATCTGGACTATCCACATCCGATGGATCCAACGTCTCTCAGGTCCCCTCTCAAACCAACCCAACCCAATCCCTAGCAGCCCCCTCTCCTCGCTCGATCCCACATCTCGCTCCCCTCGTGTCCCACATCACCGCCGCCTCCCACCCCGATCCCACCCCTCCCCTCGTCTTCCTCCCAAACCTTGCCACCGGAGGCCTCTCCCGTCCTCTCCGCTTCCCTCCACCCACCCGCCGCTGATCCACCCACCCGCTCGGTAGCCCCGCCCTCCTCCTTCTCTCTGCAGTCCATGGCCGGCACCGCAGCCTCGTCTCCGCAGCGCCTCCTACGACCATGCCTGGAGATGTCGACGGTGAAGCCCCGCCCCACCGCCACCCGCGACGGCCCCGCACCCGCCCCTCCGCAGCCCGCCCTCTGCGTCGCTGCCGCCACCTAGCCTCCGCCGGCGAGAACCGACCGAGGAGGACCCCATGAGAGCCCGACGCTGCCCTTGATTCCAATTATTGCCATGGCTTTGCTTGCATCTGGATTCATTCAATAGGGGCTGGGGATCCCAGCCGAGCGAGCTTCCGTCCAAGCCCCTAAATCCTTTGTCGCAGGGATGTCGGCCATGGCCTCTCCGCTCCGGGCGGCCGCTGCCATGCTCAAGAAGCACGCCCCAGGCGCCTTGTGCTTCGAGATCGACCTCACCAGGTAAGCTCTCACTTGTCCCTCTTCTTAGCTGCTTGGGTTTCCGCCCTGATTTTGAGTTCCATGGCCAGGCAGTCGTTCGTTGCCGGAGCCACGCGTGCGGTTGCTGTCTTGGTCCCAGACCTGTCCTTGGAGGTCGTCCCTGGATCGCTGCCCAAGCTCCATACTGAAGGTCTCCAGGCCATCCCCCCCGTCTCACACATCTTTCGTCAAGGTGTGGCTATGTTGGCTCCATCCCATGTTAGCTGCTCTCCAGGTTTATTGATATTCCTGTTCCTAGTAGGTGAATGATATATGCATGCTATACAGATTTGCTCTCACATCTAAGTAATCTTTTTTTGCCTTTAAAATTCATGCAACTTGATATTATCCTCGTGCGCTAGTTGCGCATGTGTGACTTCCACTTCCACTCGAGATGGGGCAGGCCATTGTTGGGTTTTTTTTCACGAGCTAGGGCTAGTCTATTGGTGCCGCTCGGGGGGCATGTGTTTGTCTCGGTTGTGGCCTTGTGGCTCAGTCCCCTTCGGCTTGCTCTCAGCAGCCCTATCTTTTCTCCTGAGAGGAGAGGAGGGGCGGTGCACATTCTCTCAAATGTGTGGGGATTTTAAAATGGCAAGTTCAGTTGGGTGGGTAGATTATGTGGCTAGATCCCTTTTTTTCTCCCTTCAAGCAAATGTTTGTGATGTTTTTCTGGCTGTAGTCACTTTGTATCAGCTTGCATTTTTAGATCAGTGGCAGATTTTGATGGTGGAGATCAATGGGGCTTTTTTGATAGGCGGGATGGGGGTGGGGGTGGATCTGTATTGGGTTTGAACCCTAACCACTTCCCTCTCCTTTTTCTTTTTTCTGCAGTTCATGTTTGTCAGTAGACCGTATCTGTAGCGCAGCGGGAAGTAGAGTCGATGACGAACGGCGCTGCAGATCCCCGCAGCTAGGATTTACAACCTCCGAACCGCGAGGATGTATACCCTCATATGCTTCTCAGACAGCCCTCCGGGAGACGGTCGAACAGCCCCCCGGACGGTGTCGCGGACAGCCCTTCGGGAGGACCTTCGAAACTCGGACGATCACATGGACAGCCCTTCGGGAGACACTCACGAACTAAGACCGAAACTACGATCTCTCTACAAAGTTGCACCCATACCGAGTCATTTATCCGGCAGGGCTTCGCTGTCCAGAACTAGTTCCTGCCGGAACCCAGACAGCCTTTCGGCTCTACGAAACTATTTCGCTGGGAGGGAGAGAAGAAGCCAGATCATTGCATGGCACTTGTATGAGAGCAAAGGGATGAGGTTTGGGCAGCCCCCTCACCTCCTATTTATAGGGAAACCAAGGGGTTGGATGGGTATTCTGAAATACCAAAAGTGCCCTCACTTTATGTCACACACAAAGGGTATAAAAGGCATAAAGGGATGACAAGTGGAGCCCCATGGAGGAGCTGCACCCTCCAACGTCCCACCTTCATGGGGGCCCCACAAAGGGGGTTCCTTGATCCGCAAGTCCTTCTAGAAGCCTTTTTGGGAAAAGCCCCAAAAGGTGGCTTTCCATAAATATCCCAAAAAGTACTTTCACTATTCACGACGACATTTTTCAGCGTCCGTTCGAACTGAAAATATTTATGTGGGCCTAAAAAATTTCTAGTACCCACCAAAATGATTTTCAATGCATTCCGAAACAATTCCGGTTTAGTGATTTTCATCTGCGAAAAGCATCTGAAGTGGTTCGGGCAGCTCCGGGGCATATCCGATTATTTTCCCGGAAAATTCTAGAAAGCTTCCAGAATGATTCTGGCACCCTCCAAGAATTATCAGGCATGTGCCCAAACCAATTTGACTTAATGGTATCCCCTGAAACAACTTATCAGTTTCATCGAAACTCATCCGATGACCTCTCTCTGCGGAACCTTTTCCGCTGTCCGGAACTTTTTTCGGTGATTTTCTCTCAGACTCCCTGTCTAGTATTCAGTAGATAGATGACCCTTAAGTGTGTGACCCTATAGGTTCGGTGAAGTATAGACATGACCCCGAACCCCTTCCGATCAATGATCAACATTGGATCCGTGGACACCCATATTGACCCCTATACCCACACGAAAGAATATTCGAGTGAACCTCCAGTTGCCGGGTGCTATTCCTGTTGCTTCGCGATATGTTACAAAGACCCGAGGTGGGATTTACTTGCATCCCCGTGGATCAACAACTTGTCCACTATGCTAGTTACCTCGTTACTGGTTTTGTTCTCTTTTCTCGTTTCCGTGTTCCGGCATCCCTGTGATCAAATCACACCGTGTCTGGCCAGACGATGATGGATACCGTAACCTTGAGAGGGCTCGAGAATATCTCTCCATCGTCGGAGGAGCAAATCCAAATCTTGAGCTATCAAGTTACTTGACACACTTTTCCATGAACGCGTAAGCCGCCGTAATAGCCACCCATTTACGGATGACGTTTAACAAACCCCAAAGTTCATGAAGCAAGCATGAAGAAACTCGATACTCTCATGGTCTAAGGAATCATGCAAACGTTAACCATCTCTATGTTATTTACCATTAACTTATGATGAATGAATATCATAGCAAAACATCAATCCGGGTCGACTCAACATAAATGTTCTCTTAACATTGTGCCCTCAAAGTTGCTGGCAAAGACATGCCCATGATTGCGAAAACATAATCATCATGCAACACGTGAGCTAGTCTTAGAGGCATGACTAGGAATACATTTTACCATTTATTATTCCACACGTGCACATGGGTTTTCCCCAGAGCCTTTATGGATATACGGGCTCGGGAACCACAACAGTTATAGCATCGAACATAAACATAATTATGAACATGGAGATAAATAATAGCATTTATTATTTCCTCTAGGGCATATCTCCTACAGACTCCCACTTGCACTAGAGTCAATAATCTAGGTAATGCTAATGCATTTTACACCTATGGCATGCCGGTGTAAAAAAAATGCTTCGCATGTGGTATAGCCTGATGTCCATCAGATCTGACAACTTCAGCTCCGTGTCTATCTCTGCATATCCTCGCGTTTTCACGCTTTCACAAAATTCATATTTGGTGCGGACTTGGCTTTGTATAAATGTGAATCACAGGTTGAACCTGGATTCCTCAGACTGACTTATGGAGAAACTACCTGCAGTAGTGTCCCATTGAAAAAAGCCATCTTGGAACCATACTAAGTTCATGAATGAACTATATGATTCGACATCCTGTTTGTCGCTTCTAAAACGTCAACATACTTAGTCATTTGTTATAGAATTCGCCACAGTATCCTGTTGGGAACAATTTCCAACTACCGTGCCACCATATTGTGTATTACACAAAACCCTTAACTTAAATCGAAAATCGCATGGAGAAAAGATGAAGACTGTATCGATGTAACATTTTACAACGAACTCTTCATGATCTTAGCTATAGAAAACATATCATCAAGATTTACTCTAGTACTCAATGACATCTTTCACTGTTGTCCCATGATCAGTACTTTGATCACTTTAGTATCCATACTCGCAACACCTTGGGAGTATCGGACATATCTGGTTGTTTTACATACCATGGAATACATGATTAATCCAAACACAAAAGTGTGTGGAATCTGCATCATGTATTTTGCTCATCGGTGTTTTGGGACACTGATTCTTGCAAAAACTCTTTCCATGTGACTTCGCAAGAATCACTCCTTGTCGTTCTTAGTGCTAAACGGTTTTAGCATCTTGTCAATATGTATTTATTTCTTAGCCCTATTAGGTAAATCTATCTCCATAGATCATTCTGCCTAATATTGAGGCTATTTAGCCTAAACACTTCATCAAAAAACTATTTTCAAATGAAGTCCTAATCCATGTCAAGAAATTTATTTCCAATTAACAATGTGTCAAGCACACAAGGTTTTTAGAAATATTATTACGCTCCCACTTACTTTCTTGAATTACAAGCATCTTCGTTACCCATTGATGAAGTCAAACCCCTTTGACCATTTCATCAAAGCACGAAGATTCCAACTCCATTTTGCTCTCTTCTATCCATCGCTGGAACTCTGAAGTTTGCACCCTTACTAGCATCCTCTGGATAGACAAAATGCCTTGGACTGTAACACATGCAAGTCCTTGGTTTCATTTCCATCAGATGGAAATCCTATTGTCATCCATGTTTCATATCTCATGATTGAAATATGTATTAATTGCTAGTTCAACCCGAACCGACTTTAAGCATCGCCACGATGAAAACAACCTCATTGTAGTCAACTCTTGAACTTGTTATTTCAACAAGTCGAGCTTTATGGATAAAACATTTTTATCCGTATCAGTTTTAAGTTCCATAAATATTCGTTAGACTCTAAGTCTTGTGAAAGGTGCATCAAGGTTTTAATCTTGAATCACTTATATGGAAACTAACTCGGGTTTTATTGGCATTTAGCCAATTCCGGAGTCAGGGCCCATCAACGCTTCCTTGTGTATTGTAGGTATAATGTTGTCTAACAACAATATCTCGTTTGCGCACCTGAGAGGTTTACACGAGCCTTGCCTACGTGGTTCAGCTGCAAGTTCGAACGAAGTTCATACATTTTATTGTAGAGACTTCCGCATCAGCCGTAGTAGGAAACTCTGGAATTACTTCCAAGGTCTCTTTCCTTTGACCTGATGATGAAGATAGTATTTATCTCGTTGAGTTGCACTATTCTCCCACTCACCTTTTTGAAAGAACCATTCTCTTTAAAAGCACATGTTTCGCGGCAAAACTATTTGCCTCGGTATAGTGAGGGAGGAATACCCAACATTTTGGTATAACCTACAAAGTAGCACTTGTCTGATTTGGAATAGGTTTGTAACCTTTTACACAAGCCCCATATTCCAAATGTTAAGAAAAGATATAACATGGTTGGGCGTACCATACCATGGCTTCATTTCAACAGACCCGATGTAGCTCTTTTCAGTGTAAAAGCCGCAGTCTCTAAAGCATCACTTTAAAAGGGATAATGGCAAATTTATTTATGTCATCTTTGACCTTACCACGTCATAAATGGTTAGATTACATCTCCACGGACTTTTCACTTGCAGTGGTGTTCCGGGAGGTGCAAGTTATGAAACCCCTTTCACAACTCATCAGACATTCGCTAAACATGTAACTCAAATATTCCTTTGTGCAATCAAATTGCAGAAACATAATTTTCTTGTTAAAATAACTTCTACTTCATTTTTGAAAACCTTTCGAATGATTTCAAAAGATCCAGATTTACGTCTCATCAAGTAAATATCCTTATATCTACTTGAGTCATTTCTGAAGATAAATAAATCCACCACTAACAACACTTATTGGACTACACACATCAAATGTATGATCACTAATAAGTTTGCTGTTCGTTCCTTATGGCCTGTGAACGGTATTTTAGTCACTTCACTTTTTTGGAGGAAAGTTGCAAGTGTCAGATGATTCAAAATCAAAAAGACTTCAAAATCCATCATAATGGAATTTTCCATGCGGGTTTCTCTATTGTGACCAAATGTAGTGCCACACTTGTGTGGTATTCTTTTAGTCTTGCGACATTTAGCGTCTGTGTTATGGATGTATCATATTACCATCAATATCCATAACATACATCCCATCTTGGATGGAAGCATGGCCCTTCATGTTATTCATAATACTTAACAACAATTGTTGTTTTTATGAACAATTCTTTTGCAACAAACATTGTGCAATGGGCTAGAGTGTATGAAACTCTAAAATGAATAATGAAAGTAAACCCAGAGGTATTGTATTATTATCAATATTCATAACATACATCTCATTCATAATGAAAGTATGGCCCTTGTGTTATTCATAACATCGAACATAAAAGTTCTCTTATGAACAACCTTCTTGCAAGATACCTTATGCAATGGGCTAGAGTTTGAAAAACTCTAAATGAATTATGAAAATAAATACAGATGGCAATACACCAATGGAAGGTATAGTAACATTTACTATGTTCCCTGTGTATACCTTAACCTCATTTTTGGCTAGCCTTTTAGGCCATAGTAGCTCTTACATTGATTCGTAACAGAATGCAATAGAGCGGGTATCTTTGTGATTAACTCACAATACCCAAGAATTAGTGATTAATGTGTTTAACCATAATTCCCAAGAACTATATCTTTGACCAGCCTACTATACATCAAAAACTTGTATGACATTCATACATGAGCTGGATATTCCAGTCATCTTTCTTTCTGCCTTTATACTTCTAATAGTTTAACTTTTAGTATTTCTCCTACTCGCAAAAGAAACACCCAACTTAAGAGTGGCGTTAGCCCCGGACTTCCTAGGCGTGTAAGTCATACTAACACCCTTTGGACATTTCCTTTCTCTTTAAATTGTTGTTTTATTCACCTTTCATTATATGACAGGCGTTCTTCTGGATCCCTTTCCCAACAGCCAAATGCATAGTAAACACTTTTACTAATACTTGCAAACAAACATTACTTTGGATATTTCATATCTTTCAGCCTTTGTTTGTATCTGAAAATTAATTTTCAGTTCCATGAATATCATATAACTATCCCAACTTTCGAAGTTTGTGTTTCAAGGAAGCAAACATATTCCACTTGACCGTAACAGAATTCTAGCTTTTGGATCGAAGGACGAGAGTCACATGATCCATAGAATTAGCGGGAGGATACGAAAAGCATGCGATAGGACAAAGTCCTTCTCGGCACTTTTGAGGACAATCCTCACATTACGTTACCAATCGTAAAGTTTTAACCAGATATTTAACAACTATTCGATTTTAACAGGGAAGGTGGAAACGCGAGCCATTATTCTACAACTATTTTGCAAGTAACACTTAGACAGTGTTCATAATTAATTGCACTGAGAATTTAACATGTTAGTTCAACAGTGCGCTCCCACTCAAATCAATATCTCTCAAAATTGATTGTGAGTGATACAAGACCCACATTTCAATTGTTCGCCATTGGTGTAACACCACTGATGATGAAAAATCTCAACCGGTAGGCCGACTTGCCAATCACATCTCTATGTGACTCTTGTTCATCTTTCGATGCGTGTGATCCGAGCTCATGACGGTCATGCCTGAACGTCAAGACAACCAAGTGATCTCGCTGCGAGGTCTCAACTCACCCACCTCACACTTCTCTAATCGTTCGTACCCGTGTGACACGGCGCACCCCGAAAAGATAGGTGCCGTGATGGTGCTACACTTGGGAGAACACTAACTACTTTGATATTTTTGTGAGAGATCACCTTAATAAAAAGCGACTATAGCGCAATCAAGAAGGGTGCATCGAAGGGATAAACATCTCAGGCAATTCATAATAGCATGATATGGTATAGCCCTTTCTGACGGAGAAGTCTTTCACTTCTTCGTCTTGACGTCATTCGTCGGTGTTCACCTTCGTGAAGATTGCCACCACCTTGTCAGTGCACCAGATAATATCGCTATCTCCATAGCGGATAAAATAAATGCATTACTTAAGGTTAACACACAGGTCATTAAAGTGCAATCATATGGCTCCAGCCATCATGCCGAATCATGACACGCTGGCCTTGTTAATTACATTATATAGTCATCTCATACATAATCAAATTATTATGAGCACTGTTATACCACATCACATGCAAACCATCCTGCAAAACCAAGTTAGACGCCTCTAATCGGTTAATGCAAAAAAGGTTTTACGTGGCTTCTAAGGTTTCGAAACAAACCGAAGCTACCTACGTCCATCATCAAGTATGATAATTCAAGTCACTAGATTAACATCTCGGGATGTATGAAGCACGAGATAATAAAATCTCGAACCCCATACTAAACTTCGTCATACGCATGACCCCCGTGCAGATCATATACGCAATGCCCTTTCATCTGCGAATTTCATCTTTCTTTTGACTATGGCGTAACCCAAAGAACTGATAGCACTTCCATGATCAATCAGGATCACGGATTGCCAGAACTTTGTCAAATTCCACCATGCTGTCTCGAGATTGAGCAAACGCAAATTCTAGGGAAGCAACAAGAACGTCGGGTAACAGATTTCATCTGTCACCTGCATAAATAATTTTCAGCAATAGATCTCATCTACTCCATAATTATATTATGCAATACCCATACATCTCCATGTATTCTAGATCGTAACCTGCATCTACGCATAGCATGGCTCATGATGCCACTGTAGGGTAACGCAGCAGAAGACCAAAAATTTCCAACCTACGCACCAGCCCAGGACCACTATGGAGACTGCATACATGGTTTGATCTTTTTCGTTACCGACTCGTGGCGCAGCGGGAAGTAGAGTCGGTGACGAACGGCGGTGCAGATCCCCGCAGCTAGGGTTTACAACCTCCGAACCGCAAGGATGTATACCCTCATTTGCTCCTCAGACAGCCCTCCGGGAGACGGTCGAACAGCCCCCCGGACGGTGTCGCGGACAGCCCTTCGGGAGGACCTTCGAAACTCGAACGGTCACTCGGACAGCCCTTCGGGAGGACCTTCGTAACACGGACGATCACACGGACAGCCCTTCGGGAGGCACTCACGAACTAAGGCTGAAACTACGATCTCTCTACAGAGTTGCACACATACGATGTCATTTATCCGGCAGGGCTTCGCTGTCCCGAACTAGTTCCTGCCGGAACCCAGACAACCTTTCGGCTCTACGAAACTATTTCGCTGGGAGGGAGAGAAGAAGCCAGATCATTGCATGGCACTTGTATGAGAGCAAAGGGATGAGTTTTGGGCAGCCCCCTCACCTCCTATCTATAGGGAAACCAAGGGGTAGGATGGGTATTCTGAAATACCAAAAGTGCCCCCACTTTATGTCACACACAAAGGGTATAAAAGGCATAAAGGGATGACAAGTGGAGCCCCATGGAGGAGCTGCACCCTCCAACGCCCCACCATCATGGGGGCCCCCCAATGGGGGTTCCTTGAAACCCAAGTCCATCTAGAAGCCTTTTGGGAAAAGCCCCAAAAGGTGGCTTTCCATAAATATCCCAAAAAGTACTTTCACTATTCACGACGACATTTTTTAGCGTCCGTTCGAACTAAAAAATATTTATGTGGGCTTAGAACATTTCCAGTACCCACCAAAATGATTTTCAACGTGTTCCGATACAATTTTGGTTTAGTGATTTTCATCTGCGAAAAGCATCTGAAGTGGTTCCGGCAGCTCCGGAGCATATCCGGTTATTATCCCGGAAAATTCTAGAAAGCTTCCAGAATGATTCTGGCACCCTCCAAGAATTATCAGGCATGTGCCGAAACCTATTTGACTTTATGGTATCACCTGAAACAACTTTTCAGTTTCATCGAAACTCATCCGATGACCTCTCTCTGCGGAACCTTTTCCGCTGTCCGAAACTTTTCCGGTGTCCGAAACTTTTTTCGGTGATTTTCTCCCAGACTCCCTTTCTAGTATTCAGCAGATAGATGACCCTTAAGCATGTGACCCTATAGGTTCGGTGAAGTATAGACATGACCCGGAACCCCTTCCGTTCAATGATCAACATCGGAGCCGTGGACACCCATATTGACCCCTATACCCACACGAATGAATATTCGAGTGAACCTCCAGTTGCCGTGTGCTATTCCTGTTGCTTCGCGATATGTTACAAAAACCCGAGGTGAGATTTACTTGCATCCCCGTGGATCAACAACTTGTTCACTATGCTAGTTACCTCGTTACTGGTTTTGTTCTCTTTTCTCATTTCCGTGTTCCGGCATCCCTGTGATGAAATCACACTGTGTCTGGCCAGACGATGATGGATACCGTAACACCGAGAGGGCCCGAGAATATCTCTCCATCGTCGGAGGAGCAAATCCCAATCTTGAGCTATCAAGTTACTTGATACACTTTTCCATGAATCCGTAAGTCAGCCGTAATAGCCACCCATTTACGGATGACGCGTTTAACAAACCCCAAAGTTCATGAAGCAAGCATGAAGAAACTCGATACTCTCATGGTCTAAGGAATCATGCAAACGTTAACCATCTCTATGTTATTTACCATTAACTTATGATGAATGAATCTCATAGCATAACATCAATCCGGGTCAATTCAACACAAATGTTCTCTTAACATTGTGCCCTCAAAGTTGCTGGCAAAGACATGCCCATGATTGGGAAAACATAATCATCATGCAACACTTGAGCTAGTCTTAGAGGCATGACTAGGAATACATTTTACCATTTATTATTCCACACGTGCACATGGGTTTTCCTCAGAGCCTTTATGGATATACGGGCTCGGGAACCACAACAGTTATAGCATGGAGCATAAACATAATTATGAACATGGAGATAAATAATAGCATTTATTATTTCCTCTAGGGCATATTTCCTACAGTACCAGCCCTCGTCCGGGTTATGATTCGGATGTGGCATATTATCTTTTAAAACCATTAGTTGCATTTCATGTTTACGACAAATTATGCCCATCAAGTTGACTTAGATATTTTTATCTAGGAGGTATGTGAACCGGAAATTCCGACCGACCCTATTGTCGAGAGGTTAAATTTAGTTGAAAAAGAAAACGAGTATTTGAAAGAAAAATTGAAAAGAATTAAGGGGGAGAAGATGGAATTGGAGTTGCATGTTGCCGATGTCGTCGATGATCACATGATCAAGATGGATAAAATGCGCTTGAAGATTAGAAAGATTAGAAAATATGCCATCGATAGTGAGGCTTGGTATCATTATGCTGTTGGATCAATTGTTATCTTAGTTGTGATCTTGATCGCATTTGTTGTTGCATTTAAATGGTTTAACTAGAGAGTTATTTGTATGTTGTTTTATCAGAATAAGTGTTGTATGAACTTTATGTATGAACTTGTATTAATTTGGTCTTTTCGGTGCTGTGTAATGAAGATGTGTCGGCAATGGATGTACGATGACCGGTGCTCTCCCCAGTTCGTTAATGGCGTGCGTACTTTTCTGCTTGCGGCTGAGGCAAACAAGCGGGCGAATGGTTTTATGTCTTGTCCATGTGTTGGTTGTAAGAATGATCAGAATTACTCTAAGTCAAGGACCATTCACGTCGACCGGTTTGAGTCCGGTTTCATGCCCCAGTATATTATTTGCACCAAGCACGGAGAAAGAGGGGTTATGATAGAAGACAATGAAGAAGAAGAGGAGACGACAGCTATCCTGGCCATGGGTTCCCTGAATACGCACCCCAAAAAAAATACACTTCCGTGATGATATGTGTTTGTCACAGTAGGTCGCGTTTTTTGTCATGTATGTACATCCATGACGATTTTATGACAGAATCAAGATAGTTATACCTGTGTTGTCGTAGAAGTGTTCCATGACATTACCAAAATTATCATCACGGAAGTGCCCACTTCCATGACGATAAATCGCGCGTCACAGAAGTGTTTTCGTCAAGGGTGACCAACACGTGGCATCCACCGTAACGGAACGCCGTTAAGCTATCGGGTCGGGTTTTGGCTCCGATAACCCGTTAACAGCCTCGACCAATGGGGATTTTCCACGTGTAAAATCATCATTGACTGGAGGAAACACGTGTCGGCTCACTGTTGGGACAGATGTCATCCGTTCATTGGAACGAAGTCGCCTATGATACGGCGACACGTGGCACGGCCCAACAGAGGCCCATTCCTGTGAAAAGGCCGGCCCGTTTGACTTATCAAATGGTGGCGGCCTGGCCCACGGAAAGCCTGTTAACGGCCTGTTCGCATATAGCCCATTTACAGCCCGCTAACCCAGGGCCCTATACGCCCTATCTGAGTTAGGCCCAATAGTGTCAACTGGGCCGTCCAATATGATTCAGCCCGTTTTAACTTCCGGCCCATGTGTGGCCCATGACTTCTTTCGGCCCATATGAGGACCTTTGTAACTCTTGGCCCATTAATGGCCCGTGGTGAAACTGGCCCGTAATGAACAGTGTATCACTTTATACCCATTAAAGACCCGTTATTCCACTCGGCCGTTTCCAGCCCAAGTTATCTTTCGGCCTTCTCAGGGCCCATTAATTCTTGGGCTCATTTGCAGCATTCGGTTACATACGGCCCTTTACTGTCATTTTCTGCTTGTGGGCCAAATTCAGCCCGTCGTTACAGTCGGCCCATTTTCGGACCGTTAATACGTTGGGCCGTTTTCATGTAAAAAAAACCCGTTGGGCTGTTTTCATAGGGTTATCAAATACGGCCTATTAACGGCCTGCTATGGTCCACGAATAGTATGGCCCATGATTGGCGAAATGATGCTACGCCCCGTAGAAGGCCCATGGATCCTACGGCCCGTATGAGGCCCATTGATAGTACGGCCCGCAGAAGGCCCATGGATCGTACGGCCCGTAGAAGACCCATGGACCCTACGGCCCGTAGAAGGCCCATGGACCCTAAGGCCCGTATAGAAGGCCGATGGATCCTACGGCCCATATAGAAGGCCAATGGATCCTATGGCCGGACGAAGGCCCATGGATCATACGGCCTGCAGGAGGCCCATGGTTACAACAGTCCGTGTGTTGCCATGATTATTTTTGCCTAGTTACCAAAAATAGGCTATTGTGGCCACTAGAAAAACACAGAAAAAGAACTGCAGTGACTACAAGCAAACAACTAAACAAGACAATAAGGAAATAAATAAGCAAGCAATTAAGGCTAGCCTATTACCGCTATTACACATATTACATCCACTGGGCATCAAAGGTCGCCACCAGTGTAAATATAGGGAACAAAGCAGCATATCACATACACTGGCCGTCAAAATTGGCCACCAGTGCAAATAAACGCGGCAGCAAAATAAGAGCATAACTGAAACAACTTCAGAAGAGCTCAAGAAACGTTATCCTAGGTATCCACCATGCTGGCAATAAGATTAGCAAGCTGACTAGCTTTGTCCTGTTTGGCGCTAGAATCCTCCAACGCTTGCTGTTGCACTAGAAAGTATGCATCTGAATGCTCCAGGGACTTCCATGATCCTTCCGCTTCTTATCATGACACCGATCGATGTCTTTCACCTTGTAGTTGAGACTCAAGAAACTGAACTGATTCAGACGGTGAGTTTGAATAGCTTGTGCATGCGGTAGTGGCGATAACTTCGAACACTAAACCAAGACAGGACTTTGGGGTTGTCTCATTTGTCTTGAAGATAGTCTTCCTTAGCTGTTTTATCAGCTTTGTTGGAGACCAACAAGGATGTGTCACTATCCTGAACCTTATCTACATTACTTCCTTTACCATTGCTTAATAAGGCACTCTTCCCCAATATTCTGTCAGCATTCTAAAAGAAGAAACAAGCAGACACATAACAAGTTTAGCATGTACTAGTATATGAAACTCATTTCGGTGAACCAGTTCATTAGTAAGGTGGACAGGATTAAACTACCAAGTCTTCTGTTGCCAAGTACTAGTACATAATAAAAGCATCAAATAAACATATATCTATGTCCTATGGTCACTGAGTTGTCTTGCCAAATCGAAATAGAGACATGGTTCAAATCATATCAGTTCAAGACAAAGCAGCAGTGAAAGAATACAAAGCGTGTGAAACTACACGGAACAACAAGATTTCAGATGGGTACCACGGGTCTACAAGTACAAGAACACTATTGGCTCTGTTGTGATTCTAGTAATGTTCATGATAAGAAAGTCAACTGTATACACAATTGAAATTGAAATCAACAGAGCTATTGATAAGAGCAAACCTGTTAAAGAAACATGCGTGAACATACCTGCTATGCCATTGGAGTTTCGATTGGATCCTTCAATTTAAAAATAATTTTGTATGAGTAAATACAGTGATACAAGAGCACAACAATCATAGTTAAAAAAGGCGTGCCTAAGCGAGCACTTAAGCATGCCTAGGCTCTAGGCGTTGGCAAAACGCATTGCGCATAACTACGCATAATCTATGCATAACTGCGCATAAGCATGCGCTTTTGTCAGTAAAGCGCAAGGCGGTGGCAAAACGCACAATTAATGCCTAGCGCTTTTTTTGAACTATGATAGCAATGGAATCTTAAATTAGAACAGTTGTTCTTCAGGTTTAGGCACTTGTTCTACATGAACAGAGTATAGTAAGACACAACAATAAAATACTTAAAAATAGAAAATAAGCTCATAGACCATACCACATTCTTGGTTCGGGACCAGTACAGAACAAGGAGTTCCCAGTCATTGTCCAGTAAATGTGTCTCAGGTGAGCGTAAGGGAATTTGATGAGTTTCTTTGCCGGTGAAGTACGTTTTCTTCAGGTAATTCCGATACTGCCACCAAGCATTCTTGAAGATAGCAGAGCTATTAGCACAGGTTACCTCATCCTGAGTTTCCATATCGGTCCTTCTCTATAGAGAAAAATGGGAAAATTTGCTGTATTATAACCATCATGGAGGTAGGATGTATGGGACGAAGCAAAGTAATTGCCATGAATAACATTACTTACACATAACTCCTGGACAAACACCTGCAATTGGCATTTTCCTTCATCTTCAGTATAATATTTCCAAGACGGGAAGATACACACATACGATTTAACAACATCAAATGCGATAGATGCTAAACTAAGACCGGCTGGTTGTGCTTCCTCCACAGGAATAGGCGTACTAACTGGTGGAGTTGGGGTTCGCCGTGATAGTACTGGCCCTTTGGGCACTGGATCTGCCTTACTAACTGCTCTTGTTTTGGAGCTCTGTGGTGGAGATGGTGCTGTGTCAACAGGAACTGGGTTACTATTGGCTGGGGTTGGGGTTAGATTGGGTGAAGCTGGTTCTCTATCCATCGCAGCAGGGGTAAAATCTACGAGAGTTTGGGTTATGTGTGGTAGGGCTGGTTCTTGTGCATGTACAACCGGGGTGCTATCTCCACCAAGAGGTAGCACTGTTTTATTTGAAGACCGTGTTTTTATTCCGCTGAATCTTGGCATCACCCGCTCCAATTCAAATGGCTGATAAACAGGAAACATAGTTGAATGTACAGACATTGTATGAGAGATGATGCAATAGATAGTGTGGAAAAAGAGGGCATGAAATAGTTGACATGTATATTGTTTAACTAAAACGGATAGCATGACATAATTTCACATATATGATGTCTATCTAAACTGGATAGCATAGCATAACATAATTGAAAGATATGATGAATAACTAAACAGGACCGCATGACATAATTCACCTACATGTTATCTAAGTAATCAGGATCGCATCACTTAATTCACATATGTGATTTATATGCTAAACAGCGGGCATTCGATATGATGTCTGAACTAAGAACATGGTGTTGAATATTGTGTATATG
This sequence comes from Aegilops bicornis, assembly GCA_021605145.1. Classification (NCBI taxonomy): domain Eukaryota; kingdom Viridiplantae; phylum Streptophyta; class Magnoliopsida; order Poales; family Poaceae; genus Aegilops; species Aegilops bicornis. The sequence continues at coordinate 60,645,619 of CM038674.1, read as the reverse complement.
ATGTCTAAACTATGCAATGCAAGACACCGTATGCATGATATGAGCAGTATAACCGTGCCAAGTTAGAGCATACACCTCAGTGGGGGAATAGGACTGGTTATCTGTCTCTGAATCCATCTCTGAGGAGCTATCGGGACCCAACAAGAGATCTGCTTCGACAGGTAGCACTGTCTGCTATGAAGGCCTTGTTTTCACTCCAGATTTTTCCATCTCCCACCCAAATGGCTGATTCACAGGAAGAGTAGTTTAATGTACAAACATTGTCGACAAATGGAAATGTAATGAAGAAAAGGATGGGCAAGATATCATTCAAATATATGATGCCTGGTTAAACAGGATGGCATTGCACATTTCACATATATTATGGCTGGCTAAAAGACATGAGACTGCATAATTCCCATATATGATATAGAAACTAAACATGTGGCATTACAGAACATGTCTAAACTAAGCAGATGACATATATGATGTCAAAAGTAGGCACTGCAAGGCAACATATGCATGATATGACTAACATCATCATGCCAAGATAGAGAAAACACCTTGGGGGTAAATAGGAGTGGTCAGCGGTGTCTGAATACGCCTCAGAACAGATATCTTCCTCTGGATTACAATCTGGAGAGGGGTGGGGAGGGTTTGCCATTGAACCCACCATGGAGCGATGTCTGCATGACATTGTATTGCCGCGCAAAACTCTTCTCTTTTTCTCTACATGTTCAGCATGACTGTGTACAATATCTGACATGCATATGAAAAAAATATGGTGAGATTATGTAAGGAGAGCATGCAGAAATTTAGAGTGATGGTAACAACCAGTGGATCGACGTTTTTCCGTTGAACCAAAATAGCCCTAATGGATCGACGTGAATGTATAGTAATAAGTGATGCAACAAGTGTACAACCTCTTTGACGTAGCCGTGTCCACCTCAACATCACTGGGTTGGTCGCTGAAGCAGTTGAGGCAGAGGTGACTGTCGGAGGTGTGGAGGAAGATCTGAGGAATCTGTAGACGGCGTCCAGGGCACTGCTCTGTTGTGATGGATCGTTCTGTCATTGGAGCAGCTCCGGTGAGCCGTAAGACGTCAAGGCTGAAGCAGCACAAGACAGACATTGTCAATCTCAAGTGGGATTCTAATAGCATCTCCAATAGATGATGAAAAATGGATGTAAAATTAACATCACCAAAACCACGACTACAACAGATGAGGTAAAAGCGGTTGACTCTGAACTTAAGCGCCGAAACTGAAATTTATTGTGGAATCTGAATGCTACTGTCGAAACTGAACGCAATGGTAGCAGAGAGGCACTTGACATGTAGTTTAGGGAGGGCCTGCAGTTCATCTTCAACCTGCACACCCCTGAGCCGCCTGCCACCACCGGCCGAACCGCCGGCCCCAGCGCCGCCTCGCCGCCCCGAAACAACTCGCCACCGCCGCCCCGGCCAGCCCTCTAGGCCCCCGCCCCCACCCTGAACCCTAAGATAGATAGTGGGGTACCTCTCCAGCGAGCCCCCGTCCCCGCTGCGGGTGGTTCTTCCTTAACTCCGGCGAGGCCCCCCAACCCCTGAAAATCGACTGACCCAAAAGTTGATTCAGTCGACTGAAGTGTGGCTTAATCGGAGCAGAGCAGCAGCACGAGCAAGGGGGAGAGCAGCAGCAGCAGCTGGGCGAGCGAGCGATCGAGCGAGAGCCGGAGCAGCAGCAGCAGCGCGAGCGAGAGCCGGAGCAGCAACAGCAGATCCGGCTGGTATGGACGCCGCCGCCGAAGGGGCCTCGCACTGGGGGAGAGCCGCCGTGGAGATGTCGCCCGCGGAGCCGGCTTCAAGGTAGCCGCTCCATGGGGGTGCGGGATGGAGCACCGTGACGCGCCCGGGAGGTCGAGTTAAGGAGAAGGTGCGATGCGATGAGTGTACAACCTCTTTGGTGGCGCCGAGTAGGCCTCGGCTTCGTCTGAGGAGTCGGTGAGGATGCTGCGGTTCTGGTGGAGCAGGTTAAGGCAGTGCTGTGGGGATGGAGCAGCCGCGATAGACGAGGCGATCGTCGGAGCAGCTCCTTGGAGGTGGAGGACGGGACGGCTGAACCGGCGGGACGGCGAGATGGACGACGGATCCTCATTCGGGGAGGTGGATGAGGGACGTCGAGCTGTTGCGGTGGACGACATCGTCGGGGAAGAGGCTCCGGCTGGGTAGCGATTACGTGGCGGACGGAGGAGGGTGGGGTTTCGTGGTTGGCGCGGAGAGGTTATGGTGGCCTGGGATTTCGAATGGCGAAAAGGGGGCGATGAGAGGGGGTGAAGCATGACTTAGGGACGCGCTTGTCCAAAATGTAGGGTTTGTTACAAAAGTACCCCCCACCGATTTGAACTAGCGGCCCTTTCGGCTCAGGGTTAGAAGGGGGATTTCGCGTGTTGGGATTTGGCAGCTGGAGGGAGTTTTCGCGCGCGTTGTAATTCGTGATAGCAAGGCGCGGGTTGTGAAGGCGCCAGTTTTGGGAGCACGATATCTGAATTTTCGGGATATAACAAGACGCGGGTTGAATTTTAGGGACAAGCCTAACGTGTAGTAATATTGTACTTGTACGTACCAAATCAATTCGCACTTCCCTCAACCAAAAAAAAGCGAAAAAATAAAACTATTCACACCACACAAAGAGAGAGTCTTGCCCGTTTTACTATACAAATGCTATTCAGCTACTCCTCCTTCCATCTATATAGGGCCTAATGCGTTTTTCAATGCTAACTTTGACCAAATATTAGAGCAATGATATATGACATGCAACTTACACAAAGCACACCGTTAACTTCGTATGTGAAAGGTTATTTCAATGATATAATTTTCACATTGTGCATGTCATGTACTATTAATCTTGTCAATAGTCAAAGGCGGTCTTAAAAATCTCATTACGCCCTATATAGATGGAAGGTGGGAGTATGAATCCATGTTATGTCCGATTAATTTTTTTCGCTTGCTGTATAATGCATGTAACCTACTCATACCAACATTTTAGTGCATTCCAAATGTCTATACTACCGCTGCAATGCAAACTAAATTTGAATTTGTTTCTCTATTCAATAAGAATTTACAATCATGATTGTTGCCAACTTCAACCATCATAGTTTCCTTGCTATCCGCCAGATATAAATCGGACGGCCTATAATGCAGGATGGCAGGCACACCATCATCAACAACTCCGTTTTTATAAGAGTAGAGATAAAATATATTAAATGTAGTATAACATGTTCATAAACACACCATGTGTATCACCGTTATATATATTCACACATGCGTCGGTTTACAACACTATGATAAATTCTTCAAATATCCGAATTCGCTTTTTATAATGAAGTATATATGATCTCTATTCGTATTTTACACCCACACAACCCTCTTATCTTTGTAGCTAGCGCTAACTTTCTCTTGTGCATGCACACGCCCGCATCCTCTCACCCTCCCTTAGCATTCTCTAGCTCCATCGTGCAAATTCGTCTTTTCACTTTAGGTCGTTCACCCACGGTGTGTGTAGGCCCCCCAGTTCCTTCTTCACGGCTCACATCGATCGATATGCCTCTCTAGCCAGGTGTGCCTAGCACAAACGCAAGCTTCCCCTCTTCTCTTGTCACCGTCCATGCTTCACTCCCACCACTCTTTTCATCGTTCTCGTACTCGCACACTCCTCCCCGCTCGATATAGTATGCCTCTCGTACCACCTACTACATGCATCCCTCTATCTCTATCCTTCTCCTCGTGCCTCGTTTGCTTCTAACACACACATGCATGTATACCGATCGATCTCCCAACATATACCTGGATCGACTTTAACTACCCCCCATCGATCGACGTACCTCACAAGTTATGTCTCTCCTTTCTCTAACAAAGGGCGATTAATCTTCCTATGTAGTTATGTCTGCTTACCACAGCCACATCGTCCCCCCTCATCCTTGGTGCATGCCTCCTGACCCGTCTCTCACACGCACGCGTGCACAGGACAACAAGCAGCCATCTACTCTCTTATTGATATTGCGGGCGTGCCCTCCATTTGTCTAGCAAGCCTATCCCACCATTTGTTAGAAGCAACTCCACTACCACCCCTCCAACAATCTAGCTCTGTCTCTCTGCCAACCTTATTCCTCTCCTGCACATATGCATGGATGCCGATTGATCTCCCTTAATACATGAGGCAGATCGATCTCCTTAATACATGAGGTAGGCCTCTCTCCTCCTCCACACATATACCAGCCATTGTACCTCTATAGTTAATTGGGCCTCCCTCTTCCCCCACCACACACTGAGAGTCGAGCACTGCATGTAGGTATCCATGCCACAGAGACAAACTGCACATGTCCCCTCTCACGTTCCAATAGGCCAGCCACTCTATATCCTTGCTGTGGCCACACACAAATTCGATGGCACTCTTTATCGATCGCGCGCGCACACACACACATCATCCCTCTTTTCGATTCTATGGACACCTCAAGCCGGTGATACCTCCACTCTCTTCTCGTGGATCGCCCCCTCTATATATATGTTATATCCAGGACTCTATTTCACACACATTGCATATGCTACATTTTTTGATTGAACCCCCCCAAAAAAACTCTCAAGAACCCACACACTATATCTCTCTAGGTTTATATCTCTCTCACACAACCCACGTAGGTGGTGTACGTGTACAAGAAGAGAATAGGTGCACCGTGCACGTACTCACGCTTCGTGCCCAGCCACACCCGCGCGGGTACACGGTGGAGCTCATTTCTTTACGAAATGGCAGCCCACGTGCTAATTTGAACGCCTGTAGCGGTTGTTTACATAGGGAGGTCATGTACCAGGCCTGCACGAAACAAAGTTCGACTTGACGCGTTGCCGCGTTATTTTTAAATAAAGTTATAGCGCTCAATGGCACGTACACAGAATATAAAACGATTTTTATGGAGAAAAAGGTAGTCCGCTCACTATATACAATGGAGCCTTGCGTGCCTGGTTTGTCGCTCTTCAGAGTATCTCACACAAGGCTGTGGTGGCCTCTCTCTCTCTCACCGTTGGTCACTGATCCGGCCGCATCCCGTCCGCCGGGGGAAAGGGAGGAAGTGCATCGTTTCTCCGTTCGACGGCGCCGAGGCAGCACGTCCCGATCTGCGGTACACGCCGTTCTCTCTGACCAAGCTCCAGCGCGGCAGGGCCTACGCCACCTGCTCGCAGATTCCGCCCACTGCCGCTCACCTAGTTACATCCCGACGACCTCCAGGTATCCCCTCCGGCCTTGCTCCACTGCCCGTCTTCCCACGTCGCTGCATGTGGATCTTCCATAGTTCTTTGCCCAAAATGTAGCTCGTCCAGCGTACTTTCCATATTGCATTCTCGTCCTCACACCGTTTTAGACAAACACAACCGTGTTGTTATCTTCCCTTAGGGAAAGGAATATGCTTCTTTTTTGTCGTCGCATGTGTCATCAACTGTTATTGGCCAGTAATTGTTTCCTTTCTACCTTGCGACCTTTTCGTGAACTGCACAAATCACTTTTTTCTTAAGAGTGTTATGTGCAGTTGTACTAAAATGTCACATGGGCAACGTCTCTACATTTTAGTGCGACTGCACAAAGGGAGATTGGTTTTGCTCTATCCTCCTCATCCAACTCCGAGCCTAATCTTCTCTAACTAGTTAGTCTTAAGAGAGACTGCAAAGGTGACCGGCTTCTATTTATGTGTTTATTGTTTCATCAACAGTCCTCTATTATCGCAATCACACTTAATATCTTTGGAACAGGGACGCTCAGCTCTATTTTAGTGGAACTGCACAAAATGATCGGAATGTTGCATGCTCCAGACAGCTACTTTTTCCCCAACATGCCTTGTTGATTTAGACAGAGCTGGGGGGACGTTGCTGCCAATGAAAGCATGGATCAATTTTAATTTAACACCTTCTCACAACTCTGTCTTCAGTTGTGATGTAATTATTAGCTCTGATCTGCTAATAATTAACATGCATTAGCAAGGAAGTTAGTTTTTTATTGTTTCCGAAAGAGCATCGATGGCAAGACACGCGAAACAGAAGCTGAAAGCTCACACCATTGTACAATTTCATGTCTCGCTGGAAAATTATTTGTATAATACGTCAATTATGTAAACAAATGATGGAAGCTTGATAGCATTGCCAGAAGCCTCTTCATCATCCGGGTCCATGTGCCATGCACAAAATTATACTATTTCGTTCCTAAAATTTGTATTTTTACAAATTTCAAATGGGCATATTTTAGAGTGTAGATTCACTCATTTTGCTTCGTATGTGTACTCCCTCCGTTCCTAAATATTCTATTCGTCTTTCTAGAGATTTCAACAAGTGACTAAATACGGAGCAAAATGAGATAATCTACACTCTAAAATATGTATATACATCCGTATGTGCCAGTCCATTTGAAATCTCTAAAAAGACAAATCACTACTAGGAAAAGGGCTATAGATAGGACTGATTCTAATGGCGCACCAGGTAAGTAGTGCGCCACTACTATATACTAATGGCGCACTGGTTGCTCGTGCGCCATTAGTGTGGAAGACACTAATGGCGCACCGTGCTCACGGTGCGCCGCTACTATTGATTTTTTTCACATTTTTCCATACAAACTAATGGCGCATGGATGACAAAGTGCGCCACTAATAGTTAGAACTAGTAATGGCGCACGACCAAGACAGTGCGCCATTAGTATATAATTTTTGTTTACTTTTTTGCAAACCTACTAATGGCGCACTATGCCAAAGCCCAGTCGTGTTTATACCTGAAGCCAAATCCAAGACCGCGGGCGCAAACGTCACCACGAAAAATGAGCCATGGGTACTGGCTTCCCAAGTGGACCAATGCTTCTTCATTACCGACCCGCCAAAGCCCAGTCGTGTTGTCGTGAGGAAAGACAAAAGGAAGATCATCAGATGGAGTAGCCAATGAGCAAGACTTCGACAAATCTGGCGACCGAAGATCGAACATGACGGCAGCGACGAAGTAGCAGCACACACCACAAGAAGAAGCAGGACCACCCTACCTAAAGGACGTCCGTTCCACAGAAGAACTCCATTTGCGAAAAAGAAGGGCAAGAAGATTGTGAACAGATAGCTAGCTAAGATCGATTGTATTTAAATCGTAGTCTTCATTTCTCGATTGTATTTCATGGGCACTTTTTGATATCATGAATATTTTTAAATTTCATGGGCACTTTTTGAACTCATGAGGACACTTGATCTCGACCCCCCTCCATCTTGATCTCGATTCCCCCTCCATCTCGATCTCGATCCCCGCACCGGCCTCCCCTGCTCCACCGCCGCCGCCGATGATATTTTCAAGTAAGAAATTTGAACATATTTTTTAAAAAATTATTACTGTTTTTATAAAAAATATTACTGTTATGATTTAAACAAGTTTGAACATATTTAAACACAAATAAATATAAAAAACAGCATTTAAAATTCTAATGGCGCACCGAGGGGTGGTGCGCCATTAGAATAGTCATACTTATGGCGCACGACTGGACGGTGCGCCATTAGAACCCTCCCCCTAGCTATCCTCCCTCCCTCTCGCCAGATCCCCTTCGACCCTCTCTCCCTCGCCACCAGATCCACCCGCGCGCTGCCCCGACCCACGCCGCCCCCCCCCCCCCCCCACCCTCTCCGTCGCCGTCCCAGTCAGCCCCTGCCTGCCCCCATCGCCCGTCCGCTCCCAATCCACCCTCCCTCGCCTTCACCGCACTCCACCCACCTCCCTCGCCTTCCCAGCCTCGAGCTCCACCGTGCGAGGCGACAGGCAAGGCGGCGGGCAGAATCTGCTTCAACACTGGGCCGGGCGAGCATGGAACCAGGGCGCGATGGCGCTCGACCCCTCCAACCCCCCTCCACCTCTTCTTCCTCGGGTCGCCGCTGTCTTCCTCAACTTCGGCCACCTCTGTTGCTACTAAGCTGTCGCAGGGCCTCCTTGCGCCTCCCCGGTGAGTTCCGCCTCCTCTCCCCTCTTCCTTCTCGCGTGCCAAGAAATGCATAGCAATTATTTTCTTCACTTAGTCATTGATGGTCATTCAGTATGAAATTACAACCTGCAGGTATTGGTTGGAATGTGTAACTACAATTCTGAGGAAATGTTTGCAGTTAAGTTATGTGGTTGGAAAGATCATGTGTCATTAGAAACTTGGAAGCTAAAAACATTGCGATCCTCACCATAAGGATGATTATATCTTCCATGCCCGAATAGCTCTGCCTAAATAATAAATAGATAAAGGTAAAACTAAACCATGCTCAGCGATGAGATGATGTCAACTGACAACCAAAGCAAACTTGTTCATCATTACAAAAGCAAACTTGTTCAACATAACAAAAGCAAACTTGTTCAACATAACAAAAGCAAACTTGTTCAACCACATAACTACAAACTGAGACACAATAGTAGGGGTCATCCCAATACCACAAACAACTCAATATCCCCAGTAGTAGGGGTCATCCCAATGATCCTCCGCCTCTTGCCAGAGCTCGAAACCTTCTTTGGTGATTTCGATTATCTTCCATGCCTCGTAGGTGACGTACGCATCTTTCGCGGCGTACTCGATGAGCTTGTTTGGCAGTGGGTTGTCCCCCCATAGTAGGTGGTCCGAATTCCTGTCGATCTTCTGCTTCATTTTTGAGTAGGATGGGTGGATGAGGCTGGCTGCAAACTCAGCCAAAGACTGCCACTTCTTTCCATTGTTTGGAACTCTCCATTTGCGCTGCAAGTCGACGTACTTGTCGGGGTTGATCTCCAAACCAGACAACTTCAGCTTCTCCTTGTCGCCTCCAATGCAGAAGCCAACAAAGGTGTACAACTTCTTCTCCAGCAGGAGCGGGCGGAGTTCCTTGGGCCTGCATCAAATTAATCTGGTGCATCAAATTCATCTACTTCAAAAACTTCAGAAAATACAGAATTAAAATGGGTTCAGTTGACGCAAAATTCAGTTAAAATAGCATCTTCAGTTCTGACCAAAATTCAGTTAAAACAGTATGATCACAACAACTACTAAATGATCACAACAACTACAAGACAACATTCTCAGATAATCAAAACATCAAGCATAACATCTCAATGATGTATTTTTTTGCAATCTTTTGCATTACAAGACAACATTCATAACAGCTACTAAATGATTACAAAAACTTGTAGACAACATTACGTATGATCACCAAAAACTACTAATTAGACAGAAACTTCATAACTTCGTAACTAGTATTGCATCTACTACGTAACTTGAACTATTGCATCTACTTGATAACTCGTAAACTTCAAAAACTTCGAAACTACTGATTAAAACGAAACTTGAAACTTCGTAACTTCGAACTAGTATTGCATCTACTTCGAACTTCATAACTATTGCATCTACTTGAAACTACTAATTAGATGTAAACTTCAGAACTGGATGTTTTTACCATTTGGTTGTCATGGTGATGTGGTATACCGGGGCGAGATCCTCCACGCATAACTGCAGAACTGCAGCAATTTGCGGAGGTTTGTCTTCCTGGTATACTCGACATCAACGCCGATATTCGAGAAAGCATGCCGCCGAGCCTCCTCCTCATCTTGCGGATCATCTTGTCGGCTTAAATGCAGATTGCTTTGGTGCATACGACATCCAACGGCTCCTTGGTGGATATCAACCTTGAGCGGCACGGTGTAGTCCCGCTTCGCCGGGGACCGAAATGTCGTAAATCGACCACCAGCTGACTCCTTGCCGGATGCCTCACCACGGTGATGCTTGGCAGAGCGGAGGAGTTGCTCCACGATGCCTCCGCCATTCTCTTGGCAGACGGAGGAGTTGCTCCACGATTCCTCCGCCATTGCCCTCTGGCCAGCGATGGTGGAGGCAGAGGAGTTGCTTGATGCTGGAGGCGAGAGGGAGGTAGAGGGAGGAAGATGGAGCGGCAATGGAATGAGGAGGGCCGGGAGGCAGAGGGAGGAAGATGGAGCGGCAATGGAATAGGAGGGGAGTTACCTGGACGTGGGAAGAAAACCCCCTCTGCGTCGTGGGGAGTTGCCAGTGGAGGGGAGACGTGGGGAGTTGCCTCGAAAACTCAAATGTCCTGCCCTTTGGAGGGGTGACGTGGGCCCTCGAAAACTCTGGATGGGAGACGTGGGCCCTCCTGTTTCTGAAACGTCCAGGAGGGGAGACGTGGTGAAACTGAAAGCAAACTTCTCTGATGAAACTGACAGAGACTGAAAACTACACCTATATCTGACGAAACAGAAGGTGTTCTTCAGCAGCTGATTAAAATTCAGTTAACAACAACATCAGTAAAATTCAGTTAATTAACTGAAGAAGAGAAGAGAGAAAGTAGAGAGCAAGAGGAGTACTTGCATTAACTGAAACGTTTTACTTTAAACTTGCATGCATTCTTTGCTTGTTTATATTCATTCTTGTAAACTGAACATGCTCATCTATCTATCTACCTGCTTAAGTATGTATGTATGCATTGTATTTTTATTTCCTTTGTTGGAAAGTAAAGTTTATTTCCTGGCTGGCTGGCATGATGGCTCATGGATCCCTCAGCTGCAGCTGATTTGGAGCTCAATCTGATCTCATCTGAAATGAATCTATAAATACAGAGTGTAGTTAGTTGCGAGTAGCGAAATAGTTGCTTTGGATGCGATTACTTGCATGGGCACGGCTGATGAAGAAAAACTTTATATATATTCATACTGATGTTGACTCTATAAATCATACTTATTGGACATGTTTTATGTGTTGATCCATCAATTGATCACATTGAGAAAGACCATCGTGTCTCCGACCATTTTGAAAAGGTCATGTCTCCGACCATCGTGTCGTGATGAATTTGCAGGTACCCGAGAGGCCCTTGAGTTTGTCGGAATGTTGATTAACTTCCGTTCCGGCAGAATTGGTACTCCATATGTCCTATTTTCAGCAAAGGTCATGCTGAAATTTTCCGTGAATTTTAGCATGACTTTGCTAAAAGTAGGACATATATGGGGTACTGCGACTAATGCATGGGCGGGGTATCTTAGTACTTAGTTAAGTAGGATCAACTGCCCCGCCATTCTTGCTGCATTAAACCATAGGTGGCAATAGAGCCAAGTGATTAGGCCCAACTTAGAATTCTCCTTAGCATCGATAAACCCTAGATGATAAACCCAACATAGGTGGCAATAGAGCCAAGTGATTAGTGCCAAGTGATTAGGCCCAACCTAGGGTGCCTCGGCATCGATAAACCCTAAATGATGAAAACTTAACTCGGCTGCCCCGGATGCCTCGGTGTCGATGAGAACCTAAATGATGTACGCTTAGGCTTTTAGGCCGGTGGTTCGGGCGGCAAGCAATTCTGGGAGCTGTCCCAGGAGATGGACTCACCGCTATGAGGACACCGCGGAAGACACCTATCCTGATTACACAACCCCTAGTGGCGTCGGGGATGACACCACTGATGGTGCCTCCGAGGATGCCACCACTGATGATGGCGGCGCACACACAGATGGTAGCCAATCGAAGAAGCAAAGGAAGGACCGGCGTCCGAATGCGCTCCGCACCGTCAAGGAGGAATTCACTCAAGTACAAGGGTAAGGTTCCCGGAGTCTCTGACGGCGGGAGGAGTGTCGGAGACAGGTTCACCATTTCAGCGGTAACAGTTACAAAGGGTACACCACTAGGGCGGAGGCCGAATCTAGATATGCCCGCTATCTAGCGGGAGAGAGGAGGGAGCGTTGGAGGAACCGGATGAGGACCAGTTTGATTGCGATGATGCTCATCGTGATGACCACAACTCTCTTTTATGTGATGGTAGTTTAGATGGTCGATATCGACTTGTAATGTGAAGACAAACTCGATACTCGCGGTCTTGAGACTTGTAATGTTCTATCTTTGTTAGGTCTTTTGAATTCGGAGACTAATATGATGAATTGTATTCGGAGACTAATCTTCTATTGTATTCGATGAATCTGATGTTGCTGTGTGCTGCTGTCTATATTCTGTCCAATAATATATTTTGTAACCTGTGCAAAAATCAGAAAAGCAAAAAAAAACCAAATATTCATACTAATGGCGCATCAAGGCAGAGTGCGCCATTAGTACGCCAAAGGGTACTAATGGCGCATCAAGGCAGAGTGCGCCATTAGTGTGACAAAGCCCATGGTTACATATGGCCCCCGGGAGGCATACTAATGGCGCATGGAGTTACATACTAATGGCGCACTGCCAGGTGCGCCATTAGTATACCAGATACTAATGGCGCACCAGTGGTGCGCCATTAGTAAAAATTCTAATGGCGTGCTACTAATGGCGCACCGGTAGTGCGCCATTAGTAGGCAAAACCAGTGCGCCATTAGTAGGCCTTTTCCTAGTAGTGAATATTTGAGTAGTCACTCGTTGAAATCTCTAGAAAGACAAATATACTCCGGAGTATATTTAAGAACCGAGGGGGTAGTGCACAACCGTATGGGAGACTCAGCCCGGTCGTTGCGCTGCATTAATAGTGAGTAATGAGCAGTCAAATCGTAAGCCCCACCTTTCCCAGTGTAAGTTGCTCTGAAGAAGCAACCATCAATACGCTCTTCTTTGAATCTGCTCATACTACTCCATTTGTCACTGTTTATACAGCGCGCTTCAGAAAAAAGAAAAAAGATCTGTGGGACGAAGGCGACTAGTGATCGGCCTGAAAAATAGCATTGGTAGTTATAGCACGGCGTCTATTACTAGAGGGAATAATGCATACACACATGCATGCAGTGCTTCCACCCCGGGTACACACATGCATGCACTTACTCCACTCCGTAGTACACGGAGTACATGGAGAGAAAATTGCGGACTTGATTGCGGCTACCACGCCCTAATTAATTGAGCATTAAACCAAACGCGTCTAAAGTCTCTCTGGTGGTGGAAATGCATTGAGAGAAATGCATCACAATGAAGCGCGCCCTGTAAACTGTGACGGAGGGAGGAGTAGTATGAAGGTTCAAAACCAAGTACGCGTATGGCAGTCGGTCAACACACCTCCTCTTGGCATATCACTGACATGTGGGACAGGAGTGTGAGCAAACCGATCTCAATTGACGGCAAAGAGCCAACCCGCCGTTCCTTGAGAGAGACGAGGAGCGAGAACACACAGACGGGTTCAGAGGCCAAGATATATTCGAGCATGGTTGGTTGATCGATATCATTCATTACATGTTGGGCTGCCGTTTTCTGCCCTTCTCCGGAATAAACGTGTACTTTATCAGAGATAAAAAATAAGAGTACAGACGCTCCACCATGCGGTTCTAGTAGTAGTACTACTCGTACTACTGCACTTGGCTCTTCACCTCTTCGTGAAGTCGAACAATGATGGTACTCCGCATGTTGGGTACTACAGTGTATGCCTCTGACAATCTGACACCGAATGGACTGATGCATGTCCACCGAGGGTAGGTTGCATTAGTCAAAAGGTGTAAGCAAGCTTCACCTTGTCCTGCAAGCTTCTCCTCGTTCTGTGAGTTGACGGGACACACCAAAAAGTAGTGCTAGTCCATACTCCCTCCTTTTCGGTTAATATGGCTTAATCTTTTTTGCGGGTAAATGAGAGAGATTTATTCATATATAAGCATTCTTAGGACGATCAGCCAAGACACTGGTCACTAGGAAGCGATGTACCCCGCAAAAAAAGAAGTAGGAAGCGAGGTGTTTCATCAAGCCAGCTCTCGGCCACATTCAAAGTGTAGGAAGCACGGTTCACACGAAGATGCGCCGCAAGGTTTGCTGACCTGTTTACATGCTGAATAACAAAAAAAAGAGGAAATATTACCGAGCGCTACTATTTGTAACAGGATATGAGCCAGAATTAAGCGAGAATTGTGGCGAGTGTTCCATGTAATCAACTTCCATTATCACATGCGAGAACCCTCGAAGAGAACCAAATGTGTTGAAGATTGCTTTATCACATTTTAAAATTATAATAAGAGTGCAGACGCTCCTCCATCCGGTTCCTAGTACTAGTATAGTACGTACCTTTATAGACTATATTAGTAGTACTAGTACTAGTAAACTTTGCGCTTGGCTGTTCGCCTATTCGGGAAGTCGAACAATAGTAGCACTAGTAGTATAGTGTATGCTTCTGGCAATCTGACACCGAATTAACTGTTGCATGTCCACCGCCTGAGCGAGGGAGAGCTTGCATTAGTCAAAAGTTTCTCCTTGTCCTGCGAGCCACCGCGCGCAAGTAATGCTAGTCCATACTGCCTCCCCTCCGGTTAATATGGAATAATTTCAAACGAGATAAATACACCGTCTGTCACTGTATATTTGTAAAAATACGGTCAGTGGACTTGATAATAAGCTCATTGCGCTCAATATATATATTTTCCGGTGTTTATACGGTCACTAGCTCACCCTGACTGAGTATGTGTGTGCATGCACGTGTAGGTTGAGCACTTAGCGTGACCGTGTGTGTTCCGTCGTGTGCTCGTACATGCATGCATTAGGGCGTCGCGCGCATTTTTGCGTCCATGTGTACGTGTGACTATTGCATACACGTAGGGGGAGTACGTGTAGGGGCCACTTAGGAGCAGTCAAATCACACAGTAAGTTAGTCGAAAGAAGAAACCATCATTTCACTCTTGAATGACACGTACACAATATAAAATGGTTGATATGGAGAGAAAAAGAAAACCACTATATATACACTAGCAGGAGCCTAAGCTACAAGCCTGCTTGCTAAGGTTGCTCTCTTCACAAGCATAGAACGACGGGCCTGATCCCGCAGCTGGGGGAAGGAAACAATGTTCTGCGTAGACGCGGTCGACATCGGCGAGGGAGAAAATCCACAGTCGGTGCGTCCCAATCGGGGGTCACCGCGGTATGGGCCGATGTCGCGTCCCAACCGCCCTTCTAGCTACAGCCCGACGTCCCAGGTAGTCCATCTTCCTTTTGGAGCCGGCTTGCTCCACTGCCGTAGCTCCATCTCCATGTCGGTCTTTCTCTACTTCTACCGGCTTCTACTTGCGATGAGTTTATGTCTCATGAACTAGTGCCAGTACTATTATCCTAATCACACTTCTTCAATATCTTTAGCATCAGGGATGCTCAGGTCGATTTTACTGGAACTGCACAAAAGCATCGTATGATCCGAGGGTGCCAGCCGTCTTTCCTTCGACAGGTTCTACCTGGCCAGGGAATTAAATCATATTTAGGGTTTAGGGTTTAAGTCGTAGTGACCCTATCAGTAGTTTTTCTTTCGTACACGCTCTCACAACTTTTTTCTTTAGTTCTGAAGTAAATATTGGCTATGATCTGTGAATCATTGAGATGCATCAGCATGCGTGTTAGTTTTCCTTCGTATTTGATGGAATGTTGTAACGGGGCAACCTTGGAATAGGAATGAAAATGGAGTGGAAAGTTTCCGTTTTTCCGGAGAAAAAATGGAAACGGAGAGAAACCAACGTTTCGTTTCGTTGGATCGCGCCATCGAGCAAAACCAATGTTTAAATCACGTCCGTCGTGTTCGTATCTCACCCTCCTCCATGGCTCGACCCCACACGGTCGCTCGGCATGCCACTCACCGCAAACCGAGTATACGATAACTTTCCCGCCTGCTTGTCGATGGATCGCGCCATGGAGTACTACTAGCACTACTGGAAGAGATTGACGAGTTGGGGGAGGACAGCTAGCTATAGCACAGACTCCCAGGAACTTTTTACATGCATGTTGTAGCCGGCTATTGCGACCTTTGAAAGCGGAGCAGCCGCGTGCACCCGGAAGCGGCGCGGGCAACACTCTCTCAGCCGGCGCGCCGCTTCAATGCCGGCGCCAGTGAGAGGTCGCGTCCGCTCTGGCCGGGCATGAATGCGGCACTGACCGTTTCGGGCGGGAAGCACGCGCAGGTGATGAAGAGGGTTCGGGTTGGTCAGGACCGGCCGTGGCAGCGGTCCGGACGTGCGCAAACAAGAGATGTTGTATGTTAATATTGCTGCGTATATAATTAACAACGTAAATAATGTGCCAGTTGGACAAATATGATTGGAGATGAAGATGGAAATGGAATTTTACGTAAACACGGGTATGCATGTCTATGTCTATGTGTGTGTGTGACGACTCTCGACACAGAAGCGGGCGTGTTTTTTGATCGAGTTCTCTTTCTTGGTACGTTAGAAAATCAGTTTGTCTAATTCACATCTAGATGTTATTTAAGGATATCACATCTAAGCTCGCACAAGTATATAATGTAGCAACAAGAAACAAAAAAAACTAGGACAAAAAAATAGACCACAAACAGAGTGGACATCAACTTAGACATCTAGATGTGTCCTACACAGACCCTTAAAAAATTGTCCGCCAGTTTTCGTTTCTTTTTTTCCGGGAACGCGCGTATTCTATTTAAAACCACTGCTATGGAGAGATTTTTTTACTCCATTATAGCCTCTTGTTTGATAGAGTTTCTCGCGTCTTGCTCTCTCACCCTCTCCATATCAAAACAAGATGACAGTGTCCACTCTATCTCTCTCCTCACCGGTGGTCACAGATCCGGCCGAATCCCGTCCGCTGCGGGAGGTGAGGAGGTGCAGTGTTGACGTTGTCGCCGTCGGCGACGGAGGGAGCCGATGCGCACCGTCCTCTCAGAGCCGGCGCTGGCGCGGACGAAGATCCTCCGCGCCCTTGTTCGCTGCCGTCGTGTGGGCAGATCCCGCCCGCCCGCCTAAACGACATCTCGCCCACCTGAGGTATAACTTCTTGTACTGGTCCATCTCCCCAGGTCGCTGCGTGCGGGTTTTCTTCTATGCGACTACTCCCCAGCTCCCGATGCATAGTAGCTAGGGTTCGTCGGCTGGTCCAACATCACCTACTAGTACTATTATAGAGGAAATGCCTCTCGAAAAGTTGTCCTGATTTATGCCTTGGTGGAGGTATACATGTTGTTTTGACAAAAAGGACATGGTGGTTGTGCGGTCATTGTCCATATGGTGGTAGTACTATCACTGGTTAAATGAAGAAATGCTTTTTTTCTCGGGTATCTTAGTTTAGTTCCCATCAAGATATAATTATGATGCTTCTGTTTGTTGGTGTACTTTTCATTAACCCTTTTTTATATTTTTGGAAACAGCGATGCGTGTCTCCATACCCGGGCATGTCTTCCTCAATTTTAGTGGAACTCCACAAAATAGGATGGCCATTGTTGTTCCGCCTCACTGTCCTCTGCCACGTGGTTCTTCCTTCGTCGAGCTTGATTACTGAGAACAAACAGACCACAGTGAGGATTTGTCAAACTTCATAGGTGCCTCACCCAAACTTGATGCCAAATGGATGATGCATCACCACGATGACCTATCGATGCTCATGGTTGCGCCTCATGATTGCGTCGGCTGGTGAAGCTGATCGATTTTTAATGAAAACAAGTTGTCTTCCATCAGTGCTCTTTGCTTGTTATGCACAAAGATGATATCCTTCGTCAGTTCACCTTGGTTGCGTTGGAGACGCAGTCGTCTTTCACGTTGGTGCAATTTTATCACACAATTGGCTATGAATCAAATGTTTCCTCGAAGAAGGATCGACGTTGGTACTAAGAGCATAAGTTTTCTATTGATTTCTAAGCCTTCTCACAACTTTGTCTCCAGATCCCCTGTAATTTTATTTGTCCAGCTATTAACTTTGATTTAAAAAATGGTGTGGACTAAAAACCAGGATGGACGTAGTAGCCCTCCATTTTTATTTACTCCGCATATTAGATTTGACTGAAGTCAAACTTTGTAATACTCTCAAACCTTTCCGATAATTAAAATTAAAATTCTTTATTTGTACACACTCTCACACGTTTCCGATAATTTGGCACATGTGTGGTTGTTCACTTAAGGGAGGGTAGTGTACCACACGTGAAGGACATGAAGTGCGACCAGGACGCGTGGGCGTGGATCATTAGTTCATCGGAAGTAGTACTAGTTTTCTTCACTGTACATTAAATAAAGAGTTTCGTTTCGTACTTACACAATTTAAAACGATTGTTATGGAGAGAATAAGAAAACCACTCCACTATATATTAGTCATATACACACGAGAGTACTATATGGACGCAGCTTCATTGACTTAGTGCACCTGCCTTTGGGTTTATGACAGGTGGGCCCAAAATGTGGCTGGCTCACCTGTCATACAGCCAAAAGCAGATGGAGTGAAGGCACCGGAGCTCAGTCCGTACTACATTAGTATATATATAAGCGGGAGCCTCAGCGCTTGTTCGCTAGGGTTTGCACTCTCCACACGCTCGCCGCAATACATATATGTTACACGCTGGAGGCTCAGCGTTCATTTGCTAGGGTTTGCTATATTCACAGTCTCTCACCCTCTCTTCACCAGATCTAAACAAGACTGCGTTGGCCTCTTGTCTCTCTCTCCCCCCTCACAGCTGGTGAAGGAGGCGTCTGTATCCCGTCGCACCGGGAAGGGGAGGAGGTGCAGCGTTAACTCTATCGCCTTCGGCGAGGGAGGCAATCCACTGCCGGCTGCGCTGTTCTCTTTCACCCAGCGCCTGTGCGGGAGGGCCACCGACCCCTTCTTCCTCGCTGCCGTACGTAGTGTGGGCAGATCCGGCCTCCCGCCGCACGCCTTGCCACATCCCGACGACCCTAAGGTATAAGTTTCTTTGAAACCGTCGTTGCTCTAGCTGCATGTGGATCTTTTTCGATCTGTAGTCGAATCTAGGTCTTGGTTCAAAGAGGAAAGAAAGGTGCGGTGGGGTGGAGCATGAATCTAGGCCGTGGTTCAATGAGGAAAGGAGGGAGGAAAAGTAGTATAGACTGGCTATCCAGCCGCTTTGTTGGTCGAAAAGGGAAAAAGGGGGTAACCCAGTACACACATCTGTAAGGAACCGATCTCTTTGTTGAAAAGGGAAAGAAACTGGGGGTGGGGGGTCGGGTAATTTGTGCAGGACTAGATTTGCTACCCTCACATAGGAAAAAGTTCAAAGAGAACAAATATGGGACCAACACAGATATGCTGCTTGGCTACATACTCTGCATCACCCATTTATACGTGTGGACGCACATGGTGCTAGCATGTCCCATACAACTATTTTGCTGTTGTTAATCTAAGAATGCCGCAGAAAAATTGAAGCAATGCCACTGTTAAAAGTAAATTACATTTTTTAACGAATGTTGTTTCAAGAGAGTGTCTCTGTCAATATGAATCAACGCAACGGTTTTAGAAATGCTACTATCCTACTTTGTTTTCCATCCAAGATAAGTTAGATGCTTCTTTCTGTCATCGTTTGTTTCATCCTCCTTTATCGGCAAGTAATTGTTTCCTTTTTGCCTCTGTTAAAACAGGGGTATCGATTCAACTTGTTGCTATTGCGACATTTTGCTTCGCTACTCGAAACACTTATGTTTTAAGAGTGTTTTGTGTAGTTCAACTTGAATGTCACACCGGGGACTTTGCTTAATTTTGGTGGAACTGCACAAAAGGAGATCGAGATTTGTTTCTAGTGTTCCTATCGAGTTGTTTCAAATCTTGGTCTCAACCACATGATATCTATTCAACTTGTTGCTATTGCGACATTTTGCTTCGCTACGCGAAACACTTTGCTTGATTTCAATGCAACTGCACAAAAGGAGATTGGATTTCCTATTCATGTTAGCAGATTTGTATTTTATCCTGGTGTTCTCATGAAAGGTCAGTACAGGCCTTCATCCACATGATTGTGCAGTGTGCTTTGAGATGTTGTGCTACCTGTATTGGTATTGTTTTAAATAAATGTTGAATTGAAGCTATTATATTGCTGTCTTTTCCCATTAAGTAGTGAACAAAAATGGGACCAACCCAGACATGATGCTTGTTGCTTTGTTACAACAAACTCTGCATCACCCCCTTTATAAGTAGATGGAAGCACATATTGTTGTTGCGCCCACTCTCCCCTGGAACTTTTTATGCTTTTCCTTAATCTAATGCCGCTGGTAAAGTTAAGCAATGCCACTCTCAGAATTAATTAACTACTGAATCTTAGTTCAAAACTGCAACACTTGTTAGGAATGGTACTATCCTGCTTTGTAGTTCTTTCTACATGTTTAACCAAGGTATTGTTAAGATAATGTCTCTTTAAAAATGAATCAGTTGCATTGTTTTAGGAATGGTACTTTTTTGCTTTGTCGTTCTTTATACATGTTGAACCAAGGCATTGTTAAGATAATGTCTCAGTTAATATGAATGAATCACACTGATGGAGAATTGCTACTCTCCTGCTTTATTTCCCATTAAGACAAGTCATGAACCGTTATTTCTCAGTAATTGTTTCCCTTATACCTATTGTTGCTTACAGGGATATCAAAATTAAAGCTCGGTTTTATTCCGACCTCGATTTTAGTTGAACTGCACAAAAGGAGCCAATGTGTCCAAGGCAAACTACTGCGTTAATGGGTCCTGTAGGTCGTTCCACTTTGCAGAAAGAAGCAGTCACTGGTTGTGGTACATTACAGAAGGAATGACCGAGAAGCTTTACAGAGTATTATTAGACACCGGTGACATGACTACTCTACAGAGACCATTGGCAATTTAACAACACGTGGAGTGCCTTGGGCAAAAAGTGCCCAAACAAGTACAAGAAGCTACGACAGTACACGATCATAGGCATTACATATTTTGAATGGGAAAAGCTTGTCAAAGTTTAATCATTGATGTTAGCAAGAAGACGTTAGTTTAATATATTGGAATTGGAAAACCTTATCAAAATTTGCTCATTGATGTTAGCCAGAAGACATGCATTTGATATTTTTGGAGTGGGACGCCCTTGCTGTGAGCAGCGTAGAGTGTTTTTCCTATTCATGTGTTCAGTTTAGAAGTAAATAGTTACTCTGCTGAGATATTCCTGTGTTAAGAGTTTGTTCTGAATATTGTCTATGTAATGCCAGGCCTTGTGTTTGATTGCAAAGTTGAGCTTGGAATGTTGTGGCATGCGGCATCACGAGCTGTTCACCGTGCCTCCTGAGAATAATGCTTCGTATTGTTTTGCATGTGGATCTAATGCCAGTGATTTGCTTGTTAAGAAGGTCATCCTCTTCTGTTGTTTCCGTGCGTAAGAAGTTCATCGTCTGATGTTTCATTCATAGCCTATACGACATGTCGGGTAGGTTAGACGTGAAACCATATGATCTTCCGACCAACTCATGATATTAGGCCGTGATTGGATCGTCGTTTTCCAACCAAAACCACTTGTAAAACTGACGCTTGTAAATTAAAGCAGATGGTCTCGGGCGAAGGCGCTTGGTTGGTCGATTTTGACTAGTAAAATATCGGAAATACTTCACACACGATAAAAACACTGAACGATACTCGGACGATTGCTAATCCAGCCTTTAGCTGCTATTTCAGCCTTGCCCATGGATGGCATGATACGCACGTCGTGCATGTATCGTCTGGTAATGTTGTCCATATAGGAGTGCTCGTAAAATATACACTGGTCTCTCAAATTACACGCGTAACCCGCCGGTTTTACTTACAGACCTCGGGCCTTCCGATGTGAGTAAATTACACTTGTATGTTAATACAGGTTAGAAATAAACCAGAGCTCCCAAGCGCGGCCTTACCATTTCATGCCGTCTCAGTTTCTCGAAGGTGCTGATAGGTGTCCGATGATCCTGGCTTCCTGAATGAGCAGCGGGCGCTGTATCAGACCTCCATAGGGCCTGCGAGGCCCTTTCTGCTGTCCTTCGAGTTGTTG
Organism: Aegilops bicornis; assembly: GCA_021605145.1. Taxonomy (NCBI): domain Eukaryota; kingdom Viridiplantae; phylum Streptophyta; class Magnoliopsida; order Poales; family Poaceae; genus Aegilops; species Aegilops bicornis. Next base: position 60,623,947 of record CM038674.1, on the reverse strand, counting down.
CGCTCGCTGTGGCGCCGAGCATTGTTAACATGGTCGACGAACATGAGGATTCAGGAGATGACTTTATTTTGACTGAATGACACTAGGGACCCACTAGGGATATAGCCGTACGTACGCAAGTGCCTCCTTATTATGTACAACTATATTTTTTTGCTTTCTCCTGGTTTCCTGACATCACGGTCCCACACCATTGTCAACCTATGTAGTCAATATAAACGAGAGAATTGCACAAGGTGCGGCCGACAGCTGGGACCAAGCAGCTTGAGCAGTATTTGTGTTTTTGAGGCGTGAGCACTGCAGAGTTTTTCTTGGCGATGATTTCGTTGTTGTTCAGAGGAGAGCAGGGTATTAACTGGGCGGGCTGTGGCCCGTCTAGCCCAGGCCAGATATGCAGCCCAGATACTACTTTTTTCAAGATGAAAATGGCTAGCCCAGCTATACGTCTTTATGAGGAATACCCAGGAAATGTCAACTTGTTATTCTCCGCCCCGCTGGGCTGCAAATCTTTCATAGGAGGGATGCATTAGGCTTAACAGGAAAATGGGCTTTAAAAATAATAAATGGGATGTAATTATAAAAACTGGGTAGTAATTATAAAAAAATGCACAAAACACGAAATTAGTTTATTAAATATTATTTATGGATTTTGAAAATCTTAAGTTTTCATTGTTGCGTGCGCAATATTTTGTTGGATTTTTACATAATACAAATTTATATTTAATCTGACTAGAAATTTCGGGATAATAATATTTCGGATGCCATCAAAATGTGGGAAATTTTATTGAATTCTGTTTTCAACGGTTGGTTGAAATTATTAATCGTTGCCCTAGCTAGAAAATGGGTTGTACTTTTAACGAACTGTAAATGGGCTGTTGTAAATTCCATTAGAATTCAAAAATGGGCTGTACATTCTTACAAAACGCAAATGGGCTATAAGTTCTCTACCACACACTTGTGGGCCTACTAAGTGATGCGTCCCCTAAAAAAATAAGTTGACGCGTATGCAAGGCTTTGTCAACTTATTATAGTCAACACACGGTTCTAGCAGCAGTGGCCGTTGGATGTCTATCCAACGAATGTCGTGCTTCTTCTTCAATCTCGGATATTCTTAGCTTCGGCCGCCCAAAAAATGATTCCTCCCCCTGACATCTGGGGCGCACCGTTTCGGAGGCTGACCTGTGGGCCTACTAAGTTGGAGTGTACCAACGGCTTTGTCAACTTAGTCAATATAAACGATTCTAGCTTCAGTGACCGTACGATGTCCATCCAACGGCCGTAGTGCTTCTTCAACCTCTGGTCTTCTTGGTCCAGCCGCCCAAAGCAGCGCCGGTCGTGCCGCCTGCTCCTGCCTCCCGTGGCTGGCTGTGCTGCCGCGGAGGCCTCACCGCCCCCATACTACTCCCACCGCTGGCCAGGCCATCCCTCCACTCACCCACACCCCCTGTTATTCTGCGGCGACGGCAGCCTCACACCTGCAGCCGAAACAGTGACCCTCGTACTCCTCTACGCACGGGCTTCCACTGCTGCGTCTTCCCTGGCTCCGTGTCGTCCCCTTCCTAGGCGTCGCCGTCGTCCACCGCCCTGGTGCTCTCGGCGCGGCGTGGTCAACGTGGTCAACGACCGACTTCCATCGGAAGAATAATGTATGTGGAGAGGCTGACAGCTGGGTCCGCGGCGGCCGCAAGGAAGTGCCTCTTATTACGCGCAAAATAATTATTCCTCCACCTGACAGCAGGGACCCACCGGACGGCCACCTTATTTCGCGAAAAAAACCTTTCCCCCCTGACTGCTGGGACCCACCGGACGGGCCACCGTATTTCGCGAAAAAAATGTTCCCCCCGCTGTCAGCTCGGACCCACCGGAAGTGCCTCTTTATTACGCACAAAAAATGAATACTCCCCCTTCTAGCTGGGATCACCTTGGTGGGAAGCTGACTTGTGGGCCTACTAAGTTGACGGGGACGGAGAGCTTTGTCAACTTAGTCAATATGAACGATTCTAGCTCCAGTGACCGTACGATGTCCATCCAATGGCCGTAGTGCTTCTTCAACCTCTGGTCTTCTTGCTCCAGCCGCCCAGAGCAGCGCCGGTCGTGCCGCCTGCTCCTGCCTCCCGTGGCCGGCTGTGCTGCCGCGGAGGCCTCATCCCCTACTATTCCCACCTTAGGCCAGGCCCTGCAGTGACGGCAGCCTCACACCGCAGCCGAACGAGTGAATACTCATACTCCTCTCCACGTGGGCATCCACTGCCGCGTCTTCACCGGCTCCGCGTCGTCCCCTTCCTAGGCCTCGCCGTCGTCCACCGCCCTGGTGCTCTCCGCGTGGCGTGGTCAACGTGGTCAAGGAACGACTTCCATCGGACATGGACTATACTTCGAGAGGCTGACAGCTGGGTCCACGGCCGCAGCAAGGAAGTGCCTCCTTATTACGCGGAAAATAATGATTCCTCCACCTGACAGCAGGGACCCACCAGACGGGCCACCGTATTTCACGAAAAAAATGTTTCCCTCCGACCGGGACCCACCAGCTACACCTTCGCTCGCAAGTTAGTGCGTCCGGGCAAAAAAAAACCAAAACGATTCGCCCCCCTGACTTCTGGGACCCACCAGCTACATCTTCGCAGGCAAGGAAGTGCCTGACAGTCGGGACCCACCTGGTCGAAGCGTACGTAGCGTTGTCATTCTGGTCGTGAAAGTGTACGTACATACTGGTCGATGTAGAGGCACGCACGTGTCGTAGTAGAGGCGCGCACGTGTCGTAGTACAGGCACGTGTCGTACCTCGGCGAGGGTGCAAGAAAGAAAATACGGCCACGCACGTACATACGGGATGGGTCTCGAACGCCTACTCGCACATACGTACATGGCTGGGTCGGAACGAAGAAACAACGTCGTCGTCGTGTTCATGGGGAACCAACCGGCTGGGTTGGAACGGAATGCGTGGTCGTGTTCATCGGGAGGGCTTGGACGGAACAGGCGATGGAAACGAGGTCTGGCGTACCGCACAACGGAGGAAATGGACCTCCTATGTTCGGAACGGGTCCTATTGATCGGGAGGGGTGTGGCGTACCGCAAAACGGAGGAAACAGACCTCCTACGGTCGAAACAGGGGTCCTGTTGATCGGGAGGGGTGTGGCGTACCGCTAAAAGGTCGAAACTGGGTCATGTTCATTGGGAGGGGTGTGGCGTACCGCAAAACGGGACTCCACGGGATATTGTTCATCTCCACCGTCGACCTCCTCCAGCCTCCACGGGCTCCTGTTCATCCAGCCTCCACCGCGCGCTACTCCACCGGCTACTGTTCAACCACCCCTCCACCGTCTACTGTTCATCCAGCCCTCCACCGTCTACTGTTCATCCAGCCCTCCACACCACGGGGTCCTGTTCAACCACCCCTCCACGGCCACCCATCCACCGTCTACTGTTCATCCAGCCCTCCACACCACGGGGTCCTGTTCATCCAGAGGCAACGCCATCGCTCACTGTTCATCCACCCCCCCGGCAACGCTCACTGTTCATCCAATCGACCGACTTTAGTTAGCAGCAGTAGCGAAGGAATCGCTCCATCGGGTTCAGTTAACAGCCATCGATCGATTGCTCGGGTTCAGTAACGCGTAGCCTGCAAAGTCTGTCCTTTCGGGTTCGATTAGAGCCCAACGCCTCGCCGGGTTCGATTAGAGCCAACGCCTGCGTGTCTGAGAGAAAGCAGCGCATCGCTCGGCCCCTGACCTCCCACCCTAACCGACAACTCCCCGAAATTTTCCTCCCCCTCGCTTCTACCACAGTTTTTTCCGTCATGGATGGCCCAAAGAATGTCATGCAGCTGCATCTCCGGCTCGCCCAGGACGAAAAGCCCATTTTCTATCATGATTTTTTGTCATAGAAGTAGGAGCCCACCACATCTATGATGATACCGGGTTTTGTCACAATTATCGTCATAGAAGTGTCATATGTATGACATAAATGTTTTTCGTTCGGCCCAAAATGTCACGGATATGTAGTGACGATGGTACAACAATGGGGGAAGAAGCTGAGCCGGCAATGCGGGAAGAAGCTGAAGAAGAGGCACCAGATTTGTCCGCTGATGATCTAGGTCGGGCCATTGCCGATGCGAAGAGAAACTGCGCAAGTGAAAAGGAGAAGAAGAAGTTGTAGCGCATGTTAGAGGATAACAAGAAATTGTTGTACCCGAATTGCGAAGCTGACAAGAAAAAGCTGGGCACCACACTGAAATTGCTGCAATGGAAGCCAGAGAATGGTGTATCTGACAAGGGATTTGGAAAGTTGCTGATAATGTTAAAGAAGATGCTTCCAAAGGACAATAAATTGCCCGAGAGTACGTACAACGCAAATAAGGTTGTCTGTCCTCTATGATTAGAGGTGTAGAAGATACATGCATGCCCTAATGACTTCATCCTCTACCGCGGTGAGTCCATGGATTTGAACGCGTGCCCGGTATGCAGTGCATTGCACTATAAGGTCAGCCGCGATGACCCTGCTGATGTCAAGGGCGAGCGCCCCAGGAAGAAGATTCCTGCTAAGGTGATGTGCTATGCTCCTATAATACTAGGGTTGAAACGTTTGTTCCAAAACAAAGAGCATGCCAAGTCGATGCGATGGCACAGAGAAGACCGTAAGAAAGACGGGAAGTTGAGAGTACCCGCTGACGGGTCGAAGTGGAGAAAAATCGAGAGAAAGTACTAGGAGGACTTTGCATGTGACGCAAGGAACGTATGGTTTGGTCTAAGCGCAGATGGCATTAATCCTTTTGGAGAGCAGAGCAACAACCATAGCACCTGGCCTATGACTTTGTGTATGTATAACATTCCTCCTTGGTTGTGCATGAAGCGGAAGTTCATTATGATGCCAGTGCTCATCCAAGGCCCTAAGCAACCCGACAACAACATTGATGTGTACCTAAGGCCATTAGTTGAAGAACTCTTACAACTGTGGAATGGAAAAGGTGTACGTGCGTGGGATGAGCACAAACCGGAAGAATTTGACCTACATGCGTTGCTATTTGTGACCATCAATGATTGGCCTGCTCTCAGTAACCTTTCAGGATAGACAAACAAGGGATACTGCACATGCACACACTGTTTGGATGATACCGACAGTATATATTTGGATAATTGTAAGAAGAATGTGTACCTGGGACATTGTCGATTTCTTCCGAGCAGGCATCCTGTTAGAAAGAAAGGCAAGCATTTCAAAGGTGAGGCAGATCACCGGACTAAGCCTCGCCACCGTACTGGTGATGATGTACATGATATGGTCAAGGATTTGAAGGTAATCTTGGGAAAGGGTCCTGGTGGACAATCTGTTCCGAATGACGCTGACGGACATGCACCCATGTGGAAGAAGATATCTACATTTTGGGACCTACCCTATTGGAAAGACCTAGAGGTCCGCTCTGCAATCGACGTGATGCACGTGACGAAGAATCTTTGCATGACCCTGATTGGCTTCTTGGGCGTGTATGGGAAGACAAAAGATACACTAGAGGCACGGGAGGACCAACACTACAACAGGAACCCCCCTTTAGCAACACAACGATGTGTTGTCGTTTGTCCATGTAAGCGTTGCTAAGGTCTACACCAACGGATTAGTATGTGTTGTCGTAGGTGGCGTTGGAAGGATATACAACAACATATATAAATCCATTGGTAATCTGAAGAATAATGTGTTGCAAGGCTACAACAGATCCATGCAACGCTTCTATGTGTTGTTGCTTGCACAATAGAATAACCTCCTTATATAATCAACTATAACAGCAGGTAGTTTGAATGGCAGTACTAGCCACAACATCAGGAAATTTGAGAGAGTAGAAATGAACTAATCTATTGATTCATTTGCATAATCTGTTACATTGCAATGCAAGTATCATCAGTTAGGAGTACATCACTTTCATAGAAAATACATTTTACATAATATTAAATTTCTAAAAATTGAAAGAATTGTTTTTGACTCTCCTCCAAGTACCAAGCATCAACATATGGGGGGCTTCTGGCTTGCGCCCATGCTAGCCCTACCAAAGCTAGGCTCGCCAAATATTTGGCGGACAAATTCGCAGCCGTCATCTCACCAAGACTTGGAGCAGCAAACTGAAGCAGGACCAAAGTTGGCGTCCATCCAAATGCTGGCCAATGCACTTTGCCAATAATTTGGCACGGTGGCTCTTGGCTCTGAACTAAACCGACCCATATTCTCCAAGTATCCAAGTAACCATGTACCGTATTATTGAACTTCTCAACCTACAATGAAAAAACATAATACTATTCTGGCATATATTTGAAATTTGAAGTTAAAAAATGTACATGCTATGCGTTGTACCTAAAGGATCCATATAAACTTAACCAGTGTGCAAGAAAAGATCATTGGGAGAAACATACAAGCTTATGTATGTCTGACAAATAACTTGGTACATAATAAAACACCAAGCATCGGTGAGCAATCTGATGTACATGTACACTGTGAACAACCATCAACATGCATGTACTACTAACAATTATCCAAAGATCATATTGTATAAAAAATGAGATAAATTCAGCAACCAACTATTAGATAAATAGGTTACCAGTAATATCAACTACACAGGGTTCAATAATTCTATTTTCCAAAGGTCTATGCATTAATTAGTTTTGCATCACCAATACTTCCGTACTAATCATGCTTAGTATGGTGCATTAGGATTTAGGAGAAACAAACTCAATGCCAACAGCTCAAAAATCAAAATAATCCACCTCACGCAAAACTTCGTACTTACTTGATAACTACAACGTTACACTTTAGGATTTCCCGATCCATGAATCAAGATTCTCAGAACCTGTAGAAGCAAACGCATCATCAGATTGGGGCTTCTCTAGGAAAAAATAGGAGAGTCCTGTTCTAGAGAAGGTTGGATCCTAGATGTTTACAGAAAAATAAAAAATAAATTAATATGCCCCTCTTTTATTCTTCAAGACAAACCTAGTACAAAAGATGATTACATATTTTAGAAATGCATGAGAGGTGACCAATGTAATGGCTGAACAATCTGAATAAAAGCATAACTAAGTAATGGCTAAACAATGTTTTGTCAGTGCGTACCCAGTCCAATGTGGCATATCCTATAATCAAGAAATTTGATCCTTGTCACCACTTAGCCCTCTAATCATGTATCATTTGTCCTGTCATTGAATAACTGATCATCAATACCTATATGAATGTACAAAATATGGGACTGGACAAAATTTAAGACTTTATAAATAGATATATATATATATATATATGTATATATATATATGTATATATATATATATATATATATATATATATATTCGCACACTTAACTAGCAAAGATTCGCTGGACCAGTTAGTGTAAAAATTAAGGATATACTCCCTCCGTCCCATAATATAAGAACGTTTTTGACATTAGTGTAGTGTAAAAAACGTTCTTATATTATGGGACGGAGGGAGTAGAATAAATAATAATGCTATGCCATGAGAAGAAGAAAATGAAACTTAAACCAGGGGAGAGTGTATCAAGAAATGAATGGTTTCCCCACTTTCTCTGACATTGTAGTAAGGTGTACATATCCATCTGCCCCTGAAGATGCACACTGTTAAAGCAAGTACTCCCTTACATAATCAGGCAAGGCAAGCTAAATATTTCACCACAATCTTATCTATTTGCGCATCTAGTTTGAAACCTGAGCTGTAGGAGTATTTAGAGATTAATGGCTATTAGCTGACATTTCGCAGGCACTGAAAATGCAAGGGGAAAATTCACATGATGATATACAGGTGGAAAATATATTTAGATACAGTGGACACAAATCTTATTGGTGGCCTGGTAAGTTTTCCTACTAACCTCCCTGTCATGGAGTAGTACAACTCCAGCACGTAAGTGACTTGCAGAGCTCGGAGATTTCATGGTATGACAACCTGAAGCCAATGTCGAGGCAGCCTGGAGCTCCTCCATATCCTCCAGAACAAAGATGATGATGTCAATAGAGTTCATCATAGGTTCAATGCATGTTTTATCTTGATAACGGAAGGGGAAAAGCATTAGCAGCTGAATCATACTTGCATTACGGACTTATAAGGTAATTTGTTTCAGATCCAACCTACAGTCCAGATCATGGTTTTCACTTTCAATGGGATTTCGATGAAATTCACTGAATTTCATTAATTTCAGCAGACACTGAAATATTACGTTTCGGCCAAAATATTTCGGCAATTTCAGTAGTACACATAAATTCAAATGTTTTTCAAAATATTTTTCAAATGTTTTTAAAATTTTAATTGAATTCAAGTGAATATTTCAGCCCTTTGACTGAAATGAAAACTGAAATCACTGAAATTCACTGAATTTCGGTGATTTCGGTTGGTGCTGAAATTTTTCTGAAACTGAAATTAAAAACCATGGTCCAGATTAATCATCGACACAATATAGCAGGGCCAGGGTGGTGCAACACTGTCATGCCCGAGCGGGCAGCAGCACACGCGCACACGTGATTTAGTGGGCCTACAAACCATAGGCGAGGGAACCGCCCGCCACCGCTATGACTGGGGTTAAGAATAAATCATTTGTATATATAACATGAAGGTATGGTTAGAAGCCATGGTGTGCATCACGATTCATCTATGCATGCAAATCAACCAATAGGGTACGTGTACATTGTCGTTTTTGCAGGTTTGAGTTGAAGGTGAACATGTGTTACAGCCAAAACCTTGATCCTAGTAGTTTGAAGTTGCAAATAAGTTTTTCCACAACGGGATCTTAACAATAAACAGTTAAAGGTGCATGACAGTAGTAGCTATGTTGGAACATCTATCATAGATTACGACATAATACAAGGATTCAGAGGAATCGAGCAAGTCCCTCAAGATGTGTGTCCTTACCGACGGTGCGATGTTGCTGGCTCCACCTCCTCCTCCCTCTCCGTTTCTCCCAGAGTCAAGTGGTGCACTCGTGACTTGGGGGAGCTTGTGGCGACCGGTGGTAATCCATGCGGCGGGGTTCACGGCAGCATCTGTGGTGTCATGGTGTCTTCTCCGGGGCGCCGACGGTGGTGCGGGCTTGCATCGGAGAGGAGGCAGTGGCTGGTGGTGTAGGGATCTGCTGCTCTCGTGTGGGCTTGGGCGCAGATCTGACTGCGGGAGTTCGGCGGCGGCGGCGGCTGCTCGGCGCAGGCATGGCGGCCTGCTATAGGTCTGCAGCCATCGTGGAGGCTGGGGGTTGTGGTGGGGCTGGCTGGTGGTGGCGCTAGCAGGTGGTCGTCAAAAAGAATTTGGAGGCGGCGGCGGCAGAGTCGTGGTGGATAGAAAAGTTTCACTCCATCTTTTCACTTGGCGCATGTATTTTGATGAACAAGGTACAGGGGGGAGGTGGGTACCGGGAGGTTACTCAAGTGCGGGATGGGTGGGAGGTTGAACAAACAACACATGGTATCATATCGTAAGTATATATGTGTTGGTATAGGGGGGTGTTTGTTGTAGTGCAGCAACGTATGCACGGAAAAGACGACATACATCAGAGTCATGCCAGCTACACTCTTAGCAAAGAAGAGAAGGAAATCTTCTTTGAATGCCTGCTCAGTATGAAGGTCCCGTCTGGCTTCTCGTCGAATATAAAGGGAATAATAAATATGACAGAGAAAAAGTTTCAGACCCTAAAATCTCAAGACTGCCACATGATTATGACGCAACTGCTTCCGGTTGCATTGAGGTGCTTCTACCGGAAAACGTTCGATTAGCCATTGTGAAGCTATGTGCGTTCCTGAATGCAATCTCTCAGAAGGTAATCGATTCAGAAATCATACCAAGGTTAGAGAATTATTTGGTGCAATGTCTTGTCAGTTTCGAGTTGGTGTTCCCACCATCCTTCTTCAACATCATGGCGCATGTCCTAATTCACCTATGCGAAGAGATTAACGTTCTGGGTCCTGTATTTCTACACAATATGTTCCCTTTGAGAGATTCATGGGAGTCTTAAAGAAATATGTTCATAACCGTGCTAGGCCAGAAGGAAGCATCTCCAAGGGCCATGAAAATGAGGAGGTCATTGAGTTTTGTATTCACTTTATTCCTGACCTTAAGACGATTGGTGTTCCTGAATCACGGCATAAGGGCATACTGGGTGGAAATGGCACTCTAGGACTGGAACAAATAATATGTATGGACGGGCACTCTCTCACTCAAGCACACTACACAGTTCTACAAAATTCCGCCTTGGTGGCTCCGTATATGGAGGAACACAAGAATATTCTACGCTCCAAACACCCGGAGCAGTCTGACGACTGGATTACACGTGAACAAATGGGGACTTTCGCCGGTTGGTTGCAGACACGTGCCATGCATGACGACGCTGTTGAAGATGACATGTACTTGCTGTCCCAGTTACCATCTTCGAATATAATGACTTTCAAAGGGTACGAGATAAATGGGAATACATTTTACACGATCGCCCAAGATAACAAGAGCACCAACCAAAACAGTGGTGTCCGCTTTGATGCAGAAACCAAGAGGGGAAATGACACATATTATGGTTACATAGACACTACTGCAGGATGCTGCTAACGCGACACTACGATCAGAGATCCTTCGACGAAACTGTGTGCGATGCAATAATCATAAACGGTGGTGTAAAAAAACCGTCAAAAAGGTGCAAAACATTTGCGATGACGGGTGCACCAAACACGGTTCGGATTTTAGTTGCGTGTGCGATGCAGGGCATACGGTTCAGTTCAATTAACTGTTTGCGATGAGGAGGAACAAAAGAAACGGGCAGCCAGATGAAGCTGGGTGCGATATACAACATACAGTTCACTTGGATGAACTCTTTTTGTGATTAGGCAACACAAAAGAAACGGGCAGCCAGATTAAGGTGTGTGCGATATACGACATGCGGTTCACTCGGATGAACTGTTTGTGATTAGGCAACACAAAAAAGGTCAGCCAGATCAAGGTGTGTGCGATATACGGCATGCGGTTCACTCAGCCTTGTCGTCAGTGTGTGACCTCTGTGGCAACCGTTTGCTCCCCACTAGCCTCTTCTTGTACCGTGGCAACCGTCCACCGCCTCTTCACCTTTCCCTCTCAATTTGGAACTGCTGTCGCATGCTCTTCCTCCCTCCATTTGCCTTCACCCTTCCTTCTGACATTGTTCGATCATCTTCTCCATGGAGGTAACAGGCCGGAAACGATCCCGTTATTCTTTCCCCGACCTGAAAGATGACGTGGTGGAGGAACTCATTGAATGGTGCGACGTCATCACCTCGGCTAGCATGGCAAGTTCGTTCAAGACCATTCTCGACTCAACTAATAACATCATTTCAAGGAACCCAAGGGTCCAAGAGCGATTTGATCTCGCCTATCTTCTTCGCCATGACCTCGATCACTAGCGAGGGACTACGGAAGCCTCGCCTTGTGCAAGTTGATGCCGCTTGATAATGATACGTGTGATGTTAATATGCCATCGCTTGAGCGTAAGACTTGGGCAGGCGCAAATGGAGATTGGGTTGTTTATATTGGGTACAACTGCGAGTGGGAACTTGTGAATGTGTACACTCGTCACCGGGTTCCACTTCCAAAAATCTCAGACTGCCCTGAAGTTGAGCACACCGGTATTCTACGAACGTAGAAATACGATCATGGTGACTGTCGTCTACGGAAGATAGCAATTTGTCGAGTTCTCAATGAGGGAGTCTAGGACTAAGGGCAAAAACACAGCCAGCAAGGCAGGCCCCTCCGAGGTTAAGAACAACAACGGCAAGCTCCGACGTAACAGGCACAAACGCCGAAGCAATGGTGATAATACCGATGTCACTGCAGTTAATGCCGGATTCAGCGGCTCTAAGTCCGGTCAGCGGAAGAAACCATACAAGAGAAACAATCAGGGACCATCCAGCCTGGACCGCATACTCGGTCGCCCGTGCCAGATACACGGCACCCCAGAAAAACCAGTCAACCATACCAACAGAGACTGTTGGGTTTTTAAACAGGCCGGCAAATTAAATGCCGAGAACAGGGAAAAGGGATCACAAAGCAAGGACGACGACGAGGAGCCCCGGCAACCGAACACAAGGGGATAGAAGAAGTTTCCCCCTCAAGTCAAAACGGTGAACATGATTTATGCTACACACATCCCCAAAAGGGAGTGCAAGCGCACACTAAGGGACGTTTATGCGATAGAGCCAGTTGCCCCAAAATTCAACCCATTGTCATCATGCCCAATCACTTTTGATCGTCGGGATCACCCGACCATTATCCGGCATGGCGGATCAGCCGCACTAGTTCTGGACCCAATCATTGATAGATTCCACCTAACGCGCGTCCTCATTGATGGTGGTAGCAGCCTCAATCTGCTCTATCAAGACACAGTGTGCAAAATGGGCATTAATACATCAAGGATCAAGCCAACGAAGACTACCTTCAAAGGAGTCATACCAGGTTTAGAGGCCCGCTGTATGGGCTCAATCACACTAGAGGTTGTCTTTGGCTCCCCCGACAACTTCCGAAACGAGGAGTTAATTTTCGACATCGTCCCATTCTAGAGTGGTTATCACACACTGCTCGAACGGACAGCATTCACTCGGTTAAATGTGGTGCCGCACTATGCTTATATTAAGCTTAAGATGCCCGGTCCACGTGGCGTCATAATGGTCAACGGGAGCACGGAACGCTCCCTCCGTACAGAGGAGCACACCGCCGCCCTAGCAGTAGAAGCAAAGAGCGGCCTTCTCAAGCAGAACTGTAATCCGGCTGCCGAGCCGCTGGACATCGTAAAGAGGGTCCGGACTACGCTGCACCAGGCCAGCGCGGCTCATCAAGAGCTCGATTAGCAATTTGGCCTCCGTCCCAGCCCTGATCAGGTAGTGGCATTTGTACCACGTGTGCATAATTATGCACTAGAATCCCATGGGCATCGACGAAGGCACAACTAGTTTGTGATCCACAGTTCGGCTCAACCGATCCCGGACGCACATATATTGTCACAATTCCTTTTTCCTTTTCAGGGTTATTTTGCATAGGCCTTCTTTGACGATCCGACTACTGGTCCTGTCAAAAACACCAGGATGGCAAGAAGCACAGACGTATAGGGAAAGCTCTAGAGGTCAGTTCAAACGACCACTCTACCTATTGTCAGGACCCACACGCAGCTCGCCTTCAGTCGCGGCATGTTAAACAACCGGTTGCTTATCGCACCATTTGTATCAATGCGCTTTGACGCATTAACCCAATTATAATGGAAACAGTTCATGGCTCAAGTTTAAGGGCCCAAGATATTACCTCTGCTTCCTTTCTGTTTTCCTTTAATAACTTATCTTCTAGCACCCATACACTTTGGTACGTTTCATATTTGCCAGGGGCTCCCAGGCGCCCCACAATACGGCAACAAAGTCCGAACACTCTTTATAGTATAGTTCGGCACCCCGAATTTAGCATTATATGCATTGGCTCCGAATCATGTCTTTGGTCAATAGTTGGGTCGCCCGGCTCCTGTTCTTGCTACCTTACTTCCACTACATCGGCTAAGGTAGTAAAAGGAGAACTACTGCGATTGTGCCCTAGTTTATCCAAAGGAGCACCTCAGTAGAGAAAGTCGAAAACTGACTGTCATGATGCAGCGAGAGCCAGTCAGCTGTTCGGAGGTTACAAATCGTTGGAGATTTCTCCCGCATTACGCGAAGGATCGGTAATTCCCGATCAGACGCTCATAGCACTCTGGTTGGAAAACCAGGGGCTGCGCCTATGTTTTATTGTAAAACTCCTATGGCTAAGTGAGGGCATTTAAGCCGCATAATCTGATTGCCTGGTTCGTTGCGCTAAACAACTGCTTCAAGGACCATACAATTGGATCAAGATTGTTTAGATTCCATCCCGAACACCCGCGTACTACCTACATGGGGGCCGAAGCCGACGACTGGCCAACCCTCAAATTCCATACAACACGGCCGCACAGGAGTTAAAAATTAAAACATAACAAAAATTATATTACAAACTGACTTTGTTTCATCATACAAGGCAAAGACAACACGAATGTATTCATTCGAAAAAAATGTCCTGCCCACACTGCGTTGCCACAATGCGATACCCTTCTAGGACATCTGCAAAATAGCGCTCGGGGGTGCGGTGCTCCTTTCCCTCTGGCGGCCCCCTGGCCAGCTCGATGATACGTCTCCAACGTATCTATAATTTTTTATTGCTCCATGCTATATTATCTTCTGTTTTGGACATTATTGGGCTTTATTATTCACTTCTATATTATTTTTGGGACTAACCTATTAACCGGAGGCCCAGCCTGTAATTGCTGTTTTTTGCCTATTTCAGAGTTTCGTAGAAAAACAATATCAAACAGAGTCCAAGCGGAACGAAACCTTCTGAATTCTTTTATTGAGACCGATGAATTGTGGGTTTATGATCAAGTTTATCTATGAACAATATTTGAATCTTCTGAATTCATTTATGTATGATTGGTTATCTTTGCAAGTGTCCTCGAATTATCAGTTTGGTTTGGCCTACTAGATTGATCTTTCTTGCAATGAGAGAAGTGGTTAGCTTTGGGTTCAATCTTGCGGTGTCCTTTCCCAGTGACAGTAGGGGCAGCAAGGAATGTATTGTATTGTTGCCATCGAGGATAACAAGATGGGGTTTTTATCATATTGCATGAATTTATCCCTCTACATCATGTCATCTTGCTTAAAGCGTTACTCTGTTCTTATGAACTTAATACTCTAGATGCATGCTGGATAGCGGTCGATGTGTGGAGTAATAGTAGTAGATGCAGGCAGGAGTCGGTCTACTTGTCTCGGACGTGATGCCTATATACATGATCATACCTAGATATTCTCATAACTATGCTCAATTCTGTCAATTGCTCAACAGTAATTTGTTCACCCATCGTAAAATACTTATGCTCTTGAGAGAAGCCACTAGTGAAACCTATGCCCCCCGTGTCTATTTTCCATCATATTAATCTCCCGACAACAAGCTATTTCTGACGCCGTTTTTTACTACTTTCTTTACTTTGCATCTTTATCACAAAAATACCAAAAATATTATCTTATCATATCTATCAGATCTCACTCTCATAAGTGACTGTGTAAGGATTGACAACCCCTTATCGTGTTGCTTGCGAGGATTTATTTGTTTGTGTAGGTGCGAGGGACTCGCGCGTAGCCTCCTAAAGGATTGATACCTTGGTTCTCAAAACTGAGGGAAATACTTATGCTACATTGCTGCATCACCCTTTCCTCTTCAAGGGAAAACCAACGCAGTGCTCAAGAGGTAGCAAGAAGGATTTTTGGCACCGTTGCCGGGGAGGTCTACGCAAAAGTCAACATACCAAGTACCCATCACAAACCCTTATCTCCCGCATTACATTATTTGCCATTTGCCTCTCGTTTTCCTCTCCCCCACTTCACCCTTGCCGTTTTATTCGCCCTCTCTTTTCCGTTTGCCTCTTTTTGCCCTTCTCTTGTTTGCTCGTGTGTTGGATTGCTTGCTTGTCTCAATAGCTCTACCTAGATTTGGAGATCTTCACCTTAAAAGGTTGGAAGAGATCGAATGCAACGTCAGGAGTTTTATGGTTTTACAATTTGAACAAACAATTTCTTTAGAAATGAGCTTAAGGAACAAAAAGCTTTATGAGTTATATGAATAAAGAGCTCGATGACATGTCTGATGGGTTGAGATCCCAAATTGCTCGTTTTGAGAAGTTAATAACTGAAATATCGGATAAGCAGGCCACCTTAGTTAATAAGATGGCCGCTAAGCCGGAAAATTTTGAAAATAAAGATGAAGATCTAAAAGTTATTGATGTGTCCCCTATTAAATCTTTGTTTTGCAATATGAATCTTGATAATGATGGGACTGAATATGATCCGCCTTTACTTAGAAGGCGTTCCAAAAATTCGGAGTTTTTAGATCTTGATGCTAAATTGATAAAAGTGGGATTGAAGAGAACAAAACTATAGATGTTAATGAACCTACTATTTTTGGATTTCAAGGAATTTAATTATGATAATTGCTCTTTGATAGATTGTATTTCCTTGTTGCAATCCGTGCTAAATTCTCCTCATGCTTATAGTCAAAATAAAGCCTTTACCAAACATATCGTTGATGCTTTGATGCAATCTTATGTAGAAAAACTTGAGTTGGAAGTTTCTATCCCTAGAAAAATTTATGATGAATGGGAACCTACTATTAAAATTAAAATTAAAGATCATGAATGCTATGATTTGCGTGATTTGGTGATACGTCTCCAACGTATCTATAATTTTTTATTGCTCCATGCTACTTTATCTATTGTTTTGGACTATATTGGGCTTTATTTTCCACTTTTATATTATTTTTGGGACTAACCAATTAACCGGAGGCCCAGCCCAGAATTGCTGTTTTTTTGCCTATTTCAGTGTTTTGAAGAAACAGAAATCAAATGGAGTCCAAACGGTATGAAACCTTCGGGGACGTGATTTTCTCACCGAACGTGATCCAGGGGACTTGGACCCTACTCCAAGTAACAAAAGAGGTGGTCACGAGGGTGGGGGGCGCGCCCCCACTGGGCACGCCCCCTACCTCGTGGGCCCCCTGTTGCTCCACCGACATACTCCTTCCTCCTATATATACTTACGTACCCCCGACAGATCAAATACGGAGCCAAAAACCTAATTCCACCGCCGCAACTTTCTGTATCCACGAGATCCCATCTTGGGGCCTGTTCGAGCTCACGAGGGGGCATCCACCACGGAGGGCTTCTACATCATCACTATAGCCTCTCCGATGAAGTGTGAGTAGTTTACCTCAGACCTTCGGGTCCATAGTTAGTAGCTAGATGGCTTGTTCTCTCTTTTTGGATCTCAATACAATGTTCTCCCCCTCTCTTGTGGAGATCTATTCGATGTAATCTTCTTTTTTCTGTGTGTTTGTTGAGACCGATGAATTGTGGGTTTATGATCCAGCTTATCTATGAATAATATTTGAATCTTCTTTGAATTCTTTTATGTATGATTGAGTTATCTTTGCAAGTCTCTTCTAATTATCCGTTTGGTTTGGCCAACTAGATTGGTAGTTCTTGCAATGGGAGAAGTGTTTAGCTTTGGGTTCAATCTTATGTGTCCTTTCCCCAAAGGATGTATGGGCAGCAAGGCACGTATTGTATTGTATCCATCGAGGATAACAAGATGGGGTTTTTATCATATTGCATGAATTTATCCCTCTACATCATGTCATCTTGCTTAAGGCGTTACTCTGTTTTTAACTTAATACTCTAGATGCATGCTCGATAGCGGTCGATGAGTGGAGTAATAGTAGTAGATGCGTAATCGTTTGATCTACTTGTCTCGGACGTGATGCCTATATACATGATCATACCTAGATATACTCATAGCTATGCTCAATTCTATCAATTGCTCAACAGTAATTTGTTCACCCACCGTAGAATACTTATGGTCTTGAGAGAAGCCACTAGTGAAACCTATGGCCCCCGGGTCTACTCTCATCATATCAATCTCCATTACTTTAATATTTGCTTTGTTTTTACTTGCTTTTTACTTTTCACTTTGCATCTCTATATCAAAAATACCAAAAATATTATTTATCATCTCTATCAGATCTCACCCTCGTAAGTGACCGTGAAGGGATTGACAACCCCTAATTGCGTTGGTTGCGAGTAGCTATCGTTTTGTGCAGGTACGAGGGACTTGTGCGTGGCCTCCTACTAGATTGATACCTTGGTTCTCAAAAACTGAGGGAAATACTTACACTACTTTGCTGCATCATCCTCTCCTCGTCGGGGAAATCCAACGCAGTGCTCAAGAGGTAGCAAGAAGAATTTCAGCGCCGTTGCCGGGAGTCTCTTAAAAAGTCAACATACCAAGTACCCATCACAATCCCTATCTCTCGCATTACATTATTTGCCATTTGACTCTCGTTTTCCTCTCCCCCACTTCACCCATGCCGTTTTATTCGCCCTCTCTTTCTCAATCTCCTCCTCTTTTTCCCGTTTCCTTTTTCTCGTCCGCTTGTTTTCTCGTGTGTTAGTTTGCTTGTATGTCGCGATGGCTCTACCTAGATTTGGTGATCTTCACCTTAAAAGGTTGGAGGAGATCGAAACCAATGTCAGGAAATTTATGGTCCTACAATTTGAGCATAATAATTTCTTTAAAAATGAGCTTAAGGAACAAAAAGGTTTTATGAGTTATATGAATAAAGAGCTCGATGATATGTCTAAAGAATTTGATGGTATAAGATCCCAAATTGCTCGTCTTGAAAAGTTGACCGCTGAAATTTCGGATATGCAAGCTACCTTAGTCAATAAGATGGCCGCTAAACCGAATTCTAAAGAAAATCAAGATGTGATCTAAAAGTTATTGATGTGTCCCCCATTAAATCTTTGTTTTGCAATATGAATCTTGATGAAACTGAATATGATCTTCCTTTATCTAGAAGGCGTTCCAAAAATTCGGAGTATTTAGATCTTGATGATGAAATTGATAAGTGTGGGATTGAAAGAAATAAAAACCTAGACGTTGCTAAACCCACTATTTTGGATCTCAAGGAATTTAATTATGAAAATTGCTCTTTAATTGATTGTATTTCCTTGTTGCAATCCGTGCTAAATTCTCCTCATGCTTATAGTCAAAACAAAGCCTTTACCGAACACATTGTTGATGCCTTGATGCAATCTTATGAAGAAATACTTGAGTTGAAAGTTTCTATCCCTAGAAAACTATATGATGAGTGGGAACCTACTATTAAGATTAAAATTAAAAATTATGAGTTTCATGCCTTGTGTGATTTGGGTGCTAGTGTTTCTACTATCCCCAAAACTTTGTGTGATTTGCTAGATTTCCGTGACTTTGATGATTGCTCTCTAAACTTGCATCTTGCGGATTCCACTATTAAAAAGCCTATGGGAAAAATTAATGACATTCTTATTGTTACAAATAGGAATTATGTGCCCGTAGATTTTATCGTTCTTGATATAGATTGCAATCCTTCTTGCCCTATTATTCTTGGTAGACCTTTCCTTAGAACGATTGGTGCGATTATTGATATGAAGGAAGGAAATATTAGATTTCAATTTCCATTAAAAAAGGGCATGGAACACTTTCCTAGAAATAAAATAAAATTACCATATGAATATATCATGAGAGCCACTTATGGATTGCCTACCAAAGATGGGAATACCTAGATCTATCCTTTCTTTTATGACTAACTAGGGGCGTTAACCGATATCGCTTGTTGGGAGGCAACCCAATTTTATTTTTAGTCTTTTTGTTTTTTCTTATGTTTAGGAAAAAATAATCAATCTAGCCTCTGGTTAGACGTGGTTTTATGTTTTAATTAGTGTTTTTGCCAAGCTAGACCTATTGGATCTTATTGGATGATAGTTATTTCATCTTGCTGTAATTTCCAGAAACTTTGCGCTCAGTGACCGAATTATTAAAAATCACCAGAACGTGATACAATACTGATTCCAATTGCTGATGATCAATAAACAAATTTTCTAGGCCTTCCAATTTTGGTAGATGTTTTGGAGTTCCATAAGTTTGCGTTAGTTACAGATTACTACAGACTGTTCTGTTTTTGACAGATTCTGTTTTTCGTGTGTTGTTTGCTAATTTTGATGAATCTATGGCTAGTAAAATAGTTTATAATCCATATAGAAGTTGGAATAAAGTAGGTTTAACACCAATATAAATAAATAATGAGTTCATTAAAGTACCTTAAAGTAGTCTTTTGTTTTCTTTCTCTAACGGAGCTCACGAGATTTCTATTGAGTTTTGTGTTGTGAAGTTTTCAAGTTTTGGGTGAATTCTTTTGATGGATTATGGAACAAGGAGTGGCAAGAGCCTAAGCTTGGGGATGCCCATGGCACCCCCAAGATAATACAAGGACACCAAAGTCAAAGCTTGGGGATGCCCCGGAAGGCATCCCCTCTTTCGTCTACTTCCATCGGTAATTTACTTGGAGCTATATTTTTATTGACCACATGATAAGTGTTTTGCTTGGAGCGTCTTGTATGATTTGAGTCTTTGCTTGTTAGTTTGCCACAATCATCTTTTCTGTACACACCTTTTGAGAGATCCATACATGATTTGGAAATTATTAGAATACTCTATGTGCTTCACTTATATCTTTTGAGTTATATAGTTTTTTCTCTAGTACTTCACTTATATCTTTTAGAGCATGGTGGTGGATTTGTTTTATAGAAACTATTGATCTCTCATGCCTCACTTAGATTATTTTGAGAGTCTTAAGTAGCATGGTAATTTTCTTAAATAATCCTAATATGATAGGTATTCAAGATTAGTAAAAGCTTTCTTATGAGTGTGTTGAATACTAAGAGAAGTTTGATGCTTGATGATCGTTTTGAGACATGGAGGTAGTGATATTAAAGTTGTGCTAGTTGAGTAGTTGTGAAACTGAGAAATACTTGTGTTGAAGTTTGCAAGTCCCGTAGCATGCACGTATGGTAAACTTATGTAACAAATTTGAAACATGAGGTGTTCTTTGATTGTCTTCCTTATGAGTGGCGGTCGGGACGACGATGGTCTTTTCCTACCAATCTATCCCCCTAGGAGCATGCGTGTAGTGCTTGGTTTTTGATGACTTGTAGATTTTTTCAATAAGTATGTGAGTTCTTTATGACTAATGTTGATTCCATGGATTATACGCACTCTCACCTTTCCATCATTGCTAGCCTCTTCAGTACCGTGCACTGCCCTTTCTTACATTGAGAGTTGGTGCAAACTTCGCCGGTGCATCCAAACCCCGTGATATGATACGCTCTTTCACACATAAACCTCCTTATATCTTCCTCAAAAAAGCCACCATATCTACCTATTATGGCATTTCCATAGCCATTCCGAGATATATTGCCATGCAACTTTCCACCGTTCCGCTTATCATGACACGTTCATCATTGTCATATTGCTTTGCATGATCATGTAGTTGACATAGTATTTGTGGCAAAGCCACCGTCCATAATTATTTCATACATGTCACTCTTGGTTCATTGCATATCCCGGTACACCGTCGGAGGCATTCATATAGAGTTATACTTTGTTCTAGTATCGAGTTGTAATCATTGAGTTGTAAATAATAGAAGTGTGATGATCATCATTCTAGAGCATTGTCCTAAGTGAGGGATAAAAAAAGAGAGAGAAAGGCCATAAAAAAAGAGAAGGCCCAAAAAAATGAGAGAAAAATAGAGAAGGGACAATGTTACTATCCTTTTACCACACTTGTGCTTCAAAGTAGCACCATAATCTTCATGATAGAGAGTCTCTTGTTTTGTCACTTTCATATACTAGTGGGAATTTTTCATTCTAGAACTTGGCTTGTATATTCCAACAATGGGCCTCCTCAAGTGCCCTAGGTATTCGTGAACAAGCAAGTTGGATGCACACCCACTTAGTTTCTTTTGTTGAGCTTTCATATATTTATAGCTCTAGTGCATCCGTTGCATGGCAATCCCTACTCCTTGCATTAACATCAATCGATGGGCATCTCCATAGCCCATTGATTAGCCTCATTGATGTGAGACTTTCTCCTTTTTTGTATTCTCCACATAACCCCCATCATCATATTCTATTCCACCCATAGTGATATGTCCATGGCTCACGCTCATGTATTGCGTGAAGGTTGAAAAAGTTTGAGATTACTAAAGTATAAAACAATTGCTTGGCTTGTCATCGGGGTTGTGCATGATGAGAGCATTCTTGTGTGAAGAAAATGGAGCATGACTAAACTATATGATTTTGTAGGGATGAACTTTCTTTGGCCATGTTATTAGAGGACATAATTGCTTAGTTTGTATGCTTGAAGTATTATTATTTTTATGTCAATATTGAACTTTTATCTTGAATCTTTCGGATCTGAATATTCATACCACAATTAAGAAGAATTACATTGAAATTATGCCAAGTAGCATTCCACATCAAAAATTATGTTTTTATCATTTACCTACTCGAGGACGAGCAGAAATTAAGCTTGGGGATGCTTGATACGTCTCCAACGTATCTATAATTTTTGATTGCTCCATGCTATATTATCTTCTGTTTTGGACATTATTGGGCTTTATTATTCACTTTTATATTATTTTTGGGACTAACCTATTAACTGGAGGCCCAGCCCAGAATTGCTGTTTTTTTCCTATTTCAGAGTTTCGCAGAAAAAGAATATCAAACGGAGTCCAAACGGAATGAAACCTTCGGAAACGTCATTTTCGGAACGAACATGATCCAGAGGTCTTGGACCCTACGTCACGAAATCAACAGGAAGCCACGAGGTAGGGGGCCGCCTACCCCCCCAGGCGCGCCCTCCACCCTCGTGGGTTTGACACCCCAAAAATTGTATCCTTGTTTTGTTAATTAAAATCTTGCCAGAAAATTTAATTTTTCCTTTTTCTTGGATTTTCTTGATTTCAGAACCATTCTTTTCTTGGTTATCTTGGAATTGTTCCCTAAGATGAAAACCTTTCACTTATGATATTGGACTTGTTTACCCTCTCGAGAAAATCTTTTCTTTTATCAGGAGAAGTAATTATATAATATTCCTCCTGATCTTTATTTTCTTGAAAAATGGTTTCCCATAGTTTATGGTTCCATTTGTACTACAACCCTTTCATAAATTCATTCAAGAATCCCACCAAAATTTGGAGATGTCATATGGAGTATTTGAACCACTTTTGTGCAAAAATGTCTTCTACCCATTGAATATTTTGAGCTCTACACCATATTTTCAAATCTGGTCCAGAGAGCATTTTTACACTACAACCTATTTAAATATTTCTTTAAAACTTCTACCAAAATTATGGGGTATCAATAGGAGCATAGTATTCAACTTTATGCAATAACCTAGTGATGTCTTCTGAAAAAACTGAGTCAATCATCCTCTTTTCCATTCTGGTCCAACTTGAGGTTTTGTACAGCAACCGGCAACCACCTTTTTAGTTGCTCCTTGATCCATGATTCCTTTTCCTACTTGTAGTCCTCCTTGCCAAGCCTTTAAGCCCAGGAGAGTGGACCCATTGGATGATTCTAAGTGCTTGCAACAATGCCATTTACTTTCTGTCTAGAATTGAAGTATTGCAAAACTTGCACTAGCAAGTTTGTGCTTTGGACAAACTAACCTTACCACCCTCTCTTTCATCTAAAGAGACTTCAATCTGGAAGATTTGGCCACTCCAAGAATAGCCTAGGTGCCTATGGCATTTTGTCAAACACCTGGAGTGCATGGACAGAATTGGCATGAGTGTTTGTTTGCATTGTGAACTTGGCCACCTGACCTAACCACCATGTCCATTTACCTTCTGACTAACCCTAACCTAGCCCTGATTCTTGCCAGCCTCAACCGCGACCTCTAGCATGCACTGGCATTTCGTCAAACACGTCCCGGGCGTGCTCTGGGCGTGCCCAGAGCGTGCGTTTGGCATGCACATGCGCCCGAGCCGCCGCGTCGCGCCGCTTCACGCCACCGACCCCTGCTCGCCTGCGGAGCCCACCTTGGCCTCATCCACTCACCAGAAACCCCCAAACTGCCCTAGAACTCTACAGCGCCGCCGTCAGGGCACTCTTGGCGGCACGCTGGCGTCCGCAGTACGCCTCTGCCCCGGTCGGCACTGCCCGAGCCACCCCGGCTCGCCACCTACCCCTGGGAGCCGCGCAAGCTTATCCCCTCGCTCGTCGGCTAGCTCTCGTCGCCTCCACGTCGCCCTGCAAGCTACAGAACGTCGGTTCGCCGGCGACCTTATCCTCGGCCGCGGAACCGCCATGGCCACGCTATATAAGAAGCAACCGAGCTCGTCCAGGCATCACGAAACCTCTCTCACTCCAAAACCGACCCACCCATAGCAGTAGGAAGACCAGAGGAGTCGTCTTCTTCCTCCCCGGCAACTCCTGCCGCCGCCACAGCCCCGGCCATTCCGGCGCCACCAGGACCTCCCCCTCTCCACTCTCTCCACCAGAAGCACTCTCTTCCTCCCGTGAACCCTTTCCCCTGCTCGATTTTGATCGGGAACCACCGCAGCCCCAAAACCACTTTGCTCCCGAAACCTCCTCCGCCGCGAAACTCACCGTCGGCGACTCCCTCCACCCCCGCCGACCCAACGACCACCGGGAAGACCGCCCCGGTCTTGCGGATCCATCCCGACCCTCTGGAGCCCGCGGGGAGCAGCCATTCGCCGGCGTTGATCACCGTCGCCTCGCCTCCGTTCGGGCAGAGGAAGAAGAGGGAGAGATGGACTGGTCAAACCTGACCAGTGGGCCCCCTGGACCCACTGTCAGTGACCCCGCCCCAGTCCACGTGGGTTAAGTGAAGACGTAAATCTCAAAGTACGTCTTCGACGTGTACCGGTTCGAAACATTTTCTTTTCTTTTTCTGTTTTATTAAAAAAACAGGAATTTGACTAAACTTTGACTGGCTATATCTTTTAAAATAAAACTCCAAATGAGTTGATTCTTTTTTCTACCTCTCTCAAATTTAGTCTAGTTTATTTTAAGAATTATTTGAAAAAATTTCAGACAACCTTTTTGTGCTGTTTTAAAAGTATGTGTTGTTTGAATATTTTTGAAAATAGGACTTTTGGAGAAGAAGAAAGCTTGCAAAAGTTTTTAGGATGCACCCAGCCTCTTCACATCCTGAAGGCAAGCATTCTGAACGCCGGCATAATAATTTTGGCGTGTTATTCGACACGTTTATAACACCTCCTCATTTCGAAGACTTCGTTATTTCATGTGATATGATCATTTGCATGGATGCATAATAATATTCTTGCTGTGGGAATGATTTTACATGTGTTGGAAATCATCCTCATGTGCCTTGCATGCATACCGGTAAGGAATCTGGGAAAAACCCCTGCCTTGGGTAGGCATGAGTTTGTCGCCGATCTCCGTCGGGACGGTTATGTCCGGTATGGTATGGTAAGGTATGATGAGTGTTGATTTTATTGGTTGGAATATTTTGGTTATACATGTTATGCAGGGAAGTTATAAACCTCCTGAGTCGAACGTAGGTCAAGTCCTGTTCTAGTAACTCCCATGCTTGCCTTGTACTTCTACTTGTCCCTGCCACAGGTAGGGTATGGTCCAGTAAGTCGTCAACCCCTTTCAAGCACACACCATACAGAGAGGCCACGGTGGAAGATACCGGTTGTAACCGGTAGGCATGCCATCTGGTCCGGGGGCATGGGTGTTTCCGGTTGAGACCGAGAAGGGAGGCCACCCCTTAGAGCGCGCGATATAAATTTGATCCCATGCTACGCGAGGTTGTAGCCTCCCCACTTAGAGTTTTACTTAACAAGTGTCGTGGGTGATTCCTGACAGCGGTAAGTTAAGCTGGTGTGTGCAAGTCAGGTGTGTTTTCAATTAAAAGACCGTAAACGGAATTAGTCCCAATGGACTAAAGAAATCCGTTGCTCGTGGGTAAGAAGTACATCCTCTGCAGAGTTTAAACCTATTCGTAAAGCCGTGCCCATCGTTAAGGATTACAGTCTGGGATGGGTCCAAAGTTGGTCCTAGTATCGGTCTTCGCAGGAGACGCGGTTAATATAAGCTCTGATACCGACTAGAGACTTATGAGGACCATGGTTATCATTTCTGTTATGGACTAACCGTTACATTATTTGAATTAACGAGTATCTCTGGGATGGTTCTACCTCCGGGATATTCATTGTTTTTATTTCTTTTTATAAGCCCTTTATGTGGTGTCGCTCAGACGCCCGACTGTGGCATTGTTTGTTTTTATTTCCTTTTATAAGCCCTTTATGTGGTGTCGCTCAGACGCCCAACTCTGGCATTGTTTGTTTTTATTTCCTTTTATAAGCCCTTTAGGTGGTGTCGCTCGACGCCTTGGATCGTGGCATTGTTTGTTTTATTTCCTTTTATAAGCCCTTTATGTGGTGTCGCTCGACGCCTTGATCGTGGCATTGTTTGTTTTTATTTCCTTTTATAAGCCCTTTAGGTGGTGTTGCTCAGACGCCCGACTGTGGCATTGTTTGTTTTATTTTTTTTATGAGCCCTTTATGTGGTGTCTCTCAAATGCCCGACTGTGGCATTGTTTGTTTTATTTTTGTATATGAGCCCTTTATGTGGTGTCGCTCAGACGCCCGACTGTGGCATTGTTTGTTCTTAATTTCTCTTATAAGCCCTCTATGTGGTGTCGCTCAGACGCCCGACTGTGACACTTTATTTATGCTCTATTGTTGCAACTTCATGTCGCATATAATCACCTGCTCGCGTGCATAGAGAACTCTTATTTATGACTAATGACGTGGTCAGGAACTATATCAGTACTTGATTTATATTATTCCAGTGTTCATAATGTTTGCGAGTACATTCAAAGTACTCACTGGCTTGTCCCTGGCTATTGTCTTGGCCAGATTTCCGGCATGGAGAGGAACGTTGCAAAGACAGCTCCGGAACTAAGCAACGACGATAGCAGCCTCGCGAAGATAGGAGTTAACCTGGTCAGCTGTTCCCGTGGGAAATGGAGTTCCACAGACACTGATGACCCACAAACCGCTTCCGCCATCAACCACTAGAAACCATCTGATGTACTCACAGGCCAGAATGGTCTTGTGCTACAAAATTTGTATTTTTGCTTGGACCTTTCTGTATCAAGTTGATGCCTCATCAGCTAACAGTAATCCTGGGGCTGGTGAGCACGACGGCCATTTTCTTGAAATTAATACCCGGAAAACCGGTCGCCACAGACTTGGTATCAGAGCCAGGCTGACCATTGCTAATCCTATCTTAGTCAGATCAATAAACTTAGGCAAACCAACCCACCAGACCATAACCGAACCCCAGCTAAGCTTCTCGTACAAGATAGCCGCACAGTGACCCCGACACTTTTGGACGTCGGTGCCCAACCTATCAACCTAGCCCGTCGATTTCGCGCCAGTGACCAGCACCTAAGTTGTCTCATTCGCAAGCGTGCGAAAGAAGACTACGTCCCCTTTTACTATAAAAGGGCACGCTAGCCCCAACCCAGCACAGCACAGCCGCTACCCCAAACCGAGCCACAATGCCTGGCCCCGTCGTGCACAATGAGACCACAATAACCAACCTTGGAGGCTTTGTGACCATACTCGCAAACCTCACCCGCCGTGTCTATGCGTTAGAAGAGCCACCCGAATATGTTGTGTACCAAGGACCCATGAGCGGTGAGAGCCGTCAACTCTGGGCCACTGTACACATCTACGGTAGGGGTCTAGCACCCGAGCGCCCCTACAGGTTCACCGGAAGAACACCTTCCTTTGAGCCACAAGCCGTCCAACTAGCTGCTCGAGAGGCTATAGTCCATCTCCGGCACTTGTCGCCCAGAGTTAACTATCGCTCGTTCCACTACTACCCCAGACGTGAAGGGTATGGTAGACCACCCCAAGTTGCCAACGGAGATCACGAGACGGATCCTGCATTGCTGCACCTAGTGCACTATGTAGGTGCACTGGAGGAACTGTTCGATCAAATCACCATTGATCTGATCGTAGCTCGTGGAGAGCTGGTTCGTCGAGCCCCGACGAGAGAAGGAAACGAGCCCAACGCCGACAACCCAGTCATGCTGTTCGGACACCGATCGAGACCCTGAGGTCAGCCCCATCCATCAACCAAGGTGCTTTGATGCCCCCAGAAGTGCTTCGTCGCCTTTTGGGAGCACACTCCAACGGGGTTGTGGCCAACAATCCCCGCGATGGTCACCATCACTACCCCGAGCCTGCAGCTCCTCAACCCTCTCCGGCTAATTCCGACGGTGAGACCCGTGGAGGAACCTCGACATCCACAAGGCACGCCCGTTTGGATGTAAACGAGGTAGACTAAGTCACCCAAGTAGTGTCGAGTCTCAGTGTATCCTCGCTTTGTACTCGTGTGCCCTTATAAATAAACGCAGTCTGTCGACGTGCCTCTGTTTTTAATAGTAGCCTTGCATGGATATATTAGCATGCAGTATGATTTTTCTATCCCAGGCACAGCTACCAAAACCACCCCGACATTTCCCACAGCGATACGTCACTTTAGTGAGATGTGTGTATCTGTGGCTTGACCCCGACCCTTGGAGATGAGCCGGCTAATTCATTAATAGTCACCACGGTAAAATGACCCAGCCCGGTGCTATATATAGGCCACCGCGTGACCTTGCCAAGCATCCCTCACCTTGTGCACCCTCACAACCGTTTCTTGCCATGCCGAGCCCTAGTATATATCTGAGAACCCCAGATGCAACCCCGGGTAGTTTTGTCAAAATATTGTGGGGTTTTACCTGCAGTACCATGGGCGCTACCCAGCCACCCCAGTACGAGCTGTTCAAATCAAGGATTACCACTTCCACCTCGAGATACTGGGCAGCAGTGCACATCCCTCCTGTAAACCCAAACCAAGACCCAACGGAGGTCTCCTTCATGGGGAAATCTATGCCGACCCCACACATGGTCGTAGAAGCTGCGGCATACGAAGCACTTGCTCGCCTTCGATTCGCGGTACCCTATGCCAGCGAACGAGGGTATTATTACTTTCCGAGCCGTGCAACACCCGTAGGAGTAACATCTTTTCCCGGTGGACGAATTGAGAGAGACCCAGTCCTGGCCAACCTTGTCCAGTACGTCATCACTCAAGAGCGTCTAACCCAACGCGTGATGGGTTCTCTCCAGAGTCTCGCGGATTTAAATCCTCAGATCACCATCGGCAGATCACTGAGGCCCGACCAGGAGAGGCACATTCATCGTCTGGTCAACCCACTTTCCCCGATAGAAGAAGAGTGTATCCCAGTACCAGAGACGTTTTCTCGGGACCCCGTCCAGTTACCGTTTTCATTTTAGACGTCATTGCTGTGTTCATTGCTGCAACTTTTGTTTGTGTGTTGTAACTTATGCGTGGTACCCCGAGTTGCACGGAGAGAAATTCATTTACTTTCTATTAATGTGAGTAGCTCTGTTGCGGTTTGACTCTAGTGTATTACTATTTTCTCTCGCGAAAAATCCTAGAGTGAGACTTCTTTTCCCGGTATTGTTGCATCATACATCTCCTCACGTCATGGATTATTTTATTTTTCCCGCAGCACCACGGCAACAGACTCACAAACACAACTACTCGAACACACACACTGCCTGCAATTTTTTTTTTGCAACGGTGTTACATCTAACTGAGCACCTCCCGACAACAGTCAGCGCCCGACACACCCCACCTACTCCTCGTGATCACCACCACCGCGGAGAGCCAACACCCGAGCAGCAGCATCGCGACGATCATCGAGGATCATCAAGACAGGAGCACGGAGAGCCCCAGCACCGCTGCCAGCCCTCCGCACAACAGGATCACGTACCAGTCCGGCACCACCGCCGCCATTAGAGCCTCGCCCCGAGCTTCGGCGAACGGGAACAGAGGAGAAGGAAGGAAGAGGAGAAGCGAGACCAGTTGTGAGGAAAGAGAAGAACACCTCGACCGTTTTATAGCTCGAGCTCGGTGTATGGTGGGCAAGGTCCACCAGCGCCGCTCGTCACCCGATTGCCGGTGTTCGCAGGCGAATCCGCGAGCAGTGCCGACAGCGCACTGGCCCGCGAAGTGAGTGCACGCTGCACCGGCAGCTAGCACGCCGCGCACTACCGCAGTACGGCCTAGATGCCCTACGCGCTAGGCGTCGCCGGTGGAGAAAGCGCGGGAAAGCACGCGGGAGAGAGGAAGAAGAAAGAGCCGGAGGGAGAAGAAGAGGCTGACCGTGGGCCCGGGTCCACCTGTCAGCCAGAGAGAGCACTGTGCTCTCGGGTACGACCAGCGTATTTTAAGATTTAGAATTTATTCTAAATTTATATCCAGCGTAGAAACCTCTCGTTTTTGCACCTAACCATGGATTTTTCCACGCAGCACCAGTATCCCCACACTGTATTTTTGCACCACTTATTGCCCTCTCGCTGTAGCCGCAATTGTTTTAGTGCGTATATCTCTATTAATGCAACCCTTAGCAAATCTCGCGGACGAGATTTTTCCTTAAGGGGGGTAGTGTTGTGACACCCCAAAAAATTTATCCTTGTTTTGTTAATTAAAATCTTGCCAGAAAATTTAATTTTTCCTTTTTCTTGGATTTTCTTGATTTCAGAACCATTCTTTTCTTGGTTATCTTGGAATTGTTCCCTAAGATGAAAACCTTTCACTTATGATATTGGACTTGTTTACCCTCTCGAGAAAATCTTTTCTTTTATCAGGAGAAGTAATTATATAATATTCCTCCTGATCTTTATTTTCTTGAAAAATGGTTTCCCATAGTTTTATGGTTCCATTTGTACTACAACCCTTTTATAAATTCATTCAAGAATCCCACCAAAATTTGGAGATGTCATATGGAGTATTTGAACCACTTTTGTGCAAAAATATCTTCTACCCATTGAATATTTTGAGCTCTACACCATATTTTCAAATATGGTCCAGAGAGCATTTTTACACTACAACCTATTTAAATATTTCTTTAAAACTTCTACCAAAATTATGGGGTATCAGTAGGAGCATAGTATTCAACTTTATGCAATAACCTAGTGATGTCTTTTGAAAAAACTGAGTGAATCATCCTCTTTTCCATTCTGGTCCAACTTGAGGTTTTGTACAGCAACCACCTTTTTAGTTGCTCCTTGATCCATGATTCCTTTTCCTACTTGTAGTCCTCCTTGCCAAGCCTTTAAGCCCAGGAGAGTGGACCCATTGGATGATTCTAAGTGCTTGCAACAATGCCATTTACTTTCTGTCCAGAATTGAAGTATTGAAAAACTTGCACTAGCAAGTTTGTGCTTTGGACAAACTAACCTTACCACCCTCTCTTTCATCTAAAGAGACTTCAATCTGGAAGATTTGGCCACTCCAAGAATAGCCTAGGTGCCTATGGCATTTTGTCAAACACACAGGTGCATGGACAGAATTGGCATGAGTGTTTGTTTGCATTGTGAACTTGGCCACCTGACCTAACCACCATGTCCATTTACCTTCTGACTAACCCTAACCTAGCCCTGATTCTTGCCAGCCTCAACCGCGACCTCTACCATGCACTAGCATTTCGTCAAACACGTCCCGGGCGTGCTCTGGGCACGCCCAGAGCGTGCGTTTGGCACGCACGTGCGCCCGAGCCGCCGCGTCGCGCCGCTTCACGCCACCGACCCCTGCTCGCCTGCGGAGCCCACCTTGGCCTCATCCACTCACCAGAAACCCCCAAACCGCCCTGGCACTCTACTGCGCCGCTGTCAGGGCACTCTTGGCGGCACGCCGGCGTCCGCAGTATGCCTCTGCCCCGGTCGGCACCGCCCGAGCCACCCCGGCTCGCCACCTGCCCCTGGGAGCCGCGCAAGCTTATCCCCTCGCTCGTCGGCTAGCTCTCGTCGCCTCCACGTCGCCCTGCAAGCTACAGAACGTCGGTTCACCGGCGACCTTATCCTCGGCCGCGGAACCGCCATGGCCACGCTATATAAGAAGCAACCGAGCTCGTCCAGGCCTCACGAAACCTCTCTCACTCCCTCACTGACCCACCCATAGCAGTAGGAAGACCAGAGGAGTCGTCTTCTTCCTCTCCGGCAACTCCTGCCGCCGCCACAGCCCCGGCCATTCCGGCGCCACCAGGACCTCTCCCTCTCCACTCTCTCCACCAGAAGCACTCTCTTCCTCCCGTGAACCCTTTCCCCTGCTCGATTTTGATCGGGAACCACCGCAGCCCCAAAACCACTTTGCTCCCGAAGCCTCCTCCGCCGCGAAACTCTCCGTCGGCGACTCCCTCCACCCCCACCGACCCAAGGACCACCGGGAAGACCGCCCCGGTCTTGCGGATCCATCCCGACCCTCTGGAGCCCGCGGGGAGCAGCCATTCGCCGGCGTTGATCGCCGTCGCCTCGCCTCCGTTCGGGCAGAGGAAGAGGAGGGAGAGATGGACTGGTCAAACCTGACCAGTGGGCCCCCTGGACCCACTGTCAGTGACCCCGCCCCAGTCCACGTGGGTTAAGTGAAGACGTAAATCTCAAAGTACGTCTTCGACGTGTACCGGTTCGAAACGTTTTCTTTTCTTTTTCTGTTTTATTTAAAAAAACAGGAATTTGACTAAACTTTGACTGGCTATATCTTTTAAAATAAAACTCCAAATGAGTTGATTCTTTTTTCTACCTCTCTCAAATTTAGTCTAGTTTATTTTAAGATTTATTTGAAAAAGTTTCAGACAACTTTTTGTGCTGTTTTTAAAGTATGTGTTGTTTGAATATTTTTGAAAATAGGACTTTTGGAGAAGAAGAAAGCTTGCAAAAGTTTTTAGGATGCACCCTGCCTCTTCACAACCTGAAGGCAAGCATTCTGAACCCCAGCATAATAATTTTGGCGTGTTATTCGACACGTTTATAACACCTCCTCATTTCAAAGAGTTCGTTATTTCATGTGATATGATCATTTGCATGGATGCATAATAATCTTCTTGCTGTGGGAATGATTTTACATGTGTTGGAAATCATCCACATGTGCCTTGCATGCATACCGGTAAGGAATCCGGGAAAAACCCCTGCCATGGGTAGGCATGAGTTTGTCGCCGTTCTCCGTCGGGACGGTTATGTCCGGTATGGTATGGTAAGGTATGATGAGTGTTGATTTTATTGGTTGGAATATTTTGGTTATACATGTTATGCAGGGAAATTATAAACCTCCTGAGTCGACCGTAGGTCAAGTCCTGTTCTAGTAACTCCCATACTTGCCTTGTACTTCTACTTGTCCCTGCCGCAGGTAGGGTACGGTCCAGTATGTCATGAACCCCTTTCAAGCACACACCGTACAGAGAGGCCACGGTGGAAGATACCGGTTGTAACCGGTAGGCATGCCATCTAGTCCGGGGGCATGGGTGTTTCCGGTTGAGACCGAGAGGGGAGGCCACCCCTTAGAGCGTGCGATATAAATTTGATCCCATGCTACGCGAGGTTGTAGCCTCCCCACTTAGAGTTTTACTTAACAAGTGTCGTGGGTGATTGCTGACACTGGTAAGTTAAGCTGGTGTGTGCAAGTCAGGTGTGTTTTCAATTAAAAGATCAGAACGGAATTAGTCCCGATGGACTAAATAAATCCGTTGCTCGTGGGTAAGAAGTACATCCTCTGTAGAGTTTAAACCTATTCGTAAAGCCGTGTCCATGGTTAAGGATTACAGTCTGGGATGGGTCAAAAGTTGGTCCTAGTATCGGTCTTCGCAGGAGACGCGGTTAAATATAAGCTCGGATACCAACTAGAGACTTGTGAGGACCATGGTTATCATTTCTGTTATGGACTAACCGTTACATTATTTGAATTAACGAGTATCTCTGGGATGGTTCTACCTCTGGGATATTCATTGTTTTTATTTCCTTTTATAAGCCCTTTATGTGGTGTCACTCAGACGCCCGACTGTGGCATTGTTTGTTTTTATTTCCTTTTATAAGCCCTTTGTGTGGTGTCGCTCGACGCCTTAATCGTGGCATTGTTTGTTTTATTTCCTTTTATAAGCCCTTTAGGTGGTGTCGCTCGACGCCTTGATCGTGGCATTGTTTGTTTTATTTCCTTTTATAAGCCCTTTATGTGGTGTCGCCATCGCCGACTGTGGCATTGTTTGTTTTTATTTCCTTTTATAAGCCCTTTAGGTGGTGTCGCTCAGACGCCCGACTGTGGCATTGTTTGTTTTAATTTTGTTTATGAGCCCTTTATGGGGTGTCGCTCAGACGCCCGATTGTGGCATTGTTTGTTTTATTTTTGTTTATGAGCCCTTTATGTGGTGTCGCTCAGACGCCCGACTGTGGCATTGTTTGTTCTTAATTTCTCTTATAAGTCCTCTATGTGGTGTCGCTCAGACGCCCGACTGTGGCATTTTATTCATGCTCTATGGTTGCACCTTCATGTCGCATATAATCACCTGCTCGCGTGCATAGAGAACTCTTATTTATGACTAATGACGTGGTGATGAACTATATCAGTACTTGATCTATATTATTCCAGTGTTCATAATGTTTGCGAGTACATTCAAAGTACTCACTGGCTTGTCCCTGGCTATTGTCTTGGCCAGATTTCCTGCATGGAGAGGAACGTTGCGAAGACAGCCCCGGAACTAAGCAACGATGATAGCAGCCTCACGAAGATAGGAGTTATCCTGGTCAGCTGTTCCCGTGGGAAATGGAGTTCCACAGACACTGATGATCCACAAACCGCTTCCGCCATCAACCACTAGAAACCATCTGATGTACTCACAGGCCAGAATGGTCTTGTGCTACAAAATTTATATTTTTGCTTGGACCTTTCTGTATCAAGTTGATGCCTCATCGCTAACAGTAATCCTGGGGCTGGTGAGCACGACGGCCATTTTCTAGAAATTAATACCTGGAAAACCGGACGCCACAGTGGGCCCCACGTTGTTCCACCGACATACTCTTTCCTCCAATATATACCTATGTACCCCCAAACGATCAGATACGGAGCCAAAAACCTAATTCCACCGCCGCAACCTTCTGTACCCGTGAGATCCCATCTTGGGGCCTGTTCCGGAGCTGCGCCGAAGGGGGCATCGATCATGGAGGGCTTCTACATCAACACCATAGCCTCTCTGATGAAGTGTGAGTAGTTTACCTCAGACCTTCGGGTCCATAGTTATTAGCTAGATGGCTTCTTCTCTCCTTTTGGATCTCAATACAATGTTCTCCCCCTCTCTCGTGGAGATCTATTTGATGTAATCTTCTTTTGCAGTGTGTTTGTTGAGACCGATGAATTGTGGGTTTATGATCAAGTTTATCTATGAACAATATTTGAATCTTCTAAATTATTTTATGTATGATTGGTTATCTTTGCAAGTCTCCTCGAATTATCAGTTTGGTTTGGCCTACTAGATTGATCTTTCTTGCAATGGGAGAAGTGCTTAGCTTTGGGTTCAATCTTGCGGTGTCCTTGCCTAGTGACAGTAGGGGCAGCAAGGCACGTATTGTATTGTTGCCATCACGGATAACAAGATGGTTTTTTTATCATATTGCATGAATTTATCCCTCTACATCATGTCATCTTGCTTAAAGCGTTACTCTGTTCTTATGAACTTAATACTCTAGATGCATGCTAGATAGCGGTCGATGTGTGGAGCAATAGTAGTAGATGCAGGCAGGAGTCGGTCTACTTGTCTCGGACGTGATGCCTATATACATGATCATACCTAGATATTCTCATAACTATGCTCAATTCTGTCAATTACTCAACAGTAATTTGTTCACCCACCCTAAAATACTTATGCTCTTGAGAGAAGCCACTAGTGAAACCTATGGCCCCCGGGTCTATTTTCCATCATATTAATCTCCCGACAACAAGCTATTTTTGACGCCGTTTTTTATTACTTTCTTTACTTTGCATCTTTATCACAAAGATACCAAAAATATTATCTTATCATATATATCAGATCTCACTCTCGTAAGTGACCGTGTAGGGATTGACAACCCCTTATCGCGTTGGTTGCGAGGATTTATTTGTTTGTGTAGGTGTGAGTGACTCGCCCGTAGCCTCCTACTGGATTGATACCTTGGTTCTCATAACTGAGGGAAATACTTACGCTACTTTGTTGCATCACCCTTTCCTCTTCAAGGGAAAACCAACGCAGTGCTCAAGAGGTAGCACTCGACGGCGTTCGTCTTCGCCCACCACATCTTGCAACGAGCAAAGGACATACGAGCACCTTCAATACAGGCCGATCGCTTGACGATATCCAGCCGAGGACAGGCGTTCACCATCCGCCTCACGAGTCCGAAGTAGCTGCCGGGCATAGCTTCGGCTGGCCATAGCCAGATTATCAAATCCTTCATGGCTAGTTCGGCCACCCTATGCAGCTCCACCAGTTGTTTCAGCTGATCGGTGAAAGGCACGGTATGCTCTGGCATGAGATACTGTGACCAGAATAGCTTCTCCGTGGAATTTCCTTCCTCGGCTCGAAAGAACTCCGCGGCGTCGGACACACTTCGTGGCAGATCAGCAAAAGCCCATGGAGAACTCTGAATCCGGGTTAGCAAAAGATAATTCCTTTTTGCAGCTTTGCATACTGAATGCCTTACCCGCCGCAATCTTCCTCGCCTCCTGGATCTCATGGAGGGCGCCCTGGGACTCGTTCCAGGCTGTCTCCGCGCTATGCCGAGCCTTGGAGAGTTCGGCCTCTTTAGCCAACGCGTCACGCTCCAAGGTCTCACACTTCTTCACCGCGTCGTGGAGCTCTTGTTGGACCTCGTTGACCCGGGCCTTGAGCTTTTTACGGGCAGCCTGCTCCTTGACATCCTTCCCCTTGGCTTCGCCCAGAGCCTTTTTCAGGGCCTCGACCTTGGTCGCGGCTCCTATACATATCATGACACTTTGGTCAATATATATTTTTTACTCTTTTCAAATATTTCCCGGGTTATCACATAGCTTGATTCTCCTGGAGCCGCCTCCTCACCTGGCCGAGCTCCTCCTCGGTTTGCTCCAGCCTCCGCTTTAGATCGGAGACTTAGGCAGCATGTGAGGCCGCGGCCAGCAGCGACGCCTGCATATTTATTCCAGACAAATTTAGTTAGTTTCCTGTAATAAAAGGATTGATCCTCTATCCGGATTTTCTTTCCGAACATCGGACAGTGTCTCAGGGGCTACTGTATATATTGGGATTTTTCTCCTTTTGTGTCGCTTACCTCAAAACCTGTCAGCAGGCTGCTGCAGGCTTCGGCTAGTCCGCTCTTAACGGACTGAACCCTTTCAATCACCGTGCTCATAAGAACACGGTGCTCATCCGCAAGGGAAGCGCCTCGCACCGCTTCCAGCAGATCATCTGGTGCCCCTGGTTGGACAGGGTCCACCGATGGAATAGGCATACCCCCTTCTTTTGAAGGAGGTTGCGTGTCGGATTCCGGAGCTGTATCGGTCTCCGGAATCAAGTCTGGTTCAGGGCCGAACTGAGTACGGCCCTCCTCCCCAGTCTCTCGGGGGATTGGTTCCCCCTGGCGTTCGGTGACAGGGGCTTCGCCTTCGGGCGCCTCTTGATCCTCTCCCCGGCCTGGGAAAGTCCGTTGGGAGAGCACCTCGTGGTCCCCTTTGGCCTTGGGAGAGTAGGCGGCTGGTGGTGTCTCGCTGGCCATCTCCTTTGAGTCCAACGAACCTCTTGATGAGGATCGCTGGGAGCTGTTGTGGGCTGGACTGCGATAGCATAATTAACCATGTCAATACATGGAAATGGAGAGGCTGGACATACGGGTATGCGGGAGCCATAGCACTTACGAAGCAGCTTGAGGCTTGGTGCGGGGGAGTCGCTCCGGACTGCTGTCGACGTCCCACGTGGATTTGTCCACAAAAGAGCCCTTCCCCTTTTTTGGCGTCCCCGCCTCCAGGTTCGTGGAGGCTGCCCTCTTCTTCCTTCCCTCGTCAGGGGGAGGGTTGTTCTCCTCCTCCTGCTCCTCCTCCTCATCATCGTCATCTTCGGCGGCGGAGGAGCGGGTCTTGTCTTCGGACGTCGCGTTCGAAGCGCACTTGCGACGGGGGCCACTCCGGACCCCCTTGGCCTTCCCCTTGGCCTTCTTCGCCGGCGCTGTATAGGGTGCCGGCACTAGCATCTTCGCCAAACGCGGAATGACTGGTTCTTCGGGTAGCGGAGCTGGGCACTGGATCTTCTTTGCCCTCTCCATCCATTCCAGAAGAGGCAATGGCAGTAAAAGTTCAGATATCCTCCTTTAAGCAAACAAGTAGAGGACGCGTTAGAAATTTACCTCGCTGGCGGGATGGTTAATATCGTGCCCACGATCCGAATCCGTGGCTGGTGGTATCTCGTCGCTCTTGAAGAGCAACCTCCAGGCATCTTCATGAGCTGTTCCGAAGAGCCTCTCTAGGGTTTGGTGCCTCCTTGGATTAAACTCCCAAAGGGGGCGCTCTCGGCTTTGGCAAGGGAGGATCCGGCGAACCAGCATCACTTGGATTACATCGACAAGTTTGACGTTCTTGTCCACCATGCTTTGAACGCGCGTCTGCAGCGCTATCAGCTCGTCTGGTGAACACCAGTTCGGGCTCTTCTTGACCCAGGAGGTGAGTCGCATGGGTGCGCCGGAGTCAAATTCGGCAGCTGCGGCCCAATTGGTGCCACGAGGTTCTGTAATGTAGAACCATTGTTTCTGCCATTCCTTGACAGTCTCCACGAAAGTGCCTTTGGCCAGGAGACATTAGCCAGCTTACTCACCATGGCTCCTCCGCACTCCGCGTGCTGGCCGTCCACTACCTTTGGCTTCACGTTGAAGACTTTGAGCCACAACCCGAAGTGGGGTTGGATCCGGAGGAAGGCCTCACACACAGCGATGAACGCCGAGATATTGAGGAAGGAGTTTGGGGATAGATCATGGAAGTCTATCATGTAATAGTACATCAGCCCGCGAAAGAAAGGGTGGAGTGGAAACCCTAGCCCGCGGAGGAAATGAGGGATGAATACCACCCTCTCGTTGGGCTTCGGCATGGGGACGACTTGCCCCTGGGCTGGAAGACGGTGGGCGATTTCCTTCACCAAATACCCGGCCGCCCGAAGCTCAGTAATGTCCTTCCCGGATCCATTTGCCTTGGCCTCCAGATCCGGACATGGTCGGATAGTTGCCGGAGATGTAGAAAGATGGGGACTTGGGCGCTGGAGCTCTAGGATGGAAGGGGAGAGGAAGGAGAAGGCATGAGTAGAGAAGGGTGAATTCTTATCCCCTTATAAAGGCAGTGAATACCGAACGCCTTCCCACTCGCCTCAAAACTCGCCTATCCCCAAGGGCTGTGTAAACGGCACGGTTGGATTACCCATGCCCGTATTGATGAGAATCCCGCAATAAGGGGACACGATCTCTGCTTTGACAAGACGTGCCTGATAACCCACAAGTATAGGGGATCACAATAGTTTTAGAGGGTAGAGTATTCAACCCAAATTTATTTATTCGACACAAGGGGAGCCAAAGAATATTCTCAAGTATTAGCAGTTGAGTTGTCAATTCAACCACACCTGGATAACTTAGTATCTGCCGCAATGTATTTAGTAGCAAAGTAATATGGAAGTAACTTGATAGCAAAAGTAATATTTTTGGGTTTTGTAGTGATTGTAACAGTAGCAACGGAAAAGTAAATAAGTGGAGAACAATATGTGAAAAGCTCGTAGGCATTGGATCAGCGATGGAGAATTATGCCGAATGCGGTTCATCATGTAACAATCATAACATAGGGTGACACAGAACTAGCTACAATTCATCAATGTAATGTAGGCATGTATTCCAAATATAGTCATACGTGCTTATGGAAAAGAACTTGCATGACATATTTTGTCCTATCCTCCCATGGCAGCAGGGTCCTAATGGAAACTAAGGGATATTAAGGCCTCCTTTTAATAGAGTACCAGACCAAAGCATTAACACATAGTGAATACATGAACTCCTCAAACTACGGTCATCACCGGGAGTGGTCCCGATTATTGTCACTTGAGGTTGCGGATCATAACACATAGTAGGTGACTATAGACTTGCAAGATAGGATCAAGAACTCACATATATTCATGAATACATAATAGGTTCAGATCTGAAATCATGGCACTCGGGCCCTAGTGACAAGCATTAAGCATAGCAAAGTCATAGCAACATCAATCTCAGAACATAGTGGATACTAGGGATCAAACCGTAACAAATCTAACTCGATTACATGATTAATCTCATCCAACCCATCACCGCCCAGCAAGCCTATGATGGAATTACTCACGCACGGCGGTGAGCATCATGAAATTGGTAATGGAGGATGGTTGATGATGACGACGGCGACGGATTCCCCTCTCCGGAGCCCCGAACGCACTCCTGATCAGCCCTCTCGAGAGAGTTTAGGGCTTGGCGGCGGCTCCGTATCATAAAACGCGATGAATCCTTCTCTCCAATTTTTTCTCCCCGAACCCGAATATATGGAGTTGGAGTTTAGGTCGTTGGAGCAACAGGGGGCCCACGAGGCAGGGGCGCACCCAGGGGGGCAGGCGCCCCCCACCCTCGTGGACAGGTGGGGGCCCCCCTGACGTGGATTCTTCTTCTAGTATTTTTAATATTTTCCAAAAATAAGTTCCGTGGAGTTTCAGGTCATTCCGAGAACTTTTGTTTCTGCACATAAATTACACCATGGCAATTCTGCTGAAAACAGCGTCGATGCAGGTTAGTTCCATTCAAATCATGCAAGTTAGAGTCCAAAACAAGGGCAAAAGTGTTTGGAAAAGTAGATCTGACGGAGACGTATCAACTCCCCAAGCTTAAACCTTTTCTTGTCCTCAAGCAATTCAGTTGATAAACTGAAAGTGATAAAGAAAAACTTTTACAAACTCCGTTTGCTCTTGTTGTTGTAAATATTTAAAGCCAGCATTCAAGTTTTCAGCATAGATTATGAACTAACCATATTCACAATAACACTTAGGTCTCATGTTTATTCATGTCAATGGCATAATCAACTAGCGAGCAATAATAATAAATCTCGGATGACAACACTTTCTCAAAACGATCATGATATGATATAACAAGATGGTATCTCGCTAGCCCTTTCTGAGACCGCAAAACATAAATGCAGAGCACCTTTAAAGATCAAGGACTGACTAGACATTGTAATTCATGGTAAAAGAGATCCAGACATAGTCATGCCCAATATAAATTAATAGTAATGGATGCAAAGGACAGCAGCGCTGTCCAGCTAGTGCTTTTTAATAAGAGGGTGATGACTCGACATAAAAGTAAATAGATAGGCCCTTCGCAGAAGGAAGCAGGGATTTGTAGAGGTGCCAGAGCTCGATTTTAAAGCAGAGATAAATAATATTTTGAATGGCATACTTTCATTGTCAACATAACAACCAAGAGATGGCGATATCTTCCATGCTACACACATTATAGGCGGTTCCCAAACAGAATGGTAAAGTTTATATTCCCCCTCCACCAACAAGCATCAATCCATGGCTTGCTCGAAACAACGAGTGCCTCCAACTAACAACAGTCCCAGGGGGGTTTTGTTTGCAATTATTTTGATTTAGTTTGCATAAAGCATGGGACTGGGCATCTCGGTGACCAGCCATTTTCTCGTGAGTGAGGAGCGGAGTCCACTCCTCTTGAGAATAACCCGCTTAACATGGAAGATAAGGACAACCTTAGTTGATACATGAGCTATTCGAGCATATAAAACAGAATTTCATTTGAAGGTTTAGAGTTTTGCACATACAAATTTACTTGGAACGGCAGGCAGATACCGCATATAGGAAGGTATGGTGGACTCATATGGAATAACTTTGGGGTTTAAGGAATTGGATGCATAAGCAGTATTCCCGCTTAGTACAAGTGAAGGCTAGCAAAATACTGGGAAGCAACCAACTAGAGAGCGACAACAATCATGAACATGCATTAAAATTAATAAACATTGAGTGCAAGCATGAGTAGGATATAATCCACCATGAACATAAATATCGTGAAGGCTATGTTGATTTGTTTCAACTACATGTGTGAACATGTGCCAAGTCAAGTCACTCGAATCATTCAAATGAGGACACCACCCTATCATA
Source organism: Aegilops bicornis (assembly GCA_021605145.1). Taxonomy (NCBI): domain Eukaryota; kingdom Viridiplantae; phylum Streptophyta; class Magnoliopsida; order Poales; family Poaceae; genus Aegilops; species Aegilops bicornis. Next base: position 60,582,431 of record CM038674.1, on the reverse strand, counting down.
CCACATCACAATCATTTTAATAGCATGTTGGCACGCAAGGTAAACCATTATAAACTCCTAGCTAATTAAGCATGGCATAAGCAACTATAATCTCTAATTGTCATTGCAAATATGTTTATTCATAATAGGCTGAATCAGGAACGATGAACTAATCATATTTACAAAAACAAGAGAAGTCGAGTTCATACCAGCTTATCTCCTCTCAATCAGTCCATCATATAGCATCATAATTGCCTTTCACTTGCACGACCGAACGATGTGAATAATAATAATAGTGCACGTGCATTGGACTAAGCTCGAATCTGCGAGCATTCAATAAATAGGAGAAGACAAGGCAATATGGGCTCTTGGTTAAATAAACAATAATGCATATAAGAGCCACTTCAACAATTTCATCATGGTCTTCTCCTATCGACCCCCAAAGAAAAGAAAAGAAATAAAACTATTTACACGGGAAAGCTCCCAACAAGCAAAAGAAGAACGGGAAATATTTTTGGGTTTTATTTTTGATTATTACTACAGCAAGAAAAGTAAACTAACTAAAATCTACAACTAATTTTTTTTGGGTTTTCTTAAGGTTTATTAAACACACAAGAAGAAAGCAAGAAAAAAAGAAAATAAACTAGCATGGATATTACAATGAAAGAGTATGAGCACCGACATCTAGCAATGAGTGTGTGAACATAAATGTAATGTCGGTGGCAAATACGTACTCCCCCAAGCTTAGGCTTTTGGCCTAAGTTGGTTTATTGCCACGGATGGCCTGGCGGATATCTAAAGTTATAACCGGGGTTGTACTGAGATGCAGCGGTCATTGCATCGTGTGCTGCAGCTTGGAGGCGAGCTATCTTAGCCCTCCTCTTATACTCCTCCGCCTCCTCTCTGGTTATGTAATGTCTCCCTTTTTCCTGAAAGTCATAGAAAGCGGGAGCAGGGAGGAAAATATTGACAGCGTGACGCCTGTCAAAGATTAGTCGGTACTGGAGAGGCGGTTCATTCCTCTCAACAAACTGATGGTGAACCATAGCATTAAAGTCTAGATAAGTAGGAGGTAATTCAGTATCATCATCACGTATGGTTACACCAAGAAGATCAGCTAAGCGGGTTGCATAAATTCCTCCAAAGAAATCTCCATTAAATCTATTGTGATGCAACCTACGCGCAACAATGGCTCCCAAATTATAAGATTTGTCTCCTAACACAGCACTCCTAAGAATGCTGAGGTCAGGGACACACATATGACATGCTTCATCTTTACCATTTATGCACCTACCTATAAAGAGAGCAAAATAATGTATAGCAGGAAAATGAATGCTCCCTATGGTAGCTTGTGCTATATCTCTAGATTCCCCCACAGTTATACTAGCAAGAAAATCTCTAAATTCAGATTTGCGAGGTTCACTAGCACTACCCCATTGTGGAAGTTTGCAAGCAGTGGTAAAATCCTCTAAGTCCATCGTATAAGATTTTTCATAAAGATCAAACAGGACAGTTTGAGAATTGCGTGAAGATGAAAATTCAAACCTCCTCACAAAGGAACTAGTGAGATAGTGGTACTGACAACACTTTTCTGCCTCGAAGCTCACAAGATCCGCGTTACGCAAATATGCGTTAAATTCCTCCTTGATTCCCGCTAGATCCATAAAGTCTTCTGAAGGCCATTCACAAGGCCGCACTGGAGCGTCCCTTGGTGGTTCATCGTCAAAATCACGCATTGCAAGCCTGGGTCCTTGCTTTCTTGAAGAACCACCTTGGTACATTTCCCTAAACATATTTCTTCCTCTGAAAAATTTCTGAAATTTTTAGTAACTTCAAATAAAAGTGAACCAAGCTCAACAAAATTGATAGCAACTACTTCTACAAGTGCCTAGAAACTAGATCATGCATTAGAACTACTTGGAACCATATAAATTTGACATGCATGCTCAAGAACATGGTCACCTAGGCAGCACAAATTTGCAATGAATAAAGCACTAGAACAAAAACTAATTGGACATTGGAGGAGTCACATACCAAGGAACAATCCCCCAAGCAGTTTTGTGAGAGGTGCTTTGAGCAAGGAGATCGAAGATCGTAGCAAAATGAGCTAGAACTCATGCTTGAGCTGGATGGTGATTTTTTTGGGAGGAAGAAGAAGTGTGTGGGTGCAGGAATAAGTGGAGGGGAGCCACCGTGGGCCCATGAGACAGGGGCGCGCCCTGTAGGGGTGGGTGCGCCCTGGACCCTCGTGGCCAGGTGCTTGCTGCCCCTGTTGTGTTCTCAGTGCCAGATATTCTCAAATATTCCAGAAAAAATCATATGAAATTGGCAGGGCATTTGGGGAACTTTTATTTTCGGGGTATTTTTATATTGTATGGATAATTCAGAAAACAGACAGGAAAATACTATTTTTGCTTTATTTCAACTAAATAACAGAAGGTAAAAGGAGGTTACAGAAGGTTGTGCCTTCTAGTTTCATCCATCTCATGCTCATCAAAAGGAATCCACTAACAAGGTTGATCAAGTCTTGTTAACAAACTCATTCTGAATAACATGGAACCAGAGAAATTTCGAATAACACTATGTTACCTCAACGGGGATATGCACATCCCCAATAATAAGAATATCATATTTCTTCTTAACAGTAGGAAGAGGAATTTCAAAACCTCCAAAAATAATCGATGGAATTTTTCCAATAGAATTGATACTGTGGACCTGAGGTTGTTTCCTCGGAAAGTGTACCGTATGCTCATTACCATTAACATGAAAAGTGACATTGCCTTTGTTGCAATCAATAACAGCCCCTGCAGTATTCAAAAAAGGTCTTCCAAGAATAATAGACATACTATCGTCCTTGGAAATATCAAGAATAACAAAGTCCGTTAAAATAGTAACGTTTGCAACCACAAAGGTACATCCTCACAAATACCGACAGGTATAGCAGTTGGTTTATCAGCCATTTGCAAAGATATTTCAGTAGGTGTCAACTTATTCAAATCAATTCTACGATATAAAGAGAGAGGCATAACACTAACACCAGCTCCAGATCACATAAAGCAGTTTTAACATAGTTTCTTTTAATGGAGCATGGTATAGTGGGTACTCCTGGATCTCCTAGTTTCTTAGGTATTCCACAGGTCTTTCTCTTATTAGTAACAATTTCTTTCATATACTTAGTATAAGGATTCATTTTGAGCATATCAGTTAATCGCATATGCAAGAAGAAAGGTCTAATCATTTCAGCAAAGCGCTCAAAATCTTCATCATCCTTTTTCTTGGATAGTTTGGGAGGAAAAGGCATGGGTTTCTGAACCCAAGGTTCTCTTTCCGTACTGTTCTTCCTAGCAACAAAGTCTCTCTTATCATAACGTTGATTCTTTGATTGTGGGTTATCAAGATCAACAGCAGGTTCAATTTCTACATCATTATCATTACTAGGTTGAGCATCATCATGAACATCTTCATTAATATTATCACTAGGTTCTTGTTCATTACCAGATTGTGTTTCAGCATCAGAAATAGAAATATCATTTGGATTCTCAGGTGGTTCAGCAATAGGTTCACTAGAAGCATTCAAAGTCCTATCATTTGTCTTTTTCTTCTTTTTAGAAGAACTAGGTGTATCTATATTATTTCTCTGAGAATCTTGCTCAATTCTCTTAGGGTGGCCTTCAGGATACAAAGGTTCCTGGGTCATTTTACCAGTTCTAGTAGCCACTCTAATAGCATAGTCATTATTCTTACTATTCATTTCATTAAGCAAATCATTTTGAGCTTTAAGTACTTGTTCTACTTGAGTGGTAACCATAGAAGCATGTTTACTAATGAGTTTAAGTTCACCTTTAACTCTAGACATATAATAACCCAAGTGTTCAAGCGTATCGGAATTATATTTCAATTGTCTACCAATATAAGCATTGAAGTTTTCTTGTTTAACAATAAAATTGTCAAACTCATCTAAGCATTGTCTAGAAGACTTATAGCGAGGAATATCACCTTCATCAAATCTATAGAGAGAATTTACCTTTACTACCTGTGTCGGGTTATCAAGACCATGAGTTTCTTCAATAGGTGAAGGATTAAGATCATATGTTTCTTCAACAGGCGGTAAATTAAGACCATGTATTTCTTCAATAGGTGGTAAATTCTTAACATCTTCAGCTTTAATACTCTTTTCTTTCATAGATTTCTTTGCCTCTTGCATATCTTCAGGACTGAGAAATAGAACACCCCTCTTCTTCGGAGTTGGTTTAGGAATAGGCTCAGGAGTTTGCTCAGGAAGTGTGCAATTATTTTCATTTGTCAACATATTATTCAATAGAATCTCAGCTTCATCCGGTGTTCTTTCCTGAAAAATGTAACCAGCACAACTATCCGTAATCTCTGGAAGCATCGGTTAGTCCATTATAAAAGATATCAAGTATTTCATTTTTCTTAAGAGGATGATCAGCAAAGCATTAAGTAATTGGAGAAGCCTCCCCAAGCTTGTGGGAGACTCTCTTCTTCAATTTGCACAAAATTATATATATCCCTTAAAGCAGCTTGTTTCTTATGAGCAGGGAAATATTTAGTAGAGAAGTAATAAATCATATCCAGGGGACTACGCACACAACCAGGATCAAGAGAATTAAACCATATCTTAGCATCACCCTTTAATGAGAACAGAAATATTTTAAGGATATAAATGTAGCGAGTTCTCTCATCATTAGTGAACAGGGTGGCTATATCATTTAATTTAGTAAGATGTGCCACAACAGTTTCAGATTCATAGCCATAAAAAGGATCAGATTCAACCAAAGTAATTATATCAGGATCAACAGAGAATTCATAATCCTTATCAAGAATACGTATAGGTGAAGTAGCAAAAGCAGTGGTCGGTTTCATTCTAGCATTAAGAGATTGCTGCTTCCATTTAGCTAATAACTTCTTAAGATCATATCTATCATTGCAAGCAAAAATAGCTCTAGCAGCTTCTTCATCCATAACATAACCTTCAGGAACAACAAGTAATTCATATTTATTAGGGGGAGAGTCTTCATCATCACTATCATCAATATTATCAGTTTCAATATTTTCATTCTCTCTAGCCCTAGCAAGTTGTTCATCAAGAAATTCACCAAGTGACACAGTAGTATCAAGCATAGAAGTAGTTTCATCATAAGTATCATGCATAGCAGAAGTGGCATCATCAATAACATGCGACATATTAGAATTAATAGCAGAAGCAGGTTTAGGTGTCGCAAGCTTACTCAAAACAGAAGGTGAATCAAGTGCAGAGCTAGATGGCAGTTCCTTACCTCCCCTCGTAGGGATAAATTGTTGTTTTTGCGTCTTTCAAGTTCTTCATAGTGACCAGCAGATATAAATCCCAAGTGACTCAAAGAATAGAGCTATGCTCCCCGGCAACGGCGCCAAAAAATAGTCTTGATAACCCACAAGTATAGGGGATCGCAACAGTTTTGGAGGGTAGAGTATTCAACCCAAATTTATTGATTCGACACAAGGGGAGACAAAGAATATTCTCAAGTATTAGCAGTTGAGTTGTCAATTCAACCACACCTAGATAACTTAGTATCTGCAGCAAAGTATTTAGTAGCAAAGTAATATGGAAGTAACGGTAACGGTAGCAAAAGTAATATTTTTGGGTTTTGTAGTGATTGTAACAGTAGCAACGGAAAAGTAAATAAGCGGAGAACAGTATGTGAAAAGCTCGTAGGCATTGGATCGGTGATGGAGAATTATGCCAGATGCGGTTTATCATGTAACAATCATAACATACGGTGACACAGAACTAGCTCCAATTCATCAATGTAATGTAGGCATGTATTCCGAATATAGTCATACGCTCTTATGGAAAAGAACTTGCATGACATCTTTTGTCCTACCCTCCCGTGGCAGCGGGGACCTAATGGAAACTAAGGGATATTAAGGCCTCCTTTTAATAGATTACTGGACCAAAGCATTAACACATAGTGAATACATGAACTCCTCAAACTACAGTCATCGCCGGGAGTGGTCCCTATTATTGTCACTTCGGGGTTGCCGGATCACAACACATAGTAGGTGACTATAGAATTGCAAGATAGGATCAAGAACTCACATATATTCATGAAAACATAATAGGTTCAGATCTGAAATCATGGCACTCGGGCCCTAGTGACAAGCATTAAGCATAGCAAAGTCATAGCAACATCAATCTCAGAACATAGTGGATACTAGGGATCAAACCCTAACAAATCTAACTCGATTACATGACAAATCTCATCCAACCCATCACCATCTAGCAAGCCTACGATGGAATTACTCATGCACGGCGGTGAGCATCATGAAATTGGTGATGGAGGATGGTTGATGATGACGACGGCGACGGATTCCCCTCTCCGGAGCCCCGAACGGACTCCAGATCAGCCCTCCCGAGAGGGTTTAGGGCTTGGCGGCGGCTCCGTATCGTAAAACGTGATGAATCCTTCTCTCCGTGTTTTTCTCCCCGAACATGAATATATGGAGTTGGAGTTGAGGTCGGTGGAGCAACAGGGGGCCCACGAGGCAGGGGGCAGGCGCGCCCCCACCCTTGTGGACCGGTGGAGGCCCCCCTGACATGGATTCTTCTTCCAGTATTTTTAATATTTTCCAAAAATAAGTTCCGTGGAGTTTCAGGTCATTCCGAGAACTTTTGTTTCTGCACATAAATAACACCATGGCAATTCTGCTGAAGTTAGTTCCATTCAAATCATGCAAGTTAGAGTCCAAAACAAGGGCAAAAGTGTTTGGAAAAGTAGATACGACGGAGACGTATCAGTGCCAATGAGAACCGCGTCTCGAAACATGGAGCGGCAGACAAAAAACGGTTCGAAATTACGACCGGACAGATATGACGTCATGTTATAAAAAGTTGTCAGCTGATTGGACTCGTGTAAAATTATGTTCTCTCTGCAGTTGTGTGTGGTGTGCGTGTTACAGGTCCGGACACATCGATACGTCCGAAGACTATTTTGGAGTTTGGAAGGAAGGGAACCCGCCTTGCAATGCCGAAGACAAATCTGCGCGCCGGACTCCTCGTCATTGAAGCCAGGTTCAGGGGCTACTGAGGGAGTCCTGGACTAAAGGGTCCTCGGGCGTCCGGCCTATTAGCCATGGGCCGGACTGATGGGCTGTGAAGATATGAAGACCGAAGACTGCACCCGTGTACGGATGGGACTCTCCTTGGCATGGAAAGCAAGCTTGGCGACCGAATATGTAGATTATTTTCCATTGTAACCGACCTTGTGTAACCCTAGATCTCCCCGGTGTCTATATAAACCGGAGGACTTAGTCCGGAAAGGGAGATACTCATTACCTTAGTCATACAGGCTAGACTTCTAGGGTTTATCCATTACGATCTTGTGGTAGATCAACTCTTGTAACACTCATATTCGTCAAGATCAATCAAGCAGGAAGTAGGGTAATACCTCCATAGAGAGGGCCCGAACCTGGGTAAACATCGTGTCCCTTGTCTCCTGTTACCATCGACCTTAGACGCACAGTTCGGGACCCCCTACCCGAGATCCGCCGGTTTTGACACCGACACCCAACCGCTCTTGGGATTACACAAACTATGAAGTTGTTGCTATCTGCTACCTCTTGAGCACTGCGTTGGTTTTCCCTTGAAGAGGAAAGGGTGATGCAGTAAAGCAGTGTAAGTATTTCCCTTAGTTTTTGAGAACCAAGGTATCAATCCAGTAGGAGGCCACGTACATGTCCCTCGCACCTACACAAACAAATAAAATCCTCGCAACCAACGCAATAAAGGGGTTGTCAATCCCTTCACGGTCACTTACAAAAGTGAGATCTGATAGATATGATAAGATAATATTTTTGGTATTTTTATGATAAAGATGCAAAGTAAAGAAAGCAAAATAAAAACGGCGCCAGAAATAGCTTGTTGTCGGCAGATTAAATATGATGGAAAATAGGCCCGGGGGCCATAGGTTTCACTAGTGGCTTCTCTCGAGAGCATAAGTATTACAGTGGGTAAACAAATTACTGTTGAGCAATTGACAGAATTGAGCATAGTTATGAGAATATCTAGGTACGATCATGTATATAGACATCACGTCCGCGACAAGTAGACCGACTCCGCTTTGCATCAACTACTATTACTCCAAGACATCGATCGCTATCCAGATGCATCTAGAGTATGAAGTTCAAAAGAAACGAGTAACGCTTTAAGTAAGATGACATGATGTAGAGGGATAAACTCATGCAATATGAAATAAACCCCATCTTGTTATCCTCGATGGCAACAATACAATACGTGCCTTGCTGCCCCTCATCACTAGGAAAGGACACCGCAAGATTGAACCCAAAGCTAAGCACTTCTCCCATTGCAAGAAAGATCAATCTAGTAGGCCAAACCAAACTGATAATTCAGAGAGACTTGCAAAGATAACCAATCATACATCAAAAAATTCAGAGAAGATTCAAATATTGTTCATAGATAAACTTGATCATAAACCCACAATTCATCGATCTCAACAAACACATCGCAAAAGAAGATTACATCGAATAGATCTCCACAAGAGAGGGGGAGAACATTGTATTGAGATCCAAAATGAGAGAGGAAGCCATCTAGCTAATAACTATGGACCCGAAGGTCTGGGGTAAACTACTCACACATCATCGGAGAGGCTATGTTGTTGATGTACAAGCCCCCCGTGATCGATGCCCCCTCCGGCAGAGCTCCAAAAAAGGCCCCAAGATGGGATCTCACGGGTACAGAAGGTTGCGGCGGTGGAATTAGGTTTTTGGCTCCGTATCTGGTAGTTTGGGGGTACGTAGGTATATATGGGAGGAAGAAGTACGTCGGTGGAGCAATGTGGGCCCCATGAGGGTGGAGGGCGCGCCCAGGGGGGTAGGCGCGCCTCCCTACCTCGTGCCTTCCTGGTTGATGTCTTGACGTAGGGTCCAAGTCCTCTGGATCACGTTCGTTCTGAAAATCACGTTCCCGAAGGTTCATTTCGTTTGGACTCCGTTTGATATTCTTTTTCTGCGGAACTCTGAAATAGGCAAAAAACTGCAATTCTGGGCTGGGCCTCCGGTTAATAGGTTAGTCCCAAATATAATATAAAAGTGTATAACAAATCCCATTAATGTCCAAAACAGAATATAATATAGCATGGAAGAATAAAAAATTATAGATACGTTGGAGACGTATCAATCAATCTTGTTGCCGTCCTTGCTTCCACGACTCGATGGATATTGCTCAAAAATCAATTTTTGTACATGGATGAGTACTGTGATGCAATTCAATACAAGGGTCTTGTGTTTGCTCCCACCACTCGTGGCACTGTTTTTGCATGGAATCCTTACGGTTTTGCTACGTTTGTCTTCCAGGTTATAATTGTTTCATCCACATGCATGCGGGTTAGCTAGCTAGTTTCCCTTTCCTAATTAACCTTCTTGTGTTTCCAAGGTCCTGTGAACATTCCAAGACCTATACTTGAAAAAAATTATAACCAAGGGGGAGATGACGATGGTGATGATCACGAGCATGAGGACGAGCAGGACCCATATTGCTACCTCTTGAGCACTGCGTTGGATTTCCCCGAAGAGGAGAGGATGATGCAGCAAAGTAGCGTAAGTATTTCCCTCAGTTTTTTAGAACCAAGGTATCAATCCAGTAGGAGGCCACGCACAAGTCCCTCGTACCTGCACAAAACGATAGCTACTCGCAACCAACGCGATTAGGGGTTGTCAATCCCTTCACGGTCACTTACGAGGGTGAGATCTGATAGAGATGATAAATAATATTTTTGGTATTTTTGATATAGAGATGCAAAGTGAAAAGTAAAAAGCAAAGTAAAAACAAAGCAAGTATTAAAGTAAAGGAGATTGATATGATGAGAATAGACCCGGGGGCCATAGGTTTCACTAGTTGCTTCTCTCAAGAGCATATGTATTCTACGGTGGGTGAACAAATTACTGCTGAGCAATTGATAGAATTGAGCATAGTTATAAGTATATCTAGGTATGATCATGTATATAGGCATCACGTCCAAGACAATTAGATCGAAATGATTCTGCATCTACTACTATTACTCCACTCATCGACCGCTATCCAGCATGCATCTAGAGTATTAAGTTAAAAACAGAGTAATGCCTTAAGCAAGATGACATGATGTAGAGGGATAGACTCATGCAATATGAAGAAAACCCCATCTTGTTATCCTTGATGGCAACAATACAATACGTGCCTTGCTGCCCCTTCCATCCGGGAAAGGACACCGCAAGATTGAACCCAAAGCTAAGCACTTCTCCCATTGCAAGAACTACCAATCTAGTTGGCCAAACCAAACGGATAATTCGAAGAGACTTGCAAAGATAACTCAATCATACATAAAAGAATTCAGAGAACATTCAAATATTATTCATAGATAAGCTGGATCATAAACCAACAATTCATCGGTCTCAACAAACACACCGCAAAAACAAGATTACATCGAATAGATCTCCACAAGAGAGGGGGAGAACATTGTATTGAGATCCAAAAAGAGAGAAGAAGCCCTCTAGCTACTAACTATGGACCCGAAGGTCTGAGGTAAACTACTCACACTTCATCGGTGAGGCTATGGTGATGATGTAGAAGCCCTCCGTGGTGGATGCCCCCTCCGGCGGAGCTCCGGAACAGGCCCCAAGATAGGATCTCGTGGATACAGAAAGTTGCGGCGGTGGAATTAGGTTTTTCGCTCCGTATTAGATCTGTCGGGGGTACGTAGGTATATATAGGAGGAAGGAATACGTCGGTGGAGCAACAGGGGGCCCACGAGGTTGGCGGTGCGCCCAGGGGGGTGCCCCCACCCTCGTGACCACCTCTTTTGTTCCTTGGAGTAGGGTCCAAGTCCCCTAGATCACGTTCGGTGAGAAAATCACGTTCCCGAAGGTTTCATTCCGTTTGGACTCCGTTTGGTATTCTGTTTCTTCGAAACACTGAAATAGGCAAAAACAGCAATTCTGGGCTGGGCCTCCGGTTAATAGGTTAGTCCCAAAAATAATATAATAGTGGAAAATAAAGCCCAATATAGTCCAAAACAGTAGATAAAGTAGCATGGAGAAATCAAAAATTATAGATACGTTGGGGACGTATCAGGCATCCCCAAGCTTAATTCCTGCTCGTCCTCGAGTAGGTAAATGATAAAAACGAATTTTTGATGAAGAGTGATACTTTGGCATAATTTCAATGTAAATCTTCTTAATTGTGATATGAATATTCAGATCCGAAAGATTCAAGACAAAAGTTCATATTGACATAAAAATAATAATACTTCAAGCATACTAACTAAGCAATTATGTCTTCTCAAAATAACATGGCCAAAGAAAGTTATCCCTACAAAATCATATAGTCCTGCTATGCTCCATCTTCCCACACAAAATATTTAAATCATGCACAACCCCGATGACAAGCCAAGCAATTGTTTCATACTTTAACATTTTCAAAACTTTTTCAATCTTCACGCAATACATGAGCGTGAGCCATGGATATAGCACTATATGTGGTATAGAATGGTGGTTGTGGAGCAGACAAAAAGGAGAAGATAGTCTCACATCAACTAAGTGTATCAACGTGCTATGGAGATGCCCATCAATAGATATCAATGTGAGTGAGTAGGGATTGCCATGCAACGGATGCACTAGAGCTATAAGTATATGAAAGCCCAACAAAAGAAACTAAGTGGGTGTGCATCCAACTCGCTTGCTCACAAAGACCTAGGGCATTTGAGGAAGCCCATCATTGGAATATACAAGCCAAGTTCTATAATGAAAAATTCCTACTAGTATATGAAAGTGACAAAATGAGAGACTCTCTATCATGAAGATCTTGGTGCTACTTTGAAGCACATGTGTGGTAAAAGGATAGTAGCATTGTCCCTTCTCTCTTTTTCTCTCATTTTTTTTATTGGGGCCTTTTTTCTTTTTTTATGGCCTCTTTCTTTTTTTCTTTTTTTCTTTTTTTTCGTCTGGAGTCTCATCCCGACTTGTGGGGGAATCATGGTCTCCATCATCCTTTCCTCACTTGGGACAATGCTCTAAAGAATGATGATCATCACACTTTATTTTTCTTACAACTCAATAATTACAACTCGATTCTTAGAACAAAGTATGACTCTATATGAATGCCTCCGGCAATTCTGGGCTGGGCCTCCGGTTAATAGGTTAGTCCCAAAAATAATATAAAAGTGGAAAATAAAGCCCAATATAGTCCAAAGCAGTAGATAAAGTATCATGGAGCAATCAAAAATTATAGATACGTTGGAGACGTATCACATATACACAGTGGCGCCTGGCAACTTATTCCGATGGATCACCTCTTCTTGTCTGTATACAGGGCACTGCTGATGTTACTAAGAAAGCAGGTGTTATCTCGCATGGTCACACTCTCCGGACCTATTCCAGCATCCGTTGCAGGGTATTCGGGATGGATACTAGTGTACTAGCACCAACACCTTCTCCCTGGTTCAGTATTGAAAGTCTTGGAGGAAACTTGCTCTTCCTTGGACGCATATTGAAAGGCGATCCAACTACTGTTGACACAACATTACTACCATTTATGAGAAGCAACTGTATCTATACCTCGGACATTGCCATGGTTCCCTACCGTGGATATCATAATATGCGTCCTGACATAGGCCGCTTCAGCCTGGATGATCAGTTCTGCGTTGGTCTCGAGATTGACAGTAGCTGCCCCCTTTCCAGAGAATCACTTCTGGTTCAAAGCAAGCGTTTTAAACGCCGACGAGTGGTTGAGCTGAAGTTCATTTCACCGCTTTCTTATTTGTTGTGTGATAAAAACTTTACATTACTAGAATGTTTTGTTATAAATGATCTATAATCCAACGTGTATCCTCGTTGTCGTTGTGGGTTGATGACTTGTTGTATGTAATCAATGGTACATTTGCATATGCGTCCATCAACTCACGCCTGCTAGTGGTGTCCATATGAACAGTGCTAGTGATTTTAGTTGCAAAAATGAGATAGTGCTAGTGATTTTTAGCTACATATTTTAACAAATCGCAGCGTTACAAGGTTGACAAATGGTAATGTTACTAGATAAAAAAATGTCAATCTTTCCAGTTTGACAAATGGCAACATACCCAAAATGACAGATGCAAATCTTACCCAATTGTTTCTACGTGGTTGCACACGGGTCATTCAAAACAACCATTTGCGTTGAAGGTATGCACAAATCCTGCACTGCGAGGGAAGACCATAGCTCTCACTTTGCATAGGGGTGTTCTATCTAAAACGTTTGAGATCAAGAGCTGCAGAAATCCTGCTCGGCACATTTTCCCTTGGCTTCCTGGGGAAGCCGTCGGTTTGCATACGGGTGTTCGAACTAAAACGTTTGCAATGAGTGTTTTATATTTAAATACCATTGACGTTTTTTTCAAAATAAAATCGTTTGATAAGTCTGTACATTAAGAGAGAAAAACGCAAGTCGCTCAAACCATATCTTTCATTCAGTCACACTGCGAATTTATATTCTACAGTATTAAACCCCAAAAAAACTATTTCCGGCAGAGGCGGAGGCGGCGTGCCGCGCCGTCGTTGTCGTTGTCGTCCTCCGGGACGCCGTTGTTGAAGTCTTCAAGGTAGCACCAGAAGTTCTTCACTTCTAAATCAAACATCATGTCGTCCCGTGATCGACGGGCGGGGCACGGGAGGACGGCAACTGGCGCCGCTGTGAGGTAGCGGTCAACGGCAGCATCCCATGCCGCTGAGGGGGGCGCGCGCATGGGCACAGGCACGGGCGCGGCGGGTGCAGCCAAATGCACGGGGACCGATGCCGCAGTGGGCGGAGGGGCGCACACAAGCAGGGGCACGGGCGCGGCGGGTGCAGCCAAACGCACGGGGGCCAGCACCACGGTGGGTGGAGGGGCGCGCACGGGCACGCGCGCTAGCGCTGGCATGTACACAAGCTCACGCGGGTCCATGGAGACCTCGCTGGCGCCCGCGGCTTCCAACTCTGCGACAGTGCTCGGCGACCAGCCCGTCAATGCTACGGGGATGGTCGCTGCGTGGGCGCGGGGATGGGAGCTGGGACGGGAGCGGGGCCAGCAACCGCCGCGGCCAGCTCGTTCTGGGCCATGTCCATGAGGCCCCATTCCTCCTTATTTTCTGTCTCCTCCGGCTCAGAGTCGACTTCACCAAACTTCAAGACTAGTGGCAGATGATCATTCTGCGCCATGGCATTGGTGGAGGTCTACGGGAGGGAGGGGAATGGGAGGCGAACAGTAAGGCCGCCCATATTAAATAGCGGCTCGGGTGCCATTAATGGAGGGGAAGACGGACGGCCATGGAAGTCAAAGGGCTCTCTTCCTAGTGAGCCTGCGCAGCATACAACTCGCACGCTTCCCGGTGAGCATGCGTATTCGAGGACAGCTTGCACTCCTCTAGGTCAGCTTGCGCACCGGACTGCGCTCGCACGCCTCCCGTTCAGTCAAGGTCCAGCAGCTGTCCGCACGGCACCATCTACATCCATTAAAACCAAGACACGTGGGGTCACGTGAACGGTTAACAGAACGCACACGGTTTGAATTATACAAACGTTTGAGATATTAAAGTGGCAGCTATTTTTTCAAAATGCCGTTGTTGGCTGTCATTATTCGAGTGCGCCTTCTCTCAAAATGGACACAAAAAATACCACAGCATGTCGGGTACCATTCCATGATAGCATGCCAACTTTCATGAATTTCAGACGAGTTTTGGATTTACTAGAATTTAAAAACCAGGTATCTCAACATTTTGTCGGCAATCAACGGTGCCCTGGTGTTTGAAATTCATTCCCATTTTTTGCATGCGACCTAAGCATGCACCCAAGGACATAGATTTGATTTTTCAACCAATTTATATGCACTGGAGCATGTGCATGTAGTTTAAATTTGAATTACGCACATAAATGCATTGAAAACTCAGTTAATGCATAAAAATGTCCAAATGAACCCCCAAAAATCACAAAAATTAACACAACACTCCTGTTGTTCTATGTTGACACGAGAAAAAAATTGAAAGCAATAAGAGGCAATGGATATCGTTTTGCCCCCAGAGGTGGGACGTTCCCTATCGAAGCCATCATGCTTGTTGTGAAAAGCTCTGGTTTGTGAGAAGCTTATATCCAAACCTGCCCCAAATGGGACAATTTTTTTACCATGGCATGTTGATACCGCTCCATGGTACCATGCCAAGTTTCATGAATTTCAGACGAGTTTTGGATTTACTAGAATTTAAAAATGAGGTATCTCAACGTTTTGCGGGCAATCAACGGTTCCCTGGTGTTTGAAATTCATTCCCATTTCTTGCATGGGACCTAAGCATGCAACCAAGGACACAGATTTGATTTTTCAACCAATTTATATGCACTGGAGCATGTGCATGTAGTTCAAATTTGAATTATGCACATAAATGCATTGAAAACTCAGTTAGTTCATAAAAATGTCCAAACGAACCCCGAAAAATCACTAAAATTGACACAACACTACTGTTAATCTATGTTGACATGAGAAATAAATTGAAAGCAATAAGAGGCAATGGATATCATTTCGTCCCCAAAGGTGGGACGTTCCCTATCGAAACCATCATGATTGTTGTGAGAAGCTCTGGTTTGTGAGAAGCTTATACCCAAACTTGCCCGAAATGGGACAAATTTTTTACCACGGCATGTTGATGCCGCTCCATGATACCATGCCAAGTTTCATGAATTTCGGACGAATTTTGGATTTACTAGAATTTAAAAACCAGGTATCTCAATGTTTTGCCGGCAATCAAAGGTGCCCTGGTGTTTGAAATTCATTCTCATTTCTTGCATGGGACCTAACCATGCACCCAAGGACACATATTTGACTTTTCAACTAATTTATATGCACTGGAGCATGTGCATGTAGTTCAAATTTTAATTATGCGCATAAATGAATTTAAAACGCAGTTAATGCGTAAAAATGTCCAAATGAACCCGAAAAATCACAAAAATTGACACAACTCTCATGTTGTTCTATGTTGACACGAGAAAAAATTGTAAAGCAATAAGAGGCAACGGATATCGTTTCATCGCCAAAGGTGGGATGTCCCCTATCGAAACCATCATGCTTGTTGTGAGATGCTCTGGTTTGTAAGAAGCTTATACCCAAACCTGCCCCAAATGGGGCAAATTTTTTACCACGGCATGTTGATGCCGCTCCATGATACCATGCCAAGTTTAATGAATTTCAGACGAGTTTTGGATTTACTTGAATTTAAAAACAAGGTATCTTAACGTTTTATCGGCAATCAACGGTGCCCTGGTGTTTGAAATTCATTCCCATTTCTTGCATGGGACCTAAGCATGCACCCAAGGACACAGATTTGATTTTTCGACCAATTTATATGCAATACAACATATGCATATAGTTCAATTTTGAAATTTGCACATAAATGCATTGAAAACTAAGTTAATGCATAAAATGTCCAAACAAACCCCAAAAAATCACAAAAATTGACACAACACTCCTGTTGTTTTATGTTGACACGAGAAACCAAATTAAAAGCGATAAGAGGCAATGGATATCGTTTCGTCCCCGAAGGTGGGAAGTTCCCTATCGAAACCATCATGCTTGTTATGAGAAGCTCTAGTTTGTGAGAAGCTTATACCCAAACCTACCCCAAATGGGACAAATTTGTTACATCTTGATGCAGCTCCATGATACCATGCCAAGTTTCATGAATTTTAGATGAGTTTTGGATTTACTAGAATTTAAAAACCAGGTATCTCAAATATTTGCGGGCAATCAACGGTGCCTTGGTGTTTGAAATTCATTCCCATTTTTTGCATGGGACCTAAGCATGCACCCAAGGACACAGGTTTGCTTTTTCAACCAATTTATATGCACTGGAGCATTGCATGTAGTTCAAATTTGAATTATGCACATAAATGCATTGAAAACTCGGTTAATGCGTAAAAATGTCCAAACGAACCCCCAAAATCACAAAAATTGACACAACACTCCTGTTGTTCTATGTTGACACGAGATAAAAAATTGAAAGCAATAAGAGGCAACGGATATCGTTTCGTCCCCAAATGTGAGATGTTCCCTATCGAAACCATCATGCTTGTTGTGAGAAGCTTTGGTTTGTGAGAAGCTTATACCCAAACCTGCCCCAAATGGGAATTTCTTTTTACCACGGCATGTTGATGCCGCTCCATGATACCATGCCAAGTTTCATGAATTTCCGATGAGTTTCAGATTTACTAGAATTTAAAAATGAGGTATCTTAACATTTGCCGGCAATCTACGGTGCCCTGGTGTTTGAAATTCATTCCCATTTCTTGCATGGGACCTAAGCATGCACCCAAGAACACATATTTGATTTTTGAACCAATTTATATGCACTGGAGCATGTGCATGTAGTTCAAATTTTTATTATGCATATAAATGCATTGAAAACTCAGTTAATGGTAAAAATGTCCAAACGAACCCCGAAAAATCACAAAAGTTGACACAACACTCCTGTTGTTCTGTGTTGACACGAGAAAATATTTGAAAGCAATAAGAGGCAATGGATATCGTTTCATCCCCAAAGGTGGGATGTTCCCGATCGAAACCATCATGCTTTGTTATGAGAAGCTCTGGTTTGTGAGAAACTTATACCCAAACCTGCCCCAAACGGGACAATTTTTTTATCAGGACATGTTGATGCCGCTCCATGATACCATGCCAAGTTTCATGAATTCCAAACGAGTTTTGGATTTTTTTTCTAGAATTTAAAAACGAGGTATCTTAACGTTTTGCCGGCAATCAACGGTGCCCTGATGTTTGAAATTCTTTCCCATTTTTTGCATGGGACCTAAGCATGCACCCAAGGACACAGATTTAATTTTTCAACCTATTTATATACACTGGAGCATGTGCATGTAGTTCAAATTTGAAATATGCACATAAAAGCATTGAAAACTCAGTTAATGCATAAAAATGTCCAAGCGAACCCCGAAAAATCACAAAAATTGACACATCACTCCTGTTGTTCTATGTTGACACGAGAAAAAAATTTGAAAGCAATAAGAGCCAACAGATATCGCTTCGTCCCCTAAGGTGGGTCGTTCCCTATCGAAACCATCATGCTTGTTGTGAGAAGCTCAGGTTTGTGAGAAGCTTATACCCAAACCTGCCCAAATGGGACAAAAATTTTACCACGGCATATTGATGCCGCTCCATGATACAATGCCAAGTTTCATGAATTTCAGACGAGTTTTGAATTTACTAGAATTTGAAAACTAGGTATCTCAATGTTTTGCCAGCAATCAACGGTGCCCTGTGTTTGAAATTCATTGTCATTTCTTCCATGCGACCTAAGCACGCACCCAAGGACACATATTTGAATTTTCAACCAATTTATATGCACTGGAGCGTGTGCATGTAGTTCAAATTTGAATTATGCACATAAATACATTGAAAACTCAGTTAATGCATAAAAATGTCCAAACGAACCCCGAAAAATCACAAAAATTGACACAACACTCCTGTTGTTCTATGTTGACACGAGAAAAAAATTGAAAGCAATAAGAGCCAATGGATATCGTTTCGTCCCCAAAGGTGGGTCGTTCCCTATCAAAACCATCATGCTTGTTGTGAGAATCTCTCTTTTGTGGGAAGCTTATACCCAAACCTGCCCTAAATGGGACAAATTTTTTACCACGGCATGTTGATGCTGCTCCATCATACCATTCCAAGTTTCATAAATTTCAGACGAGTTTTGGATTTACTAGAATTTAAAACCAGGTATCTCAACGTTTTGCCGGCAATCAACAGCTAGAAACCAGTTTAATGTGTAAAATGTCCAAACGAACCCTGAATAATTCCAATTCTTTTACGACACACATATAGTTGCATGTTCACTTCAGGTAAAAGGTCTAGCAATTCAAACAGTGTCGATTGCTGCTGTGACCCCATTATGTAATTCAAATCAAGTAGATCCCACACAGTTTATTATCACCACCCGTGTGAGATGCAGCACAAAATATCTTGGAGCACCGTCGGTGTATAATACACCTATGGGTTACGCGAGAAGGTGCGTCGGCTACAGTCTACAGCCGGCGTGTCAAGCACACTAGCTCGCTCCCCAAACACGATTAGTATGACATCATGGATAACTTTAATTGTGAGCCACACTTCAAAATCAAGAACATATCCATGAAGGTGGTGGACGTCGTTGCTTATACAAACCCCCCTAAAGCAACCTTCCATTGCAACCCGATTCCAGCTTGCTATGCTCATGTCGTGGTTGATGAAGTGGTGGCACAATATTCGGGGCTAGAGCTTGGCATTCCTAGAGGTGACGACGAGCATATACTTGGAGAGGCCATACATCGTATCATTCTATGGAGAAAGGATTGCATCATCTTTCCAAGGCCACCGACACCGCGTCAGCCGACTCCTCCTCGAAGTCCGCCACCGCGTCAGCAGACTCCCGCTCCTCCAAGTCATCAGCCACCGCCTCAGCAGAGTCCTGCTCCTTCAAGTCCGCCAACACGTCAGGCCACTCCTCCTCCTCCAAGTCCGGCACCGCGTCAGCCCACTCCTCCTCCTCCAAGTCCGGTGATACGTCTCCAACGTATCTATAATTTTTGATTGCTCCATGCTACTTTATCTACTGTTTTGGACTATATTGGGCTTTATTTTCCACTTTTATATTATTTTTGGGACTAACCTATTAACCGGAGGCCCAGCCCAAAATTGTTGTTTTTTTTCCTATTTCAGTGTTTCGAAGAAACAGAATATCAAACGGAGTCCAAACGGAATGAAACCTTCGGGAACGAGATTTTCTCACCGAACTTGATCCAGGGGACTTGGACCCTACTCCAAGGAACAAAAGAGGTGGTCACGAGGGTGGGGGCGCCCCCCTGGGCGCGCCCCCCTACCTCGTGGGCCCCCTGTTGCTCCACCGACGTACTCCTTCCTCCTATATATTCCTCATTACTCGGACGGATCAAATACAGAGCCAAAACCTAATTCCACCGCCGCAACTTTCTCAGATCCACGAGATCCCATCTTGGGGCCAGTTCCGGAGCTCACGGAGGGGGCATCCACCACGGAGGGCTTCTACATCATCACCATAGCCTCTCCAAGAAGTGTGAGTAGTTTACCTCAGACCTTCGGGTCCATAGTTAGTAGCTAGATGGATTCTTCTCTCTTTGGATCTCAATACAATGTTCTCCCCTCTCTTGTGGAGATCTATTCGATGTAATCTTCTTTTTGCGGTGTGTTTGTTGAGACCGATGAATTGTGAGTTTATGATCCAGCTTATCTATGAATAATATTTGAATCTTCTCTGAATTCTTTTATGTATGATTGAGTTATCTTTGCAAGTCTCTTCGAATTATCCGTTTGGTTTGACCAACTAGATTGGTAGTTCTTGCAATGGGAGAAGTGCTTAGCTTTGGGTTCAATCTTGCGCTGTCCTTTCCTAGTGACAGAAGGGGCACCAAGGCACGTATTGTATTATTGCCATCGAGGATAAAAAGATGGGGTTTTTATCATATTGCATGAATTTATCCCTCTACATCATGTCATCTTGCTTACGGCGTTACTCTGTTTTTACTTAATACTCTAGATGCATGCTGGATAGCGGTCGATGAGTGGAGTAATAGTAGTAGATGCAGAATTGTTTCGATCTACTTGTCTCGGACGTGATGCCTATATACATGATCATACCTAGATATACTCATAACTATGCTCAATTCTATCAATTTCTCGACATTAATTTGTTCACCCACCGTAGAATACTTATGCTCTTGAGAGAAGCCACTAGTGAAACCTATGGCCCCTGGGTCTATTCTCATCATATCAATCTCCATTACTTTAATACTTGCTTTGTTTTTACTTTGCTTTTTACTTTTCACTTTGCATCTCTATATCAAAAATACCAAAAATATAATTTATCATCTCTATCAGATCTCACCCTCGTAAGTGACCGTGAAGGGATTGAAAACCCCTAATCGCGTTGGTTGCGAGTAGCTATCGTTTTGTGCAGGTACGAGGGACTTGTGCGTGGCCTCCTACTGGATTGATACCTTGGTTCTAAAAAACTGAGGGAAATACTTACGCTACTTTGCTGCATCATCCTCTCCTCTTCGGGGAAATCCAATGCAGTGCTCAAGAGGTAGCAACAAGAATTTCTGGCGCCGTTGCCGGGGAGTCTGCGCAAAAGTCAACATACCAAGTACCCATCACAATCCCTATCTCTCGCATTACATTATTTGCCATTTGCCTCTCATTTTCCTCTCCCCACTTCACCCTTGCCGCTTTTATTTGCCCTCTCTTTCCCAATCTCCTCCTCTTTTCCCGTTGCCTTTTCCTCGTCCGCTTGTTCGCTCAAGGTGTTAGTTTGCTTGCTTGTCGTCATGACTAGTCTCATATCTTCTCCGTTATCTCCCGAGAATGAAGTCCTAAATTTTAAGCAAAGGGAGGGAGAAAATCTAAAATACGCTTGGTATAGAATTTGCAATGCTCAAAATAGATCTACCAGGAAGCAATCTACTTCAGTTCTTCTTCGTAATTTTTACGTAGGTGCTAATCTTTGGTATAGAAATATCCTTGATACCATTACTGGAGGGAATTTCTTGGGTAGCCATACTTTTGATTCCTATAATGCTTTAATAGATTTATTTGGCTCACCACCTCTTTTGGTTAATGGAACTATGTTAACTTTGGAGCATGTTCTGCAAAGACTTGAAATTATTGAGAATAAAGTTGCTACCATTGAATCGATTGAAAATCTTGATAAAAAGATCCACAATCAAATTACCCAATATGGATCTAAGGTAGGAATGACTTTGAAAATATTAAAGAAAAGGAACCCATAGTTAATGAGAAAATAAATCTAGATTCTACAAGAATCGATAAACTTGAGGGTATCATTACCAACATGGGAACCGCTTTTTCTTCCGTAAAAAACACTCCAAGTTCGTCTACTAAAAATACTAAGCTTACTTATGTTCCTAAGAATAAGGGTGAATCATCTAGTAAGGAAACTGCGGATCTTAAATCTTTAAGTGTTCATCCCAATCTTTTTACCATCATTAAGGAACCCTTGGCTATGAATGAATTTTTCGATCTTTTGCCTAAAAATTTGACAATTACTAGAAAGAAATAAAATTCTAAAGAATGTAGATGCCTAATTGAAGAATTGCCTACCAAAGATGGCAATACCTAGATCTATCCTTGCTTTTATGCCTAGCTAGGGGCGTTAAACGATAGCGCTTGTTGGGAGGCAACCCAATTTTATTTTCAGTTTTTTTGTTTTTGCTTCTGTTTAGGAATAAATAATCAATCTAGCCTCTGGTTAGATGTGGTTTTATGTTTTAGTTAGTGTTTGTGGCAAGCTAGACCTATTGGATCTTATTGGATGATAGTTATTTGATATTGCTGTAATTTCCAGAAACTTTGCGCTCAGTGCCCGAATTATTAAAAATCACCAGAACGTGATAAAATACTGATTCAAATTTCTGCTAATCAATAAACAAATTGTATAGTCCTTCCAATTTTGGTAGATATTTTGGAGTTCCAGAAGTTTGCGTTAGTTACAGAGTACTAAAGACTGTTCTGTCTTTGACTGATTCTGTTTTTCGTGTGTTGTTTGCTTATTTTGATGAATCTATGGCTAGTAAAATAGTTTATAATCCATATAGAAGTTGGAATACAGTAGGTTTAACACCAATATAAATAAATAATGAGTTCATTACATTACCTTAAAGTAGTCTTTTGTTTTCTTTATCTAACGGAGCTCACGAGATTTCTATTGAGTTTTGTGTTGTGAAGTTTTCAAGTTTTGGGTGAATTCTTTTGATGGATTATGGAACAAGGAGTGGCAAGAGCCTAAGCTTGGGGATGCCCATGGCACCCCCAAGATAATCCAAGGACACCAAAAGTAAAAGATTGGGGATGCCCCGGAAGGCATCCCCTCTTTCGTCTACTTCCATCGGTAATTTACTTGGAGCTATATTTTTATTCACCACATGATAAGTGTTTTGCTTGAAGCCTCGTGTATTATTTTAGTCTTTGCTTGTTAGTTTGACACAATCATCTTTGCTGCACACACCTTTTGAGAGAGCCATACATAAATTGAAATTTGCTAGAATACTCTATGTGCTTCACTTATATCTTTTGAGCTTGCTAGTTTTGCTCATAGTGCTTCACTTATATCTTTTGAGGGTGATAATTTTTGCTCTAGTGCTTCACTTAGATATTTTACAGCACGGTGGTGGATTTGGTTTAAAGAAACTATTGATCTCTCATGCTTCACTTAGATTATTTTGAGAGTCGTTAATAGCATGGTAATTTGCTTAATGTTAATATACTTGGTATTCAAGATATGTGAAACTTTCTTTTGAGTGCATTGAATACTAAGAAAAGTTTGATGCTTGATAATTATTTTGAGATATGAAGATGGTGATATTAGAGTCATGCTAGTTGAGTAGTTGTGAATTTAAAGAATACTTGTGTTGAAGTTTGTAATTCCCGTAGCATGCACGTATGATTAACCGTTATGTTATGAACTCGAGCATGATTTATTTATTGATTGTCTTCCTTATGAGTGGCGGTCGGGGACGAGCGATGGTATTTTCCTACCAATCTATCCCCTAGGAGCTTGCGTAATACTTTGCTTTGATAACTTCTAGATTTTTGCAATAAGTATATGAGTTCTTTATGATTAATGTTGAGTCCATGGATTATACGCACTTTTTCCCATCCTTCCACCATTGCTAGCCTCTCTAATACCGCGCACTTTTTGCCGGTATCATACATCCACCATATATTTTCCTCAAAACAGCCACCATACCTACCTATCATGGAATTTCCATAGCCATTCCGAGATATATTGCCATGCAACTTTCCACCGTTCCGTTTATTATGACACGCTCCATCATCGTCATATTGCTAGCATGATCATGTAGTTGACATCGTATTTGTGGCAAAAGCCACCGTTCATAATTCTTTCATACATGTCACTCATGAGTCATTGCATATCCCGTACACATCACGGAGGCATTCATATAGAGTCATACTTTGTTCTAAGAATCGAGTTATAATTATTGAGTTGTAAGAAAAATAAAAGTGTGATGATCATCATTCTTTAGAGCATTGTCCCAAGTGAGGAAAGGATGATGGAGACCATGATTCCCCCACAAGTCGGGATGAGACTCCGGACGAAAAATAAATAAAAAAGGAAAAAAGAAAAAAAAAGAGGCCATAAAAAAGAAAAAAGGCCGAAATAAAAAAAATGAGAGAAAAAGAGAGAAGGGACAATGTTAGAGAGTCTCTCATTTTACCACACTTGTGCTTCAAAGTAGCACCAAGATCTTTATGATAGAGAGTCTCTCATTTTGTCACTTTCATATACTAGTGGGAATTTTTCATTATAGAACTTGGCTTGTATATTCCAATGATGGGCTTCCTCAAAATGCCCTAGGTCTTCGTGAGCAAGCGAGTTGAATGCATACCCACTTAGTTTCTTTTGTTGAGCTTTCATATACTTATAGCTCTAGTGCATCCGTTGCATGGCAATCCCTACTCACTCACATTGATATCTATTGATGGGCATCTCCATAGCCCGTTGATACGCCTATTTGATGTGAGACTATCTTCTCCCTTTTTGTCTCCACAACCACCTTTCTATTCCACATATAGTGCTATATCCATGGCTCACGCTCATGTATTGCGTGAAGATTGAAAAAGTTTTGAAAATGTTAAAGTATGAAACAATTGCTTGGCTTGTCATCGGGGTTGTGCATGATTTGAAAATTTTGTGTGGGAAGATGGAGCATAGCCAGCCTATATGATTTTGTAGGGATAACTTTCTTTGGCCATGTTATTTTGAGAAGACATAATTGCTTAGTTACTATGCTTGAAGTATTATTATTTTTATGTCAATTTGAACTTTTGTCTTGAATCTTTCGGATCTGAATATTCATATCACAATTAAGAAGATTTACATTGAAATTATGCCAAAGTATCACTCCGCATCAAAAATTCTTTTTTATCATTTACCTACTAGAGGACGAGCAGGAATTAAGGTTGGGGATGCCTGATACGTCTCTAACGTATCTATAGTTTTTGATTGCTCCATGCTACTTTATCTACTGTTTTGGACTATATTGGGCTTTATTTTCCACTTTTATATTATTTTTGGGACTAACCTATTAATCGGAGGCCCAGCCCAAAATTGCTGTTTTTTGCCTATTTCAGTGTTTCGACGAAACAGAATATCAAACGGAGTCCAAACGGAATGAAACCTTCGGGAACATTGCTATTGTCTGTAAGTGATTTCTTTCTGTAATTTAAGACTCAAGCTATATTTAGTGCTCGTTGATCATTACCTATAATTATCCTCACTATGTTCTTTTCTGTGGTATTATGCAGAATGAAGATCTATGAAATGAAAAAAGTTGGACACTATGGCATTGGGTTCATGGACCCAAATACGATTAATCAAGAGACATGGTCACAAGAATGGTCGAGAAAAGACATAGAGAAAAGCTTGCTAGAGTTATTGAAGCGCCTAAATACCAATCGAGATATACACTACAGGAATCAGCTACTTTGCCGTCTGCCATGGCGGACGGCAAAGGCATGAATGGCGGACGGCAAAATCCTTTGCCGTCAGCCACGGACGGCAACAGGCTCCGGCAACGTAGGCTACGGTAAACAGCTACTTTGCCGTCCGCTTCATGGCGGTCGACGGCAAAGGCCCTTTGCCGTCATGACGGACGGCAAAGAGAGCGGACGGCAATAATTGCGCCGTCAGTCCGTTAAGTGTCTAACGGCAGGCCTTTGCCGTCCGCCGCTAACGGCAAAATTTCTAGTGTCTTTGCCGTCCGCCACTGATGGCAAAGTGCAGGTTCTTTGCCGTCTGCCACTGATGGCAAAGTGCAGGTTCTTTGCCGTCACATCGATGGCAAAGTGACCAAATGGGTCAGCTTCCGGGAAGCACAGCTAGATGCCACGTGTCTTCTTTGCCGTCCATGAAGACGGCAAAGAGCGCTGTCAGTCGGTGGCGCATTTGCAAAGAGCCTACATATTGGCTCTTTTATCTGTTTTTATTAAATCCAACAATTTTCATCACAAATATATATGACATATATAGATATATTTCAAAAGGCCATTACAGAGCAAACATATAAGATATCCAACACATAACTTCATCATCCAAACATATATATTACATGCATAGTTCCATCATACATAACAAGTTCAACATAGAGGCATCCAACCATATATATTACAATAGTTTCATCCAACGATACATGCATAGTTCAACGATACAAAAGAAACAGAGAAAGGGATAAGGAGCACTCCATCTATGCAAGCTTTAAGTCAAGTGAAAGAAATCTGCAAAATGAAAAATAAGAAAGTTAGAACAAGAAGAGTAGAACAAGAAGAAGACTAGAACAAGAAGAGTAGAACAAGAAGAAGACTAGAACAAGAAGAGTATGCCATTTATGAGCTAACTTACGTGAAATGGATCATATATGAGCTAACTAAGTTGAAATGGGTCGCTTATGAGCTAGCTAAGGTGAAATGGATCATTTATGAGCTAACTAAGTTGAAATGGGTCGCTTATGAGCTAGCTAAGGTGAAATGGATCATTTATGAGCTAACTTAGTTGAAATGGATCATTTATGAGCTAATTTAGTTGAAATGGATCTTTTATGAGCTAACTTAGTTGAAATGGATCGCTTTTGAGCTAACTTAGGTGAAATGGATCATTTATGAGCTAATTTAGTTGAAATGGATCTTTTGAGCTAACTTAGGTGAAATGGATCATTTAAGAGCTAATTTAGGTGAAATGGATCATTTTGTAGCTAACTTGGTGAAATGGATCATTTAAGAGCTAATTTAGGTGAAATGGGTCATTTTTGAGCTAACTTGGATGAACTGGATCATTTATAAGCTAACCTAGGTAAAATGGGTCATTTTAGAGCTAACTTAGGTAAAATGGATCGCCTATGAGCTAACTAAGCTAATTATGCAATTTTTGACATAAGTAAGCTAAGTACATGTCGTTTTAGAGCTAACTTAGGTAAAATGGATGGTTTTGGAGGTCAGTAAGCTTATTAAGTCATTTTGGAGGAGAAGAAGCTAAGTCTAGGTCATTATGGTAAGCATTGGAGGAAATAAAGCTAAGTGTAGGTCTTTATGCATGTGTTAAGCAAAACACTAGATAAACTTACCAAGATCCAGGAGGTGTAGGAGCGGGGTGGCTCGTGTCGGTACTTGGAGAAGGATCGTGTGATGCTTGTCTGGAGTTACGCTGCACCAAAGATCATTTCCAATGTCTTGTTAGCATGATGGCACTCAAATGTTAAGACTAGCAAGTAATGTCCATTCAAATAAAACTCACCGTGGTCCCTGTGGAGCAATCATCGGCATCGGCGGAGCGGTCTGACCTGTCTTCTCGCATACGCATCGCACATTTGGTTTTGACGACTCAGTCATACTAGTTAGTAATGAGACAAACACTACATGAATGTTTTGGCTAATCTGCAGAAGAAACTTACCACAAGGAGCTCGTACATGGCCCTTGCCTGCATGTCATTCCGTGCCCTCTCCTCCTCCATCATCTTTGTCGCCCTCTCCTCCAACTCCCGCTGCCTCTCCGCCGCCTCCGCCAAGTTTCTCCGTTCTATCTCTCTCACTCAGTATAGCAGCCTGCAACACCACTCACATGACCATTTGTAATCATTGATGGAAGCGCACACAATGTAATGGAGAAAGATAACTGAGTATGTATCACTAACCTTGATGGCGAAGTTGCACCGGCCGCTCACGAGGCCTTATCTCAGAGCGGAGCTCGATCGGGCGCGCCTTGATCTCCGAGAGAGTGCTAGGACAACGGATAAGTCCATCTCCAATGGCTATGGAGCCATGGGACCTCCCGCCACCAGATATCATCAACAGCTCGATCAATGGGACCTGGCTCAAGTTAAAGTCCTCCCTTTCCTCGCCTTCCCTCATCTCTATATCTCACGAGCTTGTTGTGGGAGGAGATGTTGGTGAAGTTGTTTGCATCATCGAGGTCGACCGAGAGAAAGCCTTGACTTTCTTGAAAGAGGCAAGGTGTGGGCCATGGCATACAGGTCGTACACCTCCGCACCTTATCCACCTTATTGTAGCGTGCACGAAAGAGAGAAACAATGAAAATTAGTAATTAAAGGGCTCAAGCTAGCATGATGAATGAATTGCATGAATCATGAAGCAAACCACATACCCGGGCCATGCCGAACTGATATAAGTTGGAGCTGCCTTGATGGTGTGGCACACCTTCCATTTGGGCACGCTTGTCCTTGGCCTCGTTGTGGAGGGCTAGCCATTGTTTTGAGCACCACTCATCGACCAACACCTCCCAACAATCCATCCGATCCGCACACCATCTCGGAGGCGCCTAAGTTAGCAAATAGAAACTTGAGCGCGACGGCTAAGAATTACTAAATGAAGGAACTTAAGTAGAGAAGGCCTTAAGAATTACCTTCATGTACTGCTCCTTACTCAGAACTTATCGCGCACGCCGGCTTGGTCTTCTTGATACCACGCATAGGCGTAGTAGTCTCGAACAGCCTGCACCCGAGCCTCGTGGTCGTAAGTTCGAGTAGGCGCTGCACGTTCTCGATAACATGTGCCGCGTCCTCCTCGTATCCCTCCTTACACCTGTAGAATTTCTGCAATCTAATGCGACAAGATTGATTAGTACAATTAATATCTATCTATTTGAAGATTTTTAAATGTGTAGGAGAAATTACCCATAACTTTCTCGATCACCATGTTCCGCCTCGTGTCGCATTACACGACACCGCCGATAATCTCATCCGGCGGGGCCGGGCAGCCACGTAGTGCTCCCAGCTCAATCCAAGCTCGAAGCCGACCCTCACCGTGCAACGTGACAAACCCCGGGAAGTTTTTCCGCAAAGAACTCCAAGGACGGAGTTGGGCGGCGGACACTATGATGGTGGTCCCAACCTCTGCAGATGACAAGGCCAACGATTAGTTATTTGAAAAACTTGAATGCACAAGGTACAAAAATATTAAATGCACTTACGCATCTCTCCCCATCAGGAAAATCAACCACCTCTGCCGCTGGTCACCGCACGGACGGGAGCCGTGTAGCACCACGCTGGTAGACGGTGCCCCCCTCCTCCTCAAGATCAGTCGGCTCCCCGCCATCATCAGCATGGCCACTCGGCTCCTCGGGCTGATCCGGCCAGGTACCCCATCCGGACGTGTGCTCCTCCGGGGTCACGTGGGCCGAACTCGAGTCCCAAGACCCGTGGACCGCAGGCTCGTGGACCGGAGTCCGTGCAGCCTCCTCCTCGGACGAGTCCACCCTAGCAGTCACGTGCTCGGGTGAAACAGCTGGGGGTGGCGGCGAGGAAGGCGCCGTAGCAGTCACCCTACCTCCTCTCCCACGACCACGTGCCCTACCTCCTCTCTTCCTACCTCGTCCTCGCTGGGCACCGCGGTCGACGAAGAAGGGCCCGGCGGTGTGGCCATATCGTCCGGCAACGCCGGGCGGAGAGGTGCGTCTGGTATGGAAGACCTCGCACCACGCCCCGACCAGCGCCCACCATCTTTCAACACCTGCCATGACAAACAGTAAACAAAATTAGTACAACATAAAAAAGACCGACATGAATAATAATATGTGTATCACTTAAGTGTATTATCATCAAGTACAACATAAAAAATGTAATACTGACACTACTAATAATCTGGATCAAGATCATCAATAAATGCATAATCATCATCATCACTATAATCAATGACGGGCTCATAGGGTTCATTGGCATCAACATGTGCAAGGCCACCTTGACGTAATCGGTCAAGCATTGACAGGTCATCCGCAGCGAGAACCTCTTCTTGTTCCGGCTCTTCTTGTTCCTCCTCCGGGTGATGTCGGATTCATTGTCGCTGTCTACTTCAATGTTTTGGGGTGAAGTATAGCGGTTCTTGAAACGCTTTTTGGAAAGACGTGTCTCTTGGACGAATTCTCCTTCATATGTGTCTCAGGTTAATGTGAGGTTCATAATCCTCTTCCTTTGGGGAGAAAGTCTAGCACGTGGCGGCACTTCATAAACGACATCCCAACCTTTCAGATTTGGATTAGTTTGGCAGGCCCACGGTAGATAGAATACTTGGGTCGCCTGTTGAGCCATAATATAGACATCGTGAACATCTAAATGAGTGCTTTGGTTGATTTCAACTAGCCCTACATGTTCATGAGTCCTTCTAGTCTCCTTCGGCTGAAACCAATAACATTTGAAGACTACGACATTCGGTGGGTTTTCACCATAGAACAGAAGTTCATAAATTGCTTCAACTCTCCCATAATACTCGGTACCTCCTTCGCCGATAGCAGATATTAACAACAATTTGTTGACTTTCGTCGGCTATAGATAGCTCTTTGCCATAGGTACGAAAGCGATACCCATTGATGTCGTACTTGTCAAATGAACGGACCTTATAGTCAAAACCATTAGCGATTTGTCTCAATTCGCCGTCCATAGACTCTGAATTAGCCTACAAGTTTAATATGAAAGGATTGTTGCATTATGCACAAATTAGCAAATGAAATGAAATTGTCTAATAGAAATTACCGCTTGTTTGAACCAAGAGATGAAACCGGATAGCCACCTCCTTGCTTTGCGAGAAGCTCATACTCTTCGACGGAATCCTTTTGGATCTCCGCTCCATACGAGAATATGGCGACGATCGACCGTATGACATATCCAGGAATAAGAGTAGTTCAAAGGAAATAGAAGTTGCGAAACAATGTACCGAGAACTTACTCGATGTACGGCCGCACTTCTATCAGGTTGTTGAAGATATACAACGAAATGGTCCGCCATTCTTCGTTATTCAAAGATACCGGATGTGAAACACTAGCTGGTGCGAGATTCCCTTTGAATAGGCTGAGGTTGGATCCACCCTTTTTAGGCTCACAAGATTGTACCGAGGCTTCGGATTATGCAAATGACGATTTTTGGCTTCAGAGTGCGCTGTTACGAAGTTTGCCGCCTCCTCCGTGATGAATGCCTCAGCCATCGATGCTTCAATTCTACGCTTATTTTTACATTTTTGTCGGGCGCCTTCGCATTCTCTCGCCAGTAGCACCAACGATTTTGCACGGCCCCCAATCTTGCCTCGGTCGGGAGATGCAAAATCAAATGCTGCATTGGATTAAAGAAGCCCGGTGGAAAGATCTTCTCTAACTTGCAGATCAACTCCGCGCCAACTCTTCCATTTCTTCTAGCACGCCAGCGATAGTTCTTTCGCACAAAGAACACGGAAGAAATAGCTGAGTTCTGCCAAGATTAGCCATTCATCCTCGTGGATGAAGCCACGCAACATCACCGGCATTACCCGCTCAATCCATATGTGCCAATCATGACTCTTGAGACCAAATATCTTCAGTTTATCAAGATTCGCTCCCCTCTTTAGATTCGCTGCATACCCATCGGGGAACATCAACTGCTGTTGCACCCACAAGAGAATTTCCCTCATAGCTGGCCTTCCAAGATTGAACCATGCCTTTCGCTTCGTCCAGTTCTGCTTTCCTTTCGGTTCTTTCATGTTTTGTAACGGCCTATCACATAGCGCCTCCAAATCGACTCTAGCCTTAGTATTATCCTTTGACTTCCCATCTATGCCGTAACAATGTACCAAAAAGTGCCTCGGCGATATTCTTCTCGATGTGCATCACGTCGATGTTGTGTGGGCAAAGGAGGTCTTTGAAGTAAGGCAGATCCCATAAGCATGTTTTGTGAGTCCACGCGTGCTTAGTATTATACCCCTTGAAGTACCTCGGACGTTGTGGATCCGCTCGAGAGCGCTTAACCGATCCAGGTCTGCTGCCTGTCAATGCAGGTGGTGCAGAGTTTTGACAACTCTACCCTCGATGAAGTTCTTCTTGTCTTTCCCGAACTTATGGCGAGGATCCAGGAACTGTCTATGCATGTCGAGCAAGAAAACTTATGCGACCGCCCGAAGCCAACGAAACTCAAGAGCTCCCTTGCATGTGGGGCACGGAACCTTCCATGCACACACCAGCCAACGAATAGCGCATACGCCGCAAGTCATGCGTCGAGTACATGTACCGCATACACGCATTATGAAGTTCCGCTTTGCTAAAGGCGTCAGATGTCTTGAACCCATTATCCTGTGCTTCTTGCAATTCGCCCTTAAGCGGCTGCATGTACACATTCATATTTTTGCCCGGATAGTTGGGTCCCGGAATTATCAACGTCGGAAAATGTTCTTTCTTTGCATAATCTGTCCGGGGAGATTGAGTGGAAAGACAAACACGGGCCAACAATCAGATTGGGCTGCCGTCATACCAAACACATCGAACCCATCCGTGCCGATGCCGACTCGAGGATGCCTCGGATCTGCCGCTTTGTCAAGATGTAATTCATCAAACTTTTTCCACGCAACACCATCCGATGTGTGTACCATCATCGATTCCCATCCGCATCTAGTTCGGTTCTTTTGCCTGTTTTGTGCCATGTCATCCGTCTGGCCGCCTCTTCGACCATGAAAAGACGTTGAAGTCTTGGTACGATTGGCATATACCGAAGAACACTAACGGGATTTTGGTCTGTCTTCTCACCCATACCGTTGTCTACCACAATATACCGGAAGACTTGCAAATGGGACAATAGTTCAAGTCCGCATAGTCAAGCTTCTAAATAAGGCACATCCTTTCTCACAAGCATGTATCTTCTCATAGGGCATCTTCAAAGGCACGGAGGATTTTGTCCGACTGGTACAGGTTTGCGTGCATTACATGGCCTTTGGGTAGAAAGTGTCCAACATCGCCATAATTGCGTCATAGCATTCTCGCCCAAGTTGAACCGAGCCTTCAGAGCCATTACTTGTGAGATGACATCCAACCGACAAAGCTCAAGGTGCTCGTGGAGCGGACGCTTCAAGACTCCAACATTTCATTGAAGGCCTTTGCAGATTCCTCCATCTCCTCGTCCGAATCCCGAGCATCATCATAGCCTTGCACCATGTTTTCCATCCCGGGACCAGGCTCGTCGGTGCGACGACGATCCACCTCAGCTCGGTCATGGTGGGCAGACTCACCATGAAATGTCCACACCATATAATCGGGCGTAAAACCACTCTTCTGCAGGTGTTTGCCCATTTCAGCCTCTGCCTTCTTTTTCCCAATTGCCGCACCGGAAACAGGGGCACCAGGTTTTTTTTTGGCCATTTGCAAATGCGGCTTGCACAAACCCTTAGTTTTTGTGAACCATTCAGCGCTCCATTTGTTCTCCGACCAGTGTGACCGGTATACATCCAAGCACGGTCACTCATCTTGACTTTCGTAGCTACTGGACACACAACAATTATATATGTAATTCACCATGTATATATTCATCGCTTGATCTACTTTGTCAATTTTATTACGCCCATGCAACCTACACTCTAATAGGTAATGATAGGTCTAATCTCACTATGTGTAGATTGGGTTCATTTTCCCATGCTATGCTCCGGATCCGACGCAAAATTTCGGCAGCACCTCCCGCCGTTCTCTCGATACACGCCTCGCAATAAACAGAGAGGATGTGTAACCGAGAACAACAGGGAGGCAATCGATTTAAATATATGCGCCGGATCCGAGCAAAGCATATGGGAAAACGAACCCAATCTACACATACCGGGCTATCCATGGATAGCGTTGGACAATTCGAAGAATCAAGGTTATAAATATGCAAATGCATGCATATTTATAACTATGACGCTTCGAACGGGAGACACATATTGGTTACGCATATCGATGATTCAAGACACATATATAGCTAGCTATCAAGTTTCATCGAATAGATCAAATAATTAATGGGGAGGAGGAGTTGTCATTTCTGCTCACCCACGAACGAAGGGGCGCAACTCATCAAACACACGGCGAGGTCGTCGAACACCAAACCTCGCAGCGATGAAACAACTGCACAATTAAAACTACACGATCAACACAATTATATATGATGTTTTTCATAGCAAAATCGAAAAATATATGACCTAACTAATAATTCACAAATATATATATGACCCCGTCGGCCTCTGGAAGGCCAAAGAACACCTTTTCGGGAGGTGTCGGTGGTCGGGGTGTCCCGTCGGTGTCGGGTGCCGTGGTCGGGTCGGGTGCTGTTTGTGGTCTGGGGTCGGGGTGTCGTGGTCGATGTCGGGTAGTGCCGTGGTCGGTGTCGGGTGTTGTTTCGGCCTGGGTGTGGTGTCGGCGTCAGGTGTGTCGGGTCAGCCTGGGTCGGGGTGTTGGGTCAGGCTGGGGTCGGGGTGTCGGGTCGGGTGTCGGGTCAGCCTTGGGGGTCGGGGTGTCGGGTCGGGTCGGGGTGTCGGGTCGGGTGTCGGGTCGGGTCGGGTCGGGTCGGGTGTCGGGTCGGGTCTCGGGTCGGGTCGGGGTCTCGGTCGGGTGTCGGTCGGGGTGCCGGTCGGGTCCTGGGTACCGTGGTCGGGTCGGGTCGGGGTGTCGGGGTCGGGTCGGGTCGGGGTGTCGGGTCGGGCCGGGTGTCGGGTCGGGTCGGGTCGGGTCGGGTCGGGGTGTCGGGTCGGGTCTCGGTCGGGTCGGGTCTCGGGTCGGGGTGTCGTGGTCGGGGTGCCGGGTCGGGTCCGTACAGGTCGGGTCGGGTCGGGTCGGGTCGGGGTCGGGTCGGGGTCGGGGTGTCGGGGTCGGGTCGGGTCGGGTGTCGGGTTCGGGGTCGGGTCGGGGTCTCGGGGTCGGGTGTCTTCTTCTTCTTCTTCCTTTTCCTTTTCTTCCTTTTTTCCTTTTCTTCTTCTTCCTCCTT
Source organism: Aegilops bicornis (assembly GCA_021605145.1). Classification (NCBI taxonomy): domain Eukaryota; kingdom Viridiplantae; phylum Streptophyta; class Magnoliopsida; order Poales; family Poaceae; genus Aegilops; species Aegilops bicornis. Next base: position 60,547,594 of record CM038674.1, on the reverse strand, counting down.
TCCTTTTCTTCCTTTTTCCTTCTTCTTCTTCTTCTTCTTCTTCTTCTTCTTCTTCTTCTTCTTCTTCTCCTCCTTTCCTTTTTCCTCTTCTTCTTCTCCTCCTCTCCTCTTTTCTTCTTCTTATACTAAACTAAATCTAAACCTAATACTAAACTAAAACTAAACCTATAAACCTAATACTAAACTAAAACTAAACCTATAAACCTAAAACTAAACATAAACCTAAAACTAAAAAAACAGAAAAAAGGAAAAAAGAAGAAGAAGATACTCACCAAGGGCAGCTGGGGGCGCCGGGTGGCGGCGAGGGTGGAGGAGGGGGGCGGTGCGGCCTGGGCGGAGAGGGGGGCGGGCGGTCGGGCGGCGGGCGCTGGTTCGCCGGGCGGCGGGCGCTGGAGGTGCCGGGCGCCGGGCGTGGCGGCGCCTGCCAGACGTGGCGGGGCAGAAGGGAGGGGGCGCTGGTGGCGGCGGGTGGGGGCGACGGGCGGGGCGCCAAGGCGCGGCGGCAAGGGTGCGCGAAGGGGCGAGAGGCGGAGAAAGAGAGAGAGAGGGTGGGGCGCCGTTAACGCTACGTGGGGCCTTCCTCTTGCCGCCCGCCACCCTTTGCCGCCCGCCAGAAGCTTTTTTTTGCCGTCGCTAGCGGACGGCAAAGAGGGCCCCCTAGGTTTTTTTTTTTGCAACTCGTCGGTGGGGCCCTCCCTCTTTGCCGTCCGCTAGCAGACGGTATCGAATCTTTGCCGTCCATGAGCGGACGGCAAAGAACTGGCCGATGGTAATTTGGTCTTTGCCATCAGCCAGTTCTTTTGCCGTCCGCTTTTTGGGTAGCTGATGGCAAAGAGCTTATTTGCCGTCCGCTAGCAGACGGCAAAGATTTGGCAGATGGCAAAGTAGCTGATTCCAGTAGTGATACTACTTCCTTACAACTTCGGGTGAGTCACACTGTCTTGTACTCTAAATTTTGTTTTTGCTTACTAGCTAGATGTTAATAAGTGCATAGGGTTTAGGGTAGTTGATGAGTTATATGCACATGCCCGCTTCATTTATACATGCAAACGTGTGCGCATGCAGTTTCCAATCGGATTTTGTTAATCATTCAAGTTGAAGTAATCGGACTCACTACTTAAACCAGCCATCGAGTACGAAATCGTGAAGGAGATGGTCAACAGGGAATTTCAATCGATCAATATCGAACTATATGTCGGCCTCTTTAGTTCGTCATTTTCTGATATCAACTAATTAATAACTCCTTTATTCATTTTCTTTGACGGCGGGTAGGGCTTGGGAAAAGTTCATCAAACAGGTCAAAGGCACATGGAAACAAAAGCTGTTCTGGGTGCGACCCAAGGTAATTAATTAAGTTGTACTAGCTAACTACTATCTCTTTAATTCTAGTTTCAATACCATTAGTTATCATGCTTGATTAATTATTATCTGATTGAATTCTATTCTCGTAAAGGCCATGAAGCAGGCGCCGGGGACTGATTTATGTGCATAATACGTATGCGAGAATATTCGCATGATGACATCCGAAAGGAGCACATCTGATAGACAGCTATGGGTACGTTTGACAGAACACTATTCACAATTTTTACATCATTATCTAATATAGATACACACAACTAATACATGGATATTGATCTCCTTCTTTAAAGTTTAATGAGTGCGGGATAAGCTCCTACCAACGGATCGCGTACGAGCAATTTAAGAGGAAATAGCGGGATTTTTGCTTGACCAGGTCATAGATCTCAAAGGAGAATTTCATTACCCGCTATCACATTAATGCCTCCATGTAGGAGAAATTGTATATACCAAATTGTATATATACATGTGTATGTGTGAATGGTCGTGCGAGACATATATATATATATGCATAACGTGTACAATATGTAGTATCGTAAAGTACCAGCAAATGAAAAATAATTACATGAAAAACACAAAATTAAAAGAAAAATAAATTATAAACCCCAAACGCCCTAAACCTTTTAGTTCCGGTTGGTGCCCTGGCGCGTGTTCATGCCACGTGGTGGCCTTTAGTGGCGGTTCGTGTTGAACCGGGACTAAGGCACTAAAGGGCTCATGAACCGGCACTATATCCTTTTCCTGCACTAGTGTATTTAGCCTCTCGGGCAGTTTATAAAGGGTACAGAGCTTGGAGGGTAAGAAATTTCTTGTACCGATAAGATGTGAGATGGATTACAAATGAGTTAATTACATCTGCAGTACAAGAACTTGCAGCGAAGTAACAAAATCATACACAAACTACAAAACCTTAGAAAAATAGTACACTAACTTGTCTAACAGCACATTTTGGTACAGTTTTCGTCAACCATAACGGTGTGCCGTCTATTGCTGTTAACTGCGTGTACATGGCCCTGATGCTCTCCCTCTCCCCTGTGTGGGGACCAGTTGTCAATCGGACAGAGAAAATAAAAGGCAAACGAAAAACTGTGCGCACATCCGTGATTCGAACACGCTAGCTACCAAAACGCTTGTATGTGAGCACTAACCACTACGACACATGATTGATTCTATTTTAAAGGAGGCAGGTTCGTTTCTATACGTTTAATTTAGACGTATGCTGACCTTTTTTGACCGTCTCGTTTTTTTTGCATATGCGTATTTTCGTTTCGGATTTCTATAATATGTTTCCAGATCTTGGGAACTCTTCAGCTTTTCCCCTTTTTCTTGCACATTTCTTTTTAATATAGGTTTTGTAATAAATTGTGTACTTTTTTCAATACTGTTGACTTTCTTTTAATATATGGTGAACATTTTTTTCAAATACACACTGGACTTTTTACTATACAATAAATATTTTGTAAATACATACTGAAAATTATTATACAGATACACATTGAACATTATTGTATAATATATAATGAACAATTTTGCTATATACATTGAACATTTTTTAATATACAATGATCTATTTAATTTATATGATGACCATTTCTTAAATAAATATTTTTAATGTATGATGATTTTTTTTACATGTACTAAACTTTTTTTATAAAAACACATGTTAGAAAATTTTCTAAAATATATATATTTCAATTTTAATATATAGTTTCCAAAAAACAAAAGCCGGATTTTGGGTGAACAAATAACTAAAAAACAATACCATGTTATCCAATTAAACTGCTATTATCTATGACGAGGTCGATGTAGATGTCGTCCTGCGCCTTGGCTTCGCGGCGCCATGCCTCCAAGTTGTCGTCGAACTCCTGCACCTTCGTGAGCCCCTGCTCGAGGAGGGCCGTGTCGAGGACGGCTTCCCGTCGACGGCGTTGCTCCGCCTCCTCCTCCTATGCACTGCGCAACGATGGCGGCCTCTAAGACGTGTGCCTCCGTGGGGGGAGGTAATCCTCCGCCCCGATGACGCCAGCGCCCTGCCGCTCCGGCTCCCTCTTCATCGCGCGGAGCGGCGGGAGCTCCTCCTGCTCCCTCTTGACCGGCATGAGCGGCGTCTCGAGGCACCGGCGAAGGAGCTGCTCGCAGCGGAGGAGCGGAAGGACAACCCGCGGCGGAAGAGCGCATGCATGCGGTCGCATTCTCCGCCTCATGGCGGCGAACGACAGCGGCGGCGGCAGGCCGTGGTTGGTGTACCTACGGGCAACCCTTTTACTCGCGTCGGTCTGACGCGACGCATCGCCTCCGCTCGGAGTCGTCGCCACCGCCGGCGCCGTGGCCGGGCAACCACATTCCGCGCCACATCGAGAGGGGAGAGGGGGAATCGAAGTCGCGAGCGGCAAGAAATCAAGAGGGGAGATTGGGAAATGCGGTGGGGCGTGGATAGGGTTTCGACCCGTATTCCAGCGGAAAACCTGTACATATCTTTGCGTGGGGCGGGGGTGAGGGAGAGGGTTACAGGCCATCAGTAAATATATTTACGTGCCGAGTGACTACACGGGCTCTAGTCTAACCCAAAAACGGACCAAACCCGTATAGTCGCCAGAATTTTACGGGCCGCCTCTTTTTAAGGGTTCTACTAGACATACTATAACAGACCAAATTGAATTTTAGGTGTATGCTGCCACGGTGATTAGCCCCAAGGAAAATAAATTTACATCGCTTAAGTAATCCTTCGACCGTATTGAATAAAAGTTCATCATACATTGCAAAACCTATATAGAAAAGAAATGTGCAAAACACAAGAAAAACTGGCGAACACCTGTAAAAAGATAAAATAAATCCGAAAAAAAAACACGTACAAGAAAACGAAATAGTCGGAAAAAAATCAACATGTGTCTAATCTAAATGTATATATAAACGAATTCGCCTCAACACTGTATGTAGGAATGTAACGTCGTAGTGGTCAGCTCAACGCGCACTTGACTGAATTAGGTTACGTCTCGGGTTCAGATGTGCACATAGGAGGCCCTTCCCAGTGCTCCATCGTGGACAGGTGCTAAGCATGCCATATAAGCAAAAAAGTGACATGGCATAATATTTAAGAAGGGGAGAGGGTATTTTGATGACCCCAGAAAAAACCAATGTCAAGCGCGAGAACCTAGGCAAACCACTTAAATGAAACAATTTGGCCAATGCATGAAAGACTTTAGATGCTAACTCATTAAATAAAGTGTGCTTAGCAACAACAAGTTAAGCACCTATGCATTGGAGACTTGAGTTGCTAAGGCTGGTCATAATGGGCAAGAACATAAGCCAGTAACTTCACACTTCCCTAGACTATGTTACTACCTCCATAGTGGGTAGGAACATCTATGTAGTGTCATGCAGCAATGTATTTATTAGGTTATAGGCTCATTGTTTCTTGGAGTGTGTGATGTTTCGGTAACTTAGCTAGTTACCACAAGCACCTCTCTCTTCATTAAATACGTGCCACATAAGCAAAGTTGTATTGGAGTGTGTGATGTTACTCCTAAGTTCCTCCCCACTGTGACCAGCCTAAGGTATTTAATGCACTTAGCACCTCATCTAAGCACATTTGCATTGAGAAAGGTCTCATTGTTTTTATTTCCCTACCCGACTGACAAATGGACCCACACAGGGTACAGAGAGAACGCCAGGGCCACATACACGCAGTTAACAGCGGTAGAAAGTGCGCCGTTAGAGTTGACGGAAATTGTATCAAAATGTGCTGTTAGATAAATTAGTGTACCATTTTTCTGGGTTTTTTTAGTTTATGTATGATTCTGTTAATTCACTGCAAGTTCTTGTACTACAGATGTAATTAACTCATTACAAATCATATTCTACCCAATACAGAGACATGCATGTATACTCACTCAGTCGTTCTCGTCCCCTGTGTCTGATTCGTGGGTGTCGCGATCGGCTTCCTGACGCTCTTCGTGTCAGCACTGGCACAAGAACGACTCTCCGTCGCCCGGTCACTTATCGACGAGCGGTTACCGGTGCTGGAATTCCCATTCGACGACGTGTAGCTTGAACTGTACCCTCCGCGCGGCAGCGCGTACATCGCCACCGGCATCTCCGGCGGCAGGTCCGGAACTGGGGCCTCGAAGTGGAGCGTGCTCATCGCTTGTCGGATGGACGGCCGGAAGCCGTAGTCCGGGTGCACGCACCAGAGTCCCACAACCAGCACACGCTCCATCTCATGCGCATCGAAGTCGCCGTCGAGCCGCGCGTCCGCCGCGTCAAGGAGCGTGCCTGCCCCATACAACTTCTGGATCCATTGCACCAGCACAACCCTGTTCTCATCCTCCAGGAGCGGGGCGATGGGCCGCCGGCCACAGGCGACCTCGAGGAGGACGATCCCAAAGCTGTAGACGTCGGTCTCCGTGCTGGCCCTGCTGGTCACCGCGCACTCTGGGTCCATGTAACCCTTGGTGCCAGCCAGCACTGTCGTGTATCCGCCGCGGCTGTGGTCGACGAGGCGCGCGAGCCCGAAGTCACCCAGCTTGGGGTTGAAGGACGCGTCGAGCATGATGTTGCTTGGCTTGATGTCTCTGTGCACCACGCACTGCTCCCACTCCTGGTGCAGGTAGAGCAGCGCAGACCCCGTCCCAAGAATGATCTTGTACCTGGTTGGCCATGTCAGGATGCTCGTGGAATTGTAGAGATGCTCGTCGAGGCTTCCGTTGGTCATGAGCTCATAGACGAGCAGGAGCTCGTCGGCTTTGTGGCACCATCCAACGAGCAGGACTAGGTTGCGATGCCGCAACCGGCCGATGATGGTCACCTCCGCGACGTACTCCCTTCTCCCCTGCCTTGACGTCTTGGAGATCCTCTTGATGGCCACATGAAGCACTTGCTCCTGTAGGTACCCTCGGTAGACTGCCCCAAACCCGCCCTCGCCGAGCTTCTCCTCGTCGGAGAATCCCAGGTTGCCCGGGACAACTCGTCGTAACTGAATCTCCGAGGCCCCGCTCCGTTCTGAAATACGTCGTCCATGTCTTGGTCAAGCGGGGCATCTGAATCTTCAGCTGTGTCTTGAGTGTGCATGCTCTTTCTTTTCAGATATTGGAGGTAACCGAGCCATGCCGCTACGGCGACGAATATAAAGATGCCGGTTGATACCAGCCCGGCTACTAGAACAGTTTTTTTCCTCTTTGAAGTTATTATGTCGTCTGTCAATAAACATTCCGAGTAAATAATTTTATGTGCCAATAACATCCTGAACTTCCAAATTCATTCTAAAAAAATTCCAAAATTAATTTTAGAATGCCCTAGAATAGAGAACTCTGATGCCTCTGCACGGAGGAATCAACAACTTGCAACAATGCAACCACAACAAACTAGAAAGAAATGGTGGTTGATGGATGGTTAAGATCTTTGGCACTTGTTTCTCCGTGTTGTAATGAGCTTATTAGCCTAATGTTTTGTGTGTAATAATGAAGTTGAAAAACACTTAGATGGTTTTTCTTGTGATCAGAGGATGAGATGCGTCCGTGTTGTTTTCTTATAGTTGTCTTTTTTATGGTTTGTAAACTCTGGCGAATTCTTTTATGAAAACCTGTGAGGAGGCTCTTTGTTTTCTGGAAAACTGCATAGAAGCTTGAAGATAGGCAATAATTGAGTGAAAATTATAGGCTCCCACGGTCCCCCTCCACTCATGTGTCCCCGCTTCAATTTTCCCCTCTGCTCCTTTGTCACTCCATTCATTTGTACCTGCTCCAAATTTTTCGTCGAGTCTGTCCGTCTACAACCACTCATTCACAAAAGATTTTTCGTAGGTTTAGACTTATTATTATGTTGGACACTGTAGTTCTTTTTTATTATAGAAAAACACAATACAGATGTAGACGCTCACAAGCTCACACGTATCTATGCTCGCATGCATGCACATTCTATCCTTATGAGCACATCCAACACTTATTATTATGTGGGACACTGTAGTTCTTTTTTATTATAGAAAAAAACAATACAGACGTAGATGCTCACAAGCACACACGTATCTATGCTTGCATGCATGCACATTCTATCCCTATGAGCACATCCAACATATTGACCGATGGGTCATGAGATTGACGAAGCCGACGACTTCAGAATTGGTACACATAGGGATGAAATCATATGGAAATTACTAGCATTTTTGGTTGGAAATGGGAGGAGGTGGGCCCACGGTGAAAATTGATGTGTGTGGATGAGGAGATCTAATCCGAAAGCTTATCACCTTTTAGATAATTTTCACTAAAAAGACCAAATAAGTCCCCGTTTCTTACTATAGTTCAAACTCAAAAGAGAAATAGACCCCGTTCTGAAATAATTACGCTGATTTAGTATAAAAGTTATACTAAGTCAGCATCAAGTATTTTTGAAAGAACAGAGGCTGATCTAGTACAAAATCAGCATCAAGTATTTTTGAAAGAACAGAGGCTGATTTAGTACAAAATCAGCATCAAGTATTTTCGGATTGAGGGTGATTTAGAACAAATTTTTGTATTAAAGAAATCAGCCTCAAGTATTTTCGAATGGAGGAACCAGTAGATAGTAGGTATGAATACAGGTACGTAGAAGGAAGCCACATACGTACCGGTCAGAGTGGACTCGAACGACCAAGAAAAAATCTGGTGCTGCTCGACGTAGTCCCCGATGGCCGCCGAGAATCCTACAGCTGCGTCCTGCGTCAGGCCAGCGGCCCGCCAGTCGACTTTTGTGCTGACGGTGTAAGAACTCGGCTCCGGCATGTCGTCTAACCGCAGGGTCGCCGAGAGTGTGGCCGTGCCGGCGTCGTACGTGACCGACGCCGACATGGCCCCATTGAAGCTCCCGTCCGGCAGCGGCGTGTACTCCTTGGAGCTGATGCTGTTGACGTTGAGGCCGAGATGGTTGACGGCGTCATCGGGGTCCCACTCGACGTTCCTGAACGTGTCAAACTCCACGCCGACGGTCGGCGGGAAGTAGGTGTTGGCCGGGTTGCCGCGGTTGTTGAACAGCGCCAAGAAGCCGCCGGTGGCGTCCGTCGGCATGCTCGGCGGGTAAGGTCCCACGAAGAAGGCCATGCCATCACCCTGCGGATTGTACTTAATTAGTACTTCTTCCGTCTCATAATATAAGAGCGTCAGAAGAAGTCACACGGACGAAATTATATTTCAGAGAATTTCTTGTGCTTGCCTGGCTGGTGGTCACGTTGAGAGACTTGACGGCGAAAGTGAAGTTGGTGGTGAAGCTGGCGGCCTTGCCGGTGCCGTCGTCCCAGAGGCGCACGGCCTGCCCGTGGGCGACGCGGCCGGTGCTCCAGCTCCTAGAGAGGTTGGTGAGGTCGATCCGGTCGAGGACCGGGGCGGAGTCGTTCATGTACTTGAGGTCGGCGCCGGCGAGGACGCCGGGGGCGGAGAAGTTGTAGTCGAAGCTAAGCGAGGTGACGGCAAGCGGAAGGCAGCTGGATACGGCTAGGAGCAGCAAGCCGAGGACGGGACGGCACTTGGGTGTCGCCATGGCCATGAGCGTTGTGTGCACGTAAGAGCTCTTGCTGATCAGGAACCAGGTTTGATGATCGACATGCGAACAGTTATTCTTATAGGGACAATCTAAGTAGAACTGTCTATGGTGGAGCCCTAGTACGTGGGTTCGGGTAGTCAAAGGAAATTATAGGGAAATGGCAGTGTGGTCTTATTGGAAATGAAAAGTACAGGTCAACGACGACCCCAACTATTATTTGATGAATCGGAATATATCCAGTGGGAAAGGCGTAACAAGTGTGGACGCGTAACAGGAGTGGACGTACGGGGAACACAGCATTCTCTCCGACAAAAGGCGTTACATCAAGGGTGGGAACTATAAGACTATGGAAGCGTTCCTACTCCCTCGTAAGGTAGCCGCAGGTATTTATTGATTGAGACAAGAAACACCCCTGCCGTGGCATACAAGTCCAACTAACAGATCGCAAGGATTCAGTTCGTATTACAAAAGGGATAGGAGATAGAGTTGTATACGGGAAGGAGATAGAGATAGAATAGTTTGAGATTACAAAGAGAAAATAACTATTTGTCTATCATTCTCCCTTAATCTCAATTATCCTAGATTAAAATTGTTTTTGAATGCTTCAAATGGCTTGACTGGTAATGCTTTGGTAAACCATCTGCTACTTGATCTTTGGAGGGAATAAATCGTATCTCCAACTTCTTCTCTGCAACCCTTTCACATACAAAGTGAAAATCAATTTCAATGTGATTTGTTCTGGCATGAAAAACAGGATTAGCAGATAAGTAGGTAGCACCCAAGTTATCGAACTATAGATATGAGATGTGTTGTTGCTTTACTCCCTATTCCTTAAGCAAAGACTCCAACCAAATAACTTCAGCAGTAGCATTGGCCAATGACTTATATTCAACTTCTGTGCTTGATCTCGACACTGTTGCTTGTTTTCTAGCACTCCAAGAAACAAGATTAGCGCCAAAGAAAACTGCAAAACCTCTAGTTGATTTTTTGCATCACTACAGACTGCCCAATCAGCATAAAAAAGCACTGACAAGCGTGGAATTAGAACTCTGAATTGAAGTCCCAAGCTTGCAGTATGTTTGATATACCGTACAATCCATTTTACAGCCGTCCAGTGACTAGAGGTAGGAGCATGCAAATACTGACAGACTTTGTTAACAAGAAATCGTGTCATGGTCAAATACTGTAGTGCTCCAGCAACACTCCTATACCTTGTACTTTCTTCTTCTTTAAGTGTCTCACCTTCATGTGCTGAAAGCTGTTCTGAAGCTGACAATGGTGTGGGTGAAGGTTTACAATCCTTCATTCCCATACGTGTTAGAAGTTCAGTGACATATTTTTCCTGATTTAACGCTATGTCATCTTGAATCTTCTTAACTTCAATCCCTAGGAAGAATGGTAAGTCACCAAGGTCCTTCAAGGAAAATTCTGAACTTAAATCATGCATAAGAGCATTAGTGGCATTCTGTGAGGAACTTGCAACTATGATATCATCCACATAAATAAGCACAAAAATGATAGTGTTTGCCTTGTTATAAATAAAGAGATAAGTGTCAGCTTTTGATGCAGTTAAACCATGATGTTTCAACCTTGAGCTCAACCTAAAGTACCATGCTCGAGGTGCTTGTTTCAAACCGCAGAGGGCCCTGTCAAGTTTGCACACATGATGTAGTTTTTGCTTGTTTCATACCCTGGTGGTTGCTTCATATAAACCTCCTCTTCCAGAGTACCATGCAAGAATGCGTTCTGTACATTTAGCTGTCTTAGACTCCATCCCCTTGGTACATCAATAGCTAGGACAAGTCATATAGTCGCAGTGTTAACAACAGGACTAAATGTCGGTGTACAAAAGTAGGGGTCCCTTTTGCACCCCTTTACTTGTGCGCGGGCAGTCGCAGCCCCACGCCTCTGGCCACGCTTGGCGGGGCAGAGGAAGCAAAGGCACAAGAAGACTAGATCAACGCCAAGACGGAAACACAAAGAGCAGAAGGGAGAGGTGGGCTCCCCCGGCAGGGCCCTTGCCGGGGCGGCCTCCACAGCCCCGGCAAGAGCCTTGCCGGGGTAACTTGCCCAGCACCAGCAGGGTTGCCACCCTCGAGCCTGAGAGTCCCGATGCCCTCAACCACATTGGAACCAAAGCTCGGGAGGCGCCTCCCTGGTGGCATGCAGATCTTTGTGAAGACCAGAAGCATACAAAATCAGATGAGAATCAGAAGACGACGATCCTCGGCAAGATCCTTGCCGAGGATACCCACGAGACCCCCGGCAAGCCCCTTGCCGGGGACGACCACAACGCCACGGCAAGACCCTTGCCGGGGCCCCGGCAAGACTCTTGCCGAAGACATCCGCGGGGCCGCAGCCAGGCCCACATCTGCCAAAGCTCCGCCGCCGTTCCCATGCAGCTGCCAGCCCATCAACTAGGCGAACACCTGCGTGGCGACATGCGTCCTCTAGGCCAACTAAGCAAGCACCTGCGTGGTGGCATGCAGATCTTCATGAAGACCCTACCACAATGCCAACTCAGCAGCCAGCCAGCCTACGTGGCGCTGTGCTACCTCTTGAGCTTGCATTGGTTTTTCCCTTGAAGAGGAAAGGGTGATGCAGCAATGTAGCGTAAGTATTTCCCTCAGTTTTTAAGAACCAAGGTATCAATCCAGTAGGAGACTACACACAAGTCGCCTCGTACCTACACAAACAAATAAGAACCTTGCAACCAACGCGATAAAGGGGTTGTCAATCCCTTCACGGCCACTTGCAAAAGTGAGATCTGATAGAGATAATAAGATAAATATTTTTGGTATTTTTATGATATAGATTGAAAGTAAAGATTGCAAAGTAAAAATAGATTGGAAACTTATATGATGGAAAATAGACCCGGGGGCCATAGGTTTCACTAGTGGCTTCTCTCAAGATAGCATAAGTATTACGGTGGGTGAACGAATTACTGTCGAGCAATTGATAGAAAAGCGCATAGTTATGAGAATATCTAGGCATGATCATGTATATAGGCATCACGTCCGCGACAAGTAGACCGAAACGATTCTGCATTTACTACTATTACTCCACACATCGACCGCTATCCAGCATTCATTTAGAGTATTAAGTTCATAAGAACAGAGTAATGCATTAGGAAATATGACATGATGTAGAGGGATAAACTCATGCAATATGATGTAAACCCCATCTTTTTATCCTCGATGGCAACTATACAATACGTGCCTTGATGCTCCTGCTGTCACTGGGAAAGGACATCACAAGATTGAACCCAAAGCTAAGCACTTTCCCCATTGCAAGAAAGATCAATCTAGTAGGCCAAACCAAACTGATAATTCGAAGAGACTTGCAAAGATAACAAATCATACATAAAAGAATTCAGAGAAGATTCAAATATTGTCATAGATAATCTTGATCATAAACCCACAATTCATCGGATCTCGACAAACACACTGCAAAAAGAATTACAACAAATAGATCTCCAAGAAGACCGAGGAGAACTTTGTATTGAGATCCAAAGAGAGAGAAGAAGCCATCTAGCTAATAACTATGGACCCGAAGGTCTGTGGTAAACTACTCACACATCATCGGAGAGACTATGGTGTTGATGTAGAAGCCCTCCATGATCGATTCCCCCTCCAGGAGCGCCAAAAATGCCCCAAGATGGGATCTCACCGGCATGTATAGGTTGCGGCGGTGGAAATAGGGTTTCATGGTGCTCCTGGATGTTTTCGGGGTATATGGGTATATATAGGAGGAAGAAGTAGGTCGGTAGAGCTGCGAGGGGCCCACGTGGGTGTGTGGTGGAGCCTCCATGAAGCCTCCATGAAGATCTTCATGCCGCCACGCAGGCGTGTGCTGAGTTGGCCTAGAAGCTGCACGTTGCCACGCAGATGCCTGCCCAGCTGGTTGGGCTGGCAGCTGCATGTGAATGGCGGTGGTGACTTGGTTGGTGCGGGCCTGGCTGTGGCCCCGCTGGCGTCCTCGGTGAGGGCCTTGCCGGGTGGCCCGGCAAGGGTCTTGCCGCGGCGCGCTGTCGTCCCCGGCAAGGACCTTGCCGGGGGTCTGGTGGCCTTCCTCGGCAAGGATCCTGCCGAGGATCGTCGTCTTCTAATCCTCATCTGATCTTGAGTGTTCCTTGTCTTCACAAAGATCTGCATGCCACCATGGAGGTGCCTCCCGAGCCCTGGCCCAACGTGATGTTGGAGACCGTGGGCTCAAGGGTGGCTCGCTCTGTTGGTGTGGGGCGAGCTGCCCCGGCAAGGGTCTTGCCGGGGTTGCTGAGGCTGCCCCGACAAGGGTCTTGCTGGGGGAACCTGCTTCGTCCCTCTTTTCTTTGTGGTCTTGGCCTTTGCGTTGCTTTGGTTATCTTGGGCTTTGGTCTTACCTTGGATCACCTCCCCTGTTTTGCTTGGTGTGACCGTGGGCGCCGCTCCGACTGCCCGTGCACAGGTAAAGGGGTACAAAAGTGTGCCCCTCCTTTTGTACACCGACAGGAGCCCCGGGCCTGGGCCACACATAAGCGCGACACATTGTTGGGCAAGGCCCAAAATGGTGCGCGGGCAGGCGGTGCGGTTTTTACCGCGGTAATACTTGTCGCGCGCTGCACTTCCCTCGACCCGCGCGCGGCGCGGTGTGGCGTGGAGGGGTGCGCGTGACGTGGGCGGCATGCGTGGGGCGGTTCCTACACGCATGCGTCACATTGTAGTAAATGGGCAGCGCGACCCGCACCTTCCCCATAAAAAGGGGAAACCGTGGGCGCACTGTTCCTTTTACCCTTCGCGCAATCCCAATCTCGGAAGCCTCCGCTTGTCTTCCTCTTCTTCCCCAAGCTTCGCCCTCGCTTGCCGCCGAAGCGTTCCCGCCGCCCTCTACTCTGCCTTCTCCCCCAGCCGCCATGGCGCCGTAATCTGTCAAGGGCAAGGGTGTGGCTAAGGATGCCGGAGCGGTGGAGCCGCCGGAGAGTGCGCAGGCGGTGCAGCGGACGCAGTCCGCCCTCTTCCCCTCGACAGTCGACGTGTTCGAGCTTCGGGAAGCCTTCAAGCCCCTGTGGGGGTGAAGACGGGGGGAGAGAAGTCGGGGCATCCAGCCACGCGCGTCGTCCCTGCCAACTGCACCGAGGCTGCCCCAAATCGGTACCCCTTTTTTGTCGACTATTTTTCCTGCTGGCTTTGTCCTCCCTTCTCCGATTCCTTCAGCGACATCATGCACACCTCTGGCTTCTGCCTCTTGGATTTTACCCCGAATGCGGTGGCATGTATGGACCTTTTCGCGCACCTCTGCGAAGGCTTCGTCGGGGTGCACCCCAACACGGCGCTCTTTCGCCATTACTTCTCCCCTCAGATCCAACCAGGGGGCGCCATCTCCGGTTGCATCACCTGGATCCCAAGGTCCAAGGGGGCGTATCCGGAGGGTGCCATGAAGGAGAGGTGGGAAGAATAGCGGAGCCGGTGGTATTGGATTGAAGAGAAGGACCCGCCAGCGTTCTATGAAGTTCGCCGGGCGCCGCCGGTCCGCAGAAGCGATTGGAGCGACATCGACGCCGACGACGAGAAGCTCACGGTCGCCATCATCAGGATCCTTCGGCTAACCGAGGCCCGGCTCACCCTCGAGATGATCGGGGCGGACTTCATCCGCCGCCGGATCGCTCCATTCCACAACAAGGGGAGGCCGGCTTGGCTCTTCACGAACCCCGCCGACATCATGCGGCTCCGCCCCGGCCTCGACCACAATTTCACAGTGATGGGGCACGCCCATTTCTGCCAGCGAATCTTCCAGCTTAATGTGGGCCGCGACGGCGAGGTCGAGCGGACCGGCAAGGTTGCGAGGGCCGCCGCGAAGGCCGGCAAGGTCTTCAAGGGGCCCTTGTTCAAGTTGCCGGCGGGAGTGGTCCCGCTGTGCAACAATTTGCGCCGGACCGACATCAGCGCCATGACGCCGGACTGCAACGCGCATGGCCCTGACCCGAGCTGGGCCGAGCCGGAGGGCGTCGAGTTGCAACAGTTCTTCGACACCCTGCACGAGCGATACATCAATGCCGACGCCGAGCGGCTGCTCGTCCAGGACACCACCCACGCGGAGCTGGAATACATCGCCGCCAGGGCGAAGGAGGCGAAACTTGCCGAGGAGGCCTGCAGCGCCGGTGGTGTGGGGGACAAGGACGCGACAGCCGCGGAGGAGGAGGAGCTCGCCAGGTGGGCGGAGGCCGCTGGGGAGGCCAGCAACGCCGGCACCGATGCTCCTCTGGCTCAGGATGCGACCGACGAGTCGTCGTCAGAGGAGGCCGGGGCTGTTGACCCTCCGTCCACGCGGGGAGAGGGCGAATCCTTCGGCGGGCCACTTCCGGTGAGCTGGTGCGGCCCGTCAGGACCGCGCGGCGGCCAAAGTCGCCGGAGGAGTCCACGCGTCAGACGAGGGCCGCGACGGCGAAGAAGGTGGTGAAGGCTGCGGCAGCGAGGAGAAAGGCATCTGCTTCTTCTTCGTCCAAGCGCACGCAGACTCCGCCTTCCTACCCTCCTCCAGCAGATGCCGACGCGGGCGTCACTTTTGACTTTGGATCCCTCAGCCCGAGGAGGAAGAGGAAAACGGCAGAGGAGGAGGTGGACGGCAGTAGCATTCATCTTCCCGTCATCTCTGTCTCCTCAATCTGTGTCACTTGTCTTAACTTGTTTTCATCTTTGTAGGGACGCGGAGACGCTGGCCCAAAGGGTGAAGAGGGCCAAGACCTCGACGGGCGGCCAGCCCCAGGCTGGTACTTCAAGGGCGCCACTGGTGGTGATGAGCAGCCCGGACAGCAGCCCCTGGCCCAGCCCCCAGTGTAAGCTCACTATCCTCCCCTCGTCGACACGTGTCAAGGGGTACGATACTTTGGGGCTGACCTTGCCGGGCATGCAGGAGGAGAGCGGCAGCAGGAGGAGCCGCAGGGGGCTACTCCAAACACGCCGCCCCCATCGACCACACCGCCCCGAGGGGCATCCCCGGTAAGGGCGCCAAGCACCGAGCCCACGCACATGGAGGAAGAGGATGAGAACTTGGGCGCCGGCGGCTTTGCCTCGACGCCAAATGTTGGCGGGGAGGGGACTTCTTTTTCCCACTGCACCGGCGCCGTAAGTCGCCTTTTCGCTTCTTGTTCCTTTTTCTTTCTGGCTCTTGGTCTTGGCCTTGCCTCACTCCCTTCTTTGGTGTCCAGATTCCTCCTCGGTGAAACCAGAGGATGTGGACGCCATCATCGAGGACGTCGCCAAGGCTGCCGAGGCGGACGCCGAGAAGATTGCCGCCCGAGGAGGCCGCCAAGGGCGCTGCCGGGGAGGCCGGCAGGGCCACCGCTGAGGAGGCCGGCAAGGGGCCTGCCGGGGAGGCCGGCGGGGCCGTTGCCGAGGAGGAGGAGGGGGTGGCTCATGACCGGCCTTCCTCCTCTGCTGCTTCCGGCTCCGGCAAGTACCTGAGGCTGAGTGACGACTTGTTCGTCCACCTTCCAGGCGAGTCGAGCACCAGGACACCCGTCGAGGGAGAGGTGTTCGACGACGAAGTGCTTGCCACCGCCAGGCTTGAGGTCGTCGACGAGCCGAGCGTTGGTGGCGACGGCTCCCAGGAGGAGCGGCTGCTCCAGGCCATGGGTGCCAACTTCCGGAGACTCCAGGCGCTCCACCGTGCCTGCCTGGACAAAGTCTGGTCCAGGACGGCGGTGGTGGAGAAGGTGGAGGTGGACCTCCAGAAGCGCGTCACCAGACGCAAGACTGGTTCTTCCAGGCTCACGAGGAGCTGAGGACCGCCCAGGGCAAGCTGGCCAAGCGTGATGTGGAGCTCACCATGAAGCTGGCCGACATCAAGAAGGCGCAAGAGATGGCAAAGAACTTGGCCGCCGCCGCCGAAGCCGCCCGGACCCAGTACGAGGTTGCACTGAATTCCCAGGAGGAGGACCTTGCCGCGTGCGAGGGGAAGCTTGCCGCCACGCTCCGCGGCAAGGATGAAGAGGTGGAGGAGCTTGTCTTGCAGCGGACCAATGAGCTGGAGCAGAGGCACAAAGAGGCACTCGATGCCCAGGCCCAGGTTCATGCCGACAAGGTGAAGGAGCTGGAGGCGGAGCGGGATGAGCTGAAGGAGCAGGCCCTGAAGCTGTCTCAGGAGAAGGACACGCTCAACGGCGTCCTGGCGGGGGCGCAGGGCACGACCATCAGCAGGGCCGGGGAGCTCTCCGAGGCCAACATGTCCATCAAGGACCTCACGCTGAAGCTGGGGGGGCCTCGAGGGGATGCTCTCGGAGGCCAAAACCCGGGAGGGGACCCTGGCCAAGGAGCTGGAGGCGGAGAAGCAGTTGCGGAAGAACGAGGCCCTCTACTTCATGGATCACGTGGAGGGCGAGAACCGCTGGCTCGATCGCCTTGCCACAGTTGCCAACCAGGCCGCCGCGTAGCTGGCCACCATGGGGATGCCGGACGTGAGGTATGCCCCAGAGCGGAGCGTGAACGCCAACTGCGGCCTGACCCTGTTCTTTGAGAAGGTCGTCGGCGCTTTGGAGCGGCTTCACGCCAACCGGGCGGCCTCGCTGGCCGATGAGGCCCGGAGGCTTTGCCAGGGTGCCATGACCAAGGTTCTCACCAAGGTGGCATACTGGTACCCCGACCTCGACTTCGACGCCGCACTGGAGAGCTTGCCAGAGGATACTGACCTCGCGCCGCTCAGGGAGCGCATCAAGCCCATCATCAGCCACATCGGTGGAATTCAGAGGGTAGAGGGCCAGCGCTGGGATTAGACACCCCGTTTCTTATCGCCGCTGCAGGTTCACAACCAAGACAATCGCTATCTCTAGTTAGAACCGCAGCAACAATTCGATGTAATATAACTCTGCAACACTTTTAGTATCATGCATGTTATTTTCCTATTCGATTTTCCTTTGTATGTCCCCCTATGTTAACTAGGTAGGTTTTCCGGCGCATAAACCTAGGGCGGCATCTTGGGGACGGGTCCCTAGTGGCCTGCCAGGTGTGCTTGCCGCCGGGCGAACCACCTTACCACCCTTAGTGCGGCCGCCCGAACTGTCGAGTTTGACTCGAGTCAGAGTTGGGAGCGTTGCCAAGTGCGGAAGGCTACCCCGCCACTCTCGACGCGGCCGCTTTGAGCTATTGAGCGGACTCAAAACAGAACAACGGCGTTGCCAATTGCAGGAGGGACCCTTTGCGTGCAGGTTTCTCATACATAGGCAAGATCTCCGAGGACGATAACCTTATATATAAAAGGAAATAACTCAAAGCTCTGAATGACTTAGCTTCTCTGTTGCCGCACTGACCTCCTTCATGTTCGCAGGCGGCGCCCCTTTCTCCTGGCCGTCTCCTTCTTGGGAGCCATGGCGACGAAGAACTGCTAGGCTAGCTACTAGACCAGATTCTCACAATTTCGCCCCCGACCTGGCGCTCCAAAGATGTCGGTGTGGAACGACACCTATGGGATCACAAGAATCCCTACTACGGTTGCCGGGGCGCGGGGTTGCGAGAAGAGCAGGATTAGTAACCAGCACGAGAATCGTTTACCCAGGTTCGGGCCGCGAGGATGCGTAAAACCCTAGTCCTCCTTTGGTGGGTGTATTACAGAGAGTTCTTGAGCTCTCGAACTAGCTGTGGTGAGTGTGTGGTTCGAAAGAGCCGAATCCTTCTCCAGTATGCCATGGGCCTCCTTTTATAGTCGAAAGGGGCTGCCACAGTGGCACACAGGAGGTGGAAAGGCGCACAGTGCTATGAGCTTATCACTCGTATTACAGGACAAGATGCATTTAATACGTAGCTTAAGTGTCCCCTTAATTTATCGGGGACGGGGGCGAGGCCCGTCCCGTCCGTCGCCGCTCCTCCTTGCTTCGACACACGCCCTGGCTAGCGACGCATGCAGCGCCACGTAGGCAGGCAGACAACTGAGGTGGCGCGGTGGTGGAGCCTCCACGAAGATCTGCATGCCGCCACGCAGGCGTGTGCTAAGTTGGCCTGGAAGCTGCATGTTTCCACGCAGGTGCCTGCCCAGCTAGTTGGGCTGGCAGCTGCATGCGAAAAGTGGTGGTGACTTGGTTGGTGCGGGCCTGGCTGTGGCCCCGCTGGCATCCTCGGTGAGGGCCTTGCCGGGTGGCCCGGCAAGGGTCTTGCCGCGGCGCACTGTCGTCCCTGGCAAGGACCTTGCCGGGGGTCTGGTGGCCTTCCTCGGCAAGGATCCTGCCGAGGATCGTCGTCTTCTAATCCTCATCTGATCTTGAGTGTTCCTTGTCTTCACAAAGATCTACATGCCACCATGGAGGTGCCTCCCGAGCCCTGGCCCAACGTGATGTTGGAGACCGAGGGCTCAAGGGTGGCTCGCTCTATTGGTGTGGGGCGAGCTGCCCCGGCAAGGGTCTTGCCGGGGTTGCTGAGGCTGCCCCGGCAAGGGTCTTGCCGGGGGAACCTGCTTCGTCCCTCTGTTCTTTGTGGTCTTGGCCTTGGCGTTGCTCTGATTATCTTGGGCTTCGATCTTACCTTGGCTCACCTCCCCGGCCTACTCTGCTTGAAGTGACCGTGGACGCGGCTGCGACTGCCCGAGCACAGGTAAAGGGGTACAAAAGTGCACCCCTCCTTTTGTACACCGACACATGGGGAGGAGCGCCCATAGTCAGGCCCCGGGGATGTAGCCATATCGGTAAACCTCGTTAACAAATCTCGGTGTCGTGCTCGTGTGATTGCTTGGCCCTCGGTAGATCAACTATGTGCCTCGGATTTATTCTAACAATTATCAACATTCATATTGCAAAATAAAGATTTAATAGGAGACACATCAATCACTTTTAGATCTTCATCCCTATTATCATGAAAACTAGAAGAACACGCTTTTACAAAGTAATCTTTCTTAGCACGCATCCTAGCGGTTCTTTCTGTGCACTCATCAATGGAAATTCTCATGGCTTTGAGAGACTCATTGATATCATGCTTAGGAGGAATAGATCTAAGTTTCAAAGAATCAACATCAAGAGAAATTCTATCCACGTTCCTAGCCAACTCATCAATCTTAGGCATTTTTTCTTCAAGCAAAGCATTAAAATTCTTTTGAGAAATCATAAATTCTTTAACATTAGTCTCAAAATCAGAGGGCATATTATTAAAATTTCCGTAAGAGTTGTTGTAGGAATTACCATAATTATTAGAGGAATTACTAGGATACGCCTAGGATTAAAGTTTCCACTATAAGCTGTTATTACCAAAGTTGTTCCTACCAACAAAATTCACATCCATAGATTCATTATTATTCTCAATGAACGAGACAAAGGCATATCATTAGGATCAGAATAAACACTATTATTAGCAAACAACTTCATAAGTTGATCCATCTTTCCACTCAAAACATTAATCTCTTCTATCTCATGAACTTTTTTACTAGTAGATCTTTCGGTGTGCCATTGAGAATAATTAACCATAATATTATCTAGGAGTTTAGTAGCTTCTCCTAAAGTGATTTCCATAAAAGTGCCTCCCACGCCCGAATCTAAAAGATTTCTAGAAGCAAAATTCAATCCAGCATAAACTTTTTGTATAATCGTCCATAAATTCAAACCATGTGAAGGGAAATTACGAATCATTAATTTCGTCCTCTCCCAAGCTTGCACAACATGTTCATGATCAAGTTGCTTAAAATTCATAATATCGTTTCTAAGAGAGATGATCTTACAGAAGAGAAATGTGCAAAACACAAGAAATGTATATATAAGAAAGTTTATGCTGGATTGGTTGGTGCGGGCCTGGCTGTGGCCCCGCTGGCATCCTCGGTGAGGGCCTTGCCGGGTGGCCCGGCAAGGGTCTTGCCACGGCGCACTGTCGTCCCTGGCAAGGACCTTGCCGAGGGTCTGGTGGCCTTCCTCGGCAAGGATCTCGCCGAGGATCGTCGTCTTCTAATCCTCATCTGATCTTGAGTGTTCCTTGTCTTCACAAAGATCTGCATGCCACCATGGAGGTGCCTCCCGAGCCCTGGCCCAACGTGATGTTGGAGACCGAGGGCTCAAGGGTGGCTCGCTCTATTGGTGTGGGAGTAGCTGCCCGGCAAGGGTCTTGCCGGGTTGCCGAGGTTGCCCGGCAAGGGTCTTGCCGGGGGAACCTGCTTCGTCCCTCTGTTCTTTGTGGTCTTGGCCTTGGCGTTGCTCTGATTATCTTGGGCTTCGATCTTACCTTGGCTCACCTCCCCGGCCTATTCTGCTTGAACTGACCGTGGACGCTGGCCGCGATCGCCTGCACAGTAAAGGTACAAAAGTGCACCCCTCCTTTTGTACACCGACACATGGGGAGGAGCGCCCATAGTCAGGCCCCGGGGATGTAGCCATATCGGTAAACCTCGTTAACAAATCTCGGTGTCGTGCTCGTGTGATTGCTTGGCCCTCGGTAGATCAACTATGTGCCTCGGATTTATTCTAACAATTATCAACATTCATATTGCAAAATAAAGATTTAATAGGAGACACATCAATCACTTTTAGATCTTCATCCCTATTATCATGAAAACTAGAAGAACACGCTTTTACAAAGTAATCTTTCTTAGTACGCATCCTAGCGGTTCTTTCTTTGCACTCATCAATGGAAATTCTCATGGCTTTGAGAGACTCATTGATATCATGCTTAGGAGGAATAGATCTAAGTTTCAAAGAATCAACATCAAGAGAAATTCTATCCACGTTCCTAGCCAACTCATCAATCTTAGGCATTTTTTCTTCAAGAAAAGCATTAAAATTCTTTTGAGAAATCATAAATTCTTTAACATTAGTCTCAAAATCAGAGGGCATATTATTAAAATTTCCAGAAGAGTTGTTGTAGGAATTACCATAATTATTAGAGGAATTACTAGGATACGCCTAGGATTAAAGTTTCCACTATAAGCGTTATTACCAAAGTTGTTCCTACCAACAAAATTCACATCCATAGATTCATTATTATTCTCAATGAACGTAGACAAAGGCATATCATTAGGATCAGAAGAAACACTCTTATTAGCAAACAACTTCATAAGTTGATCCATCTTTCCACTCAAAACATTAATCTCTTCTATCTCATGAACTTTTTTACTAGTAGATCTTTCGGTGTGCCATTGAGAATAATTAACCATAATATTATCTAGGAGTTTAGTAGCTTCTCCTAAAGTGATTTCCATAAAAGTGCCTCCCGCGGCCGAATCTAAAAGATTTCTAGAAGCAAAATTCAATCCAGCATAAAATTTTTGTATAATCGTCCATAAATTCAAACCATGTGAAGGGAAATTACGAATCATTAATTTCGTCCTCTCCCAAGCTTGCGCAACATGTTCATGATCAAGTTGCTTAAAATTCATAATATCGTTTCTAAGAGAGATGATCTTAGCGGGAGGAAAATACTTAGAGATAAAAGCATCTTTGTACTTATTCCAAGAATCGATGCTATTTTTAGGCAAAGACGAAAACCAAGTTTTAGCACGATCTCTAAGCGGAAACGGAAATAGCTTCAATCTAATAATATCATTATCCACGTCTTTCTTCTTTTGCATATCACACAAATCAACAAAGTTGTTTAGATGTGTAGCGTCATCTTCACTAGGAAGGCCATAGAATTGATCTTTCATGACAAGATTGAACAAAGCAGCATTAATTTCACAAGATTCATTATCGGTAATAGGAGCAATCGGAGTGCTAAGAAAATCATTATTGTTGGTATTGGAAAAGTCACACAATTTAGTATTGTCGTGAGCCATCGTGACAAACGATCCAGCACACAAGCACACAAGAAGCAAGCGAAAAGAGATGAACGGAAAAAGAGGGCGAATAAAACGGCAAGGATGAAGTGGGGGAGAGGAAAACGAGAGGTAAATGGCAAATAATGTAATATGAGGGCTAAGAGTTGTGATGGGTACTTGGTATGTCTTGACTTGACTTGACTTGGCGTAGATCTCCCCGACAACGGCGCCAAAAATCCTTCTTGCTACATCTTGAGCTTGTGTTGGTTTTTCCCTTGAAGAGGAAAGGGTGATGTAGCAAATTAGCGTAAGTATTTCCCTCAGTTTTTGAGAACCAAGGTATCAATCCAATGGGAGACTACACACAAGTCGCCTCGTGCCTACACAAATAAATAAGAACCTTGCAACCAACGCAATAAAGGGGTTGTCAATCCCTTCACGGCCACTTGCAAAAGTGAGATCTGATAGACATAATAAGATAAATATTTTTGGCATTTTATGATATAGATTGAAAGTAAAGATTGCAAAGTAAAAATAGATTGGAAACATATATGATGGAAAATAGACCCGGGGGCCATAGATTTCACAAGTGGCTTCTCTCAAGATAGCATAAGTATTACGGTGGGTGAACGAATTACTGTCGAGCAATTGATAGAAAAGCGCATAGTTATGAGAATATCTAGGCATGATCATGTATATAGGCATCATGTCCGCGACAAGTAGACCGATTCGATTCTGCATCTACTACTATTACTCCGCACATCGACTGCTATCTAGCACGCATCTAGAGTATTAAGTTCATAAGAACAGAGTAACGCATTAGGCAAGATGACATGATCTAGAGGGATAAACTCAAGCAATATGATATAAACCCCATCTTTTTATCCTCGATGGCAACAATACAATACGTGCCTTGCTGCCCCTGCTGTCACTGGGAGAGGACACCGCAAGATTGAACCCAAAGCTAAGCACTTCTCCCATTGCAATAAAGATCATTCTAGTAGGCCAAACCAAACTGATAATTCGAAGAGACTTGCAAAGATAACAAATCATACATAAAAGAATTCAGAGAAGATTCAAATATTGTTCATAGATAATCTTGATCATAAACCCACAATTCATCGGATCTTGACAAACACACATAAAAAGAATTACATCGAATAGATCTCCAAGAAGATCGAGGAGAACTTTGTATTGAGATCCAAAGAGAGATAAGAAGCCATCTAGCTAATAACTATGGACCCGAAGGTCTGTGGTAAACTACTCACACATCATCGGAGAGGCTATGGTGTTGATGTAGAAGCCCTCCGTGATCGATTCCCCCTCCGGCGGAACGCCGGAAAAGACCCCAAGATGGATCTCACGGGTACAGAAGGTTGCGGCGGTGGAAATAGGGTTTCGTGGTGCTCCTGGATGTTTTCGGGGTATCTGGGTATATATAGGAGGAAGAAGTAGGTCGATGGAGCTGCGAGGGGCCCACGAGGGTGGGGGCGCGCCTTCCTGCCTCGTGGCCTCCTCGCTTCTTTCTTGACGTCCACTCCAAGTCCTCTGGATCACGTTTGTTCCAAAAATAACTCTCCCGAAGGTTTCATTCCGTTTGGACTCCGTTTGAACTCCTTTTCCGCGAAACACTGAAATAGGCAAAAAAACAACAATTTGCACTGGGCCTTGGGTTAGTAGGTTAGTCCCATAAATAATATAAAAGTTCTAAGTAAAGCCCATTAAACATCCAAAACAGATAATATGAGAGCATGGAACAATAAAAAATTATAGATACGTTGGAGACGTATCACGCTGCTTGCCTCATTGGCCTGGACACGTGCCGGAGCAAGGCGGAGTGGCGACAGACGGGACAGACCTCGTTACAGCCCCCGATAAAGCAAGTGGACACCTAAGTAGTGCATTTAATGCACTTTGTCCTGTAATGACAGGCGATAAGCTTGTGCACTGTATAACTTTCCCCCTCCTGTGTGCCACTGTGACAGCCCCTTTGCCTATAAAAGGAGGCCCACGGTACTGGGAGAGGATTCAGATCTTTTGGACGACGCACCGTAGCTAGTTCAAAAGCTCAAGAACACTCAAATACACACCAAAGCAGGACTAGGGTATTACGCATCCTCGTGGCCCGAACCTGGGTAAACGATCTTTGTGCTGGCTTCCAGACCCGCTCTTTGCACAACCCCGCGCCCGCCAACCATAGGAGGGATTCCAGTGATCCCATAGGTGCCGTTTTCCCCCGACATCTTTGGCGTGCCAGGTAGGGGGCGCAGTTGTGAAAATCTGGTGTAGCAGATAGTCTAGCAGTTCTTCATCACCATGGTTCCCAAGAAGAAGGGGATCACAGCGATCGGCTCTTCCGGGGCCGGCCCGTTCGCGCCAGCGCGAGCAGGCGGCCGGGTGCCCGCGGATGGGGCCGGAGACGTGGCCCGCGAGCATCCACAACATTCTGGCGATCGGAGCCAGGCGAGCGGCGTCGTCCGAATCCGAGAGGACGAGCCACGCGCCGCTGGGTCCGGGGGAGGGGCCGTGCTGCCCACTGGCGTTGCAGCAGCCTCTACGGCACCCCAGCTGGCGCCCGCGCTGCGCCCTTCCCATGTCGCGCGCGATGAGCAGCCCCACGATGCCGGAGTCCCCGGGGACCGACGCGGAAAGAGCACTGTGCGCCACTCACATGACGAACCAGGCCAGCGTGCGCGGCCAAACGCCGGTGTAAGTGGCGTGCGACCGCGAGACCGCAACAGAGCCCCTTCTAACCCGGTTAGAAGTCGGAGTGCGTTACGGTCTACGCAGATCTCGCCGCCGCCTACGCCAACAGAAGCGCTGGCGCGCGTGCAGCTGCTCCTCGACTTCCCCCCTGTTGCGGAGAAGCTTGACGAGTAGAGAGCCACCATTTGAAGCCTTGTTGGCTTTTCCAACAAAGACGAGCCGCTCCTTGCGGGGCCCTCGCACCGGCGTCCTGACGAGCCTGTGCATGCTGGCGGCGGGGGGACCAGCGATGCTGCGACCTGACGTCGGCGACTATGTTTCCACGGCGTCGTCCGACCCGCGGACACGCCGCGACCAACGTCAAGTCCTTTGGGAGCGGGCCCAGGAAGACGCTCGAACTACCATCGAACGATGATGGGGGACGCGCCATCAGTCAGATCGGCGTGCGGGGCCTACTATGGACCACCCGGCGCCGCGGGGCCCCGGCGACCTGCCTTACGAGGTGGGTTGTCCGACCTTTACCCGAGAGCTGCGGCAGTTCCAATGGCCCTCCTACTGCACGTTCAAGCCCGATGTTGGCGAGAAGTACAACGGCAAGACCCACCTATCGGACTTCCTCAACATCTACACCATCGCGATGCAAGCTGCTGGAGCTCGCGACGACAAGGTGCTTTCCAATTACTTCCCGTTGGCACTCAAACCCAACGTCATGTCATGGTTGATGCACTTGCAAACTAAACCAAGAAGTTGTCCGTCAAGGAGGACGGCACGGGCGGGGCTTTCACCATAAGCTCCACCCTCGACAACAAATAGGAAAGCGCGCTCGCCGCCTTCCTGCGGGCGAATGTCGATGTATTTGCATGGCAAGCATCTGACATCCCCGGCGTTCCCAGGGACGTGATTGAGCACCATCTTGCTGTCTGTCCTCACGCGCGGCCCATCAAGCAGAAGGTTAGGAAGCAAGCTTTGGAGCGGCAAGAGTTCATCATCAAAGAGATCAGGAAGTTGGGGGTGGCAGGCCTGGTAAGAGGAGTACTCCACCCCACGTGGTTGGCCAATCCGGTGGTGGTGCGTAAGGCAAACGGGAAGTGGAGGCTGTGTATTAACTACACAGACATCAATAAAGCCTGTCCAAAGGATCCTTTCCCTCTTCCACGCATCAACCAGATTGTAGACTTCACTGCCAGGTGTGACCTGCTGTCATTCCTTGATGCCTATTCAGGGTACCACCAGATCTTCATGATGAAGAAAGATGAAGAGAAGACCACGTTCATCACCCCATGTGGTACGTACTTTTTTGTATGAATGCCTTTCGGGTTGAAGAGCGCTGGTTCGGCGTTTGCCCGAGCAGTCCAGATTGGTTTTGAGCTTATCTGGATGACATAATGGTCAAAACCAAGGACAGGGCCACGCTCATGCAAGATTTAGAAGAAACATTCGCAAACCTGGGCAAGGTCAACCTCAAACTCAACCCAGAGAAGTGCGTGTTCGGTGTCCCCTCCGGCAAACTTCTCGGTTTCTTTGTGTCTCAACGCGGAATCGAAGCAAATCCCAACAAGATCAAAGGGATTGAGCAGATTGAGGTGCCGAAACGGGTCAAAGACGTCCGTAGGCTCGCCGGCTGCGTTGCTTCCCTGAGTAGGTTCATCTCCAAATCTGCTGAGCACGCCCTCCCCTTTTTCAAAGTTTTGAAAAAGGTGGGTCCGGTAAAAATGGACTCCGGAGGCAGAGGCAGCACTACAGGATTTGAAGAGGTACCTCTCCTCCACGCCAGTACTAGTCGCGCCTAAACCACGAGAGCCGTTGTTGCTGTACTTAGCAGAAACGAATCAAGTGGTCAGTGTTGCGCTGGTGGCGCAGAGGGAACCTGAGGGAGAAGCAGCAGTTGCAGCAGAGCCGTCGGATGACGGGCCGGGGCCTTCCCCGGCAGAACTTGACGCCAGCAAACCAGAACCCCCGGCAAGGCCCGAACCCGGCGGGGCAGAGCCTGAGCAGATGGGTGAAGTGGGACAGAAGAAGAAGATGGTGCAGCACCCACTGTATTTTGTCGGTTCCCTCTTACAGGGGGCTAGGTCAAGGTATTCTGGAATGCAGAAGCTGCTTGTCAGCCTTCTCATGGCCTTGAGAAAGCTGCACCACTATTTCCAAGCACACGAGATCACCATCGTCACCCGCCTCCCATTGCAACGGATTTTGCACAACCCAGATTCGACAGGGAGGATTGTGGAGTGGGCACTGGAGCTGTCGAGCTTTGGCCTCAGGTTTGAAAGTACTTAAATGATGAAGAGCCGAGCTTTGGCAGAGTTCATAGTAGAATGGACCGCAACGCCCGACGAGGAGATCCAAGAGACCACCCTTCCCAGTAGAGAGACAAATAGTGAGTGGAATATGTACTTTGACGGAGCTTTCTTACTCCAAGGTGCTGGTGCTGGCGTGCTACTCGTCGCACCCACCGGAGAGCACCTCGAGTACGTAATCCAGATGCACTTCCCCCGGGAAAAATCAACAAACAACACGGCGGAGTACGAGGGGTTGGTTGTCGGTCTCAGGATCGCGGCAGACCTCGGAATCAAGAAGCTCATCATCAGGGGTGATTCGCAGCTCGTCGTCAAGCAAGTCAACAAGGATTATCAGAGCCCGTTGATGGAGGCCTACGTGAATGAAGTGAGGAAGTTGGAAGAACGTTTCGACGGCCTACAGGCAGAACATGTTCCCCGAGCGGAGAACAGCATTGCCGACGACCCGTCGAAATGCGTCGCCCTCAAGGTGCCTGTGGAACCAGGTACCTTTGTACTTCAGTTAGTACAACCATCCGTAGAGCCATCAGCAGGGCAGAACAAGCGAAGGAAGACAAGCCACGGCGAGTACCTTCCCGCCGAGCTCCCAGGAGCCGCCGGCAAGGAGGTTGCCGGGTACCCCAAGCTTGCCGAGGGGCAACTACCTCCGAAGGGGCCCTGGGCCCTGACTATAGAGGCAGCTGCCCCTGCGACCGAAGATGTGCCTTTGGTCCTTGTCGTCGAGCCCCAGGCTCCAGCATGGGCGCAGCCCACCGTCCGTTTCCTCCAAACAAGAGAACTCCCCGAGGAGCAGGAAGAAGCAGAGAAAGTAGCCCGTTGGTCCAACATGTACCAGTTTGTGGATGATACCCTGTACAGAAGGAGGCCAAACGGAGTCATGCTGAAGTGCATTCCTCGAGAGGACGGAATAGAGCTGTTGGCAGAAATAAATGGAGGTACGTGCGGCTCCCACATAAGGTCAAGGGCCCTTGCTGGCAAGGAATTCCGGCAAGGTTTCTTCTGGCCCACTGCCCTCCAGGATGCAGCTGCGCTAGTAACCAAGTGTGAAGTGTGTCAGTTCCATTCGAAGAAGCTTCATCAACCAGCTCAAGCCCTTCAAAACAATCCCTCTCTCCTGGCCATTTTCGGTCTGGGGGCTCGACATACTGGGCCCCTTCCCCCGTGTTGTCAGGGGCTTTGAGTACTTATACATCGCAATCGACAAGTTCACAAAGTGGCCTGAAGTGGAGGCAGTGAGGAAGGTGACAGCACAGTCAGCCGTCAAGTTCTTCAAGGGGCTAGTTTGCCGTTTTGGTGTGCCGAACAGGGTCATCACCGACAACGGCACGCAGTTCACAAGCCGCACCTTCATGCAATACATCCAGGACCTCGGTAGCAGGATCTGTTTTGCTTCGGTGGCACACCCACGGAGCAACGGTCAGGAGGAGAGGGCAAACGCTGAAATACTGCGAGGCCAGAGGACGAAGATTTTTGACAGGCTGCACAAGTGTGGAAGGCACTAGATTGATGAGTTGCCGACAGTTCTTTGGTCGATCAGAACGACACCAAATCAAGCCACCGGCTAGACACCCTTTGCCCTGTTATACGGGGCAGAAGCAGTTCTCCCCATGAAACTCACATACGGGTCACCTCGAGTGCTTGCTTATGACGAGCTTGAGCAAGAGCTGTTGCGGCAAGATGACGCGACGCTCCTTGAGGAAGATCGTCTTCGGGCGGTTGTGCGAGTTGCACGCTACCAGCAGGCCTTGCGCCACTACCATAGCCGCAAGGTTCATGCCTGAAGCCTTGAGGAAGGCGACCTTGTTCTTCGGCGCGTTTAGTCGGCCAAGAATTCCAACAAGTTGACGCCAAAATGGGAAGGCCTTTATCGGGTAATACGAGTCACCAGGCCTGGCGTAGTCTGCCTGGAGACCGAAGATGGTATCCCAGTTAGCAACTCCTGGAACATCGAACATCTTCGTAAGTTTTACCCATGAGGCGCGGTTGCCGGGCCCCCCGGCAAGCCACCTTTTGTACAAGCCTTGCCAATAAGGCATGTAACCCTTTGTGCAAAGCCAGGCGCAGAACCTGAGCATAAATAAATGAAGCACTGGCACCCTAAGTTTTAGCATGCATGCTAGGTTAAGTCTCTCTTTGGTAGGGTTGATAGTGCCCGGCGGCAACTAACCCCTAGCATAGAGGTTGGGTGTGTGTCTTTCCGTCATTTCCAGTCTTTTCTTTGGTACGCATGCTACACAGGAGCTTCTGCTAAGCCATTTAAGGGCAGGTAGACGGATCGACATCCCCGACCCCGGCAAACCATTGTCGGGGGCCTGCATATTCAAGCACCCGACCACGGCAAGCCAAGGTTGCCGAGGGCTGCAGATCCAGATAAGTCCTTTATCCCCTGTTATGCATTTCCGTGTGGAATTGGGACGTATGTAGCCTCGTTTATTCCTCGGCCACCGTGCTCCCCCTTTCCTGTGCCCAAAAACTACTTCTTGGGCTGGAACTTGGTTGAAGTTGTGGTGACAAGGAAGCAAATGAAGGGCCTAACCCTACCTCGCCCCTGCCTCCGCCAAGGGCGTGAGTACGGTCGTGAACGAACTAAGGGGACGGCAAGGCCTGTTGCCGGGCGACAATGTTTATCTTAAAAATAACAAGGATTTATTCCTTGGCATGGGCCCCGCTCACGCACAAAAAAACGCGGCAAACACCCTTTTTTATTAATATGTTCCAAACAGGTACAGTTCGTACGGAATGCAAACATGAGCAAGGGGGTTACAAGGTTTAAATCTAACAAGTGCCCGCAAGCTTAATAACTAAAAAAAAGATAAGTGCCCCGTGATCGCCGTTCTTGCCTCTTTCCTCCCAGGTGCGGTAGGTGAAGGCAAAAAAAGAGGCGACGGGGAACGCGCCGATGGAGAGCTTTACGAGGAAGGCCCTCGGCAGGGTGCATGGCCGAGGTGGGAGGGCGACGCGGTCAGTCGGAGTCAGAGTCGACGTCCTCCCTCCTGACGCCCTCGTCGTCGCTGTCGCTGTCCTCCTCATCACTCCCGCTTGAGAAGGAGTCTTCATCATCGGAGGAGTTCTCCACGCAACACTTCAGGCGAATTCCCAAGTCCCCAAAGACCTTGACGGAGAGCAGGCTGTTCTACATTTTGAAGTAGAGAACGAGCCCCTCCGACAGGCTATGGGCATGAGCGTAGGTCTTCCATCTGCGACGAAGATACATCACGTGAGGGGCAGGGAAGTCGACATCGACCCGCGTGCTGCCATTCCCGTAGACCCTCATATGCAAGCTCAGAGTCTGTGGTGGGTTGAGCTCCATCTCCAGAGCGAACAAAGTAGGGAGACGAAGAAGACGGCGCACGCACTGACCGGTGCAGCCTGATGACGAACTCGCGGGACTGGTCCCCGAGGTGGCCCTCCATTGGGGGAGGGGCCACTGGCGAAGGCGAGGCCGGTGTGCCACCCCGTCCCCCTCTTCCCCGAGCGCCACGGCAACCTTGGCCTCGCCCCTCCCCCTTCCACTCGCGGCCGGCTCCGCCGCCACGAGCTCTTGGGAAGGAGGGGCACGCTGTCGAGCAGAGACCCTCGTCGCCGCCATCGAAGTGCCGGCGCACCCTCTCGCCATAACAGAAGAAAGGAAAAAGGCAAGGTGGAAGGATATGAATGATGGAGGGTTGAGGGGTGCCATCCCCCACCCCTTCTTATAAAGGGGCGGGGCCGGGGCTCGGCCGCCCCACTTAACCAATCCGGCCACCTGAGGCGTAGGGAATCGAGGCCGACCCGCTGTTCCAATCAGCGACGACCCGGTTCCCTGCATCGTCCTTTAAGGCCCGTGCCCCCCGCCTGCGTCCACCGCTTACCATCTTCGAGGCATGGGGGACACGTGGCGAGCAAACCAAAATCGAGAAGACGAGTGAGGCGACCGTTTTCCACCCCGTGATCGTGGGGCACGGGCGCCTTGAAGGCCACGACTCGAGTCCACTTAGTAAATGAGCCGCGCCCCTGCGTTTTCCTCTTTTTATTGGGAAGGCACAAGCCGCCTCTTTACTATGATGTGACACATGAGGGCAGCAACCGCCCCACGCACGACCCCCACGTCACGCATTCAACCTGGGTCGTGGGGAAGCGAAGAGAGCGAAGGAGTTACTGCGGTAAAAACTCCACCGCACGCGCGCCCGCGCACCATTCTGGGCCTAGCCCAATAACGCTCCGCGCTTATATATGGCCCAGGCCCGGGGGCTCCTGTCGGTGTACAAAAGTAGGGTGTCAGTGTACTAGAGTAGGGGTACCCTAGTACCCCGAACTCGTGCACGGACAGTCGCAGCACCCCGCGGCAGGGTTGGCCTGGTGACCGCTAAGGTCCTCAGCGGCTCCTTTCGAGCCATTCAAGAACAAAGTAATCAAGGCCCCGACAAGAGGAGCTTGCCGGGAAGGCCACTCAAGGCACGAAGGAAACAAGACCCCGGCAAGAGGAGCTTGCCGGGAAGGCTTGGTGAGCGACAAGCTCCCGAGCGCGACAAGGACCTTGCCGCGGCAAGGCGCTTGCCGCAGCAGGTAACCTCTCTTCATCTCCGCTCCAGCTCATCCACCAACGTGTCGCCATGGGGCTTTCCCGAACACGCAGCGTGTCAATAAATGTGCAGCCAGCGGGAGCGGCGATAAGCGGCTGACAAGCTACCATCGTGGCAAACGGGCGCGCCAGCGGTCCACTGTTGCCTTTGTTTAGAAAGCGAGGGGACGGACATTTATGGCTTTTGTCCCTTGCTGTCGAGTTAGGTATAGATCAACCTGCACCTTGTATAAAGCGGTGTACCAACCTCTGTTTTTCCTATTTTACCCTTGTCTACTTGCCAATGTGGTGACCCCTTGTGCCTATAAAAGGAGGCCCAAGTGCAACGTGAAAGGGCTCGGTTCCCGCTGAGTTCATTCGACTCATTCGAGACCACATTCACTTAGGCTAGGTTTTGTAGCTCCCATTGCTCCCTAGCGAGAACACAATATAATCCACCAAGCAGCAGTAGGAGTGTTATCTCTCCGGAGAGCTCCGAAGCTGGGTAAATCTGCTCGTGTGCATCGCTTCGATCCGCTCTTTGTGCAATCTCCGCCCCCCATCCGAACCACAAGGGACCCGGTCCCATAGGTGTTCGTGGGTCACGATCAGCTTCCCCGACATCTTTGGCGCGCCAGGTAGGGGGCGTCGAGGCTGTGTGAACCTGATCCAGCGGTCACACGAGCGACTTCATCATCATCTTCATCAACATGGCACCGAAGAAGAAGTCTTCGGCGACAGAGCCGTCGCTGTCGAACCCACCACCACCGGAGCTGACGGGTGGTGGGGAAGACGCCGCGGAGGAACGGGCGCTGCCGAGAGAGCCCACGACGCCGCCAGTCCAAGGACAAGGCGGCGCAGCGTCGGCGTCCGAATCCGCACCGCGTCCTTCTCAGGAGGCGCGGGACCGACAGCGTCATGATGCTCGCAGCACCATACGCTCGTTGGATCAAGGCCAAGCTGGAGGATCCCGAGGCCCTCGAGACCCGCATGCACGCCAACATGCCGGTACGAGCGGAGTACGGTCGCTTGGGCGGGATGCTGCTCCTCCTAACTTGGTTAGGAGTCCGAGCACATCCCGTTCCTCGCTCCGTACGCCATTGCCACCCACCACTCCAGCGGAAGCCTTGGCGAGAGCTCAGCTACTTCTAGACTACCCTCCAACGGCCGACAAGGTCGATTTAATGGAGGGCCACAATCCAGAGTCTCATCGGCTTTGCCAACGGCGACGTTCCGCGGCAACCAACTGCGTCCTTGCCGCGGCGAGGCGACAAGGCACGAGCCGGTGGCGACGAGACCTGCGGGGGTGACACCACCATGCACTCCCTTCCCGAAGGCCAAGATCACCAGCTCTCGGATCCACCTCGACAGCGACTCCACCGCGTCGTCGGATCCACGAGCTCGCCGTGATCAGCGCCAAGTTCTTAAGGAACGACAAGAAGAAGACGCTCGAACCCGCATCGAGCGCCAAAGAGAAGCGCGACGTCAATCCGACCAGCGCGCTGGGCCTACTGTCGATATGCATGCGCCAGGGGAACCAGGCGACTTGCCGTACGTGGTAGGTTGCCCTGCGTTCACTCGTGAGCTGCGGCAAGTCCAAAGGGTCTGACAAGAAAAACTTCAAGCCGACAAATGTGCGAAAAGTATGATGGCAGGACACACCCATCGGAGTTCCTCAGCATCTACACCATCGCGGTGCAAGCTGCAGGGGGACGAGACGACAAGATCCTTGCCAACTACTTCCCTCTGGTGCTCAAACGAAACGTCAGATCTTGGCTTATGCACTTGCCGGACAGTTCCATATCTTCTTGGGCAGATTTGTGCCATCAGTTTGTCGGCGCCTTCACAGGCGGCCACAAGCCTCATGGCCAGGAGAGTGACCTTCACCTGCTTGCCCAGAAGGAAGGAGAGTCCCTGCGCAAGTTCATCCAGAGATTCAGTCGTGTGCATTACAACATCCCAAACGTCCACCCTGCCGCGGTGATCAGCGCGTTTCATCAGAAGGTGCGGAACCGTAGGATGAGGGAGGAGATGGCGATGTGCAAAGTAAAGGACGCCGTGAAGCTCTACGCCCTGGCCGACACGTGTGCACGTGCTGAGGAAGGGCGGAGACTCCCAGGAGAGAATGTTGAAGCAGGATCAGACAGTGAGGAGACCGCCCCGGCAAGGAAGAACCGGCGGAACAATGTAGGAAGAAGAACAAAGAGGTACTAGTTGTCGAAAGCAGTCCGGCAACGGAGGTGGCGCCGGCAAGGCTAAGGCTGGCGACTCGGCAAGGAGGTTGCCACGACACCAACCGCTAAGCTGTGGCGGGCCGACAAGCAAGGTGACAGCTCCAACAAGCAGTACTGCAAGATTCACCGCACATAGGGCCACGACCTCCAGAGCTGCAAGAAAGTCGAGCAGCTTGTTGAACTGCAGAAGGCAGAGTACAAGCGGCGAGACAAGGAGAAGGCCCAGGAAGGTGCAGGGGCAGCTAGCAAGAAGAGACCCGGCCGGGGAGGGCGCCGCGGCAAGGCCAAGCAGCGGCAAGGAGACAGACCTCCCCGCGGCCGTGACAAGGACGAAGACGAAGATGATGATGAAGATATGGAAGATGATGAAGCTGATGAGCAGGAGTTTCAGAAGGCAACAGAGGTTCTCTGCGTTGACGGAGGTGCTTCTCTGCATACCTCGCACCGCCAACTCAAGCAGTGGATGCGAGAGATTAATGCAGCAGAACCATCCATGGAGTCGCACAGACATCTGAAGTGGTCCAGCACGCCCATCGTCTTTGACATTGAGGACCACCCTGATCGCATAACTGCGGTCGGGTGCTTGCCGATGTTGGTCTCACCAACCATCCGCAACCTCAAGGTCACAAAGATGTTGGTTGACGGCGGGGCCGACTTGAACCTGATCTCCTCTGCAGTGCTCCAGAAGCTTCAAATCCCTGACAGCGAGCTCGAAGAGACTGGTACGTTCCAAGGGATCAACCCAGGAAGGAGCAAGCCGAAAGGGAAGATCACGTTGTCGGTAACATTTTGCAGCGAACTCAACTTCAGAACTGAGAGGGTCACATTTGACGTTGCCGATTTCCCATTGCCCTACAATGGCATACTTGGCCGTCCAGCGCTCGCCAAGTTCATGGCGGCCTCTCATTATGCATACCATTTGCTCAAGATGCCCGGCCCGATAAGCGTTATTTCTGTCCATGGCGACAAGAAGGATGCGCTTATCTGCACCGACAAGATTTACCGGGATGCAGCAGCTGCGACAGATAGCAAACCACTTGTCATGAAGCTCCCGGGGAAGAAGACCACCAAGTCCGGCAAGAGCTCGATGCCCACTCCGGCAAGCGCACCTCTTCGAGTGCTGCGCTACCGTCGAGGACGCACCATCGAGCTCCACCGGCAAGTGCAAAAGATGATGGCAGCTCCACGAAGACCAAGAAGGTGCTCGCCAAGGAGGACGCAACCGGTGGTACCTTCACCATCGCTGCCACCCTAGACCCTAAATAGGAAGGCGAGCTCGTTGCTTCTCATGGGCGAATGTCGATGTGTTTGCATGGCAACCATCCGACATCCCCGTGTTCCTGTGAAAGTAATTGAGCACCACCTAGCTGTCTGTCCTCATGCGCGGCCCGTCAAGCAAAAAGTTAGGAAACAGGCAGTGGAGCGCCAAGAATTCATAGCAGAGGAAATCAAGAAGTTGGAAGCAGCAGGCCTTGTCAGAGGAGTGCTCCATCCCACCTGGTTGGCCAATCTGGTAGTTGTACGCAAGGCTAATGGGAAATGGAGACTTTGTATTGACTTCACGGATGTTAATAAAGCTTGTCCCAAAGATCCATTTCCCTTGCCACGTATCGACCAGATTGTTGACTCCACGGCTGGATGTGATTTGCTTTCATTTCTTGATGCATATTCAGGATATCATCAGATCTTCATGGCAGAAGAGGATGAAGAAAAAACCGCATTCATTACACCATGTGGCACTTACTGTTTCATACGGATGCCTTTCGGTTTGAAGAATGCTGGTTCAACGTTTGCAAGAGTGGTCCACGACGCTTTTGAGCCCCAAATGCACAGAAATGTAGAAGCCTACATGGATGACATAGTGGTCAAGAGCAAGGACAGAGCAACTCTAGTTCAAGATTTGGATGAAACTTTTGCAAATCTGCGCAAGATCAACCTCAAGCTCAACCCCGAGAAGTGCGTGTTTGGAGTCCCTTCCGGCAAGCTTCTCGGGTTCTTTGTGTCTCAGCGGGGAATTGAAGCCAACCCCGACAAGATCAAGGCCATTGAGCAGATTGAAGCACCAAAGCGCGTCAAGGATGTATGTAGACTTGCCGGATGCGTGGCTGCTCTCAGCAGGTTTATCTCTAAGTCTGCTGAGCTACCGCCATTTTCAAGATTTTGAAAAAGGCAGGTCCAATGAAATGGACTCGGCGGAGGTTGCGCCGCAGACTTGAAGAGGTACCTGTCCTCCACTCCAATACGTGTCGCACCTAAGCCACAAGAGAAGTTGCTGCTATATATAGCGGGCAACCAATCAAGTGGTTAGTGCTGCGTTAGTAGCGGAGAGGGAGGCGGATGATGAGCCGGCAACCGAGGCAGGTGCATCCAGCGACAAGCAGGGGGCTTCGCCGTCAAGCTCTGGTCCCGACAAGGACAGGTCTGCACAGGATTGCGAGAAAATTCAGAAAAGGATGGTGCAGCGTCCGGTGTACTTTGTTAGTTCCCTTCTGCAGGGGGCTAGATCAAGGTACTCTGGCGTGCAGAAGCTGCTTTTCGGCCTCCTCATGGCCTCGAGAAAGCTGCGCCATTACTTCCAAGCACATGAGATCACAGTTGTCACTCGCTTTCCGCTGAAGAGGATATTGCAAAACCCGAAGCAACAGCAAGATTGTCGAGTGGGCACTTTGGGCTGCCAAGCTTTGGCCTCAAGTTTGAAAGCACTTCAACTATCCAAAGCAGAGCATTGGCAGAGTTTATAGCAGAGTGGACGCCAACGCAAGATGAAGAAATTCCAGAGACGAGCATCCCTGTCAAGGAAGCAAGTAAAGAGTGGCTGATGTACTTTGATGGTGCCTTCTCGCTGCAAGGCGCCGGTGCCGGCGTGCTGCTTATCGCACCCACCGGAGAGCACCTCAAGTACATAGTCCAGATGCACTTTCCCAAGGAGCAAGCGACAAACAATACTGCAGAGTATGAAGGTTTGCTTGCCGGTCTCAGGATCGCGGTAGACCTTGGGATCAAGAAGCTCATTGCCAGGGGGGACTCGCAACTTGTCGTCCGCCAAGTAAACAAAGATTATCAGAGTCCATTAATGGAAGCCTATGTTGATGATGTGAGAAAGCTAGAAGAACACTTTGAAGGCCTGCAAATGGAACATGTTCCAAGAGCTCAGAATGACATCGCTGATGGCCTGTCAAAGTGTGCTGCACTCAAGTTACCTGTGGAACCAGGGATTTTTGTGCTCAAGCTGACTCAACCAACTGTAACACCATCAACCGGACAGAGCAAGAAAAGGAAGTTGGTTTCTGGTGACTACTTTCCGGCAGAGCTCCCTGAAGCCGCCGCCAAGAAGGTCTCCAAAATCAACGCAAATATCGCTGAGGAGCAGTCTGCTCCGACAAGCCCTAGGGTTTGCTTCGTTGAAGCAGACGCCCCCGACAAGTTTTGCTCCGGCAAGCTTGCCGGGGATCATCAAGCTCCGGTTGAGCCGCTGATTCTTGCCATAGAAGCTGATGTTCCCGCAGCGGCAGATGTGCCTTTAGTCCTTGTTGTCGAGCCACAAGCTCCAGCATGGGCACAGCAGATCGTCCATTTCCTTCAGACAGGAGAACTTCCCAAAGAGCAAGAAGAAGCGGAAAAAGAAGCCCGGCAGTCAAGTATGTACCAGTTTGTTGACAACATCCTGTACAGAAGAAGACTCAACGGTGTGAAATTGAAGTGTATTTGCCGGAAGATGGATGTAAGCTGTTGGCAGAGATACATGGAGGCATATGTGGTCACCACATTGGCAAGAAGAGCACTTGCCGCAAAGCTTTCCGGCAAGGTTTCTTCCGCCGAAGCCCTCCAAGATGCAACCGCACAAGTAACCAAGTGTGAAGCGTGCAGTTCCATTCAAAACAGATACACCAACCAGCTCAAGCTCTCCAGACGATCCCTTTATCCCGCCATTTTCGGTGCTGGGCTCGACATCCTCGGCCCCTTCCCCGAAGCTGTCGGGGCTTTGAGTACTTGTACGTCGCAATCGACAAGTTCACAAAGTGGCCGGAAGTGGAAGCGATGAGGAAGGTGACAGCAGACAAGCGATCAAGTTCTTCAGGTCAATTGTTTGCCGTTTTGGGATTCCTAATAGGATCATCACCGACAACGGCACACAGTTCACGAGCCGCACCTTCATGCACTACGCTCAAGATCTTGGCGCCAAGATCTGCTTTGCTTCTGTTGCTCATCCAAGAAGCAACGGTCAAGCAGAGAGAGCAAACGCTGAAGTGCTGCGGGGACTCAAGAACAGAACTTTCGAAAGGCTGCGCAAGTGCGGAAGAAACTGGATTGAGGAGCTGCCGGTGGTTCTTTGGTCGATCAGGACGAGACCAAATCGAGCCACTGGCCAGACACCTTTTGCTCTAGTCTATGGAGCAGAGGCAGTTCTCCCCACGGAACTCGTATACGGATCGCCTCGAGTGCTCGCTTATGATGAGCTTGAGCAAGAGCAGCTGCGACAAGATGACGCGCTGCTCCTTGAGGAGGATCGTCTTCAGGCTGCTGTACGAGCTGCTCGTTATCAGCAAGCTTTGCGCCGCTACCATAGCCGCAAAGTTAATGCCAGAAGCTTCGAGGAAGGCGACCTTGTTCTTCGGCGCTGCTCAATCCGCCAACAATTCCAACAAGTTGACGCCGAGCGGGAAGGCCCTTATCGGGTGAAACGAGTCACTAGGCCTGGCGCTGTCCGCTTTGAGACCGAAGATGGCGCCCGTGAGCAACTCCTGGAATATAGAGCATCTTCGTAAGTTTTACCCATAGGGCGCGGTTGCCGGAACCCGTTCCGGCAACCACCCTTTTGTACAAGTCCTGCCGCTGTTGCATGTAATCCTTTGTACAAAGCCGGGCGCAGACCCCGTGCATCAGTAAAGCTTATGTGTTGCGCACAACTTGTCAATACATGCTTTCATAATCTTATATGCATGTGTTATCTAACATTTTGTGCAGCATCCACACCCGGTAAGCGATAACGAGCCACTAGGCTCCATAACTTTATTTTCTCTTCTTTCTTCTCAAAAGAGAGCAAGGTTCATCCACCCACAAGTTAACCGGGGGGGAAGGAGAAGATAATGGTGTGGACCACCAAGTGTCGCTCGAGGAAGTATCACCTTGCCGGGAAGCAAACAACAGAAAAGCTAAGTTGTTAAATTTAAGCAATCAGTTTTTAAATTTTCAAGTTATCTTCCTCGAACGATAGTACATTGTATGGAAAACCCGTGCGCGGAGGAACCAACTCGCGGCTAACTTGCGCCCTTACGTTGTTTCGAGTCCGCTCAACAACTTAAGCGTGCTGCAACTAGTTGCGACAAGGTTGCTTGTCGAAGGCAGCATCGCCAGCAGGCTGCTGACGTTCCGCACTCAGCGCTCGCGGCAAAGGTGTTTGCACCGACAAGTCCCCTAAAAGCGTAGGCCATAAACATACAAGGGAAGAAATCGAGTAAAGGAAATAACATTGCATTCGATTGCCTAAGATAGAGTATATTACAAAATAACATGTCGCAGATCTAATAAGTTGTTCTAAATATGGTCTGCAGCGACAAGGGAAAGATAAACTTGGCGGCCTAGTCCACGCGATCGCCATCGAGCCTCTTGACTTTGCTCACCCTGTCCACGATGGGTGCGACAAGGGCTTTGAGCGCTTCAACGTCAGCAGTTGGAGGCAGGGACTTGAGGACATTGGTGAAGTTGACGCCCGGATTGCGGAAGGCCACCTTCATCAGCACCTTCTGGAGGGCCCCGGCGCAGACTTGGCGCGACTCCTTAGCTAGCTGCTTTGGGATCTCCTCCCGGAGCCGCTGGAGACCCGCCAACACGCCTTTGAAAAATAGGCTGAGCTTGGCGCTGGATTGGAGGTTCTCGTCGGTGGAGTACCCAAGATCCACCATCCCCAGCTCCATCAGCTCATTGTGGATGGCGGCGGCAGTGTCCACAAGACCTTCTGTCTAGTGCATTATGCTGTCTCTGAGATTATTCTGGGCGGTCACAGCATTCGACAGCAGCTCCTCGTTGGCCTTGATCTTCTCCAACAGGCCCGCTTCCCGCCTCCTTGGCGCCGCCCAACGCCTCCGCTAAGGTGGTCGATTTCAGCTCCAGATCCGCCTTGGAGTCCTTGGCGGCGTCGATCTCCTTGATCTTCTCACGAGACGACCCTGCAACTCACCAAGAGTGTAGGCGTCCTTCTCGCGCTCATGTTTCAACGCGGTGACCTCTTCGCCGCTCTTCTGGAGGGTGGCCTCCAGCTGGGTCACCCTCGTCTCTAATTCCTTCTTGGCGGCCTCGGCGGCCGCGGCAGCGTCCTTTGCCTCCTTGAGTGCTCCGCTAATTGATTCCTCGCGCGCGGCAAGATCTTCTTCATAGCTGTCGAGGTTGATCTTCCGCT
Source organism: Aegilops bicornis (assembly GCA_021605145.1). Lineage (NCBI taxonomy): Eukaryota > Viridiplantae > Streptophyta > Magnoliopsida > Poales > Poaceae > Aegilops > Aegilops bicornis. The sequence goes on along the minus strand of CM038674.1, from coordinate 60,506,869 downwards.
GCGCCAGTTCACCTTCTTGCACAGAGAGCTTCTCACCGGCTAGCCTTTGCTGCTCCTCGACCTCGGCCTTCTCCAAGATGAAGGCCGTGCGCTCCTCAGCAAGCTGCTCCCGCGCTTCTGCTATGTCCCGGAGAGTTTCCTTGTTGGCGCGCCGGAGCTCTTCTGCGCGCTTCTCCATGTCAGCTCCCGCCCTCGCGACAAGAGCTTCCCGCGACTCCAGCTTAGCTTGTCGGGCGCGGTAGAGCGACAGCAGCTTCTTCAGCAGCTGCTCCTCCTCGGACTCGCCACTGCTGCTGCTTGGCGCGTTAACCAGCGACAGCCCAGCAGAGGCAAGCAGCTCCACATCGAAGGTCTCTCCCTCGACCGGCGCCCTGGAGCTCGACGCCCATGGAAGCTTGATGAAGACACCTTCGCCGGCCTTCAGATAGGCGCCGGGCTGGGGCTCTTCAGAGTCGGGTGCGGCATCGGTGGCGGGGGGATCGGCGGTCGGTGCAGCGCCTGGCGCTCCTACGGCCCCAGGGCCGTCAGTATGATCACCGGACCTCCTCAGCCTCTGCGCGGCAGCAGCCTTGGCGGCCTCCTCGCCGGGCGGACCCGTCGGCGCCGGCCTCCTCCTGCATGTTGGCGGCGTCGTCATTGTTGCCGCGAGCGTCCTCCTCGCCGGCAACCTCAGTCTCCATCGGCTCTCCGGCAGATGGATCTGATGATCAGAAAAAGAAAAGAACAAGTCAAGCAAATGTTCGAAGAGAAGAACAGAAGAAAAAAGACCCAAGGGAAATTTTCAGTCAAGAAGATTACCTGCAATGGGATCTGTAGCCGCAGTCTCCACCACCGGAGGGTCGTCGGCGCTGCCCCTTGTTGGAGAAGCTCCCCTTGTCAGAGAGGCCTCCCTTGCCGGAGAGCGCTCCCTCGGCGGAGAGTTCTCCCTCGGCGGCGTAGTTGAAGCAGACGGAACTTCAGGAGTGACCTCCGGGGCCTCCTGATGAGGCTGCTCTGCTCCTGCATAGTTCAACAAGTCAGATATCAGTAAAGAAGGAGCACCCAAGCACACCGAACCGTAAGAGATAATCCAAACACTTACGATGGGGGCTGTGCTGGGGGCTGCTCTGTCGAAGGGTTGCCGGATCCGGCAAGGGAGTCTCAGACGTGCCTCCTGTCGCCACAGGGGAATCGTCTTCGACGACGACCACCGGAGTCTTGGCCCTTTTCGACGCCCTCTGAGCCAGCGTCCTGAAGAAGGAAAGAGCTCAGAATGAAGCAAGTCAGATACAAGACGAAGCAGTAAATTGAAGAATTACAAGTAGCAGCGACAAGAACTTACTCTTCCTCTTCTTCCTCGGAGCTGAGAGCGGAGAAGTCAAATTCCGCTCCGGTGCGACGAAGCCGAGGAGTAGGCTCTCGGGCGCTTTGGCGGGTGCGGGGCCATGGCTCCGAAGGCCCCGCTCCCGTTCTGTTGTGGCGGCAGGAGGCGCCTCAGCAACAGTGCTTGCCGCGGTGGAGCGCGTCGGGCGGCGAGGCTGTTGGGCCGTCTGCTGCCCCGCCACTTCTCGGTCTTGCGAGGCGTCTTCTTAAGCGGGGCGGGCTCCTCCCGCGGCAAGCTACTTGACGGCGGAAGGGAGGCGCCCCCGGCAGGCTCGTTCGGGTCAGCGTCGGGCTCGGCCTGCTCCTCCTCACCGACGAACTCTTCTCGATCGGCAAGGCTTGCCGCCTCGGCTGCCTCTGCCTCCTCGACGGAGAACCCAAACGCGCCGGCGGCGGCAGCCGCCTCCTCCAACCTTGTGGCGATCTGCGCCATCTCCTGCTTTCGGTGGTGTCGCGGGTGAGCCGCTTCTGCTTGCCGGCACGGATCGGCACTTCCGCCAAGTTGTTGAAGAACTGCTGCACGACGCGTCGTCGGCGGGCTCTCGCCAAGTTGGAACGATTCCATGGGAATCGCATAACAAGCATCATCGCTGGATGCGGTCAAGCGACGAGTTGTTGCACAAGGCACGACTCCCTCGGCAACATGAACCACTCGGGGTGATCTGCATCGAGCTTGAACAGCTCCGCAGCATGGCATCCAGCTCCAAGACAGTAAAGTTCCAGTTGAGGCCCGGACGCAGCCTCATGATGTCCGCCACGTTTTGGAATTCCCAAGCAGGCCTCCTCCTCTCCTGCAAGGGCGCAATGCGGCGGCGGAGGAAATCCGCGCCAACAGCCCCTACAGTAAGCCCTGCTTGCCGGAGGCGCAAGATCCGGGTCACAACAATCTTCAACTTGTCGTCCTCCGGCGCCAAGTTGCTCCAATCATTGCCGCGCACTATGGGAGTTTGGTGCAGGGCAGTGAAAGGCTGTGGCTCCTCCTCTATAATCCAGCACCAATCGGCTCTCCACTCCTCCCATTTGCTGCGCAGCTCTCCGTCAAGATATGCTTCCTTCTTGCCGATCCTGGAGACCCATGCAATCCCTCCGGCAAGCGGCTCTCCTCTCTCAACGCGGGGCATAAAGTAATGGCGGAAGAGTGCTACATTTGGGTGGACCCCGACAAAGTTCTCGCAGAGGTGTGCGAAAACGGCCATGGTGAGGACGGCGTTGGGGGTGAAATTAAGGAGGCGGAGGCCATATGTGTTCATGACATCTCAAAAGAATTCGGAAAAGGGCGGGCAGAGCCCGCAGTGGAAGAAAAGCGCGAAGAAAGGGTACCCGATGGAAACCTTCTCGGATGTGGCGGCGGAGATCACCCTCGTGCGCGGGTGCGCCCGCGTCTCCGTCGACCAGAAAAGGTAATACAGCTCCCGCAGCTCCTTCCTGTCAAGCAGGGGATCGAAGAGGGCCCGCTCCTTCCGCAGCGCCGCGAGCCGCTGCGCCTCGGCCGATTTCACCCCTTTGCCCTTGTCGGCTTTCGGAGCCATGGCGGAGGTGGTGGAGGAATCCGACGGCGTTGGTGGCGCCGGTGGCAATGGGGAGGGGGCGGAGCGTCGCTCTCTTTGGACTTGAGAAGAAGGGGGGAGCAGTGGTGGTTTTTGATGTGACAGCAATGGCAAGTGGGCGTCCTGCCCCTGTTCCCCCTGCTTATAAGGAGGGAGAGGGGGCGGGCGTTCCGATTTTCCCATTAAAGAAAGCCCCCACGATCTCTCCCACGACGCCACGTCCGGAACGTGCCGTTCGTGGGGGACGTGGTGGGTCCGGTTAATAACTCAAGGCGATCCAGCCGCGTGCCGCAGACTGTTTCGGGCCTGGCCCAACATAGCTTGGCGCCGTGTGTGGCCCAGGCCCGGGGGCTCCTGTCGGTGTACTAGAGTAGGGGTACCCTAGTACCCGGAACTCGTGCACGGACAGTCGCAGCACCCCGCGGCAGGGTTGGCCTGGTGACCGCTAAGGTCCTCAGCGGCTCCTTTCGAGCCATTCAAGAACAAAGTAATCAAGGCCCCGGCAAGAGGAGCTTGCCGAGAAGGCCACTCAAGGCACGAAGGAAACAAGACCCCGGCAAGAGGAGCTTGCCGGGAAGGCTTGGTGAGCGACAAGCTCCCGAAGCGCCGACAAGGACCTTGCCGCGGCAGGTAACCTCTCTTCATCTCCGCTCCAGCTCATCCGCCAACGTGTCGCCATGGGGCTTTCCCAGGCACGCGTGTCAATGGGCTGTGCAGCCAGCGGGGAGCGGCGATAAGCGGCGCTGACAAGCTACCATCGTGGCAAACGGAGGCGCACTTGACGGTCCCTGTTGCACTGTTCAGGCGACAGGGACGGACATTTATGGCTTTTGTCCCTTGCCGTCAGAGTTAGGTATAGATCACTGTACACTGTACAAAGCGGTGTACCAACCTCTGTTTTTCCTATTTTACCCTTGTCTACTTGCCACCTGTGGTGACCCCTTGTGCCTATAAAAGGAGGCCCAAGTGCAACGTAGAAAGGGCTCGGCTCCGGTTGAGTTCATTCGACTCATTCGAGACCACATTCACTTAGGCTAGGTTTTGTAGCTCCCATTGCTCCCTAGCGAGAACACAATATAATCCACCAAACAGTAGTAGGAGTGTTATCTCTCTGGAGAGCTCCGAAGCTGGGTAAATCTGCTCGTGTGCATCGCTTCGATCCGCTCTTTGTGCAATCTCCGCCCCCCTCCGAACCACAAGGGACCCGGTCCCGTAGGTGTTCGTGGGTCACGATCAGCTTCCCCGACATAGGGGGTCCCTTTTTGCACCCCTTTACTTGTGCGCGGGCAGTCACAGCCCCATGCCCCTGGCCACGCTCGGCGGGGCAGAGGAAGCAAAGGCACAAGACGACTAGATCAACGCCAAGACGGAAACACAAAGAGCAGAAGGGCGAGGTGGACTCCCTCCGGCAGGGCCCTTGCTGGGGCGGCCTCCACAGCCCGGAAAGACCCTTGCCGGGGCAACTTGCCCAGCACCAGCAGGGCTGCCACCCTCGAGCCTGAGAGTCCCGATGCCCTCAACCACATTGGAACCAAAACTCGGGAGGCGCCTCCATGGTGGCATGCAGATCTTTGTGAAGACCAGAAGCATACAAAATCAGATGAGAATCAGAAGACGATGATCCTCGGCAAGATCCTTGCCGAGGATACCCACGAGACCCCCGGCAAACCCCTTGCCGGGGACGACCACAACGCCATGGCAAGACCCTTGCCGGGGCCCCGGCAAGACTTTTGTCGAAGACATCCACGGGGCCGCAACCAGGCCCACATCTGCCAAAGCTCCGCCGTCGTTCCCATGCAGCTGCCAGACCATCAACTAGGCGAACACCTGTGCGGCGACATGCGGCCTCTAGGCCAACTCAGCAAGCACCTGCGTGGTGGCATGCAGATCTTCATGAAGACCCAACCACCAGGCCAACTCAGCAGCCTACCAGCCTACGTGGCGCTGCATGCCTCATTGGCCTGGACACGTGCCGGAGCAAGCTGGAGCGGCGACGGACGTGACGGACCTCGTTACCGCCCCCGATAAAGCAAGTGGACACCTAAGTAGCGCATTTAATGCACTTTTTCCTGTAACAACAGGTGATAAGCTTGTGCACTGTATAACTTTCCACCTCCTGTGTGCCACTGTGGCAGCCCCTGTGCCTATAAAAGGAGGCCGCGGCATACTGCATGGGAGAGGATTCAGATCTTTTGGATGACGCACCGTAGCTAGTTCAAAATCTCAAGAACACTCAAATATACACCAAAGCAGGACTAGGGTATTACGCATCCTCGCGACCCGAACCTGGGTAAACGATCTTTGTGCTGGCTTCTAGACCCGCTCTTGGCACAACCCCGCGCCCGCCAACCGTAGAAGGGATTCCAGTGATCCCATAGGTGTCGATTTCCCCCGACACTAAAGGTGTCCTCATAATCGATGCCATATCATTGTTTAAAGCCTTTTGCAACTAGACGTGCTTTGTACCTATCAATGGAGCCATCTGCCTTCTTCTTGATTCTATATACCTATTTGCAATCAATAATATTTTTACCTCTCTGATTTGGCACTAGATGCCATGTCTTGTTTTTCATTAGCGCAATATACTCTTCATCCATCGCCCTTTTCCATTTTGAGTCTCCAAGTGCATCACCTAAGTTTGGTGGTTCACCTGAAATACATAACATGCCATACGGTATAGTAGCGTCAGTTCTTATTTTCGGATTTTTAATACCTTTTGTAGCCTGGTCATAACCCTTGAGGTAGTGGTAGAATTCGGTTGCACAGGAGATTGTATGATCTGACTGGTTGCAGAAGATCCTGGAGATCCATCCAAAAGTGCATTCTAAGTTGACACAACGGATCCAGACGTAGCAGATCCTGTAGTCGCTTGTGTGGCCGCTCCAGAACCGGGACTGCCGCGGGCCGCGGAGATAATTGTTGCAGAGGATACCGCGCCCCTCCTGGTTGGCTGCATGTGAGCAGTACTTGCTGTCGCTGTCCGCACCAGGGTGGACCGCACGACCCCGCATGATGGCGCGACAATGTCGAACTGGCTCGCAAAGCCCTGGGCGCTGTACGCTGCCGGATTGCTGGCGCTGGCGCTGTCAGGCGCCCGATTCAAAGCAGATCTTTGCACGTGATCCAAGGCTGGCAGGCGCGCAGGTGTAGCAGGGGCCGCCAAATCATCCTCGTGCTCCACGCCTGCTACTCCTTCCTCATGCACATGAAATAAGACTTCATTTTGTGCTGGATTTTCATGATTTTGATCATTTTGACCTCCGTTTTCTTCAGGCACCTGCACATGCATATCAATAGGACAAGAACTAACCGGAGTATTAGCACATTGGTCAGCACAATTGTTATCGGCTCCTTGATCAAAATCCAGAAGAAGAAGAATTTCATTGCGGAGAAGAGCACCGGCATTTTGATGAAGTGACTTGAAAGGGAAAACTGACTCATCAAAGACAACATCTCTAGATATATAGACCCTTCTAGTGGAAACATCAAGACATTTAACCCCTTTATGCATAGGACTATAGCCTAAGAAGACACACTGCTTGGAAGGAAAAGCAAGTTTGCATGTGTTGTAAGGTCTAAGATTTGGCAAACATGCACAACCAAAGATGCGAAGAGATGTGTAATCTGGATTGACACCAAAGAGTCATGTGATGGAATTCTCAAATTTTATTATTTTGCTAGGAAAAATATTGATAAGATATGTAGCAGTAAGAAATGCTTCATCCTAGAATTTGAGAGGCATAGATGCATGAGCTAGCAATGCTAGTCCTACTTCAACAACATGATGATGTTTTCGTTCAGCAGACCCGTTTTGTTGGTGAGCATGAGGACAGGAGACGTGATGCGAAATTCCAATCTTTTGGAAGAATGAATTAAGTTTCTCATACTCATCACCCCAATCTGTTTGCATGGCATGAATTTTAGAGTTCAGTTGGCGTTCAAGAAGATTCTGAAAATTGCTAAAGACTTGAAATACATCGGATCGTTTCTTTAGCAAATAAATCCAGGTAAACTTACTATAGTCATCAATGAAGCTTACATAGTATGAAAATCTACCAACTGAAGTGGGGGTTGGCCTCCACACATCTTAGAAGATAAGTTGCAAGGGAGCAATAGATACACTGGTAGAGATGGGATATGGCAATTGATGACTTCTAACTTGTTGACACGCATCACAAACTAACTCAACACTAGACTCATAAGGGAGTTTATTTCTACTAAGAACATGCTGAACGATAACTGAAGATGGATGACCCAAGCGTCGATGCGACTTTGCCAAAGATGGTTTGGTGACACTCCAGACTTGTTTATTTGACCATGATGAACATGATGATACGAGTGGATAGAGACCTCCTTCACACTTTCCTCTAAAGATGACTCTCCTCGTTGCCAAGTCCTTAATCACAAAAGAATAGGGATAAAAGATGATGAGATCCTTATTGTCAAGAGTGAACCTATGAACAGACATAACATTTTTCGACGCATGCGGAACATGTAGAACATTCTTTAGATGCAAGTTTTTAACGGGGTTTTTAACAATTGAGTTTCCAATATGAGTAACATCCATACCAGTTCCACTTGCCGTGTGCACTTGGTCGCCTCCGTGGTACCTTTCTTGCATCGTTAGCTTGTCGAGTTCCCCCGTGATGTGTTCGGTGGCACCAGAATCTGCATACCAGTTTGTGTCAATCCCGTAGGAGTTGGTGAAGAGCTTGGCCTTCTTTTTCTCTTCATGATCCTCCTCATAGCGATGCCAACAGGCCCTTGCGCCCCCGGCATGGTACTTGTAACATATTTGGCACTCGGGATAGTCTCCCTCATGCTGTTGTTGCTGCTGTTGTGGTGGTTGTCGCTGATGTTGCTGATAGCCACCACCACCATTGGCCCGAGCAGGAGAGGGAGAGGGGCGATCGCCAGGACCACGCCCCCTATTCCCTCGCCCACAACCTCCTCTGTTGTTGCGAGCTTTCCCACGCCCTCTGTAGACAGTGTTGGCAGAAGAGCGAAAGCCAGTTGGCCCATCGCCTAGCATCTCCATCCTTTGATAGAACGAGGAGATCTGCGAGAATAGTTCATCAACAGTAATGGAATTTTTATGGCACCGATTGCAGCAACAACGGGATCATAGTCCCTATCAAGGTCGGTGAGGATGTAGTCCACCATCTCCGGATCGGTCACCGGACGGCCAGCCACGGCTAGCTCGTCTCCAAGGCTCTTCATGTGGGCGATGAAGCTATTGCTAGACATGTTGCCCTTTTTTGTGTTGGAGATGGTGATTCTCAGATTCGTAATTCGAGACTGGGGCTACGAGGCGAACAATGTTGTTAGAGCGGTCCAGAGATCAAAGGTGATTTCCTTACCAATGACCTGCGCGAGGATCTCTTGAGACAGAGAGTTCAACAGGTAGCTCAAAACCTGCTGATCTTTTGATAGGCATGGACCGTACAGAGGATTCGGTCCTGTCGCCATCGTCTTGTCCGCCTGCGCAACTTCCACCGTCTTCGGTGGGGTAGCGTTGCTGCCGTCCAGCAGGCCAGTCACCTGCGCTCCTCGCAGGGCTGGCATGACTTGCGCTTTCCAGAGGAGGTAGTTTCCCCTCGTGAGCTTCTCGGTTTGTGGTGCGCCCAGGTTGAGCGATGGAGCGGTCGAGGAAGAAGCCATGTCAATCTCTACTGAACCTTTTCTGTTTTCTGTGTCGCTAGATAATGGGAAAGAGGACGGCTCTGTATACCATATAAGATTATGGAAGCGTTCCTACTCCCTCGTAAGGGAGCCGCGAGTATTTATTGATCGATACAGGAAACGCCCCTGCCATGGCATACAAGTCAAACGAACAGATCACAAGGATTCAGTTCGTGTTTCAGAAGGAATAGGAGATAGAGTTGTATACGGGAAGGAGATAGAGATAGACTAGTTTGAGATTACAAAGAGAAAATATCTATTTGTCTAACAGGAACGACTTCACGTCCATATAATTTGCCCTTGTTTGTCTTCCATCTCGGTTGTGCTTTAATCGGTGGTGTCGAGGAGCAGGTGGCTTGGTCTTCTTGCCGGTCTTTGGATCCGGTGAGACTTATGTCTAGTGGTCGACGCTCGACACTCTTCCAAATGATGTTGACATCAGCTGCTGTAGTTGTGATTGGTGTTTTGCATTAGGATGCATGGATGGCGGCAAGCGGCAACATTCCTCTTGTTGGACCATGTTCGATGAAGGTGATGGCGCTGTGATCTAGTAGATACTAAAAAAACTGGCCGACGTATCACAAAGCCTCGATCTCATTGCTTGCGGTGGTCCTATTCATCGGCTTGAAAAGTATCCTTGTATGTGAAGGCGCTCCCTCGGATCTGGATATGATGGTTGTTCTCCTTTTTCTCTAGCGTTGCCTTCACGATGCCGGAGGACAATGGTGGGCAAAGATTCACCGACGCACGAGGTTCTCCACTCGTGAACGATGCCGGAGAACGATGGTGGACAAAGATTCATCGACACACAAGGTTCTCCACTCGTGAAATTATAATTTACTAGTTGCATCTTTGTCGCAAAAATGTAAGACACCTGTGATGACCGCATACGTACTCTATGTAAATTGTTTGTCTAATGAAATATATGTGATTACAAAAAAACAATATGTGGTTATTTAAAAAAAAAGTGTGGACGCGTAACAAGAATTCTTCCGGTACCTCACTTGTTGTGTTTGTGCCGCCGTGTTGAACACGTTGCCGTTTCCATTTCTGCTTCCAAAGCCCAGGTTACTAAATCGACGATCATTTCCAGGAAATGCATGACCTGAATTGTCGTCGTAGATCGTCTTGACTTGCCTTTTACTCCAGTTCACACTGCTCATGCATTTGCCTTTCCACGCAAGTTCTCTTTCTGTTGTTCATGTCGCTGGGTAGCGACGAACTGCACGCGCAATTAAGGCTGCTTTCCACGGCATGTCAATATTGCAATTTAAGTCCATTTCATATGGTTAAAATTCCTTCTGCAAACAGAGATCAAAACTGTATTATAAAAGGGCGCATTGCACATACCACGTGATGTATGATAAAAGGGTGCATTGCACATACTACGTGCTAATGGTGTGTCATAGGGTTCAAGGATGAAGACATTTTAGGAAAAACAAACGTAAACTATTGTAACACCCTTTCTTATGGCGTGAGCAACTAACTATTAGCAGCGTTCGGCTCACACGCCGCTAATATGGAGCCGCTGATAAGTCATTACTAGCAGCGTGCGAGCCGAACGTTGCTAGTAACTAAATTACCAAGGGCATGCGCAGCGCACGCCCCCTAATAAGAGGTTGACCAGTGGCATGCAACATGGGCGAACGCACGGCCAATGCAAGATGCAGGACCTCCTATTCACTGCGTCACGTAACGCCAGTTTGAACAACACGCACCCTCTGCTCCTCTCGCGAGCGCTTTCGGGCGGCACATGTGCCGGGCAGGCGCCCTATTTTCTTTTTCTGTTTTTATTTTGGGCTTCACTAAAGAATGTATGTGTTATTAAAAATTTCAGAAACAATAACTAATTCCAACAAATGTTCATGACAAAAAATGTTTGTCAGTTTAAAAAATGTTCACAAGTTTAAAACAAAATGTTTGTGAGTTTGCAAACATCTTCGAAAATTTCAAAAATGATTCTTGAACTCAAAACGTGTTCACAACTTAAAAAAACACAAATTTGTCGTCACCCGATCAAGGATCTTGTGTTTTCATCCTGGAGAGAGTCCGAGATCCCAAAAACAGAATGCCAGACCTTGGGCTTTCACCCTGGAGATCGCGGCTCGGTACTCAAGTAGCACCCTCAAAAATGTTGAGCACCTGTGTTGCCACCCCCTCCGGCTAAGACCGCCGTTGCAAGTCCTCAACCCCCGACAAATAGGAAAAAAACCTGTGCCGCCATTCTTTGATGCAACCAAAACTCATCTCCACCATTACAAGTCTTCCATTGCAACCACCATGACTTTCTTCACCACTGTCAACACCGTGGAAATCTATATTTAGACATGTCCCATGACACTGACAACACAACGGAGCTTCGCACGACGCCCTCATGAAGCTTGCCTGGCCGAAGATGAGGGCACGCCCGACCGAATCAATTCCGATCTAGATATCCAGTGGCGCCATGTGCCAAAAACCGAGATCTCCGAGAGGAAGACCGAAACCCATCGGTTTCCAGATCAAGGAGACCGGCATGAAGCAGATCAAAGTTTTGGAGCTCAAAGAACAGTAGGGCCAAACACCACGGAGCTCCCCTGAATCCGAACGGACCAGATGTGGGCAGCGCCCGGCCTCCGCCAACCCATGCGAGAGCCGCCGTTGCAAGTCCTCGGGCACCGCGCCGCCAACCCATGGTCGGATGAGGTAGCTATCGGCGCACCGGCCATGACCACTCGCGAGGAGGAGGACGTCAGCAGCCCTCTCGGTTGTGCCCCCCAACGGGACAGACCACTGCTGGGCAGCAAGGCCGGCTTCCCAGTTCACGCCAGCCCTCCTCGCCACGAGCACCACCGCTCGAGATGGACGACCTCTACGGGACGAAGCGGGAGCCCCATCTACGGCGCCGAAGCCCCCCGCAACCACCAACGTTTCGATCTGGCCGATATAGCCGCTGTTGCGCCATGGGAGACCACCACTGCGTAGCCCACCGCGCCCGAGCATGACGACCACGTTACCGTCTCCCAACGCCTACCAGCACGCCGCCGCGCCCCACGTCAACGTGCCGCCGCCCACCACCGTCTCCTTGTGCAAGACGACTCCGAGCAGGAGGTGAGGAAGCCCCACCACCGCCGCCGGCCTGGCTTTGCCCGGCAACACGTCACGGCGGCGGCGAGGACGGGGGATGGGAAGGGAGGCTGAGGGCCGGCGGCGTCAGGGTCCCCCCGGTCGCGATGCGGGCGCAACACGGGAGGGATGGTTTGTACAATATTAGGTGAATATAGTCCCATGATTATCAAATACTATCAATTGCCGTGTCCGACCCGGTCAACACTATGTGCAAGGTGATAGCTTAATTTCCACACAGACATTTGCCTATGCTCTGATACTTGCTGAATTGTCTGTCACGACAATACGTATCTCTCATTTACTAGCCTCACTGGCTATGAACGACGCCTCCACGTCTCAAACAATCAGTCAAACTGCCTCTCAAGAGCAAGCCCTGTTCCCGAAGCTATAGCGCTGCCCTTACGCCATCGTCGCTCGCTTGCCAAGCTCGCCTTGCTCCTCGCCACCGCCGTCTTCTCCGCCACCGCCCATGCCGGGCAGCTCCAGCCGGCACATGCGGCTGGCGCAAGCTGCTTGCCGCGTGATAGGGACGGACTGCTGGCCTTCAGGCAAGCCATCAGCGACACCAACGACGTCCTCGCCTCATGGCAAAGACGGCACAAACATTGTTGCCGCTGGAGGAGCGTCACCTGCAGCAACGAAACAGGCCATGTGCTCGAGCTTGACTTTGGATACACCGGTTTGGAGGGCAAGATAAGTCCTTCCCTGCTTTCTCTCGAGCATCTGGAGTACCTAAATCTCAACAGCACCTTCCTACTTGGACCAGACAGTACTTCTTTGTTCCCAGAATTCTTGTGTTCTTTAAGCAACTTGAGGCACCTCGATCTCTCATGGACACTATTCTCCGGTAGATTGCCTGCTCAGCTTGCCAACCTTTCGAATTTGGAGTACCTCGATCTCTCATGGACATCCCTGCATGGTCGCGCTCCAGAGTTCTTGTCTTGTAAAAATCTGAGACATCTGGATCTCTCATACACAATTGTCTGGTAGAGTGTCTCCCCAGTTTTTCAACCTTTCAAAGTTGGAGTATCTCAACCTCTCCAACACTAGCATGTGGGGTATACTGCCACCTCAGCCTGGAAACGTTTCAAAGTTACGACACCTTGACCTCAGTTCCATGCAAGAGATATACACACATCAGATATCTCATGGTTAACTCATCTCCATTTCCTGGAATATGTTGACATGAGTGATATAAATCTCAGCACCACGGATGTGTTTCTCGTGGCCAACACAATCCCATCTCTCAAGGCCCTTATTCTTGCCAATTGCTCACTTTCAAATGCAAACCAGTCGCTTACGCATGTAAACCTCACAAAACTAGAGCAGCTTGATCTCTCCAGAAACTATTTGGGCCATCCAATTGAAACATGCTGGTTCTGGAACCAAACAAGCATCAAGCACCTAGTACTCGATCCAACCTATCTTTATGGTCCATTCCCTGATGCGCTAGGAGGTATAGTTTCCCTCCAGTGGCTGGACTTTTCCAACAACGGTAATTCAGCCACAATGACAATGGACTTGAAAAATCTATGTGATTTAGAGAGCCTACGGCTCGATGGGAGTCTTGCGTTTGCGAACATGACAAACTTCGTGCCGAAACTGCCACAATGTCCATCCAGCAAATTGTGGTTCTTGAGTTCAAATCACAACAATATGTCAGGAGTGCTGCCAGATATGGTGGGGCACTTCACCGGCTTGGAGTCCCTTTACCTTTATAATAACAGCATTACCGGAGCTATACCAACTGGATTAGTGAATTGTACTAGTTTGCAATCAGTCGCTCTCGGTTCAAACCAACTATGTGGACAGATACCAACATTGCCAAGAAGCCTCATTCAAGTGGACTTGTCCATGAACAACTTGTTAGGACCTTTGCCATCAGATTTTGGAGCTCCAGATCTTACAGTACTAAGCCTATCCTCCAATTATATCACTGGTCACGTTTTTATACCTATTTGTGAGTTGCAAAACCTAATTTTCTTGGATTTGTCCAAGAATAGGTTTGTGGGAGAATTTCCCAGGTGTTCGTCAATGCCAAACTTAACATTCCTATACTTAAGTAACAATAACTTCTCCGGGAATTCCCCGCAATTGCTCCAAAACTGTTCAAAATTGGTTTTCCTTGATCTTGCAATGAACGAATTCGACGGAGCATTACCAGTATGGATAAGAGACCTAGTGAACTTGCAATTTTTGCAGCTAAACCATAACATGTTCTATGGTGGCATTCCAGCTAACATGACAAGTCTTGTACTACTTCAGCAATTCAGTTTAGCAAGCAACAATATATCAGGATCAATTCCATCGTCGGTGTCAAAATTAATAGCTATGACCCTGAAACATCTGCCGAGAGTTCAACCGGAGTGGTTTCAAGGCCTTATATCTGACATGCTGCCGGTGGATATTTTGCCTGTGGTGATGAAGCAGCAAGAACTTAAGTTTAGAGGTGCTGCAGTTACTGACATGGTCAGCATTGATTTGTCCCTCAATCACTTGAGCGGTGAAATTCCAGATAAGATAACTTCTCTGTACGGACTGTTGAGCTTGAATTTATGATGGAATCACCTGAGCCAGAAAATTCCTGTAAAGATTGGGGATATGAAATCACTGGAATCACTCGACTTGTCAAGGAACAATATCTCCGGTGAAATCCCAACGAGCCTGTCAGATTTGACATATCTAAGCTCCTTGGACCTGTCATACAACAATCTTGCAGGAAGAATTCCAACAGGCCGTCAACTGGACACTCTGTACGCAGAAGATCCGTCAATGTACGATGGCAACAGTCGCCTTTGCGGGCTTCCTCTTCAAAGGCATTGCCTAGGAAACAGTCCACCGGAGCATGGGAATCAGCAGAGAAGTGAAAATGTTTATGACCCAGTGGTGTTCTTCTACATTGGGCTAACGTCTGGCTTTGTGGTTGGACTCTGGCTTGTCTTCTGTGCTCTGCTGTTCAAAAGGGCTTGGAGATATGCCTATTTTCGCCTCTTCGACGAGCTATGTGACAAGGTGTATGTGTTTGTTGTTGTTACTTGGGGCCAGATAAACACCAAGGCGACTGTAGGTTGAGTGATGTGCTAAATCGAGTAACGCCGCTGGCACTCTATTACTGTGCTCCATGAATAAATAAAGATGAAGAAGTATCTATTAGAAGTTATTAGTTTGTACTCGGTGGTCATGATGAACCCGGCACCTGATACTGGTTTCATGTCGATGGTTGATGTATTGTAATACTGAGCTGCAGTAGCAGAGTAGCCTGTACAATTTTGTGCATCTTGATGTATTGTATTTGTGCGCGTTAAGCATACAAATTTTCTGGTTATTTTGCTAATTCTCAGCTGGCTAATTTTAACATTCTCATTCGTCTTAAAAGATGCATTCTAAGATTCTGTTTGGATTGGACGTGTACAACTTTAGCAAAAACAAACTTGTTTGTTTCAAGCGACTGTCTAATCTTGGTATAGAATCTCAGGTAGTACATGCAGCCAATGCAGATGGAAGCCAAAATATATATCAGATAGGAAAGCGCTCACCGACGAGTAAACAGAGGCGGCGTCTTCTGTATATTGTATGGCCGCTCTTTCTGTTTGCCTACCAAGGCCACATGGAAATGGTTGATGTCTCCGGGAGGACGAAGTGGTTGCCGGCGGCGATCGACGTTTTTCCGTCTCGAATCCCGAGGGAATGTCCAGGCGGTGCTGGTCGCCGGTGACGGGATCCCAATCCAGGAGAAGCCATGGTCGGAAGCGAGGCTGCGCCAGAACTTGCAGACGGTGGAGGCGCGGGGGAGGGAGGAGGGCTGCGGGCGGGAGGTGGAGGAGGATCTCGGGAAGCAGGTCCTCGTCGTCCAGCACCGCCACCACCGCCGCCGACGAGCGGGGGCGAGGCCGGAGTTTTTTTTTTTTTTTTTGGGATAGGGGGCACGCGAAACTGGAGGCTGCTCAACAAGTGGGGGATGCTCTGGACAGGTACGTGGCCGGCCCAAATTTGGTAACAAGCCCAAAACACACAAATAAAAGCCCAAGATGAGTGTAACAAGTATAGCAGCCTGGCTATGCACTGTTCAAACTTGTGAGTTCTCAAAAAATCTGAAAGAAAGTCCAAAATTTCTCAGAAAACTATGGGTACATATAGATGTTCTCTACGTACCAGTTTTAAATAATAAAAAGGAAAATGTGACCCCATTTTGACTCAAACAGAAAACATCAGCTTCACAATCATGAAGATTGTGCCAAATGCTCCGAAGCTGAAGTATCTCAAACAGAGAGGACAGCGGTAGGAAATTTGCAGTGTGGTAGCACACTTTCAGCTTCAAATTTTATAGGTATTTTGGCAACACTAGTATGAGTAGAGGCTGAACGAACAGTGGGCGTACGAGGGGCTCATGTTGTAGGAACATCTTAGTAGCTCATAGGAATGCTTATTTAGAAATGTACGAGCCAGGTACTCACCAACAAATCAAATTTCTTGATCAAATTTAGGGAGTACAAGCCTCAAGCAAGACTTCGTATAATCTTATCAATTGGCACTTTCTTCAACCCAAGCCATGTTTTACTCTTCACAGCACCAAGGAGTACTTCCACCAGAGTGAAATATCTTTTGACCCTGTGTTTGATATGAAGTATTCTCTCCATCCCATAATATAAGATGTTTTTGCAAGGTAAAGGTCTTATATTGTGGGATGGAGGGAGTATTAAATATCCACGCTGAAGCAGGAGAGGCATCTCCTAATTGACGAGAAGGCTCATCTCTTCAATAAGAATCTTAGGCTGAAGGAGCAGTGGGGTCATCTATTCAAGGAGAGGGATCAGCTAAAGAAGGAGAGAAATCTCCTCAGGGCCGAGAGAAATGAGCTCAAAATCGTGAAAGCTCACTTTCTTAAAGAGGAAGAAAACAATAGTCACAAGATTCGACAGATCAAGGCAATCCTTGATCAAGTGTGATCGGCCACCTAGGCTATCTAGCTTGTTAAGTTGGTGATGTAGTATTATGTACTCCCTCGTAGGTTAAATGTAATATTATGGGACATAGGGAGTAGTTTGTTAAGTTGAACTAGCTTAGCTCTTGATCCTATTATGTAGTTTGTTAAGTTGATGATGTAGTACCTATCTAGTTTGTTAAGTTGGACTAGTTGATGTAGTAGTATCTTAAATTACTTGATGGATTACCTAGCTGCATATATTTTTATAAGCGAAAATTCGAATTGGTGGCATGGAGCCAACAAAGCATGTCAGTGCTGTTGGAAATATGCCCTAGAGGCAATAATAAATAAGTTATTATTATATTTCTTTGTTCATGATAATCGTTTATTATCCATGCTATAATTGTATTGATAGGAAACTCAGATACATGTGTGGATACATAGACAACACCATGTCCCTAGTAAGCCTCTAGTTGACTAGCTCGTTGATCAATAGATGGTTACGGTTTCCTGACCATGGACATTGGATGTCATTGATAACGGGATCACATCATTAGGAGAATGATGTGATGGACAAGACCCAATCATAAGCCTAGCACGGAGATCGTGGTAGTTCAGATGCTAAAGCTTTTCTAATGTCAAGTATCATTTCCTTAGACCATGAGATTGTGCAACTCCGCATACCGTAGGAATGCTTTGGGTGTACCAAACGTCACAACGTAACTGGGTGGCTATAAAGGTGCACTACAGGTATCTCCGAAAGTGTCTGTTGGGTTGGCACGAATCGAGACTGGGATTTGTCACTCTGTGTAAATGGAGAGGTATCTCTGGGCCCACTCGGTAGGACATCATCATAATGCGCACAATGTGACCAAGGGGTTGATCATGGGATGATGTGTTACGGAACGAGTAAAGAGACTTGCCGGTAACGAGATTGAACAAGGTATCGGTATACCGACGATCGAATCTCGGGCAAGTATAATACCGCTAGAAAAAGGGAATTGTATACGGGATCGATTGAGTCCATGACATCGTGGTTCATCCGATGAGATCATCATGGAATATGTGGGAGCCAACATGGGTATCCAGATCCCGCTGCTGGTTATTGACCGGAGAACGTCTCGGTCATGTCTGCATGGTTCCCGAACCCGTAGGGTCTACACACTTAAGGTCTGGCGACGCTTAGGGTTATAAAGGAAGTTTGTATGTGGTTACCGAATGTTGTTCGGAGTCCCGGATGAGATCCTGGACGTCACGAGGAGTTCCGGAATGGTCCGGAGGTAAAGATTTATATATGGAAAGTTGTTGTTCGGGTTCCGGAAAAAGTTCGGGTTTTTTCGGTATTGTACCGGGAAGCTTCCAGAAGGTTCCAGAGGATTCCGGAGGGGTCCGGAGGTCCGGAAATTGTTCCACCACGTCCAATACAGTAGCATGGGCTGTAAGGGGGCGCCCTAGCCTTAATGGGCCAAGGGCACCAGCCCCCAAGGCCCATGCGCATGGGAGGGGTAAACCCTAAGGGGAGGGCCTCCACTTGACTTGGGAGGCACTCCTCCCCTTGGCCGCACCCCTTCCTTGGAGGAAGGGGCAAGGCTGCGCCTCCCCCCTCTCCCTTGCCCCTATATATAGTGGAGGGGAGGGAGGGCAGCCACACCTGAAGCCCTGGCGCCTCCCTCCCTCCTGTGACACCTCCTCCTCTCCTACAGGTGCTTGGCAAAGCCCTGCAGGATTACCACGCTCCTCCACCACCACCACGCCGTTGTGCTGCTGCTGGATGGAGTCTTCCTCAACCTCTCCCTCTCTCCTTGCTGGATCAAGACGTGGGAGACGTCACCGGGCTGTACGTGTGTTGAACGCGGAGGTGCCGTCCGTTCGGCACTAGGATCTCCGGTGATTTGGATCACGACAGTACGACTCCTTCAACCCCGTTCTCTTGAACGCTTCCGCTTAGCGATCTACAAGGGTATGTAGATGCACTCTCCTTCCCTCGTTGCTAGTTTCTCCATAGATAGATCTTGGTGACAGGTAGGAAAATTTTGAATTTCTGCCACGTTCCCCAACAAAGTGGCATCATGAGCTAGGTCTATTGCGTAGATTCTTTGCACGAGTAGAACACAAAGTAGTTGTGGGCGTTGATGTTGTTCAATATGCTTACCGTTACTAGTCCAATCTTGTTTCGACGGTATTGTGGGATGAAGCGGCCGGACCGACCTTACACGTACACTTACTTACGTGAGACAGGTTCCACCGACCGACATGCACTTGGTGCATAAGGTGGCTAGCGGTGCCGCCTCTCCCACTTTAGTCGGAACGGATTCGATGAAAAGGGTCCTTATGAAGGGTAAATAGCAATTGGCATATCACGTTGTGGTTTTATGAGGTAAGAAACGTTCTTGCTAGAAACCCATAGCAGCCACGTAAAACATGCAAACAACAATTAGAGGACGTCTAACTTGTTTTTGCAGGGTATGCTATGTGATGTGATATGGCCAAGAAGAATGTGATGAATGATATGTGATGTATGAGATTGATCATGTTCTTTTAATAGGATTCACGACTTGCATGTCGATGAGTATGACAACCGGCAGGAGCCATAGGAGTTGTCTTAATTTATTGTATGACCTGCGTGTCATTGAACAACGCCATGTAATTACTTTACTTTATTGCTAACCGGTAGCCATAGTAGTATAAGTAATAGTTGGCGAGACAAATTCATGAAGACACGATGATGGAGATCATGATGATGGAGATCATGGTGTCATGCCGGTGACGATGATGATCATGGAGCCCCGAAGATGGAGATCAATGGAGCTATATGATATTGGCCATATCATGTCACTACTATATTTGATTGCATGTGATGTTTATCATGTTTATGCATCTTGTTTACTTAGAACGACGGTAGTAAATAAGATGATCCCTTACAACAATTTCAAGAAGTGTTCTCCCCTAACTATGCATCGTTGCTAAAGTTCGTCGCTTCTAAGCACCACGTGATGATCGGGTGTGATGGATTCTTACGTTCACATACAACGGGTGTAAGACAGATTTACACACGCGAAACACTTAGGGTTAACTTGACGAGCCTAGCATGTACAGACATGGCCTCGGAACACAAAGACCGAAAGGTCGAGCATGAGTCGTATAGTAGATACGATCAACATGAAGATGTTCACCGATGATGACTAGTCCGTCTCACGTGATGATCGGACACGGCCTAGTTGACTCGGATCATGTAATCACTTAGATGACCAGAGGGATGTCTATCTGAGTGGGGAGTTCATAAGATGAACTTAATTATCCTGAACATAGTCAAAAGACCTTTTGCAAATTATGTCGTAAGCTCGCGCTTTAGTTCCACTGTTTAGATATGTTCCTAGAGAAAATATAGTTGAAAGTTGACAGTAGCAATTATGCGGTCAGTAGAAAGCTTATGTCCTTAATGCACCGCTCGGTGTGCTGGACCTCAAACGTGGTCTGTGGATGTTGTGAACATCTGACACACACGTTTTGATAACTACGTGATAGTTCAGTTAAACGGTTTAGGGTTGAGGCACTAAAGACGTTTTCGAAACATCGCGGAACATATGAGATGTTTCGAGGGCTGAAATTGGCAGGCTCGTGCCCACGTCAACAGGTATGAGACCTCCGATGAGTTTTCTTAGCCTGCAAACTAAGGGAGAAAAGCTCAATCGTTGAGCTTGTGCTCAGATTGTCTAAGTGCAACAATCACTTGAATCGAGTGGGAGTTAATCTTCCAGATGAGATAGTGATGTTTCTCCAAAGACATTGCCACCAAGCTACTAGAGCTTCGTGATGAATTATAACATATCAGGGATAGATATGATGATCCTTGAAGTGTTCGCGATGTTTGACACCGCAAAAGTAGAAGTCAAGTAGGAGCATCAATTGTTGATGGTTGGTCAAACCACTAGTTTCAAGAAGGGCAAGGGCAACAAGGGATACTTCATGAAACGGCAAAACAGTTGCTGCTCTAGTGAAGAAACCCAAGGTTGAACCCAAACCCGAGACTAAGTGCTTCAGAATGAGAGGAACGGACATCAAGCGGAACCACCCTAGATACTTGGTAGATGAGAAGGCTGGCAAGGTCGATAGAAGTATATTGGAATATACATTATGTTAATGTGTACTTTACTAGTACTCCTAGTAGCACCAGGGTATTAGATACCGGTTCGGTTGCTAAGTGTTAGTAACTCGAAATAAAAGAGCTACGGAATAAACGGAGACTAACTAAAGGTGAGCTGACGATATGTGTTCGAAGTGTTTCCAAGTTTGATGTGATCAAACATCGCACGCTCCCTCTACCATCAAGGTTAGAATTAAACCTGAATAATTGTCATTTGGTGTTTGCGTTGAGCATAGACATGATTGGATTATGTCTATCGCAATTGTCTGATTATTCATTTAAGGAGAATAATGGTTACTCTATTTATTTGAATAATACCTTCAATGGTGTTGCACCTAAAGGACTGGTTTATTAAATCTCGATCGTAGTGATACACATTTTCATGCCAAAAAATATAAGATAGTAATGATAGTACCACTTACTTGTGGCACTGCCATGTAAGTCATATTGGTATAAAACGCATGAAGAAGCTCCATGTTGATGGATCTTTGGACTCACTCATTTTTGAAAAGTTTGAGACATGCGAACCATGTCTATTGGTGTATACGCATGAAGAAACTCCATGCAGATGGATCGTTTGGACTCACTTGATTTTGAATCACTTGAGATATGCAAATCATACCACATGGGCTAGATGACTGAAAAGCCTCGGTTTCAGTAAGATGGAACAAGGTAGGAACCTTTGGGAAGTAACACATTTTGATGTGTGCAGTCCAATGAGTGCTGAGGCATGCAGTGAATATCGCTATGTTCTGACTTCACAGATGATTCGAGTAGATGTTGAGTATATTTACTTGATGAAACACATAGTCTGAATTATTGAATGGTTCAAGTAATTTCAGAGTGAAGTTAAAGATCATCGTGACAAGAGGATAAAATGTCTATGATATGATCATGGAGATGAGTATCTGAGTTATGAGCTTTGGCACGCTATTAAGACATAGTGGAAATTGTTTCACAATTAATACCGCCTGGAACACCATAGTGTGATAGTGTGTCCGAACATCATAGTTGCACCCTATTAGATATGGTGCGTACCATGATGTCTCTTATTGAATTACCACTATCGTTCATGGGTTAGGCATTAGAGACAACCACAATCACTTTAAATAGGGCACCACGTAATTCCGTTGAGATGACACCGTATGAACTATGGTTTAGAGAAACCTAAGCTGTCATTTCTTAAAAGTTTGGGGCTACGACGCTTATGTGAAAAGTTTCAGGTTGATAAGCTCGAACCCAAAGCGGATAAAATGCATCTTCATAGGACACCCAAAACAGTTGGGTATACCTCCTAATTCAGATCCGAAAGCAATAGCGATTGTTTCTTGAATCGGGTCCTTTCTCGAGGAAAGGTTTGTCTCGAAAAGTTGAGTGGGAGGATGGTGGAGACTTGATGAGGTTATTGAACCGTCACTTCAACTAGTGTGTAGCAGGACACAGGAAGTTGTTCCCGTGGCACCTACACCAATTGAAGTAGAAGCTTATGATAGTGATCATGAAGTTTCGGATCAAGTCACTACCGAACCTCGTAGGACTACAAGGACGCGTACTGTTGGGGAACGTAGTAATTTCGAAAATTTTCCTACGATCATGCAAGATCATGGTGATGGCATAGCAACGAGAGGGAAGAGTGTCTGTCCACGCACTCGTGAGACCGAAAGCGAAGCGTTATAACAACGCGGTTGATGTAGTCGTCGTCTTCACGATCCGACCGATCCAAGCACCGAACGTCACGGCACCTCCGAGTTCTGCACACGCTCAGCTCGATGGCGATCCCGGACTCCGATCCAGCAAAGTGTCGGGATGAGTTCCGTCAAGACGACGGGCGTGGTGACGATGTTGATGCTCCACCGGCGCAGGGCTTCGCCTAAGCTCCGCGACGATATGACTTCTCCGGCGCAGGGCTTCGCCTAAGCTCTACGACGATATGACCGAGGTGGAATATGGTGGAAGGGGCACCGCTACGGCTAAGGAAAGATCCGTAGATCAACTTGTGTGTCATGGGGTGCCCCCTGCCCTGTGATATAAAGGAGCAAGGGAGGAGGTGGCCGGCCTATGAGGGGCGCACCAAGGGGAGTCCTACTCCCACCGAGTAGGACTCCTCCTTTCCTAGTAGGAATAGGAGAGAAGGAAGGAAGAGAAGAAGGGGTGCAGCCCCTCCCTAGTCCAATTCGGACTAGGCCTTGGGGCGCGCAGCCTGCCCTAGGCAGCCCCTCTCTTTCTGCAGGGCCCAATAAGGCCCAATACTTCTCCCGGCGAATTCCCGTAACTCTCCGGTACTCCGAAAAATACCCGAATCATTCGAACCTTTCCGAACTCCGAATATAGTCGTCCAATATATCGATCTTTACGTCTCGACCATTTCGAGACTCCTCGTCATGTCCCCGATCTCATCCGGGACTCCGAACTCCTTCGGTACATCAAAACTCATAAACTCATAATATAACTGTCATCGAAACGTTGTTGCGTGCGGACCCTACGGGTTCGAGAACTATGTAGACATGACCTAGAACTATTCTTGGTCAATAACCAATAGCGGAACCTGGATGCCCATATTGGCTCCTACATATTCTACGAAGATCTTTATCGGTCAAACCGCATAACAACATACTTTGTTCCCTTTGTCATCGGTATGTTACTTACCCGAGATTCGATCGTCGGTATCCAATACCTAGTTCAATCTCGATACCGGCAAGTCTCTTTACTCGTTCCGTAATACATCATCTCACAACTAACTCATTAGTTGCAATGCTTGCAAGGCTTATGTGATGTGCATTACCGAGAGGGCCCAGAGAGACCTCTCCGACAATCGGAGTGACAAATCCTAATCTCGAAATATGCCAACCCAACATGTACCTTCGGAGACACCTGTAATGTACCTTTATAATCACCCAGTTACGTTGTGACGTTTGGCAGCACCCAAAGTGTTCCTCGGGCAAACGGGAGTTGCATAATCTCATAGTCATAGGAACATGTATAAGTCATGAAGAAAAGCACTAGCAACAAACTATACGATCAGGTGCTATGCTAATGGAATGGGTCATGTCAATCAGATCATTCAACCAATGATGTGATCCCGTTAATCAAATGACAACTCATGTCTATGGTTAGGAAACATAACCATCTTCGATTAACGAGCTAGTCAAGTAGAGGCATACTAGTGACACTGCTTGTCTATGTATTCACACATGTATTATGTTTCCGGTTAATACAATTCTAGCATGAATAATAAACATTTATCATGATATAAGGAAATAAATAATAACTTTATTATTGCCTCTAGGGCATATTTCCTTCAGTCTCCCACTTGCACTAGAGTCAATAATCTAGTTCACATCGCCATGTGATTTAACATCAATAGTTCACATCTATATGTGGTTAACACCCATAGTTCACATCGACATGTGACCAACACCCAAAGGGTTTACTAGAGTCAGTAATCTAGTTCACATCGCTATGTGATTAACACCCAAAGAGTACTAAGGTGTGATCATGTTTTGCTTGTGAGATAATTTTAGTCAACGGGTCTGTTACATTCAGAGCCGTAAGTATTTTGCAAATCTCTATGTCTACAATGCTCTGCACGGAGCTACTCTAGCTAATTGCTCCCACTTTCAATATGTATCTAGATCGTGACTTAGAGTCATCCAGATCGGTGTCAAAACTTGCATTGACGTAATCCTTTACGACGAACCTTTTGTCACTTCCATAATCGAGAAATATTTCCTTAGTCCTCACTAAGGATGTCTTTGACCAATGTCCAGTGATCTACTCCTAGATCACTATTGTACTCCATTGCCAAATTCGGAGCAAGGTATACAATAGGTCTGGTACATAGCATAGAATCTATGACTGAGGCATAGGGAATGACTCTCATTCTCTTTTCTATTTTCTGCCGTGGTCGGGATTTGAGTCTTTACTCAATTCCACACCTTTACAACACAGGCAAGAACTCTTTCTTTGACTGTTCCATTTTGAACTATTTCAAAATCTTGACAAGGTATGTTCTTATTGAAAAACTTATCAAGCGTCTTGATCTATCTCAATAGATCTTGATGCTCAATATGTAAGCAGCTTCACTGAGGTCCTTCTTTGAAAAACTCCTTTCAAATACTCCTTTATGCTTTGCAGAATAATTCTACATTATTTCCGATCAACAATATGTCATTCACATATACTTATCAGAAATGCAGTAGTGCTCCCACTCACTTTCTTGTAAATACAAAGCTTCTCCAAAAGTCTCAGTATAAAACCATATGCTTTGATCACACTATCAAAGCATTTATTCCAACTCCGAGATGCTTGCACCAGTCCATAGATGGATCGCTGGAGCTTGCACATTTTGTTAGCTCCTTTAGGATTGAAAAACCTTCCGTTGCATCATATACAACTCTTCTTTAAGAAAACCATTAAGGAATGCAGTTTTGACATCCATTTGCCGATTTCATAAAATGTGACAATTGCTAACATGATTCGGACGGATTTTTAAGCATCGATACAAGTGAGAAAATCTCATTGTATTCAACATCTTGAACTTTGTCTAAAACCTTTTTCGACAAGTCTAGCTTTGTAGATAGTAACACTACTATCAGCATCTGTCTTCCTCTTGAAGATCCATTTATTTAACATGGCTTGCTGATCATCGAGCAAGTCAATCAAAGTCCATACTTTTGTTCTCATACATGGATCTTATCTCAGATTTCATGGCCTCAAGCCATTTCGCGGAATCTGGGCTCATCATCGCTTCCTCATAGTTCGTAGGTTCATCATGGTCTAGTAACATGACTTCCAGAACATGATTACCGTACCACTCTGGTGCGGACCTTACTCTGGAAGACCTACGAGGTTTGGTAGCAACTTGATCTGAAGTTTCATGATCATCATCATTAACTTCCTCACTAATTGGTGTAGGAATCACTAGAACTGATTTCTGTGATGAACTACTTTCCAATAAGAGAGAAGGTACAATTACCTTATCAAGTTTCTACTTTCCTCCCACTCACTTCTTTCGAGAGAAACTTCTTCTCTAGAAAGGATCCATCTTAGCAACGAAAAACTTGCCTTCGGATCTGTGATAGAAGGTGTACCAAACAGTTACCTTTTGGGTATTCTATGAAGACGCACTTCTCCGATTTGGGTTCGAGCTTATCAGGTGAAAACTTTTTCACATAAGCATTACAACTCCAAACTTTTAAGAAACGACAGCTTAGGTTTACTATTAAACCATAGTTCATACGGTGTCGCCTCAACGGATTTAGATGGTGCCCTATTAAACGTGAATGTAGCTGTCTCTAATGCATAACCCCAAAATGATATTGGTAAATCGGTAAGAGACATCATTGATCGTACCATATCAAAATAAAGTACGGTTACGATGTTCGGACACACCATAACGTTGTGGTGTTCCAGGTGGCGTGAGCTGTGAAACTATTCCACTTTGTTTTAATTGAAGACCAAACTCGTAACTCAAATATTCATCTCCACGATCAGATCGCAGAAACTTTATTTTCTTGTTACGATGATTTTCTACTTCACTCTGAAATTCTTTGAACCTTTCAACTATTTCAGACTTATGTTTCATCAAGTAGATATACCCATATCTGCTCAAATCATCTTGTGAAGGTCAGAAAATAACGATACTTGCCACGAGCATCAACACTCATTGAATTGCATACATCGGTATGTATTATTTCCAATAAGTCAAGAGCTTGTTCCATTGTTCCGAGAACGGAGTTTTAGTCATCTTGCCCAAAAGGCACGGTTACGCAAGCATCAAATGATTCAAAATCAAGTGATTCCAAAAGTCCATCAAGATGGAGTTTCTTCATGCGCTTTACACCAATATGACCTAAACGGCAAGGTGCCACAAATAAGTTGCACTATCATTATTAACTTTGCATCTTTTGGTTTCAATATTATGAATATGTGTATCACTATGATCGAGATCCAATGAACCGCTTTTCATTGGGTGTGTAACCATATAAGGTTTTATTCATGCAAACAGAACAACAATTTATTCTCTTACTTAAATGAATAACCGTATTGTAATAAACATGATCAAATCATATTTATGCTCAACACCAAATAACACTTATTTAGGTTCCACACTAATCCCGAAAGTATAGGGAGTGCGATGATGATCATATCAAACTTGGAACTACTTCCAACACTCATCGTCACTTCCCTTCAACTAGTTTACGCAACTCCGTTTCAAGTTACTACTCTTAGCAACTGAACCAGTATCAAAAATACCGAGGGTTTGCTACGAACACTAGTAAAATACACATCAATAATCTGCATATCAAATATACCTTTGTTCACTTTGCCATCCTTCTTATCCGCCAAATACTTGGGGTAGTTCCGCTTCTAGTGACCAGTTCCATTGCAGCAAAAGCACTTAGTCTCGTGCTTAGGTCCAGACTTGGGCTTCTTCACTCGAGCAGCAACTTGCTTGCCGTTCTTCTTGAAGTTCCCCTTCTTCCCTTTGCCTTTTCCTTGAGACTAGTGGTCTTGTCAATCATCAACACTTGATGCTCTTTCTTGATTTCTACCTTCGTCGATTTCAACATCATGAAGAGCTCGGGAATCGTTTTCGTCATCCCTTGCATACTATAGTTCATCACGAAGTTCTAGTAACTTAGTGATGGTGACTAGAAGAATTCTGTCAATCGCTATCTTATCTCGGAAGATTAACTCCCACTTGATTCAAGCGATTGAAGTACCCGGACTATCTGAGCACATGCTCACTAGTTGAGCGATTCTCCTCCATCTTTTAGCCATAGAACTTGTTGGAGACTTCATATCTCTCAACTCGGGTATTTGCTTGAAATATTAACTTCAACTCCTGGAACATCTCATATGGTCCATGACGTTCAAAACGTCTTTGAAGTCCCGATTCTAAGCCGTTTAAGCATGGTGCACTAAACTACCAAGTAGTCATCATATTGAGCTAAAACGTTCATAATGTCTCGCATCTTGCTCTTGCAATAGGTCTGTCACCTAGCGGTGCATTAAGGACATAATTCTTACGTGCAGCAATGAGGATAAACCTAATATCACGGATCCAATCCGCATCATTGCTACTAACATTTTTCAATACAATTTTCTCTAGGAACACATATAAAAACATAGGGAAGCAACAACGCGATCTATTGATCTACAACATAATTTGCAAAACACTACCAGGACTAAGTTCATGATAAATTAAAGTTCAATTAATCATATTACTTAAGAACTCCCACTTAGATAGACATCTCTCTAATCCTCTAAGTGATCACGTGATCCAAATCAACTAAACCATGTCCGATCATCACGTGAGATGGAGTAGTTTCAATGGTGAACATCACTATGTTGATCATATCTACTATATGATTCACGCCGACCTTCGGTCTCCGTGTTCGAGGTCATATCTTATATGCATAGCTCGTCAAGTATAACCTGAGTATTCCGCGTGTGCAACTGTTTTGCACCCGTTGTATTTGAACGTAGAGCCTATCACACCCGATCACGTGGTGTCTCAAAGACGAAGAACTTTCGCAACGGTGCATACTCGTGGAGAACACTTCTTGATAATTAGTGAGAGATCATCTTATAATGCTACCGTCAATCAAGCAAAATAAGATGCATAAAGGATAAACATCACATGCAATCAATATAAGTGATATGATATGGCCATCATCATCTTGTGCTTGTGATCTCCATCTCGAAGCACCGTCATGATCACCATCGTCACCGGCGCGACACCTTGATCTCCATCGTAGCATCGTTGTCGTCTCGCCAATCTTATGCTTCCACGACTATCACTACCGCTTAGTAATAAAGTAAAGCATTACATCGCGATTGCATTGCATACAATAAAGCGACAACCATATGGCTCCTGCCAGTTGCCGATAACTTCGGTTACAAAACATGATCATCTCATACAATAAAATATAGCATCACGTCTTGACCATATCACATCACAACATGCCCTGCAAAAACAAGTTAGACGTCCTCTACTTTGTTGTTGCAAGTTTTACGTGGCTGCTACGGGCTGAGCAAGAACCGTTCTTACCTACGCATCAAAACCACAACGATAGTTTGTCAAATAGACTCCGTTTAACCTTCTCAAGGACCGGGCGTAGCCACACTCAGTTCAACTAAAGTTGGAGAGACAGTCTTCCACAAGCCATCTATGGGCAAAGCACGTCGAGGGAACCGGTCTCGCGTAAGAGCAGCGTAAGGTTGGTCTGGATCGTCTTTCCAACAATACCGCTGAACCAAAGTATGACATGCTTTGGTAGGCAGTATGACTTGTATCGTCCACAACTCACTTGTGTTCTACTCGTGCATATGACATCTACGCATAAAACCAGGCTCTGATACCACTGTTGGGGAACGTAGTAATTTCGAAAATTTTCCTACGATCATGCAAGATCATGGTGATGGCATAGCAACGAGAGGGAAGAGTGTCTGTCCACGTACCCTCGTAGACCGAAAGCGGAAGCGTTATAACAACGCGGTTGATGTAGTAAATGCGTCTTCACGATCCGACCGATCCAAGCACCGAACGTCACGGCACCTCCGAGTTCTGCACACGTTCAGCTCGATGACGATCCCCGGACTCCGATCCAGCAAAGTGTCGGGGATGAGTTCCACAAGACGACGGCGTGGTGGCGATGTTGATGCTCCACCGACGCAGGGCTTCGCCTAAGCTCCCCGACGATATGACGCCACCCGCGCAGGGCTTCGCCTAAGCTCCGCGACGATATGACCGAGGTGGAATATGGTGGAAGGGGGCACCGCACACGGCTAAGGAAAGATCCGTAGATCAACTTGTGTGTCATGGGGTGCCCCCCTGCCCCCGTATATAAAGGAGCAAGGGAGGAGGTGGCCGGCCTATGAGGGGCGCACCAAGGGGGGAGTCCTACTCCCACCGGGAGTAGGACTCCCCCTTTCCTAGTAGGAATAGGAGAGAAGGAAGGGAAGAGAAGAAGGGGTGCAGCCCCTCCCTAGTCCAATTCGGACTAGGCCTTGGGGCGCGCAGCCTGCCCTAGGCAGCCCTCTCTCTTTCCCGCAGGGCCCAATAAGGCCCAATACTTCTCCCGGCGAATTCCCGTAACTCTCCGGTACTCGAAAAATACCGAATCATTCGAACCTTTCCGAACTCCGAATATAGTCGTCCAATATATCGATCTTTACGTCTCGACCATTTCGAGACTCCTCGTCATGTCCCCGATCTCATCCGGGACTCCGAACTCCTTCGGTACATCAAAACTCATAAACTCATAATATAACTGTCATCGAAGCTTTAAGCGTGCGGGCCCTACGGGTTCGAGAACTATGTAGACATGACCTAGAACTATTCTTGGTCAATAACCAATAAGCGGAACCTGGATGCCCATATTGGCTCCTACATATTCTACGAAGATCTTTATCGGTCAAACCGCATAACAACATACTTTGTTCCCTTTGTCATCGGTATGTTACTTACCCGAGATTCGATCGTCGGTATCCAATACCTAGTTCAATCTCGTTACGGCAAGTCTCTTTACTCGTTCCGTAATACATCATCTCACAACTAACTCATTAGTTGCAATGCTTGCAAGGCTTATGTGATGTGCATTACCGAGAGGGCCCAGAGATACCTCTCCAGAGCAATCGGAGTGACAAATCCTAATCTCAAATATGCCAACCCAACATGTACCTTCGGAGACACCTGTAATGTACCTTTATAATCACCCGATTCGTTGACGCGTTTGGTAGCACCCAAAGTGTTCCTCGTGCAAACGGAGTTGCATAATCTCATAGTCATAGGAACATGTATAAGTCATGAAGAAAAGCACTAGCAACAAACTATACGATCAGGTGCTATGCTAATGGAATGGGTCATGTCAATCAGATCATTCAACCAATGATGTGATCCCGTTAATCAAATGACAACTCATGTCTATGGTTAGGAAACATAACCATCTTCGATTAACGAGCTAGTCAAGTAGAGGCATACTAGTGACACTCTGTTTGTCTATGTATTCACACATGTATTATGTTTCCGGTTAATACAATTCTAGCATGAATAATAAACATTTATCATGATATAAGGAAATAAATAATAACTTTATTATTGCCTCTAGGGCATATTTCCTTCACGTCTTTGCTTGGAGTGGTACGGTGATCCTGTCTTGAAGGTCATGTTGCTTTGGACAACAATGAACCTACGAGCTATGGAGAAGCGATGGTGGGCCCAAATTCCAACAAATGGTTAGAAGCCATGAAATCCGAGATAGGATCCATGTATCAGAACAAAGCATGGACTTTGGTGGACTTGCCCGATGATCAGCAAGCCATTGAGATGAATGGATCTTTAAGAAGAAGACGGACGTGGACGGTAATGTCACCGTCTATGAAGCTTGACTTGTGGCGAAGAGTTTTTCACAAGTTCAAGGAGTTAACTACGATGAGATTTTCTCATCCGTAGCGATGCTTAAGCCCGTTGGAATCATGTTAGCATAAGCTGCATTTATGAAATCTGGCAAATGGATGTCAAAACGAGTTTCCTTACCGGGCCAGAAGGAAAGGTTGTATGTGATACAATCGAGAAAGTTTTGTCGATCCTAAGGATGCTAAAGGTATCTTTGGCTCCGGCGATCCTTCTAAGGACTGGGGTAAGCATCTTGGAGTTGGAATGTGCATTTTGATGAGATGATCAAAGATTTTGGGTCTATACAAAGTTTATGAGAAACTTGTATTTCCAAAGAAGTGAGTGGGAGCACTATAGAAATTCTGATGAGTATATGTTGTTGACATATTATTGATCAGAAATGATGTAGAATTTTCTGTAAAGCATATAGGGTTATTTGAAAGGTGTTTTTCAAGTGAAAACCTGGATTAAGCTACTTAAACATTGAGCATCAAGATCTATGAGGATAGATCAAAACCGCTTAATGGTACTTTCAAATGAGCATCTACCTTGACATGATCTTGAAGGTGTTCAAGATGGATCAGTCAAAGAAGGAGTTCTTGCCTGAGATGTAACGTATGAAGTTAAGACTTAAAGCTCGACCACGGCAGAAAAGAGAGAAAGGACGAAGGTCGTCCCCTATGCTTTAGACATAGGCTCTACAGCATGCTATGCTAAGTACCGCACCTGATGTGTGCCTTGCCACATGTCTGGCAAGAGGGTACAAAGGTGATCAAGGAGTGGATCACCAGATAGCGGTCAAAATCATCCTTAGAGGAATAAGAATATGTTTCTCGATTATGGAGGTGATAAAGAGTTCGGCGTAAAGGGTTACGTCGATGCAAGCTTTAACACCTATCCGAGTGACTCTGAGTAGCAAACCGGATACGTATAGTGGAGCAACCATTTGGAATAACTCCAAGTGGAGTGTGGAAGCAGCATTTACAATATGACATAGAGAATTGCGAAGTACATACGGATCTGAATATTGCAGACCCGTTGACTAAAACCTCTCTCACAAGCAAAACATGGTCAAACCCCAGAACTCATTGAGTCTTAATCACATGATGATGTGAACTAGTTTAATGACACAAGTAAACTCTTTGTATGTTGGTCACATGGCGATGTGACCTGTCAATGTTAATCACATGGCGATGTGAACTAGATTATTGACTCTAGTGCAAGTGGGAGACTGTTGGAAATATGCCCTAGAGGCAATAATAAATAAGTTATTATTATATTTCTTTGTTCATGATAATCGTTTATTATCCATGCTATAATTGTATTGATAGGAAACTTAGATACATGTGTGGATACATAGACAACACCATGTCCCTAATAAGCCTCTAGTTGACTAGCTCGTTGATCAATAGATGGTTACGGTTTCCTGACCATGGACATTGGATGTCATTGATAACGGGATCACATCATTAGGAGAATGATGTGATGGACAAGACCCAATCCTAAGCCTAGCACGGAGATCGTGTAGTTAGTATGCTAAAGCTTTTCTAATGTCAAGTATCATTTCCTTAGACCATGAGATTGTGCAACTCCGGATACCGTAGGAATGCTTTGGGTGTACCAAACGTCACAACGTAACTGGGTGGCTATAAAGGTGCACTACAGGTATCTCCGAAAGTGTCTGTTGGGTTGGCACGAATCGAGACTTGGATTTGTCACTCTATGTAAATGGAGAGGTATCTCTGGGCCCACTCGGTAGGACATCATCATAATGCGCACAATGTGGCCAAGGGGTTGATCATGGGATGATGTGTTACGGAACGAGTAAAGAAACTTGCCGGTAACGAGATTGAACAAGGTATCGGTATACTGACGATCGAATCTCGGGCAAGTATAATACCGCTAGACAAAGGGAATTGTATACGGGATCGATTGAGTCCGTGACATCGTGGTTCATCCGATGAGATCATCGTGGAATATGTGGGAGCCAACATGGGTATCCAGATCCCGCTGCTGGTTATTGACCGGAGAACGTCTCGGTCATGTCTGCATGGTTCCCGAACCCGTAGGGTCTACACACTTAAGGTTCGATGACGCTAGGGTTATAAAGGAAGTTTGTATGTGGGTACCGAATGTTTTTCGGAGTCCCAGATGAGATCCTGGACGTCACGAGGAGTTCCGGAATGGTCCAGAGGTAAAGATTTATATATGGAAAGTTTTTGTTCGGGTTCCGGAAAAAGTTCGGGTTTTTTCGGTATTGTACCGGGAAGCTTCGGAAGGTTCGGAGGATTCGGAGGTCCAGAGGTCCGAAATTGTTCCACCACGTCCAATACAGTAGCATGGGCTGTAGGGGGCGCCCTAGCCATAATGGGCCAAGGGCACCAGCCCCCAAGGCCCATGCGCATGGGAGGGGTAAACCCTAAGGGGAGGGCCTCCACTTGACTTGGGAGGCACTCCTCCCCTTGGCCGCACCCCTTCCTTGGAGGAAGGGGCAAGGCTGCGCCTCCCCTCTCCCTTGCCCCTATATATAGTGGAGGGAGGAGGGCAGCCACACACAAGCCCTGGCGCCTCCCTCCCTCTGTGACACCTCCTCCTCTCCACATGGGTGCTTGGCGAAGCCCTGCAGGATTACCACGCTCCTCCACCACCACCACGCCGTTGTGCTGCTGCTGGATGGAGTCTTCCTCAACCTCTCCCTCTCTCCTTGCTAGATCAAGGCGTGGGAGACGTCACCGGGCTGTACGTGTGTTGAACACGGAGGTGCCATCCGTTCGGCACTAGGATCTCCGGTGATTTGGATCACCACGAGTACGACTCCTTCAACCCCGTTCTCTTGAACGCTTCCGCTTAGCGATCTACAAGGGTATGTAGATGCACTCTCCTTCCCCTCGTTGCTAGTTTCTCCATAGATAGATCTTGGTGACACGTAGGAAAATTTTGAATTTCTGCTACGTTCCCCAACAAGTGCTAACATAGACTTACTGCTGGCGTTGGCCACGTGACACGCCATTAGCACACAGATACTAATGACATGTGCTCCAGCGCCACCAGGCCAATCACTAGTAGAAAAGGGGGCAATGGTCCAGGCCGGGTCAGCCCATTTGTCCCGGTTCAATCCAGAACCGGGACCCATGGGGGCATTGGACCAGGTTCATGAGCTCCGGGGGCCGGCCGGGCCACGTGGGCCATTGGTCCCGGTTCGTCTGGACCTTTTGGTCCCGGTTGGTGGGACGAACCGGGACCACTGGGCCTCACTCTGACCCACCACCATTGGTCGGTTGGTGGCATGAACCGGGACCAAAGGCTGCCCTTTAGTCCCGGTTCATGCCACCAACCGGGACCAATGAGGTGCCTATATATACCCCCTCGCCCGCAGGCAGAGCACTTCACATAAAGTTTATAATTTTTCTAAAACTAATGGTACTAACAGAAAGTTTATAATTTTGCTGACCTAAAAGCAAAAAGAATTAAAAAATAAAGCAAAAAAACAAAAGAAAATAAATAATGCAGAAAACAAAACAAAAAAACTGGAAACAAAATAAAAATAACAACAATAAGTATTTTGTTGTAAGTAGAAACAAAATAAAATAAATAAAGCAACAAAGAAAACAAAAAAACAAAAAAAGTGTTTTGAAATTTGAAAACTAATGGCACTAACAGAAAGTTTATAATTTTTCTAAAACTAAAAGCAAAAAAGAATTAAAAAATAAAGCAAAAAAAAGAAAATAATAATGCAAAAAACAAAACAAAAAACTGGAAAAAAATTAAAAAAACTGCCACCTATTGGGCCACCACGGCCTGAATACGACTAGAAACCTAACCTGGGCCAGGATTCAGGCCCGCAGAAGGCCCAATAGGCCCACAGGCAGCACAGTGTGAGATTCGGCCCGTAAGCCTGCATTTGAGAGGAGCTCGAGAGGGTAGCCGCAGTGGGGCTTATAAACCACTTCGAGCCCCTCTCAACTAGCGAGGTGGGACTAAACTTTTGGCCGCGGAAAGCGCAAGGCCTTTGGTCCCGGTTGGTGGCACCAACCGGGACTAAACGAGGGCATTGGTCCCGGTTGGTGGCACCAATCGGTACCAAAGACCCCCCTTTAGTCCCGGTTGGTGCCAACAACCGGGACCAAAGGCCGCCGCTTCCCGCCCTTTGGGCTGCCGAAAACTGGCCTTTGGTCCCGGTTGGTGGCACCAACCGGGACTAAAGGGGGCATTGGTCCCGGTTGGTGCCACGAACCGGGACCAATGCTCTTGGTATATAACCAGGACTTGTGAAAATTTCAGTTTCTCATCTCCATTTGCCCCCGACGACGCCGACCTCATCGCCGCCAGGCTGCCCCGACGCCGTCCGCCGCCCTGCCGTCGGCCCGCCAAGCACAACAGCCGTCGCCCATGCCTCGCCGGCGTCGTCCCCGAGCCCAGCGTGCCCCTACACTCACCCCGAGGGCGCCTTCACCGTCGGCCGTCCCGAGCCTCTTCCTCGTCGCCCGGCGCCCCTTCCCCACGCCACCGCCTCTGCCTCAGCCGGCCCGCCCAGCGTCGCGCCCGACGCCGTCCCTGCCCCAGCGCCACCGCCTCTGCCTCAGGCCGGCCACGACCTCGCCCGTCGCCAGCGCCGCCCATAGTGAGCCCCAGCGCCCTGCCTGCCCCACTGCCGCCACACCGCCCATAGCTAGTGATGCTTTTTTTGCATATATGTTGATGATATATGTATGTATGTTTTACTTTCCTCGCAATATATATATATATATATATATATATATATATATATATGTCTGTGTGTGTGTGTATGTATGTATGCTTTTTTTGTATGTATGTATGCTTTTTTTGCTAGCTAGGAAAGTATGTATGCTTTTTTGTATATATGTATGTATGTATGCTTTTTTTGTATGTATATATGTATGTATGTATGCTTTTTTTGTATGCATATATGTTGATGAAATATGAACAATGCATTAGGCAAAACCTTTACTTTTTTTCGAAATTTTCTATTTGAACATTTTTTTAAATAACAAGCAATACTAAAAGAATGAGAGGAAAAAGGAAAATAAGAAGAGGAAGAAAGGAGGAGAAGAGGAGAAATAAATAAGAATAGAAAAAAAAGAAAAAGAAGAGGAGAACAAGAAAGGAATAGACGAGAAGAAGAAAAAGAAATTTATTTTTTCTTCTTCTCCTCTATTCCTTTCTTCTTCTCCTCTTTTTTTTCTTTTTTTTCTTCGATCTTCTCCTTATTCCTTTTTTCTTCTCCTCTTTTTATTTCTTCTTCGTTTTCTTATGTTTTATCGGGTCTGTCGTCGTCCATATACCTCTCCCGATAACTTCAACACGTGGGTAAATTGATATACCCTCCCCGATAATATTATTTTCATGTACGTATGTAGGGTCGACATAAACTCCCGATAACTACAACACGTGGGAAATTGATATACCCTCCCGATAACTTCAACACGAGGGGGTCGATATACCTCCCGATAACTTCAACACGTGGGGGCGATATACCCCCCTCCCGATAATATTATTTTCTCATGTCGTATGCGTATGTAAATGGTTGTCGATATAAACCCCTCCCGATAACTTCAACACGTGGGGGGTCGATATTCCCCCTCCCCGATAACATTATTTTCCCGTGTATGTATCTAAATGGTTGTCGATATTACCCCCTCCTTGAAGCGTTCTCGAGGCCACCCCAAACCCTAGAGAAGCAGTGTCGAGGCCACTAATTAATATGATTCCTTACTTGATTAGCTAGCTAGTTCTACGTTTGCCACTTGGTAATATATCCATCTGTCATGTTTGAATAATAACTGCCATGTTGTAAATATTTATAGAAACTATGGACACCCCCCGAGACAAAGCACAAGAAGCGTTGTTGGGGGACATAATCGCATAAGGAAGTGATGCCGTCTTCTCGTTTCTGAACGACACCGATGGTCTGTAAGGACAGGGTGAAGAAGCAGGCTATGATTATGATGGCTCCGGTGACCCAATGACGGTGCAAGAAGGAGACCGTGAGGACGGCTCCGGTGACCCAATGACGGTGCAAGAAGGAGACCGTGATGACGGCTCCGGTGATCGAACCGAGTCTTGCCAGGTATATATATTAGTTAAGCCTGTGCTGACTAGCTAATTGATGCATTCATTGTTTTGGTATATGTAGTCATATTAATTAACTCTCGTCTTCGTTCTTTTTTCTAGCCCTCCGGATCGAGCACAACTTCGGTAAAGAGACGAGGCCCGAAGAAAAAGTTGAACTCGGATGAAAGGTTTGAGATCACAGCAATCGCGCGCGACGGCGAACCGATTGAACCCATCCGGACAAAGAACGCATTTGCTGCTCAGTGCGGGGTTCTTGTTAGGGACAGGATCCCGATAAGCATCCACCAATGGTATAAGCCTAAGAACGAAGACCCTAAGGTGTCTTATGTCAATGATATGCCGAAAGATGATCTTTGGATTGAGCTGAAGGCAAATTTCACCCTACCGCCAGAGGAGGATACGGAGAAGCCAATTATAGAGCAATTAATCAAGTCTTTTGCTCTTAAGAAGATGGCAGGCCTATTCAGGAGGTGGAGGAAAGAGCTGAAAAAGTTTGTCGACAAAGAAGAGACACCAGAATTCATCGGCAAATATGAGAAGATCAGAGATCACTGGCCCGCATTTGTGGCCTGTTGGGGATATACATAACAGGTAGGCCCACGAAGGGTCGAAATATCATGAAGCATGGGGTCCACACAACATGTGGGTCCAGGCAAATTTCATACAGACATACTATCCACTCGGACAAGCAGCATACTATCCACTCGACCAAGCAGCATACCATCCACTCGGATGACAGTTCACCACTCGACCGTACGACTCACTCGGATATACGAAAACCAGCAGGCAGCAAAGCAGTCGGCATCATTCTAATAGTGAGGGCTTGATAGTGGGCTGGCATTATGGCATTCATGCCCCACTTTGTAACATAGGAGGTGAGGGGGTGGCGCACTCTATATAAGCCACCCCCCACCACTAGACTAGGGGGGCTTTTTCTGCCACCTCTCTCTCTTTTCACCATTAGTCTCAGGACTTAGCTAAGGCATGGGGATCCGTTCCTCTCTCACACACACACATTGTAATCTCCGGATATATACTCAGATAAAACAAAGCCTCTCCGGAGCACGAGACGTAGGGTTGTTATCTCCACCGTGAGAGGCCCGAACTCGCTAAAACCACTGTGTCACCCATATGCATCTTGATAGATCATGCTCCTTTATCCTACCCCTCTCTTATTGTCGGAATCGTTACCACGACATGGCCCACAAGACATCGGAAAGGAGTAAGAAGATGTCAGCGACAAACAAGCAAAATGCTGCGAAGAAGAAGTTTCACCAACGCACGCGGTCAGGTGGCTACCTCAAAGCCCGGCCTAAGTGGACTAAGGCTGAGAATAATTTGCTTCATAAAGAGATCGAACCAGAGACAATGAACTGGCCAGACCGTTGCCGGACTTGGTTCTTCGGGGCTGGCAGAACCTTGGACCCTGTATCAGGGAAGTGCCGTTGGACGGACGAGCAACTGAAAATACCAGTCAAGAGGCTTCGGCACTATATCAATGCAGCGCAGCAAGGGACGTTCGTTCCAGACAGGGAGAACGACGAGCTCACAATGGCCCTCGGGAGTCCTGAGCACCAAGGACAGACACGAGGCAGGCCAGGCTCCATTCCGTGGAAGGTTGGTTTTCCGGACGCAGGGGGTTACAAAACCTAGGAGAGGAGGAAGAAAGTGGAGCATAGCCAACTGCAGGCGCTGCACGCAAGGGTACAAGGGTAAGAGGAACGAGAAGCAGATCGCAGCAAATGACCTGCCGAAGCTTCCCCCGAAGCTACCCCGCCATCTCAGCGGAGAAGCAGCGTGGCTTCCACCGAGCTGCTTCAGCCGGAGCATGTCTTGACGGCTCCTGCTAGCTACCCCGTGGATTTTATCACGGAGTCTCAAAATTGCCACCTTATGGCGCAATGGCAGAACTTAAAAGTCAAGGCGGCTGTCAGGAGTTCGACCTTCTGAACCCGGCGCAACTTTTCACTGTCGTCCGATTCCAGAAGGATATGCTAGGGTGACGGTGGACGAAATAACGGAAGGATTTGAGGACCTCCAGCTTGACCACCCTACCGGTGAAGGGGAGACTCGGCTGGGTTATGCTCTGAAGACCCCATGCCTATGGCGGAAGGAGTTCATCAAGCTTCCGAACTAGACGCCTCCTCCTCCTCCTCCGGCGAGTCAGGGCACTCCTCCTCCTCCACCGCCTCCTCCTCCGACGAGTGACGATCAGGGCAGTCGGCCTCCTTCTCCGGCGTGTGGCGGCACTCCACCTCCTTCTCCGCTGTGGCGCCCGAGGCAGCCAAGAGCCTCCTCCTTCTCCGCCTCGCCCGGCAAGGCTGGAAGAGACCCGCCGCCCGCCCGGCTTCTCCGACGCGTCGTAGTCCTTCTCCTCCGCCTCGTAAGCAAGCACGAAAGAAGACAGCCGCAGCCGCTCCATCTGCTCCGGCGTCTAGCAGTACAGCCAGAGGCGGGAGGCAATACAGATACGGTCCACCTCTCAAGCCTCTAGAGAAGTTACCTACGAGTTGACCATGGAGGAAAACAAGAAGATCGTGCGGACCGAAGTGAAGGACTTCTTTGAAGGGTTGAAAGCGCAGAGACATCCACCTCCGGAGGAGAAGATAGATCCGGTGAAAGTGAAGCGTACTCTAGCTGCCCTGAGGAAACCACCAAAGTCTCCGCCGAAAGGCAACTATGAGCGCATCCTTGAAAATTCATTTGTCCAAGCGAAGCGGTCTGGAAGTACTGTCATTGATCAAAGGTTAGCAGAACGACGAGCTAGGAAAAATATTGCCCAGCTCGGCGAACAAGCAAACCAATCACTCCCCCCACTCCAGGTGTCCGAAGATAGCGTGACTAATGATCCGGGCAGGATGGTGCCGGGTTATAACAGTCCTGCAAATTACCTGCCCGACGATGTACATTATGACTTCTTGGAGGCGGACGAACACAGATACATGTACGGGAAGCCTCTCGTCAATGATGAAAGATCTCTAACAACGATGATGTTCAGATTCCATAATTGGTACATGAAAACCTGCAGAGAGTCTGAGGGGAGGAATATTTTGACGCTGAGTGTTAGAGAGGAGCATGACCTCGTTGGAATTGAACAGTTGAATGTTCCATTTGAGGAGTTCTTCGCGTTTTTCAATCTAGAGGCCCTCGATAAATTAATGGTCACTTGCTACTGCCTGTAAGTAGTACTACTTCTGTCATTAATTAAGTATCTATATATATGTCAGCTCTTTCATTGCATGTATTTTTAATTATCCTCACTATATTAATTATGCAGATTGAAGATCGCCGAATTGAAGAAAAGACAAGTCGGTGATATTGGGTTCATTAACATAAATCTCATAGATGCATTTATGGTTAAATATCATGCCAAAGATATCGAGGCCAAGCTGCTACAATCGTTTGTATTAAATCAAAACAAAGCTATAATACTCTTCCCTTGCGAAGTCAAGTGAGTGTTACCGTCTTGTGCATCCCTTATTAGTCGAGGTTGTAGTAATGTAATTGATGAGTTATGCATGCTTGCGCAGGTTCCACTATATTCTCCTAGAGATTAAGCTTGAGCAGGGACAAGTAACCGTCTTAGACTCGAGACGAAAAGATCCCACGGAGTATGCGGACTTGACTGAAATTCTAGAGAAGTAAGTTAAACCGATCATTATCGCACCATATCGGCAACTTTGTTCATTTCGTGATATCAAGTAATTGTTTTCTTTGTCTGGCAGGGTTTGGGAAAAATTCACCTCAAAAACTCCGGGACTGCCGAAGAAGCTGCAATTTAGATACCCGAAAGTAAGTACTATAGTAGCATGTTCCACGCATCTCCTAGTGATTCAAGCGCTAGTTTCATCAATACCATTTAGCATGCTTGCTAATTATCAGTTTGATTGACCTCTATTCCTTGTAAAGTGGTTGTGGCAGGAACAAGGGAATGATTACTGTGGATACTACATTTGCGAGTCCATCCAATACGCGACTTCGTGAGCGGGCTACTCGACAAACAATATGAAGTGCGTAAATGATAATATTCACAATATTATTTTATTATCATCATTTGTGTTCAGTTTCATTTATTCATATATATGTATTGACCCCCTTCTTCAAATTAGATGTTTCGGATGCGGGATGAACTACTACCACCAGATCGTATGCGAGCAATTCAAGAGGAATTGACGGCATTCTTTCTTGACCACGTGATCGCTAAAGACGGAGAATACCATGTGGACCCTTAGTTTGTTTGTAATTAGGAGATTATATTGTAAGAGATAATTATATTGTATATATGTAGCCATTAGCGTCTGATAGATATACAAGAACTTGTTGTTCGACCAATCTCTCAGAGAAGGAGAGGTGGTCGATATCACTTCTCTCTGTATGCATATGTTCATGACGATCTTCTGTTTCCTTCATTTGCTTACTAGCTAGCTAGAGTGTCTAGTCCTCTGTATACGTATATATATAGTACGTAGCGTCGACCAAGCATGGAGACAAGAGAGGACAATTCTCTCTATTAATTAGCTAGATAACACAAACACCTAAATTAACCCCCCAAACCCCCCCCCCCCCCCTTTCAAAACAAAAAACAAAAACACCAGCCACTGATATGCTGACGCGTGGAAGCCTTTTGGTCCTGGTTTATGTCACCAACCGGGACCAAAGGCCCCCCTGCCTGGGCTGCCCGCAGCGGCCACATGGATGCCCATCTGTCCCGGTTCATGTAAGAACCGGGACTAAAGGTGGGAGGCATTAGTAACGACCTTTTAGTCCCGGTTCAAGAACTGGGACTAAAGGCCCTTACGAACCGGGACAAAGGCCCTTACGAAGAAGAAGAAGAAGAAGAAGAAGAAGAAGAAGAAGAAGAAGAAGAAGAAGAAGAAGAAGAAGAAGAAGAAGAAGAAGCACAAGAAGAAGAAGAAGCACAAGAAGAAGAAGAAGAAGAAGAAGAAGAAGAAGAAGAAGAAGAAGAAGAAGAAGAAGAAGAAGAAGAAGAAGAAGAAGAAGAAGAAGAAGAAGAAGAAGAAGAAGAAGAAGAAGAAGAAGAACAAGAAGAAGAAGAAGAAGAAGAAGAAGAAGAAGAAGAAGCACAAGAAGAAGAAGAAGCACAAGAAGAAGAAGAAGAAGAAGAAGAAGAAGAAGAAGAAGAAGAAGAAGAAGAAGAAGAAAATAAAGCAGAAAAGAAATAACTATATAAACAAATTACTCAAAAATAAATAAAATAAAATAAATACTATTCAGAAATAAATAGAAGAAAAAAATAAAGCAGAAAAGGAATAACTATATAAACAAATTACTCAAAAATAAATAGAAGAAAATAAATAATGCAGAAAAGAAAAAAATTATATAAATCAAAAAAATTCACGAAGAAAAAAAATAATTCATGAAGAAAAAAAATTATAAAAAACATGTTGGGGCGCTGCCCGGTGGGCCTGCCAGACTTTGGGTGTGCAAATACGTGCCCATTAGGGCCAGCAGGCTCACAGGGCAGCGCGCCCTAATTAGGCCCAGAAGCCTGCTATATAGAGGAGTTCGAAAGGGCAGCCGCGGCTGGGTTTATAAATCAGTGCGGCTGCCCTTCGCTCGGCGAGGTGGGACTAAACCTAGCGCACTGCAGGGTGGCAGCGCACGGGCATTAGTACCGGTTGGAGGCTCCAACCGGTACTAATGTGTTGCCCTTTAGTACCGGTCGGGGCCACCAACCGGTACTAAAGGCCCACGTTTCCCGCCGCTTGGGCTGGCCAAAATTGGCCTTTAGTACCGGTTGGAGCCATCAACCGGTACTAAAGGCCCATCCTATATATACTATGCTTACCAAAAATCAGTTATCGTCGCCACTAATTCGTTCCACTACTTCTCGCGCGCGCGAGTCTCGATCTCGACGACGCCGCCCCCGCCGTGCCGCTGTGCCGTCGCCCTCGCCGCCCCCAAAGCCCGTCGTCGTCGCCGCCTTCGCCGCCGTCGTCGTCGCGCCGCCGCCCGTCGTCTCGCCCGCCCACGCCGGTCTTGTCGCCGTCCCCGGCCGCCGCCGGCCCGTCTCGTCGCCATCCCCGGCCCCCGCCGCCTGTACGCGCCCGGCCCGCTCCACACACACACACATACACACACACACACACACTACATACACACACATACACACAGACACACTACACACACACACATACACACAGACACACACAAACACACACACACACACACACACACTACACGTACACTACACATGCATGTACGTACGTACACACATATACACACACACTACACACACACATATTTTTTTACTTATTTTCTGTTTTCTAAATGTTTAGATGAATTAGAACTATCTAGTTTATTTTTAGAATGTTAGAAATGTTATGTTAGATCGATCTAGTTTATTTTTAGTAAATGCTTTGTTGAATTAGTTGAATTAACATATAGAACTACTTTATTTTAGTATATGCTTAGTTTGAACTAGTTGAATTAATATATATAGAACAAGTTTATTTTTAGTAAATGCTTTGTTGAACTAGTTGAATTAATATATATAGAGAACTAGTTTATTTTTA
Source organism: Aegilops bicornis (assembly GCA_021605145.1). Classification (NCBI taxonomy): domain Eukaryota; kingdom Viridiplantae; phylum Streptophyta; class Magnoliopsida; order Poales; family Poaceae; genus Aegilops; species Aegilops bicornis. Next base: position 60,463,071 of record CM038674.1, on the reverse strand, counting down.
GTAAATGCTTAGTTGAATTAATATATAGAACTAGTTTATTTTTAGTATATGCTTAGTTTGAACTAGTTGAATTAATATAACTAGTTTATTTTTAGTAAATGTTTAATTGAACTAGTTGAATTAATATATATATAGAACTAGTTTATTTTTAGTAAATGCTTAGTTGAACTAGTTGAATTAATATATAGAACTAGTTTATTTTTAGTATATGCTTAGTTTGAACTAGTTGAATTAATATAACTAGTTTATTTTTAGTAAATGTTTAGTTGAACTAGTTGAATTAATATATATATAGAACTAGTTTATTTTTAGTAAATGCTTAGTTGAACTAGTTGAATTAATATATAGAACTAGTTTATTTTTAGTATATGCTTAGTTTGAACTAGTTGAATTAATATAACTAGTTTATTTTTAGTAAATGTTTAGTTGAACTAGTTGAATTAATATATATATAGAACTAGTTTATTTTTAGTAAATGCTTTAAACTAATTGAATTACTATAACTAGTTTATTTTAGTAAATGCTTAGTTGAATTAATAGAAGTAGTTGAATTAATTGAATTAGTAAGTGATTAATGTTTCGCCTAATATGAACATAGGAAATGTCGTCTGACGACGGAAAAAATTTCATTATGTGCGACTAGTGTGAAGACCAGCGCGGCCAGTGCGACAGAAATTTCCTTGTTGATAGTAGGCGATTCAGCATCAAGCTGGATGAGACTTTCAAATTCGATACAGTAAGTCACAACGACAAGTCTGTTTTCGTAATTAAGCATGACTTATATATGCTTCATTTGCCTGACTTATAATTTTTAATTTTCACTATTCTACTAGCGCATCCCGTGCCATGCAAGAATTTTTGTCTTGGATAAGATAGGTTTCAAAGATATGGAAACTATGGAGGTAAAGAGAGCTTACCTGAAAACTGAGCATGATGGTTATACTTTCAACGTCAAAGTATACAATACACACACGTACACATATTTTGAATGCAAAACTTGGCAAGCACTATGCAAGGCTTATGCATTTGAGCCTGGTATGGTTATCACCTTTGATATTCGTTCGGAAGATGATATTGAAGGTAATAGAGACATATGGGTCGATGTGCAGATGCCTCCAGTTCTACCATTATGTGAGTTCTTCTCAACTGTATTTTTGTCTTTAATATTGCTTATTCAAAAATAACTAACAACTAATTTCTATTGACAGCTTATCTCCATTCAACCAAACATGTCCGGCGCTTGGTAGACATGACCTACTACTGTCCCGGAGCTGAACTAAACTGCGAGGAGATAAGTCATTATGTTTCATGGCTTGAGGATCTTCATACTGTCAAGACAAATTTTCTTCCTACACTTAGAAATGTTAGTACTCAAAACGTGCGACCAATAGTGATGGTATTGAACTACGGTCACATCTATTTAGGAATGATGGTAAGATATTTACTATTGTCCTCGGTGCATATTTTGCATACATAATTTTTTTGCTAAACTTTCATTGCTAAGTATATTAATTAAGTACTATACAATGTTCTTCAACAGGGACTCCCGATGACAGTTGTGCCTCAGGGGATCGAGACTAAAGGTCAGATGTCAATTGTTAGCTTACGGCCAAGATATCCTGCATTGCACATGAATGCATTCAGGATTTCTAGAAGCGATGAATGATTAATAGTGAAAGATTGGAGGAAAATTGTTAATGATCGCAAAGAAGTACTAGGGGCAGCAATGAGAAGCGCAGCCCACGATTAGGAGACAGGTTCATCGGCATGCTCCAAAGATGATCAATCAGAGAGCTATACATGTTCTATGCTATTTTACCAGAGAGAGAGTAGCTAGCAGGAGTGATTTAGCTAGTTCTTCATGCTGCTCTTAATTAGTACTTGCCCTTTCATGTCCGTGTTCTTCGTTCTGAACTTAAGTGATTTGCTTTTGTGGTGTTATATATGAATGCTTATAATATCATGACAATCATGTTGAACTCGATCGATAATATTTTTGCTTCTGGTACAAGTGAATGTTTCTTCTTTAAGATAGTAGTGCTGGTGGTGATTAGATAGCTAGTTAATTATTATATCATTCAATGAAAGAAACCACATATTAGTTTCAGCTGGATGAATCCTACCTAGCTAAGTGATCAAGTATATGCCATATCCGTATATATTATATAGTTGATCCGGCGGGAGTAGGACTCCCCAGGGCGCGCCATAGAGAGGGCCGGCCCCTCCCCTCCTCTCGTCCTTTATATACTGAGGCTAGGGTCACCCCATGACACACAAGTTGATCTGTTGATCTCTCCCAGCCGTGTGCGGTGCCCCTCTCCACCATATTACACCTCGGTCATATCATAGCTGTGCTTAGGCGAAGCCCTGCGTCGGTAGCAACATCATCACCGTCATCATGCCGTCGTGCTGACGGAACTCTCCCGTGAAACTCTGCTGGATCGGAGTTCGCGGGACGTCATCGAGCTAAACGTGTGCTGAACTCGGAGGTGCCGTACGTTTGGTACTTGGATCGGTCGGATCGTGAAGACGTACAACTACATCAACCGCATTATGCTAACGCTTCCGCTTTCGGTCTACGAGGGTACGTGGATGGCACTCTCCCTCTCGTTGCTATACATCACCATGATCTTGTGTGTGCGTAGGAATTTTTTTGGAATTACTACGTTCCCCAACAGTGGCATCCGAGCCAGGTTTATGCGTAGATGTTATATGCACGAGTAGAACACAAGTGAGTTATGGGTGATACAAGTCATACTGCTTACCAGCATGTCATACTTTGGTTCGGCTGTATTGTTGGATGAAGCGGTCCAGACCGACATTATGCTTACGCTTACGTGAGACTGGTTCTACCGACGTGCTTTGCACATAGGTGGCTGGCGGGTGTCTGTTTCTCCAACTTTAGTTGAACCGAGTGTGGCTACGCCCGGTCCTTGTGAAGGTTAAAACAACACTAACTTGACGAAATATCGTTGTGGTTTTGATGCGTAGGTAAGAACGATTCTTGCTCAGCCCATAGCAGCCACGTAAAACTTGCAACAACAAAGTAGAGGACGTCTAACTTGTTTTTGCAGGGCATGTTGTGATGTGATATGGTCAAGACATGATGTTATATTTTATTGTATGAGATGATCACGTTTTGTAACCGAGTTATCGGCAACTGGCAGGAGCCATATGGTTGTCGCTTTATTGTATGCAATGCAATCGCCCTGTAATTGCTTTCTTTATCACTAAGATGTAGCGATAGTCGTAGAAGCAATAGTTGGCGAGACGACAACGATGTTGCGATGGAGATCAAGGTGTCGCGCCGGTGACGATGGTGATCATGACGGTGCTTCGGAGATGGAGATCACAAACACAAGATGATGATGGCCATATCATATCACTTATATTGATTGCATGTGATGTTTATCCTTTATGCATCTTATTTTGCTTTGATTGACGGTAGCATTATAAGATGATCTCTCACTAAATTTCAAGGTAAAAGTGTTCTCCTTGAGTATGCACCGTCGCCAAAGTTCGTCGTGCCGAGACACCACGTGATGATCGGGTGTGATAAGCTCTACGTTCATCTACAGCGGGTGCAAGCCAGTTTTGCACACGCAGAATACTCGGGTTAAACTTGACGAGCCTAGAATATGCAGATATGGCCTCGGTGAAGGAAATATGCCCTAGAGGCAATAATAAAGTTATTATTTATTTCCTTATATCATGATAAATGTTTATTATTCATGCTTGAATTGTATTAACCGGAAACATAATACATGTGTGAATACGTAGACAAACAGAGTGTCACTAGTATGCCTCTACTTTACTAGCTCGTTAAATCAAAGATGGTTATGTTTCCTAACCATAGACATGAGTTGTCATTTGATTAACGGGATCACATCATTAGGAGAATGATGTGATTGACTTGACCCATTCCGTTAGCTTAGCACTTGATCGTTTAGTATGTTGCTTATGCTTTCTTCATGACTTATACAATGTTCCTGCAACTATGAGATTATGCAACTCCCTTTTACCGAAGGAACACTTTGTGTGCTACCAAACGTCACAACGTAACTGGGTGATTATAAAGGTACTCTACAGGTGTCTCCAAAAGTATATGTTGAGTTGGCATAAATCGAGATTAGGTTTTGTCACTCCGATTGTCGGAGAGGTATCTCTGGGCCTTCTCGGTAATACTCATCACCTAAGCCTTGCAAGCATTATAACTAATGAGTTAGTTATGAAATGATGTATTACAGAACGAGTAAAGAGACTTGCCGGTATCGAGATTGAACTAGGTATTGGATACCGACGATCAAATCTCGGGCAAGTAACATACCGATGACAAAGGGAACAACGTATGTTGTTATGCGGTTTGACCGATAAAGATCTTCGTAGAATATGTAGGAACCAATATGAACGTCCAAGTTCCGCTATTGGTAATTGACCAAGAATATTTCTAGGTCATGTCTACATAGTTCTCGAACCCATAGGGTCCGCACGCTTAACGTTACGATGACAGTTTATTATGAGTTTATAAGTTTTGATGTACCGAAGTTTGTTCGAGTCCCGGATGTGATCACGGACATGACGAGGAGTCTCGAAATGGTCGAGACATAAAGATCGATATATTGGAAGCCTATGTTTGGACTTGGAAGGTTCCGGATGAAAGCAGATTTTACCGGAACACCGGGGTTACGGAACCCTCCCGGGGGTCAATGGGCCTTGATGGGCCATAAGGGAGAAGAGGAGGGCCGGCCAGGGCAGGCCGCGTGCCCCCTCCCCCCTAGTCCGAATAGGACAAGGAGAGGGGGGCGGCGCCCCCCTTCCTCTTCCCCCTCCCCCAAGTCCTAATCCAACTAGGAAGGGGGAGTCCTACTCGGTGGGAGTAGGACTCCTCCAGCGCCTCCCCTAGGGCCAGCCGCACCCCCTTGCTCCTTTATATCACGGGGCAGGGGCACCCCATGACACACAAGTTGATCTACGGATCGTTCCTTAGCCGTGTCGGTGCCCCTCCACCATATTCCACTTGGTCATATCGTCGCGGAGCTTAGGCGAAGCCTGCGCCGGTGAAGTCATATCGTCGCGGAGCTTAGGCGAAGCCCTGCGTCGGTGGAGCATCATCATCGTCACCACGCCGTCGTGCTGACGGAACTCATCCCTGAAGCCTTGCTGGATCGGAGCCCGGGGATCGTCATCGAGCTGAACATGTGCTGAACTCGGAGGTGCCGTACGTTCGGTACTTGGATCGGTCGGATCGTGAAGACGTACGACTACATCAACCGCGTTGTTATAATGCTTCCGCCACGGTCTCACGAGGGTACGTGGACATACACTCTCCCCTCTCGTTGCTATGCCATCACCATGATCTTGCGTGTGCGTAGGAAATTTTTTGAAATTACTACGTTCACCAACAGTGGCATCCGAGCCTGGTTTTATGCATTGATGTCATATGCACGAGTAGAACACAAGTGAGTTGTGGGCGATATAAGTCATACTGCTTACCAGCATGTCATACTTTGGTTCAGCGGTATTGTGAGATGAAGCGGCCGGACCGACATTACGCGTCGCTTACGCCGAGACTGGTTTCACCGCTTCGAGCACTCGTTGCTTAAAGGTGACCGGCGGGTGTCTGTCTCTCTCACTTTAGTTGAATCGAGTGTGGCTACGCCCGGTCCTTGCGAAGGTTAAAACAGCACCAACTTGACAAACTATCATTGTGGTTTTGATGCGTAGGTAAGAACGGTTCTTGCTCAGCCCGTAGCAGCCACGTTAAACTTCCAACAACAAAGTAGAGGACGTCTAACTTGTTTTTGCAGGGCATGTTGTGATATGATATGGTCAAGACGTGATGCTATATTTTATTGTATGAGATGATCATGTTTTGTAACCGAGTTATCGGCAACTGGCAGGAGCCATATGGTTGTCGCTTTATTGTATGAAATGCAAAAGCCATGTAATTGCTTTACTTTATCACTAAGCGATAGCGATAGTCGTAGAAGCAATAGTTGGCGAGACGACAACGATGCTACGATGGAGATCAACGTGTCGCGCCGGTGACAATGGTGATCATGACGGTGCTTCGGAGATGGAGATCACAAGCACAAGATGATGATGGCCATATCATATCACTTATATTGATTGCATGTGATGTTTATCCTTTATGCATCTTATCTTGCTTTGATTGACGGTAGCATTATAAGATGATCTCTCACTAAAATTATCAAGAAGTGTTCTCCTGAGTATGCACCGTTGCTAAAAGTTTGTAGTACCCGGACACCACGTGATGATCGGGTGTGATAAGTTCTCGTCCATCTACAACGGGTGCAAGCCAGTTTTGCACACGCAGAATACTCGGAGTTAAACTTGACGAGCCTAGCATATGCAGATATGGCCTCGGAACACGGAGACCGAAAGGTCGGCGTGAATCATATAGTAGATATGATCAACATAGTGATGTTCACCATTGAAAACTACTCCATCTCACGTGATGATCGGTTATGGTTTAGTTGATTTGGATCACGTAATCACTTAGATGACTAGAGAGATGTCTGTCTAAGTGGGAGTTTTTAATATGATTAATTGAACTTAAATTTATCATGAACTTAGTACTGATAGTATTTTGCTTGTCTATGTTTAATGTAGATAGATGGCTCGTGTTGTTGTTCCGTTGAATTTTAATGCTCCTTGAGAAAGCAAAGTTGAAAGATGATGGTAGCAATTACACGGACTGGGTCCGTAACGAGGATTATCCTCATTGCTACACGGAAGAATTACGCCCTGGAAGCACCGCTGGTGCCGTGCCTGCTGCGAGGAGCAACGCCGAGAAGTTGTGAGCGTCTGGCGAGCAAAGTGATGACTACTCTATAGTTCAGTGTGCCATGCTTTACGGCTTAGAACCGGGTCTTCAACGATGTTTTGAGCGTCATGGAGCATATGAGATGTTCCAAGAGTTGAAGTTAATATTTCAAGCAAATGCCGGATTGAGAGATATGAAGTCTCCAATAAGTTCTATAGCTGCAAGATGGAGGAGAATAGTTCTGTCAGTGAGCACATACTCAAAATGTCTGGGTATAATAATCACTTGATTCAGCTGGGAGTTAATCTTCCGGATGATAGTGTCATTGACAGAATTCTTCAATCATTGCCACCAAGCTAAAAGAGCTTCGTGATGAACTATAATATGCAAGGGATGAACAAGAAAATTCTGAGCTCTTCGCAATGCTAAAAGCATGGAGGTAGAAATCAAGAAAGAGCATCAAGTGTTGATGGTCAACAAGACCACTAGTTTCAAGAAAAAGGGCAAAGGTAAGAAGAAGGGAAACTTCAAAAATAACAGCAAGAAAGTTGCTGGTCAAGAGAAGAAACCCAAGTCTGGACCTAAGCCTGAAACTGAGTGTTTTACCGCAAGCGATCGACACTTTGGAAGCGGAACTGCCCCAAGTATTTGGCGGATAAGAAGGATGGCAAGGTGAACAAAGGTATATGTGATATACATGTTATTGATGTGTACCTTACTAGAGCTCGTAGTAGCACTGGTATTTGATACTGGTTACATTGCTAATATTTGCAACTCGAAGCAGGGGACTACGGAATAAGCGAAACGGCAAAGGACGAGGTGACGATGCGGCGTGGGAAAGCGGTTCCAAAGTCAATGTGATCGCGGTCGGCACGCTACCTCTACATCTACCTTCGGGATTAGTTTTAGACCTAAATAATTGTTATTTGGTGCCAGCGTTGAGCATGAACATTATATCTGGATCTTGTTTAATGCGAGACGGTTATTCATTTAAATCAGAGAATAATGGTTGTTCTATTTATATGAGTAATATCTTTTATGGTCATGCACCCTTGAAGAATGGTCTATTTTTGTTGAATCTCGTGACGGTAGTGATACACATATTCATAATGTCGAAGCCAAAAGATGCAGAGTTGATAATGATAGTGCAACTTATTTGTGGCACTGCCGTTTAGGTCATATCGGTGAAAAACGCATGAAGAAACTCCATACAGATGGACTTTTGGAATCACTTGATTATGAATCACTTGGTACTTGCGAACCGTGCCTCATGGGCAAGATGACTAAAACACCGTTCTCCGGTTGTATGGAGAGAGCAACAGATTTGTTGGAAATCATACATACAGATGTATGTGGTCCGATGAATGTTGAAGCTCGTGGCGGATATCGTTATTTTCTCACCTTCACAGATGATTTAAGCAGATACGGGTATATCTACTTGATAAAGCATAAATCTGAAACATTTGAAAAGTTCAAAGAATTTCAGAGTGAAGCTGAAAATCATCGTAACAAGAAAATAAAGTTTCTACGATCTGATCGTGGAGGAGAATATTTGAGTTACGAGTTTGGCCTACATTTGAAGCAATGCGGAATAGTTTCGCAACTCACGCCACCAGGAACACCACAGCGTAATGGTGTGTCCGAGCGTCAGAATCGTACTTTACTAGATATGGTGCGATCTATGATGTCTATTTCCGATTTACCGCTATCGTTTTGGGGTTATGCTTTAGAGACGGCCGCATTCACGTTAAATAGGACACCGTCAAAATCCGTTGAGACGACACCTTATGAACTATGGTTTGGCAAGAAACCAAAGTTGTCGTTTCTGAAAGTTTGGGGTTGCGATGCTTATGTGAAAAAACTTCAACCTGATAAGCTTGAACCCAAATCGGAAAAATGTGTCTTCATAGGATACCCAAAGGAGACAATTGGGTATACCTTCTATCACAGATCCGAAGGCAAGACATTCGTTGCTAAGAATGGATCCTTTCTAGAGAAGGAGTTCCTCTCGAAAGAAGTGAGTGGGAGGAAAGTGGAACTTGATGAGGTAATAGTACCAGCTCCCTTATTGGAAAGTAGTTCATCACAGAAATCGGTTTCTGTGACACCTACACCAATTAGCGAGGAAGACAATGATAATGATCATGAAACTTCAGATCAAGTTGTCACTGAACTTCGTAGATCAACCAGAATAAAATCCGCACCAAAGTGGTACGGTAATCCTATTCTGGAAGTCATGATACTAGATCATGGAGAACCTATGAACTATGAAGAAGCGATGGTGAGCCCAGATTCCGCAAAATGGCTTGAAGCCATGAAATCTGAGATGGGATCCATGTATGAGAACAAAGTATGGACTTTGGTTGACTTGCCCGATGATCGGAAAGCCATTGAGAATAAATGGATCTTTAAGAAGAAGACTGACGCTGATGGTAATGTAACTGTCTATAAAGCTCGACTTGTTGCGAAAGGTTTTCGACAAGTTCAAGGGGTTGACTACGATGAGACTTTCTCACCCGTAGTGATGCTTAAGTATGTCCGAATCATGTTAGCAATTGCTGCATTTTATGATTATGAAATTTGGCAAATGGATGTAAAAACTGCATTCTTGAATGGATTTCTAGAAGAAGAGTTGTATATGATGCAACCAGAAGGTTTTGTTGATCCAAAAGGTGCTAACAAAGTGTGCAAGCTCCAGCGATCAATTTATGGTGCAGTGCAAGCCTCTCGGAGTTGGAATAAATGCTTTGATAGTGTGATCAAAGCATATGGTTTTCTGAGACTTTTGGAGAAGCCTGTATTTACAAGAAAGTGAGTGGGAGCTCAGAGCATTTCTGATATTATATGTGGATGACATATTATTGATTGGAAATGATATAGAATTTCTGGATAGCATAAAAGGATACTTGAATAAAAGTTTTTCAATGAAAGACCTCGGTGAAGCTGCTTACATGTTGGGCATCAAGATCTATAGAGATAGATCAAGGCGTTTAATTGGACTTTCACAAAGCACATACCTTGATAAAGTTTTGAAAAAGTTCAAAATGAATCGTGCAAAGAAAGGATTTTTACCTGTATTACAAGGTGTGAAATTGAGTCGGACTCAATGCCCGACCACAACGAGAAGATAGAGAGAAAATGAAAAATGTTCCCTATGCTTCAGCCATAGGCTCTATCATGTATGCAATGCTGTGTACCAGACTGACATATGCTTAGCAATAAGCTTGGCAGGAAGGTACCAAAGTAATCCAGAGTGGATCCTTTGGACAGCGGTCAAGAACATCCTGAAATACCTTAAAAGGACTAAGGATATGTTTCTCGTATATGGAGGTGACAAAGAGCTAGTCGCAAATGGTTACGTCGATGCAAGCTTTGACACTGATCCGGACGATTCTAAATCGCAAACCGGATCGTGTTTTATTAAGCGGTGGAGCTGTCGGTTGGTGCAGTTCTAAACAAAGCGTCGTGGCGGGATCTACATGTGAAGCGGAGTACATAGCTGCCGGAATCAGCAAATGTAGGAGTCTGGATGAAAGAGTTCATTTCCGATCTAGGTGTTATACCTAGTGCATCGGGACCAATGAAGATCTTCTGTGACAATACTTGTGCAATTGCCTTGGCAAAGGAATCCAGATTTCACAAGAGGACCAAGCATATCAAGAGACGCTTCAATTCCATTCGGGACCAAGTCCAAGTGGGAGACATAGAGATTTGCAAGATACATACGGATCTGAATGTTGCAGACCCGTTGACTAAGCCTCTTCCACGAGCAAAACATGATCAACACCAAGACTCCATGGGTGTTAGAATCATTACTGTGTAATCTAGATTGTTGACTCTAGTGCAAGTGGGAGACTGAAGGAAATATGCCCTAGAGGCAATAATAAAGTTATTATTTATTTCCTTATATCATGATAAATGTTTATTATTCATGCTTGAATTGTATTAACCGGAAACATAATACATGTGTGAATACATAGACAAACAGTGTCACTAGTATGCCTCTACTTTACTAGCTCGTTAAATCAAAGATGGTTATGTTTCCTAACCATAGACATGAGTTGTCATTTGATTAACGGGATCACATCATTAGGAGAATGATGTGATTGACTTGACCCATTCCGTTAGCTTAGCACTTGATCGCTTAGTATGTTGCTTATGCTTTCTTCATGACTTATACAAAGTTCCTGCAACTATGAGATTATGCAACTCCCGTTTACGGAGGAACACTTTGTGTGCTACCAAACGTCACAACGTAATCGGGTGATTATAAAGGTACTCTACAGGTGTCACCAAAAGTATATGTTGAGTTGGCATAAATCGAGATTAGGTTTTGTCACTCCGATTGTCGGAGAGGTATCTCTGGGCCTTCTCGGTAATACTCATCACCTAAGCCTTGCAAGCATTATAACTAATGAGTTAGTTATGAAATGATGTATTACAGAACGAGTAAAGAGACTTGCCAGTAACGAGATTGAACTAGGTATTGGATACCGACGATCAAATCTCGGGCAAGTAACATACCGATGACAAAGGGAACAACGTATGTTGTTATGCGGTTTGACAGATAAAGATCTTCGTAGAATATGTAGGAACCAATATGAACGTCCAGGTTCCGCTATTGGTAATTGACCAAGAATAGTTCTAGGTCATGTCTACATAGTTCTCGAACCCGTAGGGTCCGCACGCTTAACGTTACGATGACAGTTTATTATGAGTTTATAAGTTTTGATGTACCGAAGTTTGTTCGGAGTCCCGGATATGATCACGGACATGACGAGGAGTCTCGAAATGGTCGAGACATAAAGATCGATATATTGGAAGCCTATGTTTGGACTTCGGAAAGGTTCCGGATGAAAACGGGATTTTACCGGAACACCGGGGTTACGGAACCCTCCGGGGGTCAATGGGCCTTGATGGGCCATAAGGGAGAAGAGGAGGCCGGCCAGGGCAGGCCGCGCCTCCCCTAGTCCGAATAGGACAAGGAGAGGGGGCCCCTTCCTCTTCCCTCCCCAAGTCCTAATCCAACTAGGAAAGGGGGGTTCTACTCCCGGTGGGAGTAGGACTCCTCTAGGCGTGCCTCCCCTAGGGCCAGCCGCACTTCTTGCTCCTTTATATACGGGGCAGGGGCACCCCATGACTCTAAGTTGATCTACGGATCGTTCCTTAGCCGCAGGCGGTGCCCCTCCACCATATTCCACTTGGTCATATCGTCGCGGAGCTTAGGCGAAGCCCTGCGTCGGTGGAGCATCATCATCGTCCCACGCCGTCGTCTTGTGGAACTCATCCCCGACGCCTTGCTGGATCGGAGCCCGGGATCGTCATCGAGCTGAACGTGTGCTGAACTCGGAGGTGCCGTATGCGTTCGGTACTTGGATCGGTCGGATCGTGAAGACGCACGACTACATCAACCGCGTTGTTATAACGCTTCGCTTACGGTCTCACGAGTGCGTGGACATACACTCTCCCCTCTCGTTGCTATGCCATCACCATGATCTTGCGTGTGCGTAGGAATTTTTTTGAAATTACTACGTTCACCAACACTCGGAACACTGGAGACCAAAAGGTCGAGCGTGAATCATATAGTAGATATGATCAACATATTGATGTTCACCATTGAAAACTACTCCATCTCACGTGATGATCGGACATGGTTTAGTTGATTTGGATCACGTGATCACTTAGATGATTAGAGGGATGTCTATCTAAGTGGGAGTTCTTAAGTAATGTTCACCATTGAAAACTACTCCATCTCACGTGATGATTGGACATGTTTTAGTTGATTTGGATCACGTGATCACTTAGATGATTAGAGGGATGTCTATCTAAGTGGGAGTTCTTAAGTAATATGATTAATTGAACTTTAATTTATCATGGACTTAGTCCTGATAGTATTTTGCAAATTATGTTGTAGATCAATAGCTCGCTTTGTTGCTTCCCTATGTTTATTTTGATATGTTCCTAGAGAAAAACTATGTTGAAAGATGTTAGTAGAAATGACGCGGATTGGATCCGTGATCTGAGGATTATCCTCATTGATGCACAGAAGAATTATGTCCTTGATGCACCACTAGGTGACAGACCTATTGAAGGAGCAGATGCAGACGTTATGAACGTTTGACAAAGCTCGGTATGATGACTACTTGATAGTTTAGTGCATCATGCTTTATGGCTTAGAACCGGTACTTCAAAAATATTTTGAACGCCACAGAGCATATAAGATGTTCCAAGAGTTGAAATTGGTATTTCATACTCATTCCCGGGTCAAAAGGTATGAGACCTTTGGCAAGTACTTTGCCTACAAGATGGAGGAGAATAGCTCAGCTAGTGAGCATGTTCTCAGAATGTTTGAGTACTACAATCACTTGAATCAAGTGAGAGTTAATCTTCCAGATAAGATAGTGATTGACAAAGTTCTCTAGTCACTATCACCAAGTTACTAGAACTTCGTGATGAACTATAATATGCAAGGGATAACAGAAACGATTTCCAAGCTCTTTGTGATGCTGAAATCGATGAAGGTAGAAATCAAGAAAAGTATCAAGTGTTGATGGTTGACAAGATCACTAGTTTCAAGAAAAGGGCAAAGGGAAGAAGGGGAACTTTAAGAAGAATAGCAAGCAAATTGCTGCTCCAATGAAGAAGCCCAAAGCTAGACCCAAGCCCGGAACTGAGTGCTTCTACTGCAAAGGGAATGGTCACTGGAAGCGGAACTACCCCAAACATTTGGCGGGTAAGAAGGATGGCAAAGTAAACAAAAGTATATTTGATATACAGATTATTGATGTGTACTTTACTAGTGTTCATAGTAACCCCTCGGTATTTGATACTAGTTCAGTTGCTAAGAGTAGTAACTCGAAACGGGAGTTGCAGAATGAACATAGACTAGTTAAGGGTGAAGTGACGATGTGTGTTAGAAGTGGTTCCAAGATTGATATGATCATCATCGCACACTCCCTATACTTTCGGGATTAGTGTTGAACCTAAATACGTGTTATTTGGTGTTTGCGTTGAGCATGAATATGATTTGATCATGTTTATTGCAATACGGTTATTCATTTAAGTTAGAGAATAATTGTTGTTATGTTTACATGAATAAAACCTTCTATGGTCATACACCCAATGAAAATGGTTTGTTGGATCTCGATCATAGTGATACACATATTCATAATATTGAAGCCAAAAGATGCAAAGTTAATAATGATAGTGCAACTTATTTGTGGCACTGCCGTTTAGGTCATATTGGTGTAAAGCGCATGAAGAAACTCCATGCTGATGGGATTTTGGAATCACTTGATGCTTGCGAACCATGCCTTATGGGCAAGATGACTAAGACTCCGTTCTCCGGAACAATGGAGCGAGCAACTGACTTATTGGAAATAATACATACTGATGTATGCGATCCGATGAGTGTTGAGGCTCGCGGCAGGTATCGTTATTTTCTGACCTTCGTAGATGATTTGAGCAGATATGGGTATATCTACTTGATGAAACATAAGTCTGAAACATTTGAAAAGTTCAAAGAATTTCAGAGTGAAGTGGAAAATCATCGCAACAAGAAAATAAAGTTTCTACGATCTGATTGTGGAGGAGAATATTTGAGTTACGAGTTTGGTCTTTATTTGAAACAATGTGGAATAGTTTCACAAACTCATGCCACCTGGAACACCACAGCATAATGGTGTGTCCGAACGTCATAACTGTATTTTATTGGATATAGTGCAATCTATGATGTCTCTTACTGATTTACCACTATTGTTTTGGTATTGTGCATTAGAGACGGCTGCATTCACGTTAAAAAGGGCACCATCGAAATCCATTGAGACGACACCTTATGAACTGTGGTTTGGCAAGAAACCAAAGTTGTCGTTTCTTAAAGTTTGGGGCTGTGATGCTTATGTGAAAAAGTTTCAACCTGATAAGCTCGAACCCAAATCGGAGAAATGTGTCTTCATAGGATACCCAAAGGAGACAGTTCGGTACACCTTCTATCACAGATCCGAAGGCAAGACATTCGTTGCTTAGAATGGAACATTTCTAGAGAAGGGTTTTTCTCTCGAAAGAAGTGAGTGGGAGGAAAGTAGAACTTGATGAGGTAACTATACCTGCTCCCTTATTGGAAAGTACTTCATCACAGAAACCGGTTCCTTTGACACCTACACCAATTAGTGAGGAATCTAATGATATTGATCATGAAACTTCAGATCAAATTATTACCGAACCTCGTAGATCAACCAGAGTAAGATCCGCACCAGAGTGGTACGGTAATCCTATTATGGAAGTCATGTTACTTGACCATGGTGAACCTACGAACTATGAAGAAGCGAGCCCAGATTCTGCAAAATGGCTTGAGGTCATGAAATCTGAGATGGGATCCATGTATGAGAACAAAGTGTGGACTTTGGTTGACTTGCCCGATGATCGGCAAGCCATAGAAAATAAATGGATCTTCAAGAGAAAGACGGATGCTGATAGTAGTGTTACTATCTACAAAGCTAGACTTGTCGAAAAAGGTTTTTGACAAAGTTCAAGGTGTTGACTACGATGAGATTTTCTCACTCGTAGCGATGCTGAAGTCTGTCCGAATCATGTTAGCAAATTGCCAAATTTTATGAAATCTGGCAACTAGATGTCAAAACTACATTCCTTAATGGGTTTCTTAAAGAAGAGTTGTATATGATGCAACCAGAAGGTTTTGTCGATCCTAAAGGTGCTAACAAAATGTGCAAGCTCCAGCGATCCATCTATGGACTGGTGCAAGCATCTCGGAGTTAGAATATACGCTTTGATAAGTTGATCAAAGCATATAGTTTTATACGGACTTGCGGTGAAGCCTGTATTTACAATAAAGTGAGTGGGAGCACTACAACCTTTCTGATAAGTATATGTGAGTGACATATTGTTGATCAGAAATGATGTAGAATTTTTCTGGAAAGCATAAAGGAGTGTTCGAAAGGAGTTTTTCAAAAGAAAGACCTCAGTAAAGCTACTTACATATTGAGCATCAAGATCTATTGAGATAGATCAAGACGCTTGATAAGATTTTCAATGAGTACATACCTTGACAAGATTTTGAAGTAGTTCAAAATGGAACAGTCAAAGAAAGAGTTCTTGCCTGTGTTGCAAAGGTGTGAAATTGAGTAAGACTCAAATCCCAACCATAGATGAAAATAGAAAGAGAATGGAAGTCATTCCCTATGCCTCAGTCACAGGTTCTATAAAGTATGCCATGCTATAGACCAGACCTATTGTATACCCTGCCCTGAGTTTGGCAAGGGAGTACAATAGTGATCTAGGAGTAGATCACTGGATATTGGTCAAAATTATCCTTAGTGGAATAAGGATATGTTTCTCGATTATGGAGGTGACAAAAGGTTCGTCGTAAAGGGTTACATCGATGAAAGTTTTGACACCAATCCAGATGACTCTAAGTCTCAATCTGAATACATACCGAAAGTGGGAGCAATTAGCTAAAGTAGCTCCGTGCAGAGCATTGTAGACATAGAATATTTTGCAAAATACATACGGCTCTGAATGTGACAGACCCGTTGACTAAACTTCTCTCACGAGCAAAACATGATCACACCTTAGTACACTTTGGGTATTAATCACATATCGATGTGAACTAGATTATTGACTCTAGTAAACCCTTTGGGTGTTGGTCACATGACGGTGTGAACTATGGGTGTTAATCACATGCAGATGTGAATATTAGTGTTAAATCACGTGATGATGTGAACTAGATTATTGACTCTAGTGCAAGTGGGAGACTGAAGGAAATATGCCTAGAGGCAATACTAAAGTTATTATTTATTTCCTTATTTCATGATAAATGTTTATTATTCATGCTAGAATTGTATTAACCGGAAACTTAGTACATGTGTGAATACATAGACAAACAAAGTGTCACTAGTATGCCTCTACTTAACTAGCTCGTTGAATCAAAGATGGTTAAGTTTCCTAGCCATAGACATGAGTTGTCAGTTGATTAACGGGATCACATCATTAGGAAAATGATGTGATTGACTTGACTTATTCCGTTAGCTTAGCACTTGATCGTTTAGTATGTTGATATTGCTTTCCTCATGATTTATACATGTTCCTATGACTATGAGATTATGCAACTCCCATTTACCGGAGGAACACTTCGTGTGCTATCAAACGTCACAACGTAATTGGGTGATTATAAAGATGCTCTACAGGTGTCTCCGAAGATACTTGTTGAGTTGGAGTATTTCGAGATTAGGATTTGTCACTCCGATTGTTTGAGAGGTATCTCTGGGTCCTCTCGGTAATGCACATCACTATTAGGCTTGCAAGCAATGTGACTAATGAGTTAGTTGCATGATGATGCATTACATAACGAGTAAAGAGACTTGCCGGTAACGAGATTGAACTAGGTACTGAGATACCAACGATCGAATCTCGGGCAAGTAACATACCGATGACAAAGGGAACAACGTATGTTGTTATGCGGTTTGACCGATAAAGATCTTCGTAGAATATGTAGGAGCCAATATGAGCATCCAACTTCCGCTATTGATTATTGGCCGGAGACGTGTCTCGGTCATGTCTACATAGTTCTTGAACCCGTAGGGTCCGCACGCTTAACGTTCGGAGCGTGCGGACCTATAATAGCAAATAAATTTTGTCTTTTTTGTTGTGAGGTCAAATTTTTTTTTTCGTCGAGATTTATGTACTAGTGCAAAAGTAAGCCAAGTATTTTGTCAAAATACTTCTTACCTATTTTGACTTTTTATATAAATATTTAAAAAAACCCATATAGGATGCATATATACAACCAGAAACCAAAGTGTATTTCCCGTCGCACTGCTTGTAAAATACAGTACTCTTGAAGGGCAAGCACCGTGCCCCTCTTTCTGAAGCCTAAAGCCTGTAGCTATAGCGCTGCACTTTCACCATGCATCGCTCGGTTGCCAAGCTGCTCGCCTTGCTCCTCGCCACGGCCGTCTTCTCCGTCGCCGCCCATGCCTGGCAGCTCCAGCCGGCCCATGCGGCTAGCGCGAGCTGCTTGCCGCGCGAGAGGGACGCACTGCTGGCCTTCAAGCAAGCCGCCAACGACACCTACGACGTCCTCGCCTCATGGCAAAAACAGCACAAAGATTGTTGCCTGTGGTGGGGCGTCACCTGCAGCAACGAAACCGGCCATGTGACCGAGCTTGACCTTGGCGGCACTGGTTTGGACGGCAAGATAAGTCCTTCCCTGCTTTCTCTCGAGCATCTGGAGTACCTAAGTCTCAGCAGCACCCACCTACTTGGACCAGACGGTACTTCTTTGTTCCCAGAATTCTTGTGTTCTTGAAGCAACTTGAGGCACCTCGATCTCTCAGTGACAAAATTCTCTGGTAGATTGCCTGCTCAGCTTGCCAACCTTTCAAATTTGGTGTACCTTGATCTCTATTGGACACCATTCTCTGGTAGATTGCCTGCTCAGCTTGCCAACCTTTCAAACTTGGAGCACCTCGATCTCTCGTATACACAGTTCTCTGGTAGATTGCCTGCTCAGCTTGCAAACCTTTCATATTTGGAGTATCTAGATCTCTCATGCACATCCCTGCACAGGTCTAATGGTTGCGCTCCAGTGTTCTCGTCTTGTAAAAACTTGAGACTTCTCGATCTCAGTGGCACACCATTGTCTGGTAGACTGCCTCCTCAGTTTTTCAACCTTTCAAAGTTGGAGCATCTCGGCCTCTCCAACACTAGCATTTCGGGTATACTGCCACCTCAGCTTGGAAACCTTTCGAACTTGCGAGTCCTTGAGCTCAGTTCCATGCAAGATATACACATATCAGATATCTCATGGTTAACTCATCTCCATTTCCTGGAATATGTTGAAATGAGTTATGTGAATCTGAGCAGCGCGGATATGTTTCTCGTGGCCAACACAATCCCATCTCTGAAAGCCCTTATTCTTGTCAATTGCTCACTTCCAAATGCAAACCAGTCGCTTACGCATGTAAACCTCACAAAACTAGAGCAGCTTGATCTCTCCAGTAACTATTTGGGCCACCGAATTGAAACATGTTGGTTCTGGAACCTGACAAACATCAAGGAACTAACACTCGATTCAACCTATCTTTATGGTCCATTCCCTGATGTGCTAGGAGGTATGATTTCTCTCCAGCGGCTGGAATTTGCCAACAACGGTAATTCAGCCACCATGACGGTGGACTTGAAAAATCTATCTGATTTAGAAGAGCTATATCTTGATCGGAGCCTCGCGTTTGCGAACCTGACAGACTTCATAATGAAACTGCCACAACGTTTGCAGTACTTGAGCTCAAGTCACAACAATATGGCAGGAATGCTGCTAGATATGGCGGGGCACTTCACCAGCTTGGAGTCTCTTGATCTTTATAATAACAGCATTACTGGAACTATACCAACTGGCTTAGTGAATTGTACTAGTTTGGACTCCGTCTCTCTCGGTTTGAACCAACTAAGTGGACAGATACCAACATTGCCCAGAAGCCTCTCCCAAGTGGATTTATCCATGACCAGCTTGTCAGGACCTTTGCCATCAGATTTTGGAGCTCCGAACCTTAAAGTACTAAGTCTATCCTCCAATTCCATCACTGGTCACGTTCCCAGACCTATTTGCGAGTTGCAAAACCTAGTTTTCTTGGATTTGTCCCAGAATAGGTTTGTGGGAGAGTTTCCCAGGTGTTCTTCAATGCCAATCTTGACATTCCTACACTTAAGTAACAATAACTTCTCAGGAAATTTCCCGCCATTGCTTCAAAACTGCTCAAAATTGACTTTCCTTGATCTTGCAATGAATGGGTTTGATGGAGCATTACCAGTATGGATAGGGGGACTAGTCAACTTGCGTTAACATGTTCTATGGGGATATTCCAGCTAATATCACAAGTCTTGTACTACTTCAGCAATTCAGTTTATCGAGCAACAATATATCAGGATCAATTCCATCGTGCTTGTCAAAATTAATAGCTATGACCCTGAAACATTTGCCGAGACTTGGATCACGGTGGTTTCAAGGTCCTATAATTGACACACCGGTGGATATTTTGTCTATGGTGATGAAGCAACAAGAACTTAAGTTTAGAGGTGCTGCAGTTACTGACATGGTCAGCATTGATTTGTCGCTCAACCACTTGACCGGTGAAATTCCAGATGAGATAACTTCTCCGAACGGGTTGTTGAGTTTGAATTTATCATGGAATCACCTGAGCCAGAAAATTCCTGTAAAGATTGGGGATATGAAATCACTGGAATCACTCGACTTGTCAAGGAACAATATCTCCGGTGAAATCCCAACGAGCCTCTCAGATTTGACATATCCACTAGTAGAAAAAGGGCCTATTGTCCCGGTTGGTGAGGGCCTTTAGTCCCGGTTCATGAACCGGGACTAAAGAGTCGGTACTAATGCCCTGGCACTTTAGTCCCGGTTCAGGGACTAAAGGCCGCGGCCACGTGGAGCTCCACCTAAGGAAATTTTATGATTTTTATTTTTGAAAAAAAAATTGAATTTTTTTTGAATTTTTTTTATTTTCAAATTTGTTAATTATTTTAACCTCTAATCTCTAATCACCACCCCTCATCACTGCTCAATTTATCCTCTAATCTCTAATCACCCCTCATCATTCCAAATCATCTAACTTCCCGAACGGTCACCCATCCTCCCACTCCCCCAGCCTGAGCATGCTTAACTTCCGGGTTCTATTCTCACTCGTTTCCAAGTCTGCACTTGTTGTTTTCCTGACAATAGTAATATGTTAATCCTATTAACCCTCAGGAATTTTGCTTGAGCATGAAGTGACACATTTCACTGTTAAAAACAATAGTTATTTTGAATAATTAGTTTGACCAAATTTGACCAAAATTCAAACTAACTGAAATAATTATTTAGTAACACTGATATTCTAGAATAATTAGTTTGACCATTGTTTGACCACAGTTTGAATTTTTTTTCAATTTTTTCCACTCTAGATCTTAAAAGCCCCGTAACTTTTTTCTGTTAGGTTTTTGAGGATTTTGAAAATGCCCTGTTAAATTTGGATGTAACTTTTCGAGTAGATGATTTTTCATATAAAAAACTTTTTCATCCGAGTTAGTATGCAAAAGTTATGCCCATTTTTACAAATTCCAGAGATTTTGCAAATAAAGTCGAAATTACATTTCCAAATTTTCCCAACACCTCCATCACATATCACCTGGGAAACTTATTTTATTTTATTTTTTGACATTTCCATCATTTTCTTTCATTTTTTTTAAAACTGAAAAGGCGATGGGGGGGGGGGGAGGTAGAGTTTGAAAATGGGACCTTTAGTACCGGTTCGTGGCACGAACCGGGACTAAAGGTCTCAACCCCATTAGCACCGGTTCGTGTCTCAAACCGGGACTAAAGGTCTAATCTTTAGTCCCGGTTTGAGGCACGAACTGGGACTAAAGGGCATCGCACCCTTTAGTCCCGGTTTGAGGCACAAACCGGGACTAAAGGGCACAGGTGAACCGGGACTAATGCCTTAGCCACACGAACCGGGACCAATGCTCAAATTAGTCCCGTTTCGTGACTGGACCGGGACTAATGTGAATATTGGCCCGGAACCAAAGCCCTATTTTCTACTAGTGATCTAAGCTCCTTGGACTTGTCATACAACAATCTTGGAGGAAGAATTCCAACAGGTCGTCAACTTGACACTCTGTATGCAGAAGATCCGTCCATGTACGATGGCAACAGTCACCTTTGCGGGCTTCCTCTTCAAAGGAATTGCCTAGGTAACAGCAGGCCCGGTCCTGAGGGGGGGCAGCAGGGGCGGCCGCCCCGGGCCCTCAAAGGCCAGGGGCCCCCAGCTGGGTAGTGTCTACGTATTGGGCCAAGTATGAACCAGTAAATTCTGTAGTGTACAACTGGCCTGCGGGAGAGTCTTAAAAAAATGGCCTGCGGGAGATTTAGATAACCACTCCGCTAGCCTTCAAAAAAAAAAAAAAACCACTCCGCTAAGTTGCAAGATGAGATCGCGCGTGTGTACCTAGAGATCGATTTTAAAGCATCTAGAGATCGATCTATTTCTCAACAGAAAACCTAGAGATCGATCTCGATCTCATTCCTTTGGAATCAATCTACATCTCCTTCCTTTGGAATCAATCTCCATCTTCCTATTTTCATCAACAATCTGCATCTTTCATAATCCTCCATCTTTCTATTTTCACAAACAATCTGCATCTTCCATAATCCTGATCGTTGTCCCTAGCTCGTTCTTAACCTGATCGCTAGCGCCTGGGGCTAGTATGCATCTCCTGCTCCTGTTTGTTGGACAATAGAGATATATGGGAAATACCCAATCGTCAGCCCCATGCAGCCATGCCCAAAAGCGAGAGGCCGAGTCTCTGAAAGAAGATCGCATCAAGCCCACAAGTCACTGACTCACTGTGACGGTGCGATTCCAATTCATAGAAGAAGGTGCATCTCAATAAGTAAGAAATCTGTGCGCTATGCAATTTGGCAATGAAAATATTTTATTAATGATTCAATATTGCGTCATCGTTCCGATAAGGCCGTTGATAATCGATCATTTGGACATTGTTTGTCATATATTATCAGAGAGTCGTCTTTTGTGTGTTCGATGTGATAATCAACAAGATTTTATTGAGTTGATCCATTAGATTTGTACTCCCTCCGTAAAGAAATATAAGAGTGTTTAGATCATTAAGAGCGTTTATATTTCTTTACAGAGGGAGTTACTTTATACTATTTTTTGAATCACTAATTTCTTCCGCAAATTTCATCCAAAAATTACCCATCTAGAAATATTAGCAAGAAAATGAAGGTAATACTCTTTTTAATGTTTTTTATAACATTTTATTTGCACATAACACATACATTATTATTTGGGTGTATATATTACAGGGCCCCGGGTTATAGTTTCGCCCCGGGCCCCTGAAATCTCAGGACCGGCCCTGGGTAACAGTCCAGTAGAGCATGGGAATCAGCAGAGAAGTGAAAATGCTTATGACCCAGTGATGTTCTTCTACATTGGGCTAACGTCTGGCTTTGTGGTCGGACTCTGGCTTGTGTTATGTGCTTTCCTATTCAAAAGGGCGTGGAGATGTGCCTATTTTCGCCTCTTCGACAAACTATGTGACAAGGTGTACTTGTTTGTTGTTGTTACTTGGGGAAGGATAAACACCAAGGCGACTGCAAGTTGAGTGATGTGCTAAATCGAATAATGCCGGTGGCACTCTATTACTGTAATCCATGAATAAATAAAGGTGAAGAAGTGTCTATTAACAGCTTGTACAAGTATGTGTTTTTGTCTATATACTTGTGAAATGAACTTTTTCGGATGGATGTAACTGTTATTGGTTTGTACTCGTTGGTCATGATGAACCCACACGTACTGAATAATAATACGTGATCTTGGTTTCCAGCTCTGTTGTGTTTCATGACGATGGTTGGTGGTTTGTAATACTGAACTGCACTAGCAGAGTGGCCTGTACAATTTTGCGCATCTTAATATATTGTATTTGTGCGCGATAAGCATACAAATTTTCTGGTTAGTTTGCTAATTCTCAGCTGGCTAATTCTAATACTCATAGATCTCAATCGTCTTAGCAAAAGCAAACTTCTTAGTTTCAAGCGACTGCCTCAGCATAGAATCTGAGGTAATGACATGCGGCCAACGCCGATGGAAGCCAAGATATATATCAGGAAAATGCTCACGGACGAGTAAACAGAGGCGACGTCTACCAAGACCACCTGGAAATGGTCGATGTCTCCGGGAGCACGAAGCACCGCCGCACCGATGGAGGTTTTCTTTGCCGGTGATGGTGTCCCACACCTCTTGACCCATGCCAGGAGCTGCGGCTGCTTAGCTGCAAGGACGTTGAAGATGAGTACGAGGCCATGGCGGCTGAGCCAAAACCTGCAGGCGGCGTAGGCGAGCGGAAGGAAGGCGGGCTGCGGTGTCAGACTAGCTCTGTTTCAGGGACGAGCGTCTCTTCGTTCAGTTAGCGGACGGCTACGATGGACAACAACGAAACGATCCGATGGCACGCTACGCCTGCCATCAACCTGTTCTGTTTTCACTGTCTGTCCTGTTTACCGTCACTTTCTGTAACTGGCTATATAAGCCAGTGTCCACGGGTTGTAAGGATGCCATTTTTTCTATGAGATCAACTCCAAACACTTTACAGCTATAGAACATATTCGAGTTTGACACTTCACACCCGATCCTGGTTACAAACCCTAGCTCCTCGATCCCCATTCTCTACTCGATCTTGACATGGGGCATGACAATTGGTATCAGATGCCAGGCCGCTCCTCGGCGGTGCGGTGAGCTGCGGATTTTTCCCCCCACACTCCTCTCCCAAAGTCTAGCGGTAGAGGTGCGATCTGGCGTTGCGGCGGCGGTGTTGGAGGCGTTCGGCGACGGTAGACTGTTCGGCGACAGCTTGTGGCGCAGGACTGGTTCTTGGATCGCCTTGAGTCAGTGGTAAAATTCCAGGTCCTCAGCAAGCGGTGTTGCGTCGGGGGCGTGGATCCGTGGAGGCGGCAGGATCTGGAGTCAGGCCGGGTTTCTAGTTCATCTGGGTGTAAAATTCCTTGCTGATACTCCAGATCACGATGGGGCACTCGAAGGCTAGCATGGACGAGAGTGATGTCGCAGAATTACTCGGCCTCAAGGGCGACATGCTGCAAAACCGCGAAGAAACAGCTGAAATGCGAGGTGAGCTGGATGATCTACGCAAGGACGTTCATGCCATCCATCTCAAGCAGGATGCCATGACACAAGTTATGTCTGGGGTACAAGATGCAGCCTCTGCCTTGAACGTGCAGCTGTCGACCATGGCAAATGTGCTGAAGAGTTTCAATTCCAACCGTGTGCCGAGTCCGGTGCCAAACACCACGGTTCAGCAACCTCCCACCACTGAGGTGCCGCAATCTTCTGCGGATGCAGCAGCTCCAGTTACTACTCGGCCTCTCACGGAGGAATGGCGCAAACGCTTGGCATTAGAACAAGAGAAAACCAAACATTGTGCTCTGCAGTTACCACCTAACTTACCTCCGGTCAGAGTTCCAGTAAGATCAGCTCCTCCGGGCTACCCTGATCTACCCAGACGGGAGTCACAATCGGGCAATGCAACCCCTACAACAACCTACAGAACTGCTCATACAGCTGCCTTTCACAATTTTCAGCAACCTGCAGTTAGAACCCATTGGGAGGACTTCTACAAGCAATATGAGCAGGAAATGCAACACAATTTCTGAAGTCAATTACCAAGGGGCCACGTCTTGACTTCCCTTCCTTTGATGGGGTCAATCCAGGGGGTTGGATAAGACAATGTGAGAAATTCTTTCAAATGGCAGGCACTCCCTCTGAATATAAGGTTAATTTGGCACAAATGCACATCTCAGGTAAGGCCGATGTGTGACTCGGGCGTTCTGGGATCCTGCTGAAGAGACCCACTTGGTCTGAATTCTGCCCTGAAATTTTGCACAGATTTTCATCCTCCAGCTCTTATGATTTGACAGAGAAATTTAACTCCCTCAAACAGAACACACTGTTAGTAGCTAAGTATACTGAACAGTTTGAAGAGCTCATGGCACGCAGAGACTTGGTTTGTACGATGCTATGTTAATGGACTTCGCTCTCAATTAAAATTTCAATTGAGACCTCTCAGGCCAGTTACCTTAACTGATGCCTACTGGCTAGCAGTTGATATTGTACAAGGAGCACCAGCCAAGAAACAATAT
Organism: Aegilops bicornis; assembly: GCA_021605145.1. Lineage (NCBI taxonomy): Eukaryota > Viridiplantae > Streptophyta > Magnoliopsida > Poales > Poaceae > Aegilops > Aegilops bicornis. The sequence continues at coordinate 60,437,545 of CM038674.1, read as the reverse complement.
CAGCATTATACATCCTTTTCCAAATCCACTATTGCATTTCCCAAGCAAACCAACACAGTGCCTGACAAACCTGCTGGATTCAAAGCCCCTGTTAAGACCTTGAGAGCAAGGGAACCAGGGAAGTGCTGGAGGTGTGTAGATCAGTGGTTTCATGGCCACAAATGCAAACAAGCCCCAGCCATAAATGTCCTCAGAACAAGAGGAATTGGAGGAATTGGAGATGAACAATGTATGAAGATTTCCCTACAGGCTATGCAGGCAGACAATGTGAACACCATCTCTATTGTTGTGTCTGTAGGTTGGAAACAAGCAATTGCCCTAGTGGATTCTGGGAGTAACTCAACATTCATGAGTTTAAACTTTGCCTTACAAACTTCTTGCGAGATCATCAAAGATAAAACCAGATCAGTAACAGTGGATGGAGGTGGTAAACTTTGGTCAGGATCATACATACCTACAACTGTTTTCACTGCTGGCAGTATCCAGTTTCAACAACAATTCAGAGTTCTAGACCTCCGTAGACATGACAATGTATTAGGAGCTGATTGGATGGCCAAGCGCAGTCCAGTGGCATTTTCTTATGATCCCAAACAACTCATAATCAATCACAATAAATGCCAGACAGTAACAATTCTAGCTTGTGAAACACTTTCTGCCACAAATGAAATTGATGCCTTGGAACTCAATAGACTTCTACTTACTGGTGCACCTGCCTTTGCTATACAGTTAGCAGAAGATACAACTCTCCTGCCCAGTAAATCCAACCCAGCTCCTCCAGAAATTCAACAGGTCCTTGAATCATTTCCTGGAGTTTTCCAAGAACCTACTGAACTACCGCCTGTGAGAGAACTCGATCATGAGATTCTCTTGAAGCCTGAGTCAGTTCTACCTAACTCTAGACCTTACAAAGTGCCACATATGCAAAAGAATGAAATGGAGAAGCAGATCCATCACTTGTTGCAATCCAAACTTATCAGGGAAAGTCAAAGCCCCTATTCATCTCCAGAAATCCTAGTAATGAAGAAACATGGGTCCTGGAGAATGTGCATTCACTATAGGAAACTAAATGCAGCAACTATTAAGAACAAGTTCCCAATTCCTGTCATTGAGGATTTATTGGATGAACTTCATGGAGCAAATTTTTTCTCTAAACTAGACCTGAAATCTGGATACCACCAAATCAGGATGAATGAAAAGGACATTCCCAAGACTGCATTTAGGACCTAATTTGGGCACTATGAATTCCTAGTAACGCCCTTTGGCCTGACTAATGCTCCGGGTACATTCCAGGCACTAATGAATAAGATCTTTGGACCTTATCTCAGAAAGTTTGTATTGGTCTTCTTTGATAATATACTTATCTTCAGTAGAACTCCAGAAGAACATCAGGAACATCTTAAGATAGTACTGCAGTTACTCAAACAACATCAACTCTTTGCAAATTTGTCCAAATGTGTCTTTGCAGTGCCTCAGGTAGCATATCTGGCACATGTTATCTCTGGTAGTGGGGTTTCCACAGATCCTTCTAAAGTGGCCGCAGTTGTTGATTGGCCAATTCCCACAACACCAACACAACTCAGAGGATTTTTAGGCTTATGTGGCTATTACAGAAAATTTGTGCAGAATTTTGGCAACATTGCTAGACCCCTACATGATATCCTTAGAAAGGACAGTTTCTGTTGGACTCCTATACAAACTCAAGCCTTCCAAAACCTGAAACAAGCACTTATCTCTGCACCACTATTGGCTCTACCTGACTTTTCTGCACCATTTGTACTAAAGACTGATGCTTCAGGTACTGGATTGGGAGCTCTTACGATGCAACATGGTCAATCCATTGCCTACTACAGTTCAGTTCCCTGTCCCAAGAATGCTTCCCTTTCCACTTATGAAAAAGAGGCACTAGCCATCCTGGAGGCATTGAAGAGATGGCGACACTACTTTTTGGGAAATGATCTGATCATCAGAACAGACCATCAAAGCCTACAATTCATGACTGATCAGAGGGTTTCCACCAGCATTCAGCACAAATTGATGCTCAAACTGTTGGAGTTCAATTTTCACCTGGAGTACAAAAAAGGGAAGGAAAATATAGTGGCTCATGCCCTATCTAGGAAATACTCTTGCTTAGCAATTTCCATGACCACCCCTCAGAGGATCACTGAAGTTGAAAACTCATACAAGGATGATCCTCACTGTCAGAAACTGCATCGGAGAGGGTGAGCTTCTCGAAGAGATCGGTGAGGTGGCTCACCGAGCAGATGGCTCCCGCATCGGTGGCGACCGCGTCGGAAAGGCTTTCCGAAGAGGTCGACGAGGCAGCTCGCGTGGCAGATGGCTCCAGCGTTGGACGATGCGCCAGTGCAAGCGCAAGCGAACCCATCGGGCTGGTTGATCAAGCCAGACGCGACGCGCTCGCCGGAGGGAAAGGGTGGTTCCCGTCCGGAACACAACTCCGGCCGACGCCGCGGATGGCCCCACGATGGGCGCCAACTGTCGTGGTAAATCTCACGTCAGATGCCAGGGGATGGCTTATCGTGGGTGGATCCATGAGGACGTCGTCGGGTTCCGAAAGCGAGAGTGAGCACGAGCTCGGGAGCACACGAGACGTACCCAGGTTCAGGGCTCTCCGGAGAGATAACACCCCTAATCCTGCTGCGATGACTATGATCGATAGTATACAAGGTTGCTCCTTGAGCTGCTTTGTTAGAGGAGGAACAAGGGTAGAGCTCTCCCTTTCTCCTAGCTATGGTGTGTGTGTGGAATGGATGATGAACCCTTTGCATGGGTGAGCCCGGGGGGTCTTATAGGCCGACCCCCCAGGGGTACAATGGTAAAGCTACAAGGCCATGGGGCCGGGTTGTCAGTGTCTGGGGTCGCCGGGTTCTTCACCAGCTACTGGGGCCCGCCTCTGGAGGGCCCCGCCGGCTGCCGAGAATCCGGCCGACAGGTAGGGCCCGTCGCCTCTAGAGGGGCCCGCCGGCTGCCGAAAATCCGACGACAGGTAGGGCCTGCCGCCTGCAGGCCACGCTGATTGCCTTTTGCTGTAGCGTCGTCCTTGCGGACGAGGGCCACCTCAGGGGTCGTATGGCTACAGTCCCACGTCAGGATGGTAGGTGGCCGTCTAGTCAGCGCGCACTGTAGCCACGCTCTTCCGGATTCGGCGGGAGCAGGTGGCACTGTTGCTACACCCCGTCTCGTCGTAGTGGTTGAGTGCAGACTCCGAGGGAGTGGATGGGTCGGCTGCTGGAAGCCGGCCCGCCCCCAAGTCGCCTCTAAGAGTGCATCGTCTTCTGGAAGCCGGCCGCGTGGCCAGTCGGCATGAGGGGCTTTGCTAGCCCCGATGTCTTGAAATGTCATTGGGTGCGGATGAGGCTACCCGGGGTCCATCCCCCCGACACCACCAATGTCTGAGCATATGGTTGCAGCTTTAGAAACGCCTTGTCTCCAACTGCAAATTCTCTAAATGATCATTTCTTATCAGCATCGGCCTTCATCTTTGTTTGCGCTCTGTTCAAATGCTGATGGAGAAATTCAGAGTAGTAATGTCTTTCTAGTAGCCAGGTCTGTAAATGAGGATGTGTTCCTTGTAAGGGTTGAGAAAGTTACCCCAGGTTAGGTTCATGGCCATAGACTGCCATGAAAGGAGTGCAACCAAGGGAGGAACCGTAAGTGGTGTAGTAACAGAATTCTGCCATTGTGACCATTGTTTGGGATTTTCAGACACTACACATCTGAGGTACATTCCTAAACACCGATTGGCCCTCTCTGTTTGCCCATGTGTTTGAGGATGATAGGAAGTAGACAGCTGTAGTTTGGTGCTCCACAGCTTGAATAGTTCTTTCCAGAAGTGGCTGGTGAATATTTTGTCCCTATCAGAGGTAATGGTATAAGGCATGTCATGTAACTTCACAATGTTGAGCCGAAAAGTCTGAGCTATGTGAGCAGCAATGAAGGGGTGTTTGAGAGCTATGAAGTGGTTGTACTTGGTGTATTTGTCCGCAACCACTAATACCACAGAATAACCGCAAGGTAGCCCAGTGTATCTGCAGAGTTCATGTTTGTCTTGTTGACAGACTTGACATTGCTGAACAAATTTTGCCACGGCCTCCTTGAGACCATAACAATGAAACAATTTCTTCACTCTTTCATAAGTGGCTTGAGTGCCTGAATGACCTCCCACAGGGGAAGAGTGAAGGGCTTCAGTTAATTTTGTTTGCAATTAGCCCCTATCCAAATTGTGCCCTGGTGTTTAAGCAACCCATTCTCCAGAGAGAAAACTCAGGTTCTTCATCAGGACTGACCACTAGTTTCAGCAAGAGGTGTTGAGCTTTGCAGCCAATTTCATAGGAGTTGAGAATTTCTTGAATCCAGATAGGCTAGCTTGAAGAAACTGGCAAGGCAAACACATGTCCTACTCTGGACAGAGCATCAGCTGCTTTGTTATCCTCCCCTTGTACTGGAACTGGAATTGAAGGTCAATCAACTTAGTCATGGCTTTTCTCTGGAGATCTGGAGTAAGAGCTTGAGTTTCCAAGTGACACAAACTCTTGTGGTCTGTTTGATCACAAAAGGGTCTCCACCTCTCAATGGCCATAGTAATAGCCATAGATTCCTTTCCATAGATGCTCAACTTCTGATTAGCTGGCCCCAAAGACTTACTGTAGTAGGCCACAGGATGATGGCCCTCCTATGTGAGCATGGCTCCAATGCCAGAGTCACAGGCATCTGTCTCTATGTAGAAAGGTTTATTGAAATCGGGTAGAACTAGGACAGGGGTCGATGTCATATCCTTTTTCAGTAGATCAAAAGCAGCTTGAGCTTCAGCACTCCATCAAAAGGACTTTTCCTTCAGAAGATTGGTGAGGGGCTTGGCAATAATGCCATAGTCTCGAACAAACTTTCTATAGTACCCTGTGAGTCCCAATAACCCCCTGAGTTCAGTGATTGTAGTGGGAGTTGGCCATTGTACCATGGCAGTTGTTTTTGCTGGATCTGTGGCCACACCTTTGTCAGAAATGATGTGACATAAATACTCCAGTTGTTGCTATGCAAAGGAGCATTTACTGAGCTTGACATAGAGTTGATGTTCTCTTAGAATTCTGAAGACTTGTTGCAAATGTTGTTGATGAGCTGTTAGATCTTTGCTGAAGACCAATATGTCATCCATAGAGACCAAAACAATTTTTTTTTGGGTGCAGCCTTTCAGAATGAAGTTCATTTAGCACTGAAAAGTTGCAGGAGCTTGAGACCAAAAGGCATTACTCTGAAATTGAATTGCCCAAAGTGGGTTTTAAATGGAGTTTTATGTTCATCAACCTCCACCATTCTTATCTAATTTGGTAAACCACTTAGCACCAGCTAGTTCATCCACTATTGGCATAGGAAACTTTTTCTTGACAGTGATTGCATTTAATCTTCTATAGTCCACACAAAATCTCCAAGTACCATCTTTCTTCTTAACCAACAGGACAGGAGATGCAAAAGGAGACATGTTAGGAGAAATAATTTCCTGCAGCTAACATTTCAGACACTTGCCTCTCTATCTCATCTTTCTGCACAGGAGAATATCTGTAAGGTCTGACATTCATAGGAGCAGTATTGGGTAGCAGAGAAATTGCATGATCAAATCCTCTGTGTGGTGGTAGTCCTGTAGGTTCTCTGAAGATATCAGCAAAGGAGTCTCCAGTTTTTTGAATGCAGTTAGGAGTTTCAAAAACAGAGGGCATTGTGTTTACGGACAGCAATGTCATTGCCCAGATATCATTTCCTTTGTGGCACTTCACTACCTGATCTATAGTGAGCTCTTGTAGTTGAGTGATGGGTTTTGCTTTCAGTCCTTGCAAGGTGACAGTTTCCTTGTTGTCTTGGAAATGTATCCACTGCTCTTCCGAGTGAAAGGTCATGGGACTCCACTGAGAAAGCCAATCCATGCCAAGAATGGCATGATAGCCCCCTAGGGACAGCACTCTCATATCAGTGGAGAAAGTGGGCCCTTGTGCCACAAATTCAGGTCGTGCACCATGTGTGTACACTAGTTTCTCTCCATTAGCTACCTTGACAGTCATAGCACTTGGGAGCTACTCCCTCCGTTCCGATTTACTCGTTGTGGTCTTAGTTCAACTAAAACCACGACGAGTAAATCGGAACGGAGGGAGTACGATGTAGGCCATTTTAATTTGTGTGCAAGTGTGAGAGCTGCCTAAGTCTACTAAGAGCAGCATCACTTGATTTCCCACCAGAGCTCGAATCTGAATTGTTTTAGTGTTAGTAGTAGCAGCGAGAGCATTCACTGAGAGATATGCGGCAGCTTCTTCTACAACTTCCTCTGTAGCAATGGTGTCCAGCACTACATGAGACAGATGAGTTGTTTCCTCAGCCATGTGAAGTGCCTTGACCAGTGCCGCCTGTTTATTAGCACAAACATGTCCAGGTGCTAACTTATCGCCAAATTATAGCATAATCATTCTGTCGTCTGTAATCCTTCAGTTGCCACGCTTTCCACATATCTCCAGCAGCTAGTTGACACCGTGGTGTTTGTTCTGGCCGTGACTGGGTTTTTGTGAAAGTGGAACTTCTGAAAGTCCTGTTATTTCCTTGTTTGGCCCTGTCGAGAAGAGCTTCTTGCACCAATGCATATTCACAAGCACTTGCTACTGTGGTAGGTAACTGCATCTCAACAGCAGCTCACAGTTCCTCTCTGAGTCCCAGGTCAAACCGTGTCACAAACAATGTTTCACTGATACTGAAGGAAAGCCGTGCGATATTCCTGAACCACGCCCTGTTGCCACAGCACCAGTAAATCCCTCGTACAAGTGCGGTGAACATTGACCTCGAATACCTGTGTGATTATTGTGCAAAAAATTTCCCAGCTACTGCAGTACTCTGTCAGGTTGTAGGACTGAAACCAGTGAGTGGCGTTACCATGCAGGTGCATCGACACGAACATCTTCTTGAACGAGCCAGGTATTTGATACAGCAGGAAATAAGCCTCGCAATTATCCAACCAGATACGCACATCCTCGCCCTCAAATCGTGGAAACTCCATCTTTAGCATCCACAGCGACTTACCGCTCTGCTCCTCTTGAACTGGTTGCGACTGTGATGCCTGGGGTTCACAAAGAGCCCTCCGCCGCGATCCGATCCAACTCTGCATCTGTGACGCTAGTGGATTCCTTCAGCACCAGCGCCACCTGAACTTGCTCGTGGTGGATCTTTCCGATAGAACTCACCGACAGATTTACCTTGGCCTATACGTGATCACACCGCGAGACTTGCTCTTCGAATTTCGCATCCAGCCCGTCAAGACGAGTCTGAATCACCTCGATCCCGCCCACCTTCGCCTGAAGTACCTAGTCTGCGCACTCGCCTTGAATGGTGCCGTTGTCACTTCCTCTGAATTCGACCGAACACTGATCTCGAATTTACAGTCGACCGCACAAGGCAGTCAACCAACCAACCAGTCAATGTTACTGATGAATCTGGAGTTTGTGGAGCGCGGTCCGGACCAGCGAAGCTTTGAATACCAATTGTAATACCTGAACCCTAGGGTAGCCTGAAGAATTGGGGGTCGGAGGAGATGAGTTCAACTTGGAGAGGAAGATGCCTGTTACAGACTGGACTCGGAGCTTATATCCTCGCTCGTACATGGGCATGTGCCGTAACGGTTGGCCACTTACTCACACACTCAGCCCACACACACACTGTATCCTATCGGGCACTTGTCACCACTATAGATTGTCGGGCACGCTTCAGTTAACCTCCTGGCAACTCACTTGCGTTGACATCAGCACATAAACAAGGTGGCTTTCCGAAGCTAACACCCTAAACCCGAAGGCAATTTCCAGAGCCGTTGCGGCTCCGGTTTTTCATGAGCCGCTACAATCTGACGGAAGACCAAACCTCAAGCGACACCCCTAGGGGAAAGCAACAAGCACGCCGCTGACACCCGCTCAAGTAAAACCGAATGACAAGCCTGTTACGGCTCTGGCGATGAGGGGGATTGACATGCACCCATCGGCTAGGTTTTCAAGAAATAATTAATTTGCGAGAGACTTTCATCAGATAGCCTATTTTTTTAAGTGGCTTTTAATAGAGAGAGGATTCTACTGGGCAAAGTTCACTCTAATTTTTTTGTACAAACAAGATTCATTCCATTCCCAGGTCGAAAGGGGCAACACACTACGTCCCCAGCTCACCGGAGAACAGATATATGCATTGTCGGTACGTTTCATTTCTCAAGAAGACGACACAAATTCAGAGATGCTGTTGGACTATAGTACAAATTCAAACACACAAAGAATGAAACGTCATGGGCATAAGCAGAGATCGTGGCACATGAGCAAACCACGCTGAAAAATATTTGTGCGCACACAAAATAGTGCATACAATGCAAGCAAATGAACTGCAAGATTCAGAGACAGGGCCAACGCTAAGCAAGTTCATTTCTCTTCCTGCCAGTTCGAATATTGCCTACATGAATCACATAACAGACGGCAATTCACAGTTGAGAAGATTAATTCCATTTCTGCTTACAGAATGGACGAACCTGCAGCGAATAATCCATTTCTGCATCTCAGACAACGGAATCCTAACTCTTGACACCTGTAGAGCAACCAATACCATAAGTCAGACTGATTTGTAATATCCCAACTTATCTCACAATTTTTGTTTGATTCAAACACTGGGAATTGCTCCAGAAACTCAAAACTGAATCAACTCAGCATTACTGCACAAAACCAGCATTATATAGAGAGAAGAGCAATAGGAGATCAATTAATTTGTAGCAGCGCACCTTCAATTCCTACTGATAGCATATTCTCAAGTTTTTCGCTGCATCTGGTCTTGTCATTTTTATCAGGCGTTCAGTACAACAAATATTAAATATCCATATTGATCAAAATCAAAGAAACTAGACTGCACAGAAACCACACGTTTTTAGAAGAACAGGGCCCCGCCCAATTACCGTTTTCATCGAAAACGAAACCAACACTCAAACAGGTTGCCAGTACGCGAGGAATGGCTGAATGCCAACCCAGCAGAGCACAAAGAAAATTGTAGTTTGGATCAGACAAACTATATTGGATGTTATCTAAGTTAAATTAACAAATAGAGGCATGCTGAGAAAATACATAACCAAACCGCCTAAGATTAGCATGATTGTACGATTATACAATAACAACTGCAAGCGATCTTTAGGTATATTATAACGATCCTGAATGAGCAATAGTGTGAAAGGAATTGCAAGCCCGTATTAATATTAGATGTTTAAAGCCAAATGCTGGGCATTGTTAGTTATCAAACATTTGCACTGATGGAACAACAAATAAATCATCATCGAACTTGAAACTTGACATACACACAGAAAAAACTCAATTCAATGTAGCAACTAGCAAAAATAAAAACAGTCAAAAAATACCCTTGAAAGACAGGAAAGGAAAAAATATTCCATTCTGCTACTACTAATAGATAGTTACCTGCTCAGTCAATACATCATGATAGCATGCCCATCCGGACAAATCTTATTACGTATTGTGCAAAAGTTCAACTCCATCGTGTCCGCCACCAACGCCCATGTCTACAAGAATAGCAAGTCCAGGAACCAATGAGATTCCAATGAACAGTTAAATGCATACAAGGGGGCGCTAACTAGATTTATACATACAGCTATAATTCCAGAAAACAATTCAGCTGTGTCTTTTTTTTTGCGAGTAAATTTAGCTGTATCTGATAATGAATTTCTTGAGTATGGCAATAGGCCCGCAACAATAAAAAGTAGTTTGCTAATTATACATAGAATTTGCCAATCCGCCTCAAATATATTATTTCTGCCAGTCATTCTGTTTTTTGTTTTACTCTATGAACATCTAAAGAATAAACAGATAAAGTGTTTGCTACCTCTGACTCAAACCACATAACTCAACAAAAACAACATGAGAATATCAAATAACTTGATTTCTTTTTACCTGCAGTATAGACACCTTCGAATGGATAATAACGACGCCAAGAGAAACTGCAGTAAGGTTCGAAAAATTTCTTTAACTGCAACGATTCAAACTGAAGCATGAAGATGTCGCCGCTAAACGCCCACAATAACACCACATTATTGTCCTCAGCAAACCCAACTATCCTTGCCTCCTCTGAATTCATGGAAAGTAGCTTGTCTAGCGCAACAGTTCTTTCCAGCACCCATGAAGCTACACCATCACAGTCTGTATTCCTCTTCCATAACTGGATGCAGTTCCCCGAAATGAAGAGGAAACCAAGGCCACCACCCTCCGCCCGCATAACCGTGAACAAGCAACTGTCGACATCGACAATGTCCACTGGCACATGTATCACACTTAGGCTCTGCCTATCCAAATTAAATTCAAGTAGTCCAAACCAATTCTCATAAAGGAACCAGTAAAGGGAATTCGCAACCATCACAGAGCGCATGATCCGGTAATCTGCATAATGCGTGAGATCGTCAGCCGGAAGCGGTGTCGTGACGAGATTACTCCACACACCGGTCTCCGACTTGTACACCGAGGCGACAGCCTGTGTATTTTGTATGTCGCTGTTGCCTACCAAGACAACCTGGAAGTGGTGTACCTCTCCAGCAGCACGAAGCACCGCTCCGTTGATCATTGTTTCCCCCCTGTCCAACCCTGGGGGAATCCCTAGGCGGTGTTGGTCGCCGGTGATGGGATCCCATACCAGGAGCTGGTTCTGTGTCCAAAAGGAGATGAGCACGAGGCCATGGCGGCATCCGAGGAAGAGGAAGGCGTCGGGGGGGTCAATCGGGAAGGAGAAGCGGGCTTGCGGGACGCGATCGGGGGCCTCCATCATAGGTTCGAAATGGACGGTGGAGAGATCTTGGATGAAGCAACCGAGGAGGGGAGGGTTGCGGCGGTGGTGCTCGCGGAAGCGGCGGAGAAATCGGGCGTCGGATACGATGCGTCGCCAGAGCTTACAGGCGAGGGATGCGCGGGGGAGGGAGGACGGCAGCGGGGGGAGGCGGAGGAGGATCTCGGAGAGGAGGTCTTCATCGTCCAGCGCCGCCGCCGACGACGAGCTAGGGTGGCGGCGGGGGCTGCTCATCTCCTCACCGATGCAGGATCTGCTTTTTTTTTTTAGACAACGATGAGGCATCTGCAGGCTCTCCAGCGAGACAATGAAGAAGAAGAGCCCAAAAGAAAGGAGAAGCCCAAAACATGGTTGGAGACTCAAGCCCACGAATAGACTAACAAAAAGGTTTTCAAGTTTGTGAATTCTCAGGGAAAGAAAATCTCAAAACAATATAGTGATATCCCCAGCCTATCAGGGTTTAAGTCCTGCTGCTCGCATTATTTTTGAATTTATTTCAGGATTTTCGGTGATGCCTTTCAGCGTGAGGAGACGTTCCCGTCGACGATAAGGCGCCTATGCTGACTTTGTAAATCTCAAGATGATATGTCGGCTCGGTCTTTCGAAGGTGCTCATAGGGGTAAGGTGTGTGTGTGCGCCTTCATAAGGATGAGTGTATGCGCGTATATATGAGCGATTGCGTCTGTACTGTGCTAAAAAAATAACAATTGAAATATGCTACACATTTCTTCTTATTATTAACTGGCCAACAGTCTTTTCCGGTTTATTAAAAAAGCAAAGGTTTTGGCTCATTTTAAAGAAAGAGTTCTTGAACGGTCGATATATCTTAAGAGCATCAAGTAGATCTTAATTTGTAATAATTTATTAGTTAGATCATCGCTCTCTATGTATGCATCGCCAAATTACCGTTTTATCAACTTGCATTACAAGTGAAGTGGATTACAAATATTACCCGACTGAGCATGTGCTATCTTTCTTATATATGAAATTTCACATGTATTATGTTTATGCTCTTAGATATAACTCTAGCAAGATATTTCAAAATCCCGTGGCAACGCACGGGCATTCTACTACATCCTAATCCTTGTATATAAATAGCAGTAGTTCGCCAGAAACATTTGAGTCTGATCTCCCACCTCAGAAATCATACACTTACAACCATTCAGATATAGTCAGCTCACTATTAGTTTTCTCACCGCTATGTAAAACATGCAAAAAATGGTGGCTTCCTGAAGCTACACCCCGGACATGAAGACAATTTTCGGAGCCGTTGCTCTGGTTTCTAGCTACCATCCGACAGAACCCCAAACCTCAGGCAATACCTATAGGGGAAAGCAAAGCAACGAGCACGCCGCTAACACTCACTCCAGCAAAGCGTGCACGTGCAACGCACTTATCATAGAGTTATGAAAGAGAGAGAAAACTGGATCACGAGGAGGAGAGCGGCAACATAAGTGTCAAGGGAGGAGGATTGATTATTGCGGCGGCAACACAAAGAAGCAGCTACATGCTTTTTTTGGAGGGAGGAGGATGCCTGTGCGACCGTGTCTGCAGGTTCCTTGGTATTTCCCGGCTACTTTTAGTGACTTCTTTGATTAAGTTGGACTATTGCAAAAGAGATTATTGGGAACTTTTTGTATGTACAATCAATAAATGGAAACTTGTTCGTGCAGCATGGATGGAAGGGGCAAAAGAAATTTCTAAGGCAAGACCTAAAGCTTCCTTGAACTGAAAGTTGATTATGCAAGCAATCGAAGTTAGGTTGTAGTGTGTCAGTTGTGCATTCTCAAGAATGTCAATCATTTGAACTTCAAGTCACGGATACATGATCCAACTATTGACCAACTCTATGTTATCTGTTAGAACACTATCTATACTAAATATAGCAAAGGCAAACACATGTATGCACAATGTCTGAAAATTTCAAATTGTGTACAAGTCATTTTTTACACTGGAAGTACAAATAGATATTTTACATTATGAATGACAAATCTGGCAACAAGCTTCAAGCCACGGATTGGCAATATATATTTAAGAACCAAACATGACATAAGCTGGCAATATAACTTCAGGACATAGTTAGGAAATAAAATATGGTGGTAATGACATTAGCATTACAAACTTTTAAAAGAAAAATATCACATTAACCTTAGGCAACATGCTACCCTGTTTTTCACTCTAATTTAACGGAACTAAACATATGTACAAATATTAATATCTAAATCAAGGGAACTAACCTTTTCCATTCCTATTTGTGCCATCTGTAAGAGGAATCCTTTCGACAACTCCATCATTTGCATTCAGCAAATTAGACAAGGATGTCAGTTTTGAGGTTTTATCACACACAGAGAATAATCTCAACCATGGAGAGAAGGGTGCACAAACATGGACCTTTTGCAAACGTGTTTGTTACATCAGTAAACGGAGCAGACTCACGCTCAACCAATCCGCTGGATGGTGTAGATGACTTAGTTGCATCTCTTTTGCCTGGGGTGCTATTCGTAGCTTTTTAGGTATTCCGCTTTCTTCTAATCGGATAGACGAGCATACCATCCTTGACCACTGCCCTGTTTATTCTCCAAACCAGTATATGATTCTGAATTCTGCAACAAATGATTTTCGAATCCTTACCAAATGATTAGAAAGTCTAGTGACGCTTTGACGTGCATTGCTCCAGAATGCACATATAACACGAAATTTCCACGTGCTTTGCTTCTGAATGTTTTTCCATTAACGCTCTGATCCCCACGCTTGTGACATGAGTATCACTGATTTTGTGAAATGGAGGAACCAAAGTAACAAATTTATAATTGAAGATTAGAAAATACATATATTCCTTTAAGAGATAACATAATAAAACATTGTACTTTCTCCAATTATAAATTCTACAAATATAACCAAACATGATTTCTGCAAATATTGTTAGGTTTCAAAACCATTTCGCAGTCTATGTAAACCATCTATAGCAACCAACAACAGTTGATCATTAATTTATTATCACAACAACATTGAGATAACAGTAAAAGAAACTCTTTCTAGCCGCAAAACAGTCTTACTCATTGCAACACCCAACTCACATGATATTGGTGTCCAAGGATTAGGTAAGATGGATTCCTATCTTGATTCACCGTGAAATGTAACAATATTTCACGGCATGTCTAGCATCGAAATAGCAACGGAGAGAATTTGAGTTTAACTGATTTGGTCGGTACACTAACCTCTGAATTCTCTTGATCGACCCTGATGGATTTGGTCCCTGCCTGCATGTCAGACATTTCACATTACACGTCTGATTGCTCGCTCGTCTTTGTAGCCGCGCAAGACAGTGACGACGCGACCACAGAGCAACTACTCGGGGTCAGATGAAGGTTGGAGCGAGGAGGTGACGATGATATTTTTTTTAGGGTAGAGGAGGTGACGATGATTTGGTCAGTAAAACTGATGAGTTGCTCCCTCCGCCGGTATTCGTGTACATAAGTCGCGTGATCCTTAATTACGGGAACATACCAAGCGTTTTCCATTGTTTGTATATACCTGATCAATACTTCACATAGCATGCCACCCTAAAGTCAAGCAGCGACCACGTATGCAATCCACGGCAAAGATCCTCTGCCAATGCATGCGCTGGATATATTAATCAGGGCAGTAAGAAGATATGCCCTGAAAGCAACTCTGGGCGTTTCGGTTGAGGCCTTCAACGAGAGATACTTGGGCCTGCCGACTGCACTGGGACGGATCACTTCCGGGACCTTTGCCTACATTGGGAACGGGTGCAATCGAGAATGAATGGCGGGACAGAGCGCTTGGTTTCTTGCGCGGCAAGGGAGGTCTTGCTCAAATCAGTTGCCCAATCTATTCCAACGTTTACAATGAGCTGCTTCAAATTAACCAAGAAAGTTTACAAGAGCATCTAAATGTCAGCCGATGGCAAGATATTGGTGGAGCAGCTCCATCGATCGCAAATCTCTCCACTGGATAGATTGGAAGTCCTTGTCACTTCCAAAAATCAGAGGAGGACTGGGTTTCCGCGATTTGGAATGTTTTAACATTGCGCTTTTGGGCAAACATGGCTGGAGAATGATGACAAACCCGGAGTCCTTGTGCTCTAGGGTTCTAAAAGGACGCTACTTCCCAAATTCTGATTTTATGAGTGCTTTTGTACCTCGCAATGCTTCCACAACATGGAAGGGCATCGTGGCTGGGAGGAAGGCACTTGAAGCCGGCTTGTTATGGCGAATTTGTGATGGTACTTCTGTGAAAATCTGGACTGACCGGTGGCTACCTGGCAAGCTATCTCTGCAGCCCTCAGTTCAGATCGGGAGCGCCAATCTTCACACAGTATTAGACCTTCTTGATACAGACAACTGGAGCTGGAAAGTTGATCTGATAAGGAGCAATTTCACACCACCCGATGCGGATGCAATCTTGAATCTACCCCTTCGGCAGGGTGGTGGCGACGATTTCTGGGCGTGGGCTCATGAAAGGTCGGGTTCCTACACTGTAAAATCTGCGTATCGTGCTTTAATGACCCGCAACGAGCAGCTAGCTCTAGGGGAAGGGACGACTACCGAATCTTCAGAGAATGACAAACAGCTATGGACTCGGCTATGGAAGCTCAAGGTGCTACCCCAAGTCCGTGTTTTTTGGTGGCGGGTTCTTCGCGGCATCCTGCCGGTGGAATCAACATTGAAACACATACATATAGCAACTTTGGCCAGATGCAAAATCTGCAGGAGTGCAGACGAAGATATGATGCACACCCTCATCAAGTGTTCCCATGCGCAAGGGTTTTGGATAGAAGCCAGGAGATGGCTCAACGTCAAACTACCACAACTACATCCGATAACTTGGCGCAAGGACATTTTATGTGACATACGCATCAATGAAGGGGATCGGCCGAAGATCATCTCTGTTATGTGGGCTATCTGGACTTCTCGCAACAACATAACACACGAGAGAGAGAGCCTGTATCCGGGCCAGTCCCTGAAGCGGATTCAAGAAGCTCTAATGCTGCTGGAGCTTCCCGAAGATCATACTAGGATCATACCTGGTTATGGATGGAGACCACCCGATCCAGAGTGGCTCAAGATAAACACCAACGCAAGCGTCTCTTTGACTGAAAACAGAAGCGGAGTGGGGGGCCTTGCTCGATCCTCGTCCGCATTTTGTTGCTGCCTGGAGCAAGCCGCACAATCATGTTACGGATCCGCTCATAGCAGAAGCCTTGGCTCTGCGAGACAGAGTTATCTTTGGCAAGCTTCGAGGTTCTTCGCGAGTTGTGCTTGAAGTAGATTGTCTAGAGTTGGTGCAGCTTTGGAACTCGCGACAATTTTCGCGCTCTGTCATAGCGCCTATACTTCTCGAAATTGAAGGGCTAGCCTCAACTTTCCTTAGCTTTGATATTCATCATGTAATGAGACAAGCTAACAATGCGGCGCACCTCTGTGCAAAGCATGCTAGCACATTGGGAGTGACCGATTGTTGGATGGACCCCGCCGGTTTCCTTGTGACGAGCCTATTGGTTGATCGCGCAGGAGCCACTTATGAATAAAGCTCTATGTTTCCTACAAAAAAAAGTAAGAAGATATTCGAAACACGTGCAGTAGTTGGCTATTTTGATGGACCAAATTTGTACGGGGCGCAATTAATCAGGGTAATTAAGGGCATAATTAAATCACGCCATTTTTTTAAGAACTCTCGCCAGTCTTTTTACTCAAGCAAAAATTAAGGGCATAATTAAATCACGCCGAGTAGTTGACTATTTTTGGGTGTGATATTTCACGGACCATATTTTTACAGGGTGCGTGGAAACCAGAATAAAGGCAAATAAAAGATCACCCAGTGAAACCAGAATTTCACGAAAGCTCAGAACGTTTTTCCTATGTGGTATATTCTGCGGCTGATACAAAGCAAATGAGTATAACACATGTAAAATAGCACCAAGGGTAGAGGAATTATCTACTGTATATACCCGACTAATGTTACTATCTCAGAACAAATAATTACTAACCTTTAATTGAGACTCAAACCAAATAACTGAAAGTATACACGGAATTAACTACAACATACACTTACATGTTTCAGAATTCAGATATACGGAGAACAAGCACACACATATAATCAGGATCAGAATCTCAAAATAAAATATTGCTGCCGTCGAGCAGCCACAACCTAAGTGGCGCACGTCGTTGAGATGCAGATCAGGGCCGATGGGGAGTGGCGCACGAGAATGCGACGAAGAGGCAAACCGGCGGGGCGGCCTACGCAAGGTGGCGCACGACCTGATGGCACAACAGTCCGACGAGGGCGCAATGGTGGCGGAGAGGGGGTGATAGAGGCGGGGCATGGAGGTTGGGAAGGAGCCGTGGTGATGGAGGAGGATTTAATTAATTATTTAGGTGTTTTGTTTTGGTAGTAGGTGTTCTTTAAGGTGGGTGATATATGGTGTGGCGATTTATTTCCCAATGAAGATGCAATTAAGGTGCATATTCCTAATTAAGGTGTTGTGTAAATGATTTAAATTAATTAGTAAATATGTGGATTTGATGTGATACAACATTGGGGCAATCCGGTCCATTGATGGATGATGAATGTGTGGTTGAGATCTAATGTTTCTGCCTCAACTCGATTGTTTAATAGTAGTGGAGATACGGAGAACAAGCACACACATATAATCAGGTTCAGAATTTCAAAATAAAATATTGCCGCCGTCGAGCAGCCACAACCTAAGTGGCGCACGTCGTTGAGATGCAGATTAGGGCCGATGGGGAGTGGCGCACGAGAATGCGACGAAGAGGCAAACCGGCGGGGCGGCCTCATGAGGTGGCGCACGACCTGATGGCACAACAGTCTGACGAGGGCGCAATGGTGGCGGAGAGGGGGTGATAGAGGCGGGGCATGGAGGTTGGGAAGGAGCCGTGGTGATGGAGGAGGATTTAATTAATTATTTAGGTGTGTTGTTTTGATAGTAGGTGTTCTTTAAGGCAGGTGATATATGGTGTGACGATTTATTTCCCAATGAAGATGCAATTAAGGTGCATATTGTTGGGGAACGTAGTAATTTCAAAAAATTTCCTACGATCACGCAAGACCATGATGATGGCATAGCAACGAGAGGGGAGAGTGTCCGTCCACGTACCCTCGTAGACCGAAAGCGGAAGCGTTATAACAACGCGGTTGATGTAGTCGTGCGTCTTCACGATCCGACCGATCCAAGCACCGAGCGTCGGCACCTCCGAGTTACGCACACGTTCAGCTTGATGACGATCCCGGACTCGATCCAGCAAAGTGTCGGGATGAGTTCCGTCGACCTGACGGCGTGGTGGCGATGTTGATGCTCCACCGACGCGAGGCTTCGCCTAAGCTCCAGACGATATGACTTCTCCGGCGCAGGGCTTCGCCTAAGCTCCGCGACGATATGACCGAAGTGGAATATGGTGGAAGGGGGCACCGCACACGGCTAAGGAAAGATCCGTAGATCAACTTGTGTGTCATGGGGTGCCCCCTGCCCCCGTATATAAAGGAGCCAAGGGGGGGTGCGGCCAGCCTTGGGGAGGCGCGCCTGGAGGAGTCCTACTCCCACCGAGTAGGACTCCCTCTCCTAGTTGGACTAGGATTGGAGGAGGGGAAAGAGGGAAGGGGCGCCGCCCCCCCTCTCCTTGTCCTATTAGGACTAGAGGGGGGAGGGGGGCGCGCAGCCCACCTTGGCCGGCCCTTCCTCTTCTCCCTTGTGGCCCATGAAGGCCCATATACCCCCCGGGGGGTTCCGGTAACCCCCCGGTGTTCCGGTAACTTCCTGTTTTCACTCGGAACCCTTCCGAAGTCCAAACATAGGCTTCCAATATATCAATCTTTATGTCTCGACCATTTCGAGACTCCTCGTCATGTCCGTGATCACATCCGGGACTCGAACAAACTTCGTGCATCAATACTTATAAACTCATAAATGAACTGTCATCGAAACGTTAAGCGTGCGGACCCTACGGGTTCGAGAACTATGTAGACATGACCTAGAACCATTCTCGGTCAATAACCAATAGCGGAACCTGGATGCCCATATTGGTTCCTACATATTCTACGAAGATCTTTATCGGTCAAACCGCATAACGACATACGTTGTTCCCTTTGTCATCGGTATGTTACTTGCCCGAGATTCGATCGTCGGTATCCAATACCTAGTTCAATCTCGTTCTTGGCAAGTCTCTTTACTCGTTCCGTAATACATCATCTCATAACTAACTCATTAGTTACAATGCTTGCAAGGCTTAGGTGATGAGTATTACCGAGAAGGCCCAGAGATACCTCTCCGACAATCGGAGTGACAAAACCTAATCTCGAAATACGCCAACCCAACATGTACCTTTGGAGACACCTGTAGTACTCCTTTATAATCACCCAGTTACGTTGTGACGTTTGGTAGTACCCAAAGTGTTCCTCGGTAAACGGAGTTGCATAATCTCATAGTTACAGGAACATGTATAAGTCATGAAGAAAGCAATAGCAGCATACTAAACGATCATGTGCTAGGCTAACGGAATGGGTCATGTCAATCACATCATTCTCCTAATGATGTGATCCCGTTAATCAAATGACAACTCATGTCTATGGCTAGGAAACTGAACCATCTTTGATTCAACGAGCTAGTCAAGTAGAGGCATACTAGTGACACTATGTTTGTCTTATGTATTCACACATGTATTATGTTTCCGGTTAATACAATTCTAGCATGAATAATAAACATTTATCATGAAATAAGGAAATAAATAATAACTTTATTATTGCCTCTAGGGCATATTTCCTTCAGTCTCCCACTTGCACTAGAGTCAATAATCTAGTTCACATCGCCATGTGATTTAACATCAATAGTTCACATCTATATGTGGTTAACACCCATAGTTCACATCGACATGTGACCAACACCCAAAGGGTTTACTAGAGTCAGTAATCTAGTTCACATCGCTATGTGACTGACACCCAAAGAGTACTAAGGTGTGATCATGTTTTGCTTGTGAGATAATTTTAGTCGACAGGTCTGTCACATTCAGAGCCGTAAGTATTTTGCAAATTTCTATGTCTACAATGCTCTGCACGGAGCTACTCTAGCTTATTGCTCCCACTTTCAATATGTATCCAGATTGAGACTCAGAGTCATCTAGATAGTGTTAAAACTTGCATCGACGTAACCTTTTACGACGAACCTTTTTCACTTTCATAATCGAGAAACATATCCTTATTCTACTAAGGATAATTTTGACCGCTGTCCATTGATCTACTCCTAGATCTCTATTGCACTCCCTTGCCAATCTTAGTGGTAGGGTATGCAATAGATCTGGTACACAAGATGACATACTTTATAGAACCTATGGCTGACGCATAGGGAATGACTTTCATTCTCTTTCTATCTTCTGCCGTGGTCGGGTTTTGAGTCTTACTCAATCTCACACCTTGTAACACAGGCAAGAACTCTTTCTTTGACTGTTCCAATTTTGAACTACTTCAAAATCTTGTCAAGGTATGTATTCATTGAAAAACTTATCAAGTGTCTTGATCTATCTCTATAGATCTTGATGCTCAATATGTAAGCAGCTTCACCGAGGTCCTTCTTTGAAAAACTCCTTTCAAATACTCCTTTATGCTTTGCAGAATAATTCTACATCATTTCCGATCAACAATATGTCATTCACATATACTTATCAGAAATGTTGTCGTGCTCCCACTCACTTTCTTGTAAATACAGGCTTCACCGCAAGTCTGTATAAAACTATACGCTTTGATCAACTTATCAAAGTGTGTATTCCAACTCTGAGATGCTTGCACCAGTCCATTGATGGATCGCTGGAGCTTGCACATTTTGTTAGCTCCTTTAGGATTGACAAAAACTTCTGGTTGCATCATATACAACTCTTCTTTAATAAATCCATTAAAGAATGTAGTTTTGACATCCATTTGCCAGATTTCATAAAAAGTGGCAATTGCTAACATGATTCGGACAGACTTAAGAATCGCTACAGTTGAGAAAATCTCATTGTAGTCAACACCTTGAACTTGTCGAAAACCTTTTTGCGACAAGTCAAGCTTTGTAGATAGTAACACTACTATCAGCATCTGTCTTCCTCTTGAAGATCCATTTATATAATATGGCTTGCCGATCATCGGGCAACTCCATCAAAGTCCATACTTTGTTCTCATACATGGATCCCATCTCAGATTTCATGGCCTCAAGCCATTTCGCGGAATCTGGGCTCATCATCGCTTCCTCATAGTTTGTAGGTTCATCATGGTCTAGTAACATGATTTCCAGAACACGATTACCGTACTACTCCGGTGCGGATCTTATTCTGGAAGACCTACGAGGTTTGGTAGCAGCTTGATCTGAAGTTTCATGATCATCATCATTAACTTCCTCACTAATTGGTGTAGGAATCACTGGAACTGATTTACGTGATGAACTACTTTCCAATAAGGGAGAAGGTACAATTACCTCATCAAGTTCTACTTTCCTCCCACTCACTTCTTTCGAGAGAAACTTCTTCTCTAGAAAGGATCCACCTTAGCAACGAATAACTTGCCTTCGGATCTGTGATAGAAGGTGTACCCAATAGTTGCCTTTGGGTATTCTATGAAGACGCACTTCTCCGATTTGGGTTCGAGCTTATCAGGTGAAACCTTTTTCACATAAGCATCACAACTCCAAACTTTTTAAGAAATGACAGCTTAGGTTTACTGTTAAACCATAGTTCATACGGTGTCGCCTCAATGGATTTAGATGGTGCCCTATTAAACGTGAATGCAGCTGTCTCTAATGCATAATCCCAAAATGATAGTGGTAAACCGATAAGAGATATCATAGATTGCACCATATCCAATAAAGTGCGGTTATGACTTTCGGACACACCATTATGCTGTGGTGTTCCATATGGCGTGAGTTGCGAAACTATTTCACATTGTTTCAAATGAAGACCAAACTCGTAACTCAATTATTCATCTCCACGATCAGATCGCAGAAATTTTATTTTCTTGTTACGATGATTTTCCACTTCACTCTGAAATTCTTTGAACCTTTCAACTATTTCATACTTATGTTTCATCAAGAAGATATACACATATCTGCTCAAATCATCTTGTGAAGGTTAGAAAATAACGATACTTGCCACGAGCATCAACACTCATTGGATCGCATACATCGGTATGTATTATTTCCAATAAGTCAGTAGCTTGTTCCATTGTTCCGAGAACGGAGTTTTAGTCATCTTGCCCAAACGGCACGGTTCGCAAGCATCAAATGATTCATAATCAAGTGATTCCAAAAGTCCATCAAGATGGAGTTTTCTTCATGCGCTTTACACCAATATGACCTAAACGGCAAGCCACAAATAAGTTGCACAATCATTATTAACTTAGAATCTTATGGTATCAATATTATGAATATGTGTATCACTATTATCGAGAACCAATGAACCAATTTCATTGCGTGTGTAACAATATAAGGTATTATTCATGTAACAGAACAACAATTTATTCTCTTACTTAAATGAATAACTGTATTGCAATAAACATGATCAAATCATCTTTATGCTCAACACCAAATAACACTTATTTAGGTTCCACACTAATCCCGAAAGTATAGGGAGTGTGCGATGACGATCATATCAATCTTGGAACTACTTCCAACACTCATCGTCACTTCCCCTGCAACTAGTCTCTGTTTATTCTGTAACTCCTGTTTGAGTTACTAACCTTAGCAACCGAGCAGTATCAAATACTTATGTGCTACTATAAACACTAGTAAGGCACACATCAATAACCTGTATATCAAATATAACCTTGTTCACTTTGTCATCCTTCTTATCCACCAAATATTCAGGGGTAGTTCCGCTTCTAGTGACCAGTTCCATTGCAGCAAAAGTACTCAGTCTCAGGCTTAGGTCTAGACTTGGGCTTCTTCACTCGAGCAGCAACTTGCTTGCCGTTCCTTTTGAAGTTCCCTTCTTCCCTTTGCCATTTTCCTTGAGACTAGTGGTCTTGTCAACCATCAACACTTGATGTTTTTCTTGATTTCTACCTTCGCGATTTTAGCATCGCGAAGAGCTCGAGAATCTTTTTCGTCATCCCTTGCATACTATAGTTCATCACGAAGTTCTACTAACTTAGTGATGGTGACTAGAGAATTCTGTCAATCACTATCTTATCTGGAAGATTAACTCCCACTTGATTCAAGCGATTGAAGTACTCGGACAATCTGAGCACATGCTCACTAGTTGAGCGATTCTCCTCCATCTTTTAGCTATAGAACTTGTTGGAGACTTCATATCTCTCAACTCGGGTATTTGCTTGAAATATTAACTTCAATTCCTGGAACATCTCATATGGTCCATGACGTTCAAAACGTCTTTGAAGTCCCGATTCTAAGCCGTTTAAGCACGGTGCACTAAACTATCAAGTAGTCATCATATTGAGCCGTTCATAACGTCTGCATCTGCTCCTGCAATAGGTCTGTCACCTAGCGGTGCATCAAGGACATAATTCTTCTGTGCAGCAATGAGGATAAACCTCAGATCACGGATCCAATCCGCATCATTGCTACTAACATCTTTCAATACAATTTTCTCTAGGAACACATATAAAAACATATGAAAGCAACAAACATAGGGAAGCAACAACGCGAGCTATTGATCTACAACATAATTTGCAAAATACTACCAGGACTAAGCTCATGATAAATTAAAGTTCAATTAATCATATTACTTAAGAACTCCCACTTAGATAGACATCTCTCTAGTCATCTAAGTGATTACGTGATCCAAATCAACTAAACCATGTCCGATCATCACGTGAGATGGAGTAGTTTCAATGGTGAACATTACTATGTTGATCATATCTACTATATGATTCACGCCGACCTTTCGGTCTCCGTGTTCCGAGGCCATATCTGTTATATGCTAGGCTCGTCAAGTTTAACCTGAGTATTCGGCGTGCATAACTGTTTTGCACCCGTTGTATTTGAACGTAGAGCCTATCACACCCGATCATCACGTGGTGTCTCAAAGACGAAGAACTTTCGCATAGCGGTGCATACTCAGGAGAACACTTCTTGATAATTTTAGTGAGAGATCATCTTATAATGCTACCGTCAATCAAAGCAATATAAGATGCATAAAGGATAAACATCACATGCAATCAATATAAGTGATATGATATGGCCATCATCATCTTGTGCTTGTGATCTCCATCTCCGAAGCACCGTCATGATCACCATCGCCACCGGGCGCGACACCTTGATCTCCATCGTAGCATCGTTGTCGTCTCGCCAACTATTGCTTCTACGACTATCGCTACTACTTAGTGATAAAGTAAAGCAATTACATGGCGTTTGCATTTCATACAATAAAGCGACAACCATATGGCTCCTGCCAGTTGCCGATAACTCGGTTACAAAACATGATCATCTCATACAATAAAATATAGCATCACATCTTGACCATATCACATCACAACATGCCCTGCAAAAACAAGTTAGACGTCCTCTACTTTGTTGTTGCAAGTTTTACGTGGCTGCTACGGGCTGAGCAAGAACCGTTCTTACCTACGCATCAAAACCACAACGATAGTTTGTCAAGTTGGTGCTGTTTTCACCTTCGCAAGGACCGGGCGTAGCCACACTCGGTTCAACTAAAGTGAGAGAGACAGACACCCGCCGGTCACCTTTAAGCAACGAGTGCTCGGGCGGTGAAACCAGTCTCAGCGTAAGCGTCTGGCGTAATGTCGGTCCGGGCCGCTTCATCTCACAATACCGCTGAACCAAAGTATGACATGCTGGTAAGCGGTATGACTTATATCGCCCACAACTCACTTGTGTTCTACTCGTGCATATGACATCAACGCATAAAACCAGGCTCGGATGCCACTGTTGGGGAACGTAGTAATTTCAAAAAAATTCCTACGATCACGCAAGACCATGATGATGGCATAGCAACGAGAGGGGAGAGTGTCCGTCCACGCACTCGTGAGACCGAAAGCGAAGGCGTTATAACAACGCGGTTGATGTAGTCGTGCGTCTTCACGATCCGACCGATCCAAGCACCGAACGCACGGCACCTCCGGAAGTTACGCACACGTTCAGCTTGATGACGATCCCGGACTCCTATCCAGCAAAGTGTCGGGGATGAGTTCCGTCGGCACGACGGCGTGGTGGCGATGTTGATGCTCCACCGGACGCAGGGCTTCGCCTAAGCTCATGACGATATGACTTCTCCGCGCAGGGCTTCGCCTAAGCTCCGCGACGATATGACCGAAGTGGAATATGGTGGAAGGGGGCACCGCACACGGCTAAGGAAAGATCCGTAGATCAACTTGTGTGTTATGGGGTGCCCCCTGCCCCCGTATATAAAGGAGCCAAGGGGGGGTGCGGCCAGCCTTGGGAGGCGCGCCTGGAGGAGTCCTACTCCCACCGGGAGTAGGACTCCCCCCCCCTCTCCTAGTTGGACTAGGATTGGAGGAGGGGAAAGAGGGAAGGGGCGCCGCCCCCCCTCTCCTTGTCCTATTAGGACTAGAGGGGGGAGGGGGGCGCGCAGCCCACCTTGGCCGGCCCTTCCTCTTCTCCCTTGTGGCCCATGAAGGCCCATATACCCCCCGGGGGGTTCCGGTAACCCCCCGGTGTTCCGGTAACTTCCTGTTTTCACTCGGAACCCTTCCGAAGTCCAAACATAGGCTTCCAATATATCAATCTTTATGTCTCGACCATTTCGAGACTCCTCGTCATGTCCGTGATCACATCCGGGACTCGAACAAACTTCGGTGCATCAATACTTATAAACTCATAAATGAACTGTCATCGAAACGTTAAGCGTGCGGACCCTACGGGTTCGAGAACTATGTAGACATGACCTAGAACCATTCTCGGTCAATAACCAATAGCGGAACCTGGATGCCCATATTGGTTCCTACATATTCTACGAAGATCTTTATCGGTCAAACCGCATAACGACATACGTTGTTCCCTTTGTCATCGGTATGTTACTTGCCCGAGATTCGATCGTCGGTATCCAATACCTAGTTCAATCTCGTTACTGGCAAGTCTCTTTACTCGTTCCGTAATACATCATCTCATAACTAACTCATTAGTTACAATGCTTGCAAGGCTTAGGTGATGAGTATTACCGAGAAGGCCCCGAGATACCTCTTCGACAATCGGAGTGACAAAACCTAATCTCGAAATACGCCAACCCAACATGTACCTTTGGAGACACCTGTAGTACTCCTTTATAATCACCCAGTTACGTTGTGACGTTTGGTAGTACCCAAAGTGTTCCTCCGGTATACGGGAGTTGCATAATCTCATAGTTACAGGAACATGTATAAGTCATGAAGAAAGCAATAGCAACATACTAAACGATCATGTGCTAGGCTAACGGAATGGGTCATGTCAATCACATCATTCTCCTAATGATGTGATCCCGTTAATCAAATGACAACTCATGTCTATGGCTAGGAAACTTAACCATCTTTGATTCAACGAGCTAGTCAAGTAGAGGCATACTAGTGACACTATGTTTGTCTTATGTATTCACACATGTATTATGTTTCCGGTTAATACAATTCTAGCATGAATAATAAACATTTATCATGAAATAAGGAAATAAATAATAACTTTATTATTGCCTCTAGGGCATATTTCCTTCACATATTCCTAATTAAGGTGTTGTGTAAATGATTTAAATTAATTAGTAAATATGTGGATTTGATGTGATACAACATTGGGGCAATCCGGTCCATTGATGGACGATGAATGTGTGGTTGAGATCTAATGTTTCTGCGTCAACTCGATTGTTTAATAGTAGTGGAGATTTTTGAGACAACGATGAGGCATCTACAGGCTCTCCAACGAGACAATGAAGAACAAGAGCCCAAAAGAAAGGAGAAGCCCGCAACATGGTTGGAGACTCAAGCCCACGAATAGACTAAAAAAAGGTTTTGAAGTTTGTCAATTCTCAGGGAAAGAAAATCTCAAAACAATATAGTCATATCCCAGCCCATCAGGGTTTAAGTCCTGCTGCTCCCATTATTTCTGGATTTATTTCAAAATTTTCGGTGATGCGCTTTCAGTGTGAGGAGACGTTCCCGTCGACGACAAGGCGCCTACGGTGACTTCGTAAATCTCAAGATGATACGACGGCTCAGTCTTTCGAAGGTGCTCATAGGGATAGGGTATGCGTGTCTTCGTTCATAGAGGTGAGTGTATGCACATATATATGAACGCTTGCATTTGTACTGTGTTAAAAGAAAAACATAATGATACGTCGGCATGTACTAGGTCAACCTACTTTTTTAGATAATAACCTTCTAAAAATGTGTTTTCTTCAAGTTATTGGTAGTTTCCTTTAAACGTGCAAGTTTAAAATTTTATATGTACTGGTGTGGCCCTACTTTTTTGTTTGTGATAGCGATGATGTTTTTTAGTTTTTGTCACATCTCTCCTCTTTTTTCGTGCTTTTGAACTCTTTATACCCAACTCATCAATGAATCATTATTTCGGCATCCTTCCTAGTCTTGTTGTATTCAATAAGCAGTCTTTTAGTTCCGCAATTGGGATGTGAGGGTCATGTGATTTTTGTCTAACATCTCTGCCGCGGGTCTTTTACTAGAAGCTTGTAAGAACGCACCGATGTGATTGGGTGATCAAGAAACGACAAGTTTGGTCAAACTTGATGTAACTTTGTTTATACCGAGGGTCTCAGTCGACCGTGTTTTTCATACTTACAATTTTAGACCATTTGTACCATCTTTCATTGATCAATAACAATTATTTCATTCGTTTGAGCGTCAACTAATTTCGGACATAGGGAGTATATCATTGCCAAGAAGGCTCTTGATAAATGGGGCTTTTGAGTTGGATGGATATATTGGATTATGGAGTGTGTGACCTACATCAAGTACTCTGTGAAACTGAACAGGAAATTATTGAAAGAATTTTCGCCTACTCGAGGCCTCCCATGAAGTCATTGTCCCTATTTTTATTATCATCTGTTGTTGATGCACTCTCTCCTCCGATGAAAATGCAGTGACTGATGGGGGCTAGTACCTTCTGAAATTTGTCGGCGGGCATCAGGTATCTTTCACCTGGTCTTCGCCGATGACTCCTTGTTATTTTTCTATGTTAATGGACAAGCCAATATTATAAAGAATGTTTTGAACACATATGTGTATCCTCGTCTGGACAACATGCGAATCCATGAAAGTGTTCCATTCTTGTTTATGTGGCATGTTTTCCTGAAGTGGTTGTTGAAATAAAAGAAATTTTGGAGCTCTCTGATGGAGCCTTTGAATCTAGGGGAGAATGCACAAAGGTAAATTCTAATCACTACAAAAACTAATTGGAAAGAGACTAATTGACTGGGGAGAGACGAAGTGTTCCTCTTCCAAGGCAAAAGAGGTGTTAATTGAGTCGGTGGTAAGAGTTTAGGCTGCCCCGCATCTATTTGTGATGAGCTCAGGAAGTTGACACGACAATTCTGACAAGAAGTGGATAATGAAAAAAGGAAGATGGATTGGTTGGCCTGGGAGATCCTCCCCAAATCTCATGGTGGAATGAGTTTAGAAGATATGCGATTTTTTAACCGGACCTTGTTGGCCAAACAAGCTTGGTGTCTGATCTAAGGCACCGGCAAAGTTTATGGGCTAGTCTACTTTGCGCAAAATATAAACGGAAAAAGTCCAATTTAAACCCTGAATTCATAGAGGTTAGGCGAAATGAACCCCCACATCAAAATCCCTGTCATTTGAATCCTGAACTATATAATCCCGGTCTAAAATGAACCCTAGGATCGTTTGGAACACCGGGATTACGGACGTGGCCAAGATTGGTCGCGCGCGGGGGAGAAAACTGGACGAGCCTAGTCTGGCCCAGCGCGCTGTCCACTTCGTGCAGTCTGTGAGGCCCAGCGACATACGGAGAACGCAAAAGGAAAAAAAATGCATACGTTGACTTTTTCTAGTAATTTGCGAGTTGCAAGAATCGAAATGCAGTGGTGTACGTTGACAGCGGTAGCCTTTAACCACTACGTCAATTTAACTTAGTTGTACACTGCAGCAAAAATATGACTATTTGATCGTTTTTTAGTTCACAAAATGAAAAAAAAGAACTGCAGAAATTCGAGATAGTTCAGGGAGATAAAAAAAGATCATGAATTTGGCAAAAAAAAATACTACTTTGAGAAAAAGTTTGTGGATTTTAAAAATTTCACAGATTATAAAAATTCCACAAGTTTTCTCTAAAAGTTCACAAATTAAAGAAACATATTGAAAAAGGTTTCATGCATTAGATAAATCTTTTATAGATTATATAATAAAGAAAAAGAAAAAAACACGCATTAATTTGTTTCCATGGATTATGTAAAAAGGAAAAATAGAAAGGGGTGGCCCAGCATGGGGAAGGGTGCACACCGTGGTCAACACTGCGGCTTAAGTTCATCAATTTAAAAATGTTAATTGTGTATAATTTAAAATGTCCATCGTATATTAAGAAAATGTTCAATAAATATTACAAAATCTTCAGTCCATAATATTCGCAAATGTTCAAAAGATGTTCTATACATAATGGACCACGCCGTGAATCAATCAGTTTGACTCACTAGTTTGGTCGGCAAGTTCCAACAGCTAACAAGACCCAAGTCGCGAGTTCGAGTCACTCAGCAGGACTTTTGCAGATTTATTTTTGCACACCTTCTATTCGGTAGCTCCAAATGGGCAGGTTTTTATATACTTTAAAATAATTTGAACATTAAAAAAAGTATTTACGGGATTTTTTTTGCACGCCTGCTATTCAATTGCTCCACATGGGCCGGTTTTTATATACTTTAAAAATAATTTGAGCATTCAAAAAAAATTACGGGATTTAAAAACAACATGGAAATTTCGAAAAAAGTTCGTGCATTTTAGATAAGGTGTCCCGGTGGTTTGTTGCTTCCATCCACAACGAGTGATTTTCTGTTCGAGCTACCACCGCATGCTATTTTTTTCAACGAAAAAAATAATCTGGTGGGCCGGCCCACCAGACGAATCCCTGTTCAAACGATGCCAGGGTTCGATTTAGACCGGGATTGCAGAGTTCGGGGTGCAATCGACCGGGATTTCGACTTGGAGGTTTATCTCGTCCGACCTCTACAAGTTCAAGGTTTAAAATGGGTCATAATGGATATTGTCTTTATTGGGAACGCCAGTGTTGTCTGGCTGGAATAGAGCACGGGTGAAGATGAATACTCATCACAAAATCAAGGTTTTTTGTGACGAGCCACTCATGTTACGCAAAACTGATCTTCATAAGAAAAATGCACTAGTGATGGTTTTTGACTGTCACATGGTACGTCACTGAAGTGTCGTCACAAAAAAAAAACTTGGTACCACTTTTTTCCGTCACCTAAGATCAGGTGACGGTTTAGGTTTTTTCACTGAAATCTACTTTTCAGGATTGTCACTGGTTAACAATCGATTTGGCACATAATATCATTTTTAGTGACGAGGTACTGTCAATAATAATTGGTGCGTCTGTTTTGACCGGTCAACGATCCTGACATATGGGTCCAGAAGATGGTGACGTGGCTTCTTACATGTGAGCCTAGACGGTATTGATGTGGTTGTTTATATGTGGGTCCAGACGCTGGTGATAGCTTACATTTTCATCATAATCATCATCGCTTATTGAAGCATAAGAATATCTATCGGCCTGTGGCTGACAGAAAGTTTCATCACGCCTTTCCAGCAAGGCATGCTCGAAGCTCCGCTTCATCCATACTAGAGGGTAACCCAATGAAGTCCCAAGATGAGACAATGATATTGCCCGTACAGCTCCTGGACACGACCCCACGCTCGTGACACTTAAACTCTCCACAAAACTTGCATCAACATTGATCCAGATGTGGCCAGAAGGAGGTGGCTACCACACCTCTTTGGATCTCACAACAGTATTACTTGCACCAAAACCAGCCACCACCTCCTTTTCCTTTGTAATTGGTGACTACCTCATTTCTAGGCTGACACGACGAAAAGGAAGACCAGTATCTTTCTAGAAACATAGCGGATCCTGTAACAGTTTTGTTTCATTTCCCATAAATCAAATCATTCCTCAAGTGCCAGGCTCTGTGAGAAAAGAAACAAGATGCGCTCCCTTTGCGAACAACTTAATTGGTCTAATAAAATAAGTAATCAGTCCGGCCCTGAATAATTGAAAGTCTCTTCCCTTGGCAAATTCCAAACTTTCCTCAACGCCAACCGCAATGCACAAGCCTTGGGGCAAGAAACAATAGCATGCAAAGTGCTCTCATCCTCAACCCCGCGTGTTGGGGATGTAACTACTGAATATAAACCGCCCTGGAGGGGCCGGTTCACCCTCAGCCATAATTGGAGCCCACAAAGACTCAGAAGGTGGCGATTCGCCATAGAGCTTAGAGGCCCGGAGCCCAGGGGCGAATTAGGGCCCATAATGGTGAAACCGCCATAACCATGTAACTTGTGTTGTAAGATAAGAGAAAGGAGAGACCGAGCCGGACACGTGTATGAGCCGACCTCGGGACTCTGTAGACCGGCCGGACCCGTGTATATAAGGGGACGACCGGCCGGCGTTTAGGGACGAACAACTACAACTCGAGGCTTAGGCGAAGCTATTGCTCCCTAGTCGCCGAGATCACATCAATCCCCTCACATACTAGACGTAGGCTTTTACCTTCATCGAAGGGGCCGAACTAGTATAACCCTTGTGTCTTTGTGTCCGCTTTAACCCCTCTAAGTTAACCCGTTCGATGGCCACGCGACTAAGTCCTTTCATGAGGACATCTGCCGTGACAATTCCATGACAGTTGGCGCCCACCGTGGGGCTATCGCACGATGGTTTGATGATCTTAGAGGGCAAGTTCGAAGGACTCGAAGGCTATGCTGTGGGCGGATGACCAAGAGTCGTCGCGGCAAGCTCTACATCGACGATGCAGGCTGGGGCCCGAGGCGGCTCGATTAAATCTGGTACCGGGTCCCCTTTGGTAGCATACACGTGTTCATCGGCAAGATCGGTGAGCCAGGGCCTGAGCCGGACATCTGCACCGACCTCGTCGAGACGGCTCAGCGGGCGAAACCTGCCCTGGCTAAACCGGCTGTCAAGCGTGCTTTCGTGGGAGTCATCCACGGAGAAAACTACGAGGACGGATCAGCATCTGGTGGCGAAACCGTTATCTACTCGGATGACGAGTCGTCATTGGAGAAACCGAATCTGTACCCGGTACCAAGATGGCCAGATTAGGGGCTGTTCCGACGGTGATGATTCGGAACCCTTTGATCTGCCCAACCGGGTTGGAATATTCATGGCGGTACACAAGCGGCGCTTCACTCTTCAATCGCCGCGACAATGGTCGCCCGGTTCGACAATGGGCGATGGCAGCCGGGGCAGGAGGCCCTGTGCGCCCGCCGGCTCAAGTCTTATCAGAACTATTTGATGCATTGGCTGTGCTCATGGCGGAGGCTAACCCGACAGATCAAGACCTGCATAATGCAGAGATTGCAAAGGTGAAGGAACAAATCACTCAGGCGAAAGCGGATCTGGCAGCTGCAGACGTGAGGATGGTGGCAGAACGGGCCGCTTTGGATGCGCAGGCTTATAGGCTCATGCTGGATTAGAATGCGTCGCATGAAGTCATGAAAAGGAAGTACAGATCCCGTTTGCCCTCGGTTTTCGAGGGTAGAGACCTCTTCAACACCCCAGGAGCAGGGACCAGTAATCCGTCGCCAGTGGTGAACCGGGCGGAAGCACCTGGGACGGGCGCGCCGATTCAGCCCCGTGTGATAGATCTACCTCGCCATCATGCCGGCGCGCCTCAGGCTGTGCAAACACCTCCAGGTCACTACTCCAACCCGATGGATAACCTTGTTGCGGCTGCGGCGCGGTTGGAGGCGATTCCAATCGAAGGCGATTCACCACAGGCGGTAGAAACACGCCGGGTCAAAGAGCTCCTTAGGACGGCTCTGGTCCAACAGGAAGCGCATTCATACAGCCGCGATCGGATCCACTCCACCCCCCGCCCGAGCCGGAGCTATAGCAGGCACGCAGATGAACCGGCCGTGTCAAGTAATGCGCAGCGCGGTGCACCCCGCGGCAACAACCCGGCGGGTGGTTTCGAAAACGCTCAAGAGGTGGTGGACCGGGCCAGGGCACGTAGGGAGGCCGAGTTAGCAGCACAGCATCAGGATTATCAGCTTGCGCCGGTTCGTCCGACTATCTTCGAGCCTGGAGTTACGTCTAGCTCTTTGGGGGTACCTTGCCTCGTCCCCGCTTTACGCAATGTACGCTTGCCCAAAGATTTCAAGGGGCCACGCAAGGTGCCCAATTATACCGCCGATCTGGCTCCGGAAGCATGGATAGAAAGCTATGAGATGGCCATGGAGATGCTGGATGTGGATGAAGCTGCGTGTGCGAAGTATTTCACCATGATGCTTGAAGGCACGGCCCGTACTTGGTTGAAAAACTTGCCACCCAATTCCATCAGTTCATGGACCCAGTTGCGGACATGGTTCATTCAGAATTTCAAAGACACCTGTAAGCAGCCCATGTCTGTGGTGGACTTGGCGGCTTGTGTCCAGGCTGAAGGGGAATCCACAACCCATTGGGTACGCCGCGTTTCAGGAGTTTTACATTCGTCCGACCGGATCAACGCTGATTCTGCGATCTTAACCTTAGAGGGCAACTGCCGGTTTAAACCTTTGAAGTTGAAGCTGGGTCGCATGAAGTGGTTTTGCAATGACATGGGCACTCTCATGGGCGTTTTAGTGAAGTATGCTGATTCTGATAGTACCAAGGATCCCGAGTCTGAGGACGATGATGAAACAGGGAAGGGAAAACAGAACAACAACTCCAGAGGTCAGCAGCATCACTCGGCAGGTAATGGAGGAAACAAGCGTAAGGCGAATGGTAACATGGGCTTCGTAGCCAACACCAACGCGCAGGACAAGGGTCAACAGCGCAAGGGCAAACATTCGAACCGAGGTGGTGCGCCTAATCACAATCCAGACCGCTTGAATTATCTGTTGAATCAACCCTGTCCGAAGCATGGGACGAAGGAGGCGCCAGCAAACCACCTCTGGAAGGATTGTTACATTATGCAAGAGTTCAAAAGTTCTAATGCTTTCCGGTATGATCAAGGCCCCGGCGGCGGTTCAGGGTCCGGCCCGGGTTACGGTGGAGGAAATTCCGGTCCAGGGTTTAATGGTAATCCGGTAGGCGTAACAATCGTAACAAGCGAACAATCAGAACAACCAAGGTGGTTACAATCAGCAGCAGCAGCAGTCGGGTTATCAGAGCAATCCGAAGCAGTTGAATGGTGGGCAGTATCACGTCTTCACCACTAGCTTGGACAAGCGAGACCGGAAACTTCAGAAGCGGGCAGTCAACGTTGTTGAACCGGCCGTGCCTCATTACCTACGCTGGTCAGAGCAGCCTATTGTGTGGAGTAGAGAGGATCATCCTCCCCGGGTTGACAATCCGGGTCAGCTAGCCCTAGTGGTGGCGCCTCAGGTGGGAGGATACAAGTTCACCAAGGTGCTTATGGACGGAGGGAGCAGCATCAACATCTTGTACTATGAGACCTTCCGTCGTATGGGGTTAACAGATAAACATCTCAAGCCATCCAATACAGTATTTCATGGTGTGGTGCCTGGCAAGTCAGCGTATCCGGTTGGTAAAATAGCTTTGGAGGTGGCGTTTGGGGATGAATATGACTCCAGATCAGAAACATTGACGTTTGAAGTGGTGAAAATTCAAAGTCCTTATCACGCCCTGTTTGGGCGGCCGACTTATGCCAAGTTCATGGCACGACCTTGTTATGTCTATTTGCAACTAAAAATGCCGGGTCACAAGGGGACGATAACGGTTCATGGGAGCCGCAAGATCGCTTTAGAGTGTGAGGAAGGTGATGCGGCTTACGCGGAGTCGGTTTGTGCCACTGAAGAGCTAAAGTACTATAAGGATAATGTTGATCCGGCGGATATGACCCCGTTGAAGAAGCCAACTACAGAGCACGATCCGGCCCTGAAGTTTAAATCGGCGGCTGAGACTAAACTTGTTGACTTTGTACCCGGTGATTCGTCCAAACAGTTCATCATCAGTGCCAACTTGGATCCTAAATAGGAAAGCGCGCTCATCGAGTTCATCCGTGAGAATCGGGACATTTTTGCATGGAAGCCTTCTGACATGCCAGGTGTACCGAGGGAACTCGCTGAGCACACTCTTAATGTTGATCCCAAGTACAAACCGGTAAAGCAGTTTCTTCCCGGTTTAACGAGGAAAGGCGTAAGGCCATTGGAGAGGAGGTTGCCAGGCTCTTAGCAGCAGGTTTTATCGTTGAAGTTTTCCATCCAGAGTGGCTTGCTAATCCGGTGCTGGTCCTTAAGAAAAACGACACTTGGCACATGTGTGTGGATTACACAGATCTTAACAAGGCTTGTCCAGCAGATCCTTTTGCCCTCCCCCGCATTGACCAGATTATTGATGCTACGGCGGGTTGTGAGCGTTTGAGCTTTTTGGATGCATATTCTGGATATCATCAGATCAAAATGGCGGTTAAGGACCAGGAGAAGACAGCATTTATCACTCCCTTTGGAGCCTTCTGCTATGTGTCTATGCCTTTTGGGCTCAAGAGCGCCCAAGCAACTTATCAGCGTTGCGTACAGAATTGCTTGCATGAACAGATCGGCCGTAACGTGCATGCTTATGTGGATGATATTGTGGTTAAGTCAAGGAAGAAGGAAACACTGATTGAGGATTTGAAAGAAACCTTTGACAACTTGCGGGTGTACAAGATGATGCTTAACCCGGCCAAATGTGTTTTCGGTGTTCCGGCAGGCAAGTTATTGGGTTTCCTTGTGTCCAACAGGGGGATTGAAGCTAATCCGGAGAAGATTACATCTATCACCTGATGGGGAACGTAGCAGAAATTCAAAATTTTCCTACGTGTCACCAAGATCTATCTATGGAGAAACCAGCAACGAGGGGAAGGAGAGTGCATCTACATACCCTTGTAGATCGCTAAGCGGAAGCGTTCAAGAGATCCAAATCACCGGAGATCCTAGTGCCGAACGGACGGCACCTCCGCGTTCAACACACGTACAGCCCGGTGACGTCTCCCACGCCTTGATCCAGCAAGGAGAGAAGGAGAGGTTGAGGAAGACTCCATCCAGCAGCAGCACAACGGCGTGGTGGTGATGGAGGAGCGTGGCAATCCAGCAGGGCTTCGCCAAGCACCACGGGAGAGGAGGAGGAGGAGAGGCAGGGCTGCGCCATGGAGAGGTGAGAACTCATGTGTTGGGCAGCCCCAAAACCCCCACTATTTATAGGAGGAGGGGAGGTGGCTGCGCCCCCATATAGGGTTCCCACCCAAGGGGTGCGGCAGCCCTAGATGGGACTTGGGGGGCGGCCAAGAGGGGGAGAGAGGGGGCGCCCTGCAGGGCCTTTAGGCCCATCTGGCGCCTAGGGTTTCCCTCTCCCCACCTAGCTGCGCCTTGGGCCATGTGGGGCGCACCAGCCCACCGGGCTGGTCCCTCCCACACTTAGCCCATGCAGCCCTCCGGGATGGTGGCCCCACCTGGTGGACCCCCGGGACCCTCCTGGTGGTCCCGGCACGTTACCGATAAAACTCGAAACTTTTCCGGTGACCAAAATAGGACTTCCCATATATAAATCTTTACCTCCGGACCATTCCAGAACTCCTCGTGACGTCCGGGATCTCATCCGGGACTCCGATCAACATTCGGTAACCACATACAAACTTCCTTTATAACCCTAGCGTCATCGAACCTTAAGTGTGTAGACCCTACGGGTTCGGGAACCATGCGCATATGACCGAGACGTTCTCCGGTCAATAACCAACAGCGGGATCTGGATACCCATGTTGGCTCCCACATATTCCACGATGATCTCATTGGATGAACCACGATGTCAAGGACTCAATCGATCCCGTATACAATTCCCTTTGTCTAGCGGTATTGTACTTGCCCGAGATTCGATCGTCGGTATCCCGATACCTTGTTCAATCTTGTTTCCGGCAAGTCTCTTTACTGCTCCGTAACACATCATCCCGTGATCAACCCCTTGGTCACATTGTGCACATTATGATGATGTCCTACCGAGTGGGCCCAGAGATACCTCTCCGTTTACACGGAGTGACAAATCCCAGCCTCGATTCGTACAACCCAATGCACACTTTCAGAGATACCTGTAGTGCACCTTTATAGCCACCCAGTTACGTTGTGACGTTTGGTACACCCAAAGCATTCCTACGGTATCCGGGACTTGCACAATCTCATGGTCTAAGGAAATGATACTTGACATTAGAAAAGCTTTAGCATATGAACTACGATCTTTATGCTAGGCTTAGGATTGGGTCTTGTCCATCACATCATTCTCCTAATGATGTGATCCCGTTATCAACGACATCCAATGTCCATGGTCAGGAAACCGTAACCATCTATTGATCAACGAGCTAGTCAACTAGAGGCTTACTAGGG
Organism: Aegilops bicornis; assembly: GCA_021605145.1. Taxonomy (NCBI): domain Eukaryota; kingdom Viridiplantae; phylum Streptophyta; class Magnoliopsida; order Poales; family Poaceae; genus Aegilops; species Aegilops bicornis. The sequence goes on along the minus strand of CM038674.1, from coordinate 60,400,165 downwards.
ACATGGTGTTGTCTATGTACCCACACATGTATCCGAAGTTTCCTATCAATACAATTATAGCATGGATAATAAACGATTATCATGAACAAGGAAATATAACAATAACTAATTTATTATTGCCTCTAGGGCATATTTCCAACAGCCTCCCACTTGCACTAGAGTCAATAATCTAGTTCACATCGTCATGTGATTAACACTGATAGGTCACATCACCATGTGACCAACATCCAAAGAGTTTACTAGTGTCTGTAAACTGGTTCACATCATCATGTGATTAAGACTCAATGAATTCTGGGGTTTGATCATGTTTTCCTTGTGAGAGAAGTTTTTAGTCAACGGGTCTGCAGTATTCAGATCCGTATGTACTTTGCAATTCTCTATGTCATATTGTAAATGCTGCTTCCATGCTCCACTTGAAGCTATTCCAAATGGTTGCTCCACTATACGTATCTGGTTTGCTACTCAGAGTCACTCGGATAGGTGTCAAAGCTTGCATCGACGTAACCCTTTACGCCGAACTCTTTATCACCTCCATAATCGAGAAACATGTCCTTATTTACTCCAAGGACAATTTTGACCGCTGTCCAATGATCCCCATTCCTGGATCATTCTTGTACCCCTTGATTGACTCATGGCAAGGCACACTTCCGGTGCGGTACACAGCATAGCATACTATAGTGCCTACGTCTGAAGCATAGGGGACGACCTTCGTCCTTTCTCTCTTTTCTGCCGTGGTCGAGCTTTAAGTCTTAACTTCATACCTTACATCTCAGGCAAGAACTCTTTCTTTGACTGATCCATCTTGAAGACCTTCAAGATCATGTCAAGGTATATGCTCATTTGAAAGTATTATTAAACATTTTGATCTATCTTATAGTTCTTGATGCTTATTGTTTAAGTAGCCTAACACTTTTCAAACAACCCTATATGCTTTCTAGAAATTCTACATCATTTCTGATTATCAATATGTCAACAACATATACTCATCAGAAATTCTATAGTGCTCCCACTCACTTCTTTGGAAATACAAGTTTCTCATAAACTTTGGATAAACCTAAAATCTTTGATCATCTTATCAAAGTGCATATTCCAACTCCGAGATGCTTACTCCAGTCCTTAGAAGGATCGCTGGTGCTAGCATACCTTTTAGCATCCTTAGGATCGACAAAACCTTTCTGATTGTATCACATACAACCTTTCCTTACGAAAACTGGTAAGGAAACTCGTTTTGACATCCATTTGCCAGATTTCATAAATGCAGCTAATGCCAACATGATTCCGACGGACTTAAGCATCGCTACGGATGAGAAAATCTCATCGTAGTCAACTCCTTGAACTTGTGAAAAAAACTCTTTGCCACAAGTCGAGCTTCATATATGGTGACATTACCATACACGTCCGTCTTCTTCTTAAAGATCCATTTATCTCAATGGCTTGCCGATCAACGGGCAAGTCCACCAAAGTCCATGCTTTGTTCTGATACATGGATCCTATCTCGGATTTCATGGCTTCTAACCATTTGTCGGAATTTGGGCCCACCATCGCTTCTCCATAGCTCGTAGGTTCATCGTTGTCTAGCAACATGACATTCAAGACAGGATTACTGTACCACTCTGAAGCAGTACGCATCCTTGTCACCCTACGAGGTACGGTAGTGACTTGATCGGAAACTTCATGATCACTATCATAAGCTTCTACTTCAATTGGTGTAGGTGCCACGGGAACAACTTCATGTGCCCTGCTACACACTAGTTGTAGTGATGGTTCAATAACCATATCAAGTCTCCACCATCCTTCCCACTCAACTTTTCGAGACAAACTTTTCCTCGAGAAAGGATCCGATTCAAGAAACAATCCCTATTGCTTTCGGATCTGAATTAGGAGGTATACCCAACTGTTTTTTTGGGTGTCCTATGAAGATGTATTTTTATCCGCTTTGGATTCGAGCTTATCAACCTGAAACTTTTCACATAAGCGTCGCAGCCCCAAATCTTTAAGAAATGACAGCTTAGGTTTCTCTAAACCTTAGTTCATACGGTGTCATCTCAACGGAATTACGTGGTGCCCTATGTAAAGTGAATGTGGTTGTCTCTAATGCCTAACCCATGAACGATAGTGGTAATTCGATAAGAAACATCATGGTACGCACCATATCCAATAGGGTGCAACTATGATGTTCCGACACACCCTCACACTATGGTGTTCCAGGCGGTATTAATTGTGAAAACAATTTCCACAATGTCTTAATTGCGTGCCAAAGCTCGTAACTCAGATACTCATCTCTATGATCATATCATAGACATTTTATCCTCTTGTCACGATGATCTTCAACTACACTCTGAAATTACTTGAACCATTCAATAATTCAGACTTGTGTTTCATCAAGTAAATATACTCAACATCTACTCGAATAATCTGTGAAGTAAGAACATAACGATATTCACTGCATGCCTCAGCACTCATTGGACTGCACACATCAAAATGTGTTACTTCCAACGAGTTGCTATCTTGTTCCATTTTACTGAAAAACGAGGCTTTTAGTCATCTTGCCCATGTGGTATGATTTGCATATCTCAAGTGCTTCAAAATCAAGTGAGTCCAAACGATCCATCTGCATGGAGTTTCTTCATGCGTATACACCAATAGACATGGTTCGCATGTCTCAAACTTTTCAAAAATGAGTGAGTCCAAAGATCCATCAACATGGAGCTTCTTCATGCGTTTTATACCAATATGACTTACATGGCAGTGCCACAAGTAAGTGGTACTATCATTACTATCTTATATTTTGGCATGAAAATGTGTATCACTACAATCGAGATTCAATAAACCATTCCTTTAGGTGCAAGACCATTGAAGGTGTTATTCAAATAAATAGAGTAACCATTATTCTCCTTAAATGAATAACCGTATTGCGAAAGACATAATCCAATCATGTCTATGCTCAACGCAAACACCAAATGACAAATATACAGGTTAAATACTAATCTTGATGGTATAGGGAGCGTCATGATGTTTGATCACATCAAACTTGGAAACACTTCCAACACATATCGTCAGCTCACCTTTAGCTAGTCTCCGTTTATTCCGTAGCTCTTTTATTTCGAGTTACTAACACTTAGCAACCGAACCGGTATCTTAATACCCTGGTGCTACTAGGAGTACTAGTAAAGTACACATTAACATAATGTATATCCAATATACTTCTATCGACTTTGCCAGCCTTATCATCTACCAAGTATCTAGGGTAATGCTGCTCCAGTGGCAGTTCCTTATTCCGAAGCTTACTTAGTCTCGGGTTTGGGTTCAACCTTGGGTTTCTTCACTAGAGCAGCAGCTGATTTGCCGTTTCATGAAGTATCCCTTCTTGCCCTTGCCCTTCTTGAAACTAGTGGTTTCACCAACCATCAACAATTGATGCTCCTTCTTGATTTCTACTTTCGCGTGTCAAACATCGCGAATACTTCAAGGATCATCATATCTATCCCTGATATGTTATAGTTCATCACGAAGCTCTAGCAGCTTGGTGGCAATGACTTTGGAGAAACATCACTATCTCATCTGGAAGATCAACTCCCACTCGGTTCAAGTGATTGTTGCATTTCAGACAATCTGAGCACAAGCTCAACGATTGAGCTTTTCTCCCTTAGTTTGCAGGCTAAGACAATCGTCGGAGGTCTTATACCTCTTGACGTTGGCACGAGCCTGAAATCCCAATTTCAGCCCTTGAAACATCTCATATGTTCCGCGACGTTTCGAAAACGTCTTTGGTGCCTCAACTCTAAACCGTTTAACTGAACTATCACGTAGTTATCAAAACATGTATGTCCGATGTTCGCAACATCCACAAACGACGTTTGGGGTTCAGCACACTGAGCGGTGCATTAAGGACATAAGCTTTCTACTGATCGCATAATCGCTACTGTCAACTTTCAACTATATTTTCTCTAGGAACATATCTAAACAGTGGAACTAAAGCGCGATATTACGACATAATTTGCAAAGATCTTTTGACTATGTTCAGGATAATTAAGTTCATCTTATGAACTCCCACTCAGATAGACATCCCTCTAGTCATCTAAGTGATTACATGATCCGAGTCAACTAGGCCGTGTCCGATCATCACGTGAGACGGACTAGTCATCATCGGTGAACATCTTCATGTTGATCGTATCCTCCATACGACTCATGCTCGACCTTTCAGTCTTTGTGTTCCGAGGCCATGTCTGTACATGCTAGGCTCGTCAAGTTAACCCTAAGTGTTTTGCATGTGTAAAACTGTCTTACACCCGTTGTATGTGAACTAAGGATCTATCACACCCGATCTTCACGTGGTGCTTCGGAACGACGAACTTTAGCAACGGTGCACAGTTAGGGGAGAACACTTCTTGAAATTGTTGTAAGGGATCATCTTATTTACTACCGTCGTTCTAAGTAAACAAGATGCATAAACATGATAAACATCACATGCAATCAAATAGTGACATGATATGGCCAATATCATTTTGCTCCTTTGATCTCCATCTTCGAGGCTCCATGATCATCATCGTCACCGCATGACACCATGATCTCCATCATCATGATCTCCATCATCGTGTCTCCATGAAGTTGTCTCGCCAACTTATTACTTCTACTACTATGGCTACCGGTTAGCAATAAAGTAAAGTAATTACATGGCATTGTTCAATGACACGCAGGTCATACAATAAATAAAGACAACTCCTATGGCTCCTGCCGGTTGTCATACTCATCGACATGCAAGTCGTGATTCCTATTACAAGAAAATGATCAATCTCATACATCACATATCATTCATCACATTCTTTTTGGCCATATCACATCACATAGCATACCCTGCAAAAACAAGTTAGACGTCCTCTAATTGTTGTTTGCATGTTTTACGTGGCTGCTATGGGTTTCTAGCAAGAACGTTTCTTACCTACGCAAAACCACAACGTGATATGCCAATTGCTATTTACCCTTCATAAGGACCCTTTTCATCGAATCCGTTCCGACTAAAGTGGGAGGCGGCACCCGCTAGCCACCTTATGCACCAAGTGCATGTCACCGGTGGAACCTGTCTCACGTAAGTGTACGTGTAAGGTCGGTCCGGGCCGCTTCATCCCACAATACCGTCGAAACAAGATTGGACTAGTAACGGTAAGCTTATTGAACATCATCAACGCCCACAACTACTTTGTGTTCTACTCGTGCAAAGAATCTACGCAATAGACCTAGCTCATGATGCCACTAATGGGGAACGTAGCAGAAATTCAAAATTTTCCTACGTGTCACCAAGATCTATCTATGGAGAAACCAGCAACGAGGGGAAGGAGAGTGCATCTACATACCCTTGTAGATCGCTAAGCGGAAGCGTTCAAGAGAACGGGGTTGAAGGAGTCGTACTCGTCGTGATCCAAATCACCGGAGATCCTAGTGCCGAACGGACGGCACCTCCGCGTTCAACACACGTACAGCCCGGTGACGTCTCCCACGCCTTGATCCAGCAAGGTGAGAAGGAGAGGTTGAGGAAGACTCCGTCCAGCAGCAGCACAACAGCGTGGTGGTGACGGAGGAGCGTGGCAATCCAGCAGGGCTTCGCCAAGCACCACGGGAGAGGAGGAGGAGGAGAGGCAGGGTTGCGCCATGGAGAGGTGAAAACTCATGTGTTGGGCAGCCCCAAAACCCCCACTATTTATAGGAGGAGGGGAGGTGGCTGCGCCCCCATCTAGGGTTCCCACCCAAGGGGTGCGGCAGCCCTAGATGGGACTTGGGGGGCGGCCAAGAGGGGGAGAGAGGCGCCCCGAGGGGGGGCCTTTAGGCCCATGTGCGCCGAGGGGTTCCCCTCTCCCCACCGAGCTGCGCCTGGGGCCATGTGGGGGGCGCACCAGCCCACCTGGGGCTGGTACCCTCCCACACTTAGCCCATGCAGACCTCCGGGATAGTGGCCCCACTTGGTGGACCCAGGACCCTCCCGGTGGTCCCAGATGCGTTACCGATAAAACCGAAACTTTTCCGGTGACCAAAACAGGACTTCCCAAATATAAATCTTTACCTCCGGACCATTCCGAACTCCTCGTGATGTCCAGGATCTCATCCGGACTCGAACAACATTCGGTAACCACATACAAACTTCCTTTATAACCCTAAGCGTCGCCATCGAACCTTATGTGTAGACCCTACGGGTTCGGGAACCATCTTGAGACATGACCAGACGTTCTCCGGTCAATAACCAACAGCGGGATCTGGATACCCATGTTGGCTCCCACATATTCCACGATGATCTCATCGGATGAACCACGATGTCAAGGACTCAATCGATCCCGTATACAATTCCCTTTGTCTAGCGGTATTGTACTTCCCCGAGATTCGATCGTCGGTATCCTGATACCTTGTTCAATCTCGTTTCCGGCAAGTCTCTTTACTCGTTTCGTAACACATCATCCCGTGATCAACCGCTTGGTCACATTGTGCACATTATGATGATGTCCTACCGAGTGGGCCCAGAGATACCTCTCCGTTTACACGGAGTGACAAATCCAGTCTCGATTCGTGCCAACCCAATGTACACTTTCGGAGATACCTGTAGTGCACCTTTATAGCCACCCGATTGGTTGTGGACGTTTGGTACACCCAAAGCATTCCTACGGTATCCGGGAGTTGCACAATCTCATGGTCTAAGGAAATGATACTTGACATTAGAAAAGCTTTAGCATATGAACTACGATCTTTGTGCTAGGCTTAGGACTAGGTCTTGTCCATCACATCATTCTCCTAATGATGTGATCCCGTTATCAACGACATCCAATGTCCATGATCAGGAAACCGTAACCATCTATTGATCAACGAGCTAGTCAACTAGAGGCTTACTAGGGACATGGTGTTGTCTATGTACCCACACATGTATCTGAGTTTCCTATCAATACAATTATAGCATGGATAATAAACGATTATCATGAACAAGGAAATATAATAATAACTAATTTATTATTGCCTCTAGGGCATATTTCCAACATCACCTCCCTGGCTAAGCCAAAGTGTATTAATGATGTCCAGCGATTGGCGGGCCGGATTGCCGCGCTGAGCCGGTTTATCAGCCGCCTCGGAGAGAAGGCCATTCCTTTGTACCAGATGCTGAAGAAGACAGATCAGTTTATGCGAGTCCGGCTCTTGATGAAGCGTTGGAGGACTTGAAGCGGCAATTAGCCAACCGCTTTGTACTCGCCGCTCCCATTGACAAAGAGCCGCTTCGCTATATGTTGCTGCTAATGCCAGGCGATTAAGCGTGGCCATTGTGGTAGAGCGGAAGGAGGCGGGAAGGAGCATCTGGTTCAACGTCCGGTTTATTATATCAGCGAGGTGCTTATTGAGTCCAAGCAGAGATATACGCATTGGCAGAAGCTGGTGTATGGAGTTTTTATGGCAAGCCGGAAGCTGAAGCAGTATTTTCAAGGGCATCCCATCACGGTGGTCAGTTCAGCTCCCTTAGGTGATATCATACAGAACCGGGAGGCGACTGGCCGGATTGCTAAGTGGGCTATAGAGCTTGGGCCGCACGGTTTAAAGTATATGCCTCGGACGGCAGTAAAATCCCAGGCACTTGTAGATTTCATTAATGATTGGACGGAGTTACAAGCGCCTGAGAAAAGCCGGATCATACCTATTGGACCATCCACTTTGACGGGTCCAGGCAGTTGGAAGGCTCGGGGGCTGGAGTCGTGTTAACTTCCCCACGAGTTGACAAGTTTTGTTACGTCCTCCGCTTAATGTTCCCTTGTACTAACAATGCAGCTGAGTATGAAGCCTTGATCCATGGTCTTCGGATGGCTAAGGAGATGAATCTAAGCCGGGTTAAGTGCTTCGGTGACTCGGACTTGGTGGCCCAACAAGTGTCTGGCACTTGGGATTCCAAAGACCCACTCATGGCTGCATATCGTCGGGAGGTGGATGTTGTTGCAGGTCATTTCAAAGGCTATCAGGTGGACCATGTAGATCGTCGGAAGAACGAAGTGGCGGACGCTTTAAGCCGGTTGGGCTCTCAACGCAAACCGGTCCCGCCCAATGTCTTCCTTGATGTACTGCACAACCCGTCAGTCAAGCTCCCCGATGAAGCAGATTTGGCTATTCCTGATCCGGAGGCTCAGTTGGTGGCAGCCCTGCATGTCATTCCGGATTGGACGCTCCCTTATTTGGCGTACATGAGCCGGGGCGAGTTACCAGAAGATGAGACGTTGGCCCGACAGATAGTTCGGCGGTCTAAGTCTATGACCATTGTTAATGGCGAGTTGCATCATTGCAGTGTGTCAGGGGCGTTTCAACGCTGTGTGTCCCCTGAGGAAGGCTGTGAAATATTGCGTGAGATCCACGAAGGAGACTGTGGTCACCATGCCGGTTCAAAATCCTTGGTGGCTAAGGCGTTCCGCCACGGTTTTTATTGGTTGACTGCCCATGCTGATGCGGAAGATCTGGTCAGACGATGTGATGGTTGCCAGAAGTTTTCTAGACGTGCTCATATACTGTCCCAAGAATTGAGGATGATTCCAATTACTTGGCCGTTTGCGACTTGGGGGCTGGACATGGTTGGACCTTTTAAGAGGTCCAAGGACAAGAAAACACACCTGTTGGTGGCAGTGGACAAATTTACAAAGTGGGTAGAGGCAGAGCCTGTTGGCAAGTGTGATGCGGCCACGGCGGTTCAATTCATCAAAAGGGTGATCTTCCGGTTTGGTTTTCCACACAGTATCATTACAGATAATGGTACCAATTTATCCAAAGGGGCCATGAAGGAGTTTTGTGAACGTGAACACATCCGGCTTGACGTTTCTTCAGTAGCTCACCCACAGTCCAATGGTCAAGCAGAACGAGCTAATCAAGAGATCCTGAGAGGTATCAAGCCCCGGCTTATGGTCCCTTTGTAGAGGACGCTGGGTTGTTGGGTAGAAGAGCTACCGTCTGTGTTATGGAGTATAAATACTACCCCTAACAGATCCACTGGATACACACCGTTCTTTATGGTCTATGGAGCGGAGGCGGTCCTCCCCAGTGATATCCGTCATGACTCGCCTCGTGTGGCAGCCTATGTTGAGGCAGATAACGAGACAGCACGACAGGACGCTTTGGATCGGCTGGATGAAGAACGAGATATGGCGGCTGCTCGTTCGGCGATTTACCAGCAGGATCTTCGTCGGTATCACAGTTGACGGGTCAGAACCAGAACCTTTCAAGAAGGAGACTTGGTGCTTCGGCTCATTCAAGACCAGACAGATATGCACAAGCTATCCCCACCTTGGGAAGGGCCTTTTGTGGTCAGCAAGAATCTGCACAGCGGATCATACTATCTGATCGATATTCGAGAGCATAAAGACTCACACACGTCAGAAGAGGAGACCAACAGGCCGTGGAACATAGCTCATCTTCGGCTTTATTATACCTGAGCCATCGGCCCTCCTTATGTACATGTTATGACAATGTATATATTATGAATAAAAGCAATAAACCGGAGCCTCGGCTAAAGCGGGGTATCCATTCTGTTACATCTTGGGTGGTTACATGGAGTTGTTGTTTTAAAATGGCCTCCGGTTTGCCCCTTGAGCTTGCTTTTCAAAAAAAAGCTTTGTGATATCACTCGGGGGCTTTTGGTCGTGTCCGAACCAGTGCAACACCTTTTGATAGGCGAAAGCCACCAGATCACTTGGGGACATGGTCAAGTCTGAACCAGTCACGCCTCTTGATCGGCCTAAGGCCATAGAGTCACTTGGGGGCTTGGTCGAACCCGAACCATTGCCACGCCACTTGATCGGCATAATGCCACGGTTTGATTGGGGACCTGGCTGACTTGAACCATAGCTACCCCTTATTGGGGGCTTGGTCGTGTCCGACCATGGTAACACCATCTGATCGGCTCAGTAAAGCCTCTTTTTGCAAACGGTCTTATCATTGCCTTTTCTTCCATATTTTTTTCATAACTGTTATTTGATTTTTTTGTTGCGTTTTTAAACTGATAACATTCTTCAAACCGGTTCAACCAGTCAATTGACGGCATTCGGTTTATATTTAATCTAGAGATAACTTTCCCGATTTGACTTTTCCTGTTAACATCCCATTATGGAGTAACAGGGGGCTTAACATGACCCGGCATGGTTTACATGGTAAACCGGCATTATAAACATCGGAGCTGTTTTCTCCTTTGACGGTAATGGTTTATACAACCTCCGCTTCAAGGTTGGCTAAGCCAACTTCATGCCTGACGCTGGCAGCCGCCGTGGCATTTTCATTTGTGATTGCAGGCAATATAGATTGAAGGTTTTGATTATTCAATCAAAAGTATCAGCACCTCTGCGCGAAGGTTGCAGTTTGAAGGCATAAAGGCACATTCAAAACAAAAGGGATGGATATTCTATTACAAGGCCTTCAGAGGCCCAACATTTCGAATGGCGTCCTGACTAGCAGCTTATGATGCATCAACCGGCTTGACGGATTAAGCTTCCTTGCCGGGTTGACGTGAAGAAGATGGGTCGTCTGGCGTCGGTTCAACTTCTTCCTCCTCATCACCCAATGGCCGGAAGTCATGGGTGGACCAGTCAATCCGGTTTAAAGCCTGAAAGACAGCCTCTTCACTTATAAGCTCAGCCGGATCAACGTCAAGGGCATAAGTATGCTTACGGATTGGGGGAACAAGGTTCTGCGCTTCCGGAATGACAACTTCCACCCGCCTGTTGTTTGCATCATAGAAAGAGCGGTAAACCGCCAGGTTGGCTTCTGCTGCCAGTTGACTCGCCAGAGGACGCATCTCCTTTGTTATCCGTTTGAGGGCATTATTATCAAAGCTTCGCCATTTTCTTGAGCGCTGGGGAAGCCCTTGGCTATGTCAGCCGGATCAAGGTCCGCTATCCATGCTTTGGCGCGAGTTAGAGCCAATAAAGTGCCAGCCGGGTCATGGATCGTTTCAACTCTTCAAGTTGTGCCGGGATCATGGATAACCGGTCCAGCGTATCTTTGATCAAAGACGGAGCTGCGTTATCATACGATGTCGCACATATGACTCGCTGGGTGCCGGTATACAGTTGCTCAATCAGCGTATATGCGGCCTTGAGCTTCTTCCGCATGTCCGAGCCCAGATGAGCAATACGCTTCCCTATACCGGTTTAAATAAGTTCAGGTTAAACCGGCAGAAATGTCAAAACGGAATAATAATCACAAATCTTGGTGAAACATCTCTTACCAAAGATCGCAGAGGTCATGGCGTTAATTTGGCGCCTTAGTCCGGTGAGCTCTTCTGTCACCGGTTTAAGAGCTGCTTCAGCATCTTCAGCCCGTTTTAGCAACCCGGCCTTCTCCGTTTCCCAGTTGGCCTACTCAGATTTAAACCACTCCTTGAGCTGCTCCATAGTGGTCAAGGTGGTTTTCAACTCATCCTTGGCCTTGGAGGCTTCTGCTTGTTGGGTCTCCAGATTGGCACGAAGGTCATTGAGCTGTCCGGTTTGTTGGCATATCTCATTCTGATAAAAAAGGATCACGTTAGTTGTTTCATCATGAAGTCCCAAGCTCAATACAGGTATTCAACGTGGCACTTGGGGGCTAATGGCTAATTGCTCAAACATGTTTTGTTACGGTGATACAACTTATAGTCCCGGTTTAACTATGCTCAGTTGAACCGGCCCTTGGGGGCTACAGCACTGAAGTTTGAGACGTATGAGTTTTATATTAAGTCCCGGTTTAACTATGCTCGGTTGAACCGGCCCTTGGGGGCTACTACACAACAAAAGTACAAGAGATGCATAACTCCTTACCTCATAGCGTTCCTTCATAAGATTCACCAGACTGGCTTCCAAGTCACGACTTGTGTAGAGTCGGTTCAGGAAGCCGGAGTGAAGTTCTTGGGCAGAGAAATTGTCATAAGCTGACAGATCAGTTTTTCTCTTCTCTTTACTCATGGCAGTAAACTCTTCCTTGGCGCTGTGTTTTGATAAAGCGACCGGATTGCCAGGGGCGGTATATGCGGCGCCCGTCACTACGACATCATCATCTTTGGCCGGGCTGGCCGGATTGGCATTCTTTCTTGGGCTTGGTGCTTTCATACCTGGGCTCGGCGGATCAGCAACTGCAACCTGTTCCGCTGCAGGACTCAGTGGAGCAGGATGTGAGGTTTCCACTTGGACATCCGGTTCAACCTCTGGCGGATTAGCATTGTCGTCTTGGTTAAACCCGGCAGAGCTGTTTTTAGCAACTTCGGGCTTTTCGCCATGGTGCTCTGGAGTCTTCTCCGGATCAACATCCACAGTAGGGTCAAGGGTCTTCGCCTTCTTACTTAAGCGAGCCTTGGTGCTGCAACATTCGGAGTTAGAGTATGATAAACCGACAAATGCGAAAAAGAAAGTAATATGCTTACCCAGCAGCAACTTTAAGAGGAGGCAGTTGAGTGGTTGATGAACCGCCAGATGAGTTGGAAGACGCCTGATAATTCGGATCAGACGGATTGAGAGGACATCGGAAGAAACCTTTCAAAGGATAACGCTTTTCAGGAGAACAAATCACCTCTGGACGACGCTTCCGGGTTGGGGTGTCAGGTAAACCGGACGACGTAATTTGTTGACCGCTGTGCCGGGTCATACGGCGCTCTTCAGCTTGCTGTGTCTTCAAAGAAAGATTTGGATTCAAATGAGCACGGGAGTGAGATTTTTTCACTTTCCGGACTGTGCGGCGAATTCTTTTAACCGGTACAAGATCAGATTTGGAAGAAAGAAGGATTACCTCAACAGGATCGGCATGGCTGGCCTCAGCATCATCCTGGGAATTGTAACTGTCAATAGGATGAATGATAAAAGGGACAAAGTAAATCAAGCTTTACCTCAGCTTCTGAATCTTCATCTTCCGGCGGTTCAGAAGACTCGGCGGTTTTCCTCTTACCAGCTTTCTTGGTGGTCTTGGACTTTACATGAGGAACCCGGGCCGGTTTGGTTCGTTTCCAGAAGGAGCTGTTAGCCTGAGAAGTAACAAGGATTAATATATATATCAATAAAGCATTAAAATCAGTAGAGCAATGAGCGGAGCCTTATCGCAGGCGGTTTGTTGGAAACACAGAACGGAGCCAACCCGGTTTGGCTGCAGACGGAGATCGGTTCATCGAGCATCCTCTTCACTGTCTCAGTAACTTCAAGCTCAGTTATTGGTAGCTCGTGACGTCGTTGAGGGTCTTTAACGCTATCAGTGTATTCATGCATCAATCCGGGGCGGCGGCTTAATGGCAAGATGCCCCAAGAAACCCAACATCGAACAAGGTCAATACCAGTTAAGCCATTGGCCATTAGAGCCCGGAGTTTGATAATTTGAGGCGCAAAATTCTTCCGTTCTGCGGCGGTCAAGCGTAAAGGCAATGGGTGATGGTTGCTAAGCCGGTGAGGGTGGTAACCCGGCAAGGGGTTTTCGCTGTTAGGAGCGGTATTCCGGCAATAGAACCAGGTTTGGTTCCAATCTTTCGGATGGCTATGGTGTTTTGCGTGAGGAAAGTCTACTTCCTTCCTTTTCTGGATTGAAACGCCACCCAGTTCCGTGTTAGGACCATCCGAAAACTCCGTACGGCGGTTCAAATGAAAGAAATCCCGGAATAACTCCACAGATGGTTCTTCTTGAAGATAGACTTCGCAGAAAACTTGGAAATTGCATATATTGGACACAGAGTTCGGACCAATATCTTGTGGATGGAGTTGGAAACTTGCGAGGACATCCCGGAAGAATTTTGATCCGGGCGGGCTGAATCCCCGGTCTAAGTGTTGCATAAATACAATTACTTATCCTTCTTGAGGTTCAGGAGGGCATTCGGCATCCGGAACACGCCAATGAAGGACATTTTTGGAGGCTAAAGCGCCGGTGGTGACATATCCATTAAGTTGCATCTCAGTGATCTTGGACCGAACCCAATTGCAAGCAGAGAATTGTTTGGCCATTCCGGAAGAAAAAACTGTGAAAGGAAAAGTAAAGGCCGGTTCACCGTTAACGGTTCAGGCATATTATACAATGCTAAACCGGCAGTTTGGCATTCAGTTCCAATTTCCGGTTTAACTGAGGACTAATGGAGTATGGCGGATTAGCTATCAAAAAATTAAACCGCCCTTAGGAGGAAGGGACAGAACTGGAAAATCTGCTAAGTGTTGACAGAAACAGGTTTCACACATGAACGGAATTAATTTGGATCTACCGAAGATTCAGTAAGGAAATTTTTTTGCGATCCATACAAGCTTTATAAAGAGCAGGGAAGTTCGTGCGTTCTATCAAGAGGGTCTGAACAAAAAGAAAGATTTTCAAAGTGCTAAACTGAAGGCGGAGCAGCTACTGCAGAGGATATATGCTACGGTTGGATTAAAAAGCCATGGCAGAGCAGGTATGAAGAGGCTAGGGATGAACACCTATGAACGACGATATGAACAGGAGCCTTAAGATGCAGATCTAGGGTATGAGGAGGAGCCTTACCCGATGCACAGGACAGCGGAGGAGCGCCGAGAGTCTCTGGTACAACCAGGTTGATGCAGCGGCCTTGTGTTGGTGCGGCGTTCGGAGGTCGGAGGCGACGGCGGAGCTTCAGAGCTGGGGCGTCGCGAGGAAGAAGAAGTACGGAAGGGGAAGAAGAGAAAGGGCCTTCCGGTCTATTTATAATGAGACAGAGTAATTGTGGTAGCGAGAATCGAGGAGTTGAAAGCGGCAGATGGCGCAGCGGTCGCCTCGATTTCCGGAATAGTATTAAATGAAGGGAATCTTATTGTTTGGGCTTCTTTAATGAAGATGACGTCAAGATGCTCTGTTGCTGGGGTCGAAGGATGACGTCACGGCGGTTCAAACAGATGGCGGTTTACGAAATATGAAGGAAGATATTCAGAGTTTTTCTAAGATGTTGAAGATTAACATGAACAGGTTCAAGTCAATCTGAAGCCTAATGTTGGGGATGTAACTACTGAATATAAACCGCCCTGGAGGGGCCGGTTCACCCTCAGCCATAATTGGAGCCCACGAAGACTCAGAAGGTGGCGATTCGCCATAGAGCTTAGAGGCCCGGAGCCCAGGGGCGAATTAGGGCCCATAATGGTGAAACCGCCATAACCATGTAACTTGTGTTGTAAGATAAGAGAAAGGAGAGACCGAGCCGGACACTTGTATGAGCCGGCCTCGGGACTCTGTAGACCGGCCGGACGTCAACCCGTGTATATAAGGGGACGACCCGGCGGCGGTTTAGGGACAGACAACTACAACTCGAGGCTTAGGCGAAGCTATTGCTCCCTAGTCGCCGAGATCACATCAATCCCATCACAAACTAGACGTAGGCTTTTACCTTCATCGAAGGGGCCGAACTAGTATAACCCTTGTGTCTTTGTGTCCGCTTTAACCCCTCTAAGTTAACCCGTTCGATGGCCCCGCGACTAAGTCCTTTCATGAGGACATCTGCCGTGACAATTCCACGACACCGCGGATAGAGCAAGTACGCATGGTAGCTTGATGATGTAAAACTCTATTAACCTCAACCGCCAGTCCATCAGATGCTGCACGCCAGCCAGAAATTCTAATATTTTGTGGGATGTTGGCCTTCCAAATGATATCGCACAACCTCCTTTCTCCTTTAATAGCAGTACTGGATTGCCCAGCGTTCTCTTTCCGACCCTTAAGCTTTAAAGCCAGATTGTACGCGCTCTTCACTGAGAATAGTCCATTCTTTTCAAAATGCCAAGCAATGAAATCACCATCCCCTGATGATTGAATCCCAAACTTCAAGATCTGTTCCCCGTCATGAGGATAAAAAAGATGTCTAATGATATTGTCGTCCCAATCCCTCCACTCATTCTTGAATAAATCTAAAATCCATTTCAGCCTTGATTTGTTCTTCATGCCAGAAATTGTGAGGCAAGAAATCCTTGAAATGCATTTGGACAATATTTTTGTGATGGATAAAGCAGTAGTACATCTTTTTTATGCGATAAGATAAAGGGTAATCACTGAAATGCTTAATCTTGTAAACAACTAGAGATCATTCTTTTCTAGTTGTGAAAAATAGTAATCATTGGAAGCCCTTCTGTAAACTAGGGTTCACTTTTTTCTATATATAAAAGTTTTCACCCTTATCTTATCATAACAATTGAAATATACTACACATTTCTTATTATCATTAACCGGCCAACAGAAATTTCCGGTTTATTAAAAAAAGCAAAGGTTTTGGCTCATTTTGGAGAAAGAGTTCTTGAACGGTCGATATATCTTAAGAGCATTAAGTAGATCTTAATTTGTAACAACTTATTAGTTGGATCATCGTTCTCTATGTATGCATCATCAAATTACCGTTTTTATCAACTTACATTATAAGTGAAGTGGATTTCAAATATTACCCGATTGAGCATGTGCTATCTTTCTTATACGTATGAAATTTCACATGCATTATGTTTATATATAACTCTAGCAAGATATTTCAAAAGCCCGTGGCAATGCACGGGCATTCTACTAGAGTACTAGTACATCCTAATCCTTGTATATAAATAGCAGTAGTTCGCGCAGACGCATTTGAGTCTGATCTCCCACCTCCGAAATTGTACACTTAAAACCATTCAGATATGATCAGCTCACTATTAGTTTTCTCGCGGCTAAGTAAAACAGGCAAAAAATGGTGGCTTCCTGAAGCTACACCCCGAACATATGAAGACAATTTTCGGAGCCGTTGCTCTGGTTTCTTGCTACCATCCGTCAGAAGACCAAACCTCAAGCAATCCCTATAGGGGAAAGCAAAGCAACGAGCACGCCGCTAACACTCACTCCAGCAAAGCCAAACTCGGGTATTCACCTCGAGAGACAACACTGAAATGACGAGCCCGGCGAGGGGCAGCGACATGCCCCCCGTGGCTGGGTTTTTGACAAATAATTAATTTGCAAGACTTTTCACCAGGTAGCCTCTTTTTTTTAGCAAGTAGAACTAAGGATAGCAATGGGTAGGGAATGGTGCAGGTACAATAATCCCATACGCATACTCATGGTACTAATGGGCACAAAACTGTACCCATACCCTACTCATCAGGCATAAATCTATGCTGATGCCCATACCCTATGGGTATCCATGCCTGATGGGTACCGATCGGGCATATTAACACATCAATGATCGGTACACTGATGCCTTCGAGAGGTTTATATGGTTGTTGAAATGATGATTGTGAAGAGGATTGGGTCAAGGTATTGTTGGGGTGTGAGCATACAATGGAAGAGATCTATGACATAGATGTCAAGTTCTTTAGAATTTACATGCAAAGACTCGATAGCATAGGTTTATGACTCATATTGCCCACCTATATGATCATTGGGTTGGGTTTGGGCGTACCCATGGGCATATAATTGTACCCATGCCCTACCATTACTAATCAGGTAGGGTTTGGGTACTACCTATGTGCATAAAAATGTGCCCACACCCTACCCATGCAGATCAGGTACACATGGGTATCCATGCGTGTGGGTAAAATTGCCATCCTTAAGTAGAACAAGCGGGCGAAATTATGAGAGATTTGTTATATACTAAAAAGCAGTGACATCTAAATTAGCGTCGCGGCTCTAGAACAGTCATCATAAACAAAAAAGACACTACGTTCCCAGCACAGTGAAGCACAGGGGTACATCAATGCAAGCAAATGAAGTGCAATAGTAAGCGACAGGGCTAACGCCCGATCAAGTTCATTTCCCTTCCTGCTAGTTGGAATATTGCCTACACAAATCAGATAGCAGACTGCAGTTCACAGCTGATAAGATTAATCCCAAGTTCACACCACATTTGTTACAAGTTCACAGCTGATAGCAGACTACACAAGTTCACACCATATTTGCTACAAGTTCACACCACTTTTGACAAGGGTATAGAATGGAAGAACCTACAGCAAATAATCCATTTCTGCATCTCAGACAACGAAAATCTAACTCTAGCTACCTGAAGAGCAACCAATGCAATCAGCCAGACTGATTTGTAATCTCCATTCATTCAAAAACTTTTAAGCTCATAACAGCTTTTGTTTGATTGAGACAGTATAGCTTCAACATTGCACAAATTGCGCGAAAAGCAAAAAAACTTAATCAACTCTGCATTATTGGACAGAACCAACATTATATATAGAGAGACAACAACAAAAGGAGACCAATTAATCTGTAGCGGCACACCGCCAATTCCTATTGTTAGCATTCTTATGTTTCTGGCTACAGTCTTATATCATTTTAATCATCCGTTCGTCTCGAAAATTATTAAACATCTATAATGACCAAAATCGAAGAAAATAGAATGTACACAAACCATACCAACATCCAAAGTTTTGTAGAAGAACAGGGCCCCGCCCTGGTCTGTTTTCATAAAAAAAAACATTCGAACAGAGTGACAGTACGCGGAGAATGGCCGAATGCCAACCCAGAAAAGCAAAAGGAAAATAACAGTTTGGTTCAGACAAATTATATTGGAGGTTATCCGAGTTAAACTGACAAACAGAGGTATGCTGAGAAAATATTTAACAAAACAACTTAAGATTAGCACAGTTAGACAATAACAACTGCAAGCCATTAGGTATTATAGCGATCCTGGATGAGCTATAATGTGAAAAAAATTGAAAGCCCGCATATTAGTAAAAGAAGTTTAAAGCCAAATGCAGGGCTTTGTTAGTTATCAAACATTTGCATTGATAGACCAAATAAATCATCCTCTAATTTGACCCTTTATGGATAAACGGGAAAAATCGATCAATGTAGCAACCAGCAAAAGTACAAACAAACAAAAAAAAAACCTTGGAAGGGCAGGAAAGGGAAAATATTTGTCAGGTTTCTACTGTTTCTTCCTACACAGGTGAATTCTTACTTCAAGTACTAGCAGTGATAATGTGGACGAAAGTATTTGCCCGGAATGGTTCAAATTACATGGTGCTCCGTAATCACTAATCAGTATATAATTCACAAAACATCACAAAGTATTCTGTATTTTTCCTCCTAAAAAACGGAAGGTAAAGGAAGCAATGATTAGGCAACTCAGTTTCGTACAGTATATAACAGTAAAAAGGGGAAGAAACATGACTTCCAGGTCAACATTGACAGCATAACACTCTCATTCTTGGACCATTCCTACTTAAGCTGCTCAACAGATAAGAGGCCAACATACTAAACTGAAATAATCTTTTCTGGCCACATGATCAGGATGAATTGAACAAAAACAACCGCAATTGACTTGCAACCACCCTGCTTAAACTGCTCAACAAAATATGACAAGCTTGATAGTAGTATACTAAACTGAAATAACCTGTTCTGGCCACATGATCAGGATGAATTGAACAAGAACAACCGCAATGGACTTGCAACCGCCATGCTTAAACTGCTCGACAACCAGCTTGATAGTAGTATCTCCGAAAAGGCAACATCAACAGACTTCCGATGATGGATTTTGTATATAAGACTGTAGCCAGAAACATATATACAATAGTTATCTTTTACAATACGGACGCGTGGTCCACATAGTATTCTCCGTCTTCAGTGATCACGTGGTCAAGAAAGAATGCCGCCAATTCCTCTTGAATTGCTCGCATGCGATCTGGTGCTAGGAGTTCATCCCGCTTCCGAGACATCTAATTTTAAGAAAGGGGTCAATACATATATATATATATATATATATATATATATATATATATATATATATTAATGAATGAAACTCAACACAAATGATGGTAATAAAATAAAATTGTGAATATTTTTATTTACGCACTTCATATTGTTTGTCGGAGTAGCCCCTCTCACAGGTCGTGTGGCGGATGGACTGGCAAACGTAGTATCCACAGAAATCATTCCCTTGTTCCTGCCACAACCACTTTACAAGAAACAGAGGTCAATCAAACTGATAATTAGCAAGCATGCTAAATGGTATTGATGAAACTAGTGCTTGAATCACTAGGAGATGCGCGTGGAATATGCTACTATATATTACTTACTTTTGGGTGTCTAAATTGCAGCTTCTTCGGTAGTCCCGGAGCTTTTTTGGTGAATTTTCCCCAAGCCCTGCCATACAAAGAAAACAATTACTTGATATCAGAAATGAACAAAGTTGCTGATATGGTGGATAATGATCGATTTAACTTACTTCTCGAGCATTTCAGTCATGTCCGCATACTCCTTGTGATCTTTTCGCTTGAAGTCAAAGACAGTTACTACTCCCTTCTCAAGCTTAATCTCTAGGAGAATATAGTGGTAGCTGCGCACACATGCATAACTCATCAATATTACATTACTATAACCTGGACTAATAAGGAAACCGAATATGCCACAAGACAGTAACACTCACTTGAAGTTGTAAGGAAAGAGTATTATATCTTTGTGTTCATTTATTACCAACGATTGTAGCAAGTTGGCCTCGGTATCTTTGGCACGAAATTCAACCTCAGTTGCATCTATGAGATATGTGTTAATGAACCCAATATCACCCACTTGTCTTTTCTTCAATTCGGCGATCTTCAATCTGCATAATATAGTGAGGATATTTATAAATACATGCAATGAAAGGGCTGAGTCATATAGAGATACTTAATGACAGAAGTAGTACTACTTACAGACGATGGCAGGTGACCGTTGTTTTATCAAGGGCCAATTGATTGAAAACTGATAGAACTCCTCAAATGGAATAGGCAACAATTCAATTCCAAGGAGGTCATGCTCCTTTTAACTCTCAAATACAAAGTACTCCTCCCTCGCACTCTTTGCAGGTTTTCATGTACCAATCATGCAATCTTCGCATCATCGTTGATAGAGAGCTTTCATCTTTGACGAGAGGCTTCCCGTGACTCAGATCTTTGTATCTGCACCTCCAAGAAATCATAATGTACATCGTCGGGCAGGTAATCTGCAGGATTGCCATAACCGGGCACCATCCTCGGATCGACGATGTCGCTATCGTGCACCTTGAGCGGGGGCACGATTGCCCGGCTTGTTCACGAGCTGGGCAATTTGTTTCCCAGCTCGTCGTTCTTTCATCCTTTGACCACTGACAGTACTTCCCGACCTCTCCGCTTCGGCAAATGCCTTTCCAATAATGCGCTCATAGTTGCCTTTCGGCGGAGACTTGGGTGGTTTTTTCGGGGCAGCGAGTGCGCTTCGCTTTGACCGGATCTACCTTCTCCTCCGGAGGTGGATGTCTCTTTGCTTTCAACCCTTGAAACCAGTCATCCACTTCGGGTCTGCGTGATCTTCACGTTTTCCTCCTCGCTCCTCTCGTGCGGTAACTTCTCTGGAGTCTTCGTGAGAAGGACCGAATCTAGATCTCCTCCCGCCTTTGGCTGTCTTGCTAGACGCCGGCAGAGCAGACGGAGCGGATGTCTTCTTTCCTTGCTTACGAGGCAGAGGAGAAGGACTACGACGCGCCGGAGCAGCCGGAGCGGCGGCGGGTCTCTTCCGCCCTTGCTGACGAGGCGGAGAAGGAGGAGGCTGGCTGCTCGGGCGCCGGTGCAGGCGGAGAAGGAGGCGGAGTGCCGCCACGCGCCGGAGAAGGAGCCGGCCGAGTGCCCTGATCGTCACTCGCCGGAGGAGGAGGCGGAGTGCCCTGACTCGCCGGAGGAGGAGGAGGAGGCGGAGGCGTCCAGTTCGGAAGGTTGATGAGATCCTTCCGCCATAGGCATGGAGTCTTGAGCGAACCCAGCCGATACTCCCTTCACCGGTAGGGTGGTCAAGTCGAGGTCCTCAAATCCCTCCGTTATTTCATCGACCATCACCTTAGCATATCCTTCTGGAATCGGCCGGTAGTGAAAAGTTGAGTCGGGTTTAGTAGGATAAACAGAGCCAACAGCCGCCTTGACCTTCAAATTGCTCCATTGTGCCATAAGGTGGCAATGTTCAGCATTCGTGATAGCATCCACGTGATAGCTGGCAGGAGCCGTCAAGGCATGCTGCTCTGGCTGAAGCAGCTCGGTGGAAGCCACGCTGCTTCTCCGCTGAGATGGCGGGGTAGCTTCGGGGGAAGCTTCGGCAGATCGTTTGTTGTGATCGGCTGCTTCTCCTTCCTCTTCTCGTTCCTCTAGCCCCATTACCTTTTCGTGCAGCGCCTGCATTAGGCTCTGCTCCAGTTTCTTCCTCCTCTCATGGGTTTTGTAACCCCCTGCGTCCGGAAATCCAGCCTTCCACGAAAGGGAGCTGGCGTGCCTCGTGTCCGTCCAGGTGCTCGTGGATTCCCGAGGGCCATTGTGAGCTTGTCCTTCTCCCTATGCGGAACGAACTTCCCTTGCTG
The DNA here is from genome assembly GCA_021605145.1 of Aegilops bicornis. Lineage (NCBI taxonomy): Eukaryota > Viridiplantae > Streptophyta > Magnoliopsida > Poales > Poaceae > Aegilops > Aegilops bicornis. The sequence goes on along the minus strand of CM038674.1, from coordinate 60,377,919 downwards.
CGCTGCTTCGATATAATGCTGAAGCTTCTTGGTGGTATGTCCAATTGTTCGTCCGTCCAAATGCACTTCCCTGTTATAGGGTCCAAGGATCCGCCGCCCCAAGAACCAAGTCCGCAACGGTCTGGCCAGTTCATTGTCTCGGTTCGATCCCTTTATCAAGCAGATCATTCTCAGCCTTGGCCCACTTAGGCCGGGCTATGAGGTAGCCACCTGACCCCGTGCGATGGTGAAGCTTCTTCTTCGCAGAATTTCTCTTGTTTGTCGCCGACATCTTTTTACTCTTTTATGATGTCTTGTAGGCCACAAATGCGGGCCAGCCATCTCTGATCTTCTCATATTTGCCCTTGAATTCTGGTGTCTCATTTTTTTCGACATACGTATTGAGTTCTTTCTTCCAATTCCTGAATAGTTCTGCCATCTTCTTAAGAGCAAAAGACTTGATTAATGGCTCTATTACTGGCTTCTCCGGATCATCCTCTAGCGGTAGGGTAAAATTTGACTTCAGCTCAGTCCAAAGATCATTTTTCTGCATATCATTGACACAAGACACCTCGTGGTCTTCGTTCTTAGGCTTATACCATTGGTGGATGCTGATCGGGATCTTGTCCCTAACCGTAACCCCCCGTGACCGAAAGCAACAAATGTCTTCTTTGTCCGGTAGGGTTCAATCGGTTGGCCGTCATATGATTTGTATGATCTCAAACTTTTCATCGGAGCTCAACTTTTTCTTCGGCCTCGTCTCTTTACCGGGTTGTGCTCGATCCGGAGGGCTAGAAAAAAGAACAAAGACGAGAGTTAATTAATATGTGTACATATATACCAAAACAAAGACGAGAGCTAGTCAGCACAGGCTTAACTAATATATATACCTAGCCGGACTCGGTTTGGTGATCACCGGAGCCATCCTCACGGTCTACTTCTTCACCCTCTCCTTCTTGCACCGGCATTGGGTCATCGGAGGCATGTAAATCATAGCCAGCTGCTTCTTCACCCTCTCCTTCCAGACCATCATTGTCGTTGAGAAACATCATCGGCGACGGCATCACTTCCTTGTGCGATTATGTCCCTCAACAACGCTTCTTGTGCTTCGTCTCGGGGTGTCCATAGTTTCTACAAATATTTACAACATGGCAATTATTATTCAAACATGACAGATATGGATATATTAGTGGCAAACGTAGAACTAGCTAGCTAATCACAATAAGGAATCATATTAGTGGCCTCGACGCTGCTTCTCTAGGGTTTGGGGTGGCCTCGACAACGCTTCAAGGGTTAGGGGTGGCCTCGAGAACGCTTCAAGCTAGGAGGGTAATTTCACCCCCCACGTGTTGAAGCTATCGGGAGGGGGTCGGCGTTGAACAGTACATCTATGTCCCACAAGTGACGTGGGCATCGACGCCCGCGGTAGGGTAGAGGGTCGTGGATCGCCGAGCGGTCGAGGGTTCAAGGGGTCGAAGATCGCCGAGGGGTCGGGATCGCCGAGGGGTCGAGGGTCGTTAAGGGGTCAAGTGTCAAAGGATTCAAACAAAACCATGTCTTCATCATTAGGCGAAAGTAACAGGTGCATGATGGTGAAAGCTCTCAAAGTTGTTTTGGAGCAGAGTCTGAGATAGGATAATTAGCTTTTGGTACAAAGTTCAGCAAAAGGCAAATTATCCTATCCGGACTCCATTCCGTAACAACTTTGGAGGACTTCGCACCATCATGCCATGGTTACTTCCGGCTAATGATGAAGCCATGGATTTCTTCAATACTTTGACACTATAGGAACCCTCGACCACGAAACCTTCGACCCTTGACCCCTTAACGACCCTCGACCCTCTACCCTAGTTCCCGACCCTCGACCCTCGGCGATCCTCGACACCCTCGTTCTCGATAAAAATTAAGAAGAAGAAGAAAAAAGAGGAGAAAAAAGGAGAATAAGCTCCTCTATTCCTTCTTCTTCTCCTCTTTTTCTTCTTCTTTCTCTTCTTCCTCTCCTCGCCTTCTCCTTCTTCTTCTCCTTCTTTCTCTACTTATTTTCCTTTTCCTTATTTTACTTTTTCCTCTCCACTAACATAAAATGCACTAACCTAAAATGCAACAAACATAAAATGCACTAAATCGATCAACTAACCTAAAATCAGTGATAAAATGCACTAACCTAAAATCGATATCTACTAACAACTTAAAAAAATAATACATATATGAACAAATGCATATATTAAAAAAAACATCATCATATCATCAACAGAAAAAAATAGTATATTTTCTAAAAATCTATCTTTTGCATGTATACATCAACATATATATACACTAACCTAAAATGCACAACAATGCTATCGGAGAGGGGTATATCGACCCCCTCATGTATCCACATACATACATCTATACATACATATATACTTACATATATGTATAAATTTTTGCATATAGAAACTTTTGCATATATAAAGTTTTTCTAAAATCTAACTTTTGCATATATGAACATATATACACAGAGAACATATACATAAAATGCACAAAAAAATAAGAGGAAAGGGCATTGGCGGCCGGACCGGCGGCGTGGTCGGGCAGGGCCGGGCAGCGGCGGCGGTGAGGTCGGGGCCGGGCAGCGGTGGCGGCAGGCGGGCAGGGCCGGGCAGGGCGGCGGGCGCGGCGACGGCGGCGACGGGTCGGTGCGAGGCTGGCGACGGCGACGGGTCGGGCTGGCGGCGGGCGCGGGCGACGGTGTCGGCAGGTCTGGTCGGGCCAGGGCGGCCGACGCGTCTGCGGCAGCGGCGGTGTCGAAGCGGTCGGGTCGGGGGCAGGGCGGCGGCGGCAGCGGTCGGGGCGGCGGCGGCGGCGAGGTGGACCAGCCTGACGGCGTCGGGCGAGGCTCGGCGACGGCGACGAGGAGCGTATAAGGCGTCGGGCGAAGAAAAGCAGATGAATTTTGGCGAAAACTGCTAAGTGCTGGTTATATAGCAAGGGCATTAGTCCCGGTTCGTGGCACCAACCGGGGCGAATGCTCCCCTTTAGTCCCCGTTGGTGCCACCAACCGGGACCAAAGGCCAAATTCCAGCAGCCCAAAGGGCGGAAGCGGCCTTTGGTCGGTTGGTGGCGCCAACTGGGACTAAAGGGGGCATTAGCCCCGGTTTGTGCCACGAACCGGGACTAATCTTTTAGTCCCGGTTGGTGCCACCAACCGGGACCAAAGGCCATGTGCTGCCCAGCCAAATGTTTAGTCCCACTCACTAGTTGAGAGGAGCCGCACCAGTTTATAAGGTGCGGTGCGGCTTCCTCTCGAGCTCCTCTCTAAAGCAGGCTTTGGGCCTAACTCGCCATCTGAGCACAGGCCTCACTGGGCCTTCCATGGCCTGAATCCTGGCCCATAGGGTTTCTAGTCGTATTCAGGCCGTGGGGGCCCGATGGGTGGCACTTTTTTTGCTTTATATTTTATTTCTTTTTGCTTTTAGTTTTAGAAAAATATAAACTTTCTATTAGTGCCATTAGTTTTAAAATTTGAAAACACTTTTTTGTTTTCTTTGTTGCTTTATTTATTTTATTTTGTTTCTACTTACAACAAAATACTTATTGTTGATATTTTTATTTTTTCAAGTTTTTTGTTTTGTTTTCTGCATTACTTATTTTCTTTTGGTTTTTGCTTTATTTTTAATTCTTTTTGCTTTTAGGTCAGCAAAATTATAAACTTTCTCTTAGTGCTTTTAGTTTTAGAAAAAATATAAACTTTTCTGTTAGTGCCATTAGTTTTAAAATTGAAAGCACTTTTTTGTTTTCTTTGTTGCTTTATTTATTTTATTTTGTTTCTACTTACAACAAAATGCTTATTGTTGCTATTTTTATTTTTATTTTTCAAGTTTTTTCTTTTGTTTTCTGCATTATTTATTTTCTTTTGGTTTTTGCTTTATTTTTTAATTCTTTTTGCTTTTAGGTCAGCAAAATTATAAACTTTCTGTTAGTGCCATTTGTTTTAGAACAATTATAAACTTTCTGTTTGTGCCATTAGTTTTATAAAATTTGAATTCTTTGAAATTTGTGTGAATCACAAGTTTGTGAGCTCAACAAGGCGTAGAGGGACGGGCTTATAAACCGGTGTGAGCGCCCTTCGGTTGGCGAGGTTTTCAAATTCCTAGTTTTCAAATGAACTCTGAAAAAGTTGGCATAGCATGTTCATGAACAAAACGGACAATGGTATCATACTCGTGTGTTACAAAGTTGGCACGGTATCATCATAATAGTTGCGGGAGAAAGTCTTCACTTTTTCTTCGCTTGTGTCGTTTGCTTATTGCGCCGTAACCATGGATAATCTTCATCGTTTATCAGGATGCTTGGGTCAGCCTTGACTTTGAAGGGGGAATTTCATGAAACTTTTCATACTCTTGAGACATGTCTGTCTTGCCCTCCACTCCCGGGATGTCCCTTTTTCTGAAAGAACTATGTGGCAATTTGGCTCATTGTATGATGTATTCGCTTACTTATCTTTTCTTTTCCTCGGTCTGGTAGACATGTCCTTCACATAGATAACCTGTGCCACATCATTGGCTAGGACGAACGGTTCGTCAGTGTACCCAAGATTTTTCAGATCCACTGTTGTCATTCCGTACTGTGGGACTACCTGTACCCCGCCGCCTGACAGATTGACCCACTTGCACTTAAACAAAGGGACCTTAAAATCTACTCCGTAGTCAAGTTCCCATATGTCTACTATGTAACCATAATATGTGTCATTTCCCTTGTCGGTTGCTGCATCAAAGCGGACACCGCTGTTTTGGTTGGTGCTCTTTTCATCTTGGTCAATCGTGTAAAATGTATTCCCATTTATCTCGTATCCTTTCCAAATCATTACAGTCGAAGATGGTCCCTTGGACAACAAGTACAGCTCATCACAAACAGTGCTGTCACCTCTGAGACGTGTTTCCAACCAACTGCTGAAAGTCCTGATGTGTTCACATGTAATCCAGTCGTCGCACTGCTCGGGTGTTTGGAGCGCAGACTGTTCTTGTGTTCATCGACATACGGGTCACCAAGGTAGAGTTACGTAGAACTGTGTAGTGTGCTTGAGACCAAGAATATCCGTCCCTGCATATTATTGAGTCTCTTCCAAGCGTGCCTTTTCGGTCAGTCTCCCCTCATACCGCGATTTAGGGAGACCTATCTTATTAAGGCCAGGAATGAAATCAACACAAAACCCGATGACATCCTCTGTTTGATGGCCCATGGAGATGCTTCCTTCTGGCCTAGCACGATTCTGAACATATTTCTTTAGGACTCCCATGAACCTCTCAAAGGGGTACATATAGTGTAGAAATACGGGCCCCAGAATGACAATCTCGTCGACTAGATGAACTAGGGCGTGCGTCAAGATATTGAAGAAGGATGGTGGGAACACCAGCTCGAAACTGACAAGACATTGCGCCACATCACTCCTTAGCGTTGGTACGATTTCTGGATCGATCACCTTCTCGAGATATTGCATTGAGGAATGCACATAGCTTCACAATGGCTAATCGAGGCGTTTTCGGTAGAAGCCCCCTCAATGCAACCGAGCGATTGCGTCATAATCACGTGGCAGTCATGAGACTTTAGGTTCTGGAACTTTTTCTCCGCATATTTATTATTCCCTTTATATTCGACGAGAAGCCAGTCGGGACCTTCATCTTGAGCAGGCATTCAAAGAATATTTCTTTCTCTTCTTTCGTAGAGCGTAGCTGGCGGGACCTTCATCTTGCTTTGGAGGCATGCCCTCTTTTTCGTACTGGCGTTGCAGGTCCTTTCGTGCCTCGGTGTATCTTTTGTCTTCCCATACACGCCCAAGAAGCCTAGCAGGTTCACGCAAAGGTTCTTTGTCACGTGCATCACGTCGATCAAGAGCGGACCTCTAGGTCTTTCCAGTAGGGTAGGTCCCAAAATATAGATTTCTTCTTCCACATGGGTGCGTGATTCTCAGCGTCATTCGAAACAGCTAGTCCGCCGAGACCCTTTCCAAAGATTACGTGTAAATCATTGACCATAGCAAGTACGTGATCACCGCACGCATGGCGGGCTTCTTCCGTGATCTGCCTCGACTTTGAAATGCTTGCCTTTCTTTCGACATTGATGGTTGGTCGGAAGAAATCGACGATCGCCCAGGTACACATTCTTCTTGCAGCTTCCCAGGTATATACTATCGGTGTCAAGTAAACAGTGCGTGCATGCGTGGTATCCTTTGTTTGTCTGTCCTGAAAGGTTGCTGAGAGCGGGCCAATCGTTGATGGTCACGAACAGCAACGCCTTTAGGTCAAATTCCTCCTTTTTGTGCTCATCCCACGTCGCATTACCGCTTCCATTCCACAGCTGTAAAAGTTCTTCAACTAATGGCCTTAGGTACACATCAATGACGCGTTGCCGGGTTGCTTAGGGCCTTGGATGAGAACTGGCATCATAATGAACTTCCGCTTCATGCACATCCAAGGAGGAAGGTTATACATACATAGAGTCACGGGCCAGGTGCTGTGATTGCTGCTCTGCTCCCGAAAGGATTAATGCCATCCGCGCTTAAAGCAAACCATACGTTCCTTGGGTCCTTTGCAAACTCATCCCAAAGTATTTCTCTCGATTTTTCTCCATCGCGACCCGTCGGTGGTGCTCTCAACTTCCCGTCTTTCTTACGGTCCTCACCGTGCCATCGCATCAACTTGGCATGCTCTCCGTTTCTGAACAGACGTTTCAACCGTGGTATTATAGGAGCATACCACATCACCTTCGCAGAACCCTCTTCCGGAGGCTCGCCGTCAACATCACTGTGGTCATCTAAATGCGATCTTATATCGCAATGCACCGCATACCGCATGCGTTCAGATCCTTGTACGCACCGCGGTAGAGGATGCAGCCATTAGGGCATGCATGTATCTTCTGCACCTCCAATCCTAGAGGGCATACGACCTTCTTTGCTGTGTATGTACCGTCGGGCAATTCGTTATCCTTTGGAAGCTTCTTCTTCAATATTTTCAGTAGCTTCTCAAATCCTTTATCAGCACAGCATTCTCTGCCTTCCACTGCAGCAATTCGAGTGCAGTACCGAGCTTTGTGTTGCCATCTTCGCAATTGGGGTACAACCCTTTTGTGATCCTCTAACATGCGATCGAACTTCAGCTTCTCATTATGACTTTCGCATTGTGTCCTTGCATCGACAATGACCCGGCGGAGATCATCATCATCGGGCACATCATCTGGTTCCTCTTGATCTTCAGCAGCTTCGCCCGTTCCAGCACCATCGTGCACATCGTCTGGTGCATCTTGATGTTCAGTAGCATCACCGTATTCAGGGGCACATAGTTGTCATCGTACTCTTCTTCCTCGCCGTCTTCCATCATAACCCCTATTTCTCCGTGCCTCGTCCAAACATTATAGTGTGGCATGAAACCCTTGTAAAGCAGGTGCGTGTGAAGGATTTTCCGGTCAGAGTAAGACTTCGTATTCCCACATATAGGGCATGGACAACACATAAAACCATTCTGCTAGTTTGCCTCATCCACTTTGAGAAAATCATGCACGCCCTTAATGTATCGAGGTGTGTCTGTCACCGTACATCCATTGCGGTTCATCTGCGTGCATTATATATAATTAAGTGTGTCAAAAATCATTTCAGAACATCATGAATAGATAACTAAGTGACCAAATTAATAGAAGTTCATCATCACATTAAAACCAAAGTACATACATAGTTCTCATCTAACAACATAAAGCTCTGCAGAGCATCTAAATTAATTAAACCATACACTAAAACTATGTAAAACATTTCAATGCGAAAACAAATGCGATCATAATCGCAACCAAGGTAACAACTGATCCAACGGCATAATGATACCAAGCCTCGGTATGAATGGCATATTTTCTAATCTTTCTCATCTTCAAGTGCATTGCATCCATCTTGATCTTGTGATCATCGACGACATCCGCAACATGCAACTCCAATATCATCTTCTCCTCCTCAAGTTTTTTTATTTTTTCATTCAAGAAATTGTTTTCTTCTTCAACTAAATTTAACCTCTCGACAATAGGGTCGGTTGGAATTTCTGGTTCAACAACCTCCTAGATAAATAAAATCTATGTCACGTTGGTCGGCATAATTTTCATAAACAATAAATGAACCAATAGTTATGAAAAGAGAATATATATACCACATCTGAATCATAGATGTGACGAGGGCCGACGGGGGCGGATACCAAAACCATCGCACTATATAAGATGCAATAATAAAAGTAAGAAAATAATACAAGTATCTATCTAAACAAACAAGTAATAATATTATTCCTTTCAGAAAGAAGATAAGAACAAGAGGCTCACCACGGTGGTGCCGGGCGATGAAATCGGCGCGGGTGATCGACGGCGATGAAGACGGGACGGGCGTGACGGACCGCTAAACCTAGATAAATATTGAGGAAAATGGAGCTTGGCGGTCGAGCTTGGAGAGGAGAAACCTTAAGTAGTGTGGCTCGGGCATTCCATCGAACACCTTGTGTGCATAGGAGGTGAGCTAGAGCACCACCAAGCCCTCTCCCCCTCGGCCAGAAAAAACAGAGCAAAGTGTGCTCTGCTTCTGCCAGGGGCTATATATAGGCAGCCCCTTTAGACCCGGTTGGTGGCATGAAACCGGACTAAAGGGAAGCCTTTTGTCCCGGTTCAAGCCACCAACCGAGACCAATAGTGGTGGGCCCGGAGCCAGGAACAATGGTCCCCGTTCGTCCCACCCACCGGGACCAAAAGGTCCCGACGAACCGGGACCAATGGCCCACGTGGCTCAGCCCCTGGGCTCACGAACCGGGGCAAATAGCTCCATTGGTCCTGGTTCTGGATTGAACCGGGACTAATGGGCTGAACTGGCCTGGACGAAAGCCCTGTTTTCTACTAGTGCAACTTAAGGCTTTATAATATGTTGTGCCATGTACCTTTTCTTAGTTCAAAAGATTCCATGGATGGATTTCAGATATGACCTTTAGCTATGACAGAAAATAACATACAGTTTTTGAAGAAAATCTAAGGCCAGGCAACAGGACAATATTACGTTCCATGGATGGATTTCAGTTGAAGAAGATCTAAGGCCAGGCAACAGGACAATGTTACATCAACAAGTCTATTTGATTGTTTGGTAATCTCCAATTTACCCTAGCTAGCAGCAAGTAAATGCTTCATCATTTACTTGACCAATCAACGCATTTGAGTCTGATCTCCCACCTCTGAAATCGTACACTTAAAACCGTTCAGATATAGTCTGCTCACTATTAGTTTTCTCGCCGCTAAGTAAAACATGCAAAAAATGGTGGCTTCCTAAAGCTACGCCCCGAACATGAAGACAATTTTCGGAGTCATTGCTCTGGTTTGTCGCTACCATCCGACAGAAGACCAAACCCCAGGCAATACCTATAGGGGAAAGCAAAGCAACGAGCACGCCGCTAACACTCACTCCAGCAAAGCCAAACTCGGGTATTCACCTCGAGAGACGACACTCAAATGACGAGCCCGACGAGGGGCAGCGACATGCCCCCAGTGGCTGGGTTTTCAACAAATAATTAATTTGCAAGACTTTTCACCTGGTAGCCTCTTTTTTTAGCAAGTAAACTAAGGATAGCAATGGGCAGGGTATGGTGCACGTACAATAATCCCATACGCATACTCATGTTATTCATGGGCATAAAACCATACCCATACCCTACCCATCAGGCATAAATCTATGCCCATGCCCATACCCATACCCTATGGGTATTCATGCCCGATGGGTACCCACCAGGCATATTAACACATCAATGATCGGTACACTGGTCTCCGGGAGGTTTACATGGTTGTTGAAATGATGATTGTGAGGAGGATTGGGGCAAGGTATTGTTGGGGTATGAGCATACAATGGAAGCGACCTATGACATAGATGTCAAGTTCTTTAGAATTTACATGCAAAGACTCAATAGCATAGGTTTATGACTCATATTAACCACCTATATGATCATTGGGTCGGGTTTGGGCGAACCCATGGGCATATAATTGTACCCGTGCCCTACCCATTACTAATCAGGTAGGGTTTGGGTACTACCCATGTGCATAAAAATGTGTTCATACCCTACCCATGCGGATCAGGTACACATGGGTATCCATGCGTATGGGTAAAATTGTCATCCTTAAGTAGAACGAGCAGGCGAAATTACGTGAGATTTGTTATATACTAAAAAGCACTGACATCTAAATTACGTGGTGGCTCTAGAACAGTCATCATAAACAAAAAGACACTGCGTACATCAATGCAAGCAAATGAAGTGCAATAGTAAGCCACAGGGCCAGCGCCCGATCAAGTTCATTTCCCTTCCTGCCAGTTGGAATATTGCCTACACAAATCAGATAGCAGACTGCAGTTCACAGCTGATAAGATTAATCCCAAGTTCACACCATATTTGCTACAAGTTCACACCACTTCTGACAAGGGCGTGAGGTATATAGAATGGAAGAACCTACAGCAAATATTCCATTTCTGCATCTCAGACAACGAAAACCTAACTCTAGCTACCTGCAGAGCAACCAATGCAATCAGCCAGACTGATTTGTAATCTCCATTTATTCAAAAACTTTTAAGCTCATCTCACAGTTTTTGTTTGATTGAGACAGTATAGCTTCAACATTGCACAAATTGCGCGAAAAGCAAAAAAATTAATCAACTCTGCATTATTGGACAGAACCAACATTATATATAGAGAGAGAACAACAAAAGGAGACCAATTAATCTGTAGTGGCACACCGCCAATTCCTATTGTTAGCATTCTTATGTTTCTGGCTACAGTATTATAGTATCATTTTAATCATGCGTTCGGCTCAAAAATTATTAAACATCTATAATGACCAAAATCGAAGAAAATAGAATGTACACAAACCATACCAACAGCCAACATTTTGTGGAAGAACAGGGCCCCGCCCTGGTCTGTTTTCATAAAAAAAACCAACATTCGAACAGAGTGACAGTACGCGGAGAATGGCCGAATGCCAACCCAGAAAAGCAAAAGGAAAATAACAGTTTGGTTCAGACAAATTATATTGGAGGTTATCCGAGTTAAACTGACAAACAGATATATGCTGAGAAAATATTTAACAAAACAACTTAAGATTAGCACAGCTAGACAAAAACAACCGCAAACAGTCATTAGGTATTATAGCGATCCTGGACGAGCTATAATGTGAAAGAAATTGCAAGCCCGCATATTAGTAAAAGAAGTTTAAAGCCAAATGCAGGGACTTTGTTAGTTAACAAACATTTGCATTGATAGAACAAATAAATGCAGGGACACACAGGAAAAATCAATCAATGTAGCAACCAGCAAAAGTACAAACAAACAAAAAAAAAAAACCTTGGAAGGGCAGGAAAGGGAAAATATTTGTCAGATTTCTACTGTTCGCTTCCTACACAGGTGAATTCTTACTTCAAGTACTAGCAGTGATATTGTGGACGAAAGTATTTGCCCGGAATGGTTCAAATTACATGGTGCTCTGTAATCACTAATCACTATATAATTCACAAAACATCACAAAGTATTCTGTATTTCTCCTCCTAGAAAACGGAAGGTAAAGGAAGCAATGATTAGGCAACTCAGTTTCGTATATAACAGTAAAAAGGGGAAGAAACATGACTTCCAGGTCAACATTGACAGCATAACACTCCCATTCTTGGACCATTCCTACTCAAGCTGCTCAACAGATAAGAGGCCAACATACTAAACTGAAATAATCTTTTCTGGCCACATGATCAGGATGAATTGAACAAAAACAACCGCAATTGACTTGCAACCACCCTGCTTAAACTGCTCAACAAAATATGACAAGCTTGATAGTAGTATACTAAACTGAAATAACCTGTTCTGGCCACATGATCAGTATGAATTGAACAAGAACAACCGCAATGGACTTGCAACCGCCATGCTTAAACTGCTCGACAACCAGCTTGATAGTAGTATCTCCGAAAAGGCAACATCAACAGACTTCAGATGATGGATTTTGTCCACTATGCAATGTACCACTAATGCGCTGGGCACACTTAACAGATCAGTTTGTCCTCACCAGCGATTGACAACATTCTGGCATGATCTGTAAAAATACCAATCACAAAACTCATGACCAACTTAAGGCTTTATAATATGCTGTGCCATGTACCTTTTTTTAGTTCAAAAGATTCCATGGATGGATTTCAGATATGACCTTTAGCTATGCCAGAAAATAACATACAGTTTTTGAAGAAAATCTAAGGCCAGGCAACAGGGCAATATTACGTTCCATGGATGGATATCAGTTGAAAAAGATCTAAGGCCAGGCAACAGGACAATGTTACATCAACAAGTCTATTTGATTGTTTGGTAATCTCCAATTTACCCTAGCAGCAAGTAAATGCTTCATCATCTACTTGACCAATCAACGACTCGAAGGTCAGTTAGTCATAGTGATAACAATCTGCCATTATCTATATAAAAAGACACCATGCACAAAAGTAATAACCAAAAGTTCAGCTTAGCATTCCACTTTGGTGAGGGGTATGTACTAGTACTAATTACGAAGGTTACAAGAGCCTGATACGTGAGCTACAGCCATTTGCTAGAAAAGAAAAGTGTTTTTTTTTACAAAAAGAAAATCTGAAGCAAGGTTACAGAATAATACAAGATCACCAAGTTTGCATGCACATTTAGCAATACAACAGATCCATGTCATGGCCCTTAACAACTAAAACATGAAACATAAAACTACATTCCATTTTTCCATGCCACATATTCAGTTTTCACTAGCATCCAAAAAAAATGTATGGATAATTGTTAATGAACCAGAACCAGCTAGCTAAGCAAGCATACAAAAGCTGGAAAGAAAATGCATGACAACAGATAAGCAAGGGCCAGTATCATACCTGGAGTGTAGAAGCTCATGTAGGGTAGGACGCTAAAGTAGACCCCAGGCTCATCAACCTTCTTAAGCTGCCCAGAGCTGAGTTTGATCATAAATAAGCCCGCACCTGTGCAAATGAAGATGACACCCACACCCTCTGCAGACCCAACAACAAATGGTTTCTCATCTTGTTTGGCAACAGGTACCGTTTTCTCCAGTTCGATGACCCTGTATTGTACCCATTCTGCAGGTCCTTCCCTATCCACCTTCCTTGACCAGATATATAGGCTGGAATCCATAATGTAGGCAAAGCCAAGTGAATGTTTCTCCTCCATGGCCATGAGGGCAATGTACTACATGGTGTGCGGCGGCGGGTCAATCATGGATATGCTGTTCTTGCCCAAGTCATACTTGACGATTGCGTTACCCAGCCGAACCGTGAAGTAGACTGCATCTCCGACAAGGGTGCCTCACTTAGGGTGGAGATAGGGTGTGTAGTAGCGTCTATATACTTCTCCCTCTCGCATGTGCTTTGCAAAGGTTTCACAACTGTTGTCGAGACACACCGGCTCGCTCCATGCCCCTGTCTCCGACGAGTAGACGCTCGCGCATATGGTGTTCTCGTAGTCGTGGGTGGCGGCGAAGAGCACGCGGAAGGGGCCGCCGTGGCAGTCGAGGTGGTCGCAGCCGTCGGCGGCACAGAGCACCGCCGCAGACTCGATGAGCCACTCGATGTCCGGCGCGGGGACGGCGTGGCGGTCAGCGGTCTCCCGTGACGGGGTCCCAGACGAGGTCTCCCGTGACGGTCTCCAGCATGCGGACGAGGACGCGGCCGTGGCGGCAGTCGAGGGGGCGCGTGCGGCGGCCGTCGGAGCTCGGGTGGGTGAAGTCCGGCACCGAGGTGGTGGAGGCGAAGCGGGCGGGCGCGTCCCCGTCGATCACCCTGAGCCGGCCGAGGAGGGGAGGGGCGCCGTGGAAGGCGTGGTAGCGGCGGAGGAAGCCGGGGTCGCAGAGGATGCGGAGCCACGGTTTGCAGGCGAGGGCGGCGCGGAAGAGGTGCTCCGGCTCGTCCGGCGGGAGGCGCAGGAGGATCTCGGCGGTGACGTCGTCGATTAGCGGCGCCATGGACGGCGGAAGCGAGGGCTTTGGGTTGGGATTGGGGGAAGAGTCGGAGCAGAACGAGGCAGGTTGGGCTCTTCAACGGTTCAACCAGAACTGGCTTCAGCCATCTGGGCCGTGCCAGCTGGTCCAGCGCGTTAGCACACAGGCACGGCACGAGCTGAACGGGCCATGCCCCGGCACGGAGGCGCACGCCAGGGAACGTCGGCCGACACGACATGGCCCATTTATCATTTTGTTTTAAATTTATATATATGGCATAAAAGAGAAAAAGTCCAAAACAAACCTTGAAGTTGTAGACAAAAGCTAGTCAAACCTTGAGCTTTGAATCCCGGAAATTGGCACTCTAAACTTGTAATCCCGGTCTATTTTGGACCCTAGACCTATCTGGTACACTGGGAATACTACAATCCCGACCGTGATAACCCGCTACTCTCTCACGGACAAGAATTTGGGCCAGCCCACTTTAACACAACAAGAATTCGTGAAGTCTTAAAAATGTTCATGCATTCCTAAAATTGTCCAGTAATTAAAAAATGTTCATGTATTCTATTTTTGGCACAAATTCAATTCCTTTTAAAAAAATGTTTGGAATTTTGAAAATATATTCGCATGTTTTAAAATTGTAAGAGATTTAAAAAAATCACATTTGTCAAAAATTGTTTGGAGTTCCAACAGTTCTCCACATGTTATGAAAAGTGTTTCGAATGTTCAAAATTGTGTCACGTCTTTTAAATATTGTTTTTGTAATTTCTTAAATTGTTTCGTAAACAAAAAATATTTTGGATTGTCGGCTGCGGACTGGACCGGGCCGGCCCACCAGACATGAAGCGAGTTTTTTTTCTTAATATGCGATGTAAAAATTCGTCCTTTCTTTTTCTTAATGCGCAACATAATAATAATTTGAAAACAGAAACAACTGCTTTGGATTCGAACTATGTTTGGAATTTTGAAATTCTATTTGCATTTTTCAAAATTGTAAGTGATTTAAAAAAATCACATTTTTTCAAAAAACAAACGGAGTTCCAACAGTTCTTCAAATGCTATGTAAAGTGTTTCGGATGTTCAAAATTGTGTCAAATTTATTAAATAATGTTTTTGTAATTTCTTAAACTGTTTCATAAATAAAAAATGTTTCGTATTGTCGGCTGCGGACTGGACCGGGCCGGCCCACTAGGCATGAAGCGAGTTTTTTTTTCTTAATACGCGACGTAAAAATTCGTCCTTTCTTTTTCTTAATGCGCGGCATAATAATAATTCAAAAATTGAAACAACTGCTTTGGAGTCGAACTTGGGACCTGGCAGGGTTGATCCCATTCTGCTAGCGAGTACACCAAACGACTATGACTGACATAATCAGAGGCTCGAAATATTTAATCAGAAAGCAAAGCGTCAAACTTTGTAAACATTTTTTAGGAGCAAACAAGTATTGAAAACGTATTTTTCTCTAAAATCTTCGAACATTTTATAAAGTGCGAGCATTTTTTTTAAATTTGAATACTTTTAAAAAACCAACAACTCTTTTTTTTGCGGGTGAAAAAACCAACAACTCTGAAAAGGCAAGCACTTTTTGAAACCTGAACAAAATTTTAAAGTGCGAACATTTTTTGAAACATAAAACATTTCTGACGCCTTGACAAAATTTTAAAGTGCGATCACTTTTTGAAACATAAACATTTTCTGAAACCTGAAAATATTTTGTGACACCTAAAAAATATCACAAGTTTTAAAAATGTATGGACCAATTCAAAAAAATGTTTATACAATGAATAGTAATATTGGTGTGATTCAAAAAAATGTTTCGTACATTAAAAAAATTAACATTTCAAGAATGTTCACGAGTTTCAAAAAATGTGTGTACAATGTAAAAAAATGTTTGTGTGTTGCAAAAATGCGTCGTACCCTCAACAGATTATACGTGGCATGTGTTTGAAATAAGTGTATACATATTTAAAAATGTTGAACTATGTAAAGGAAAAGAGAACGAAAAAAACAAAGAAAAACCAGAGTAGTGCGCGAGCGCGAGTGACTACACTAATGGGCCGACCCAATTCAGCAAATATTGGCTAAGTCCCTTCAAGGTTCGCAATAGACCGGGATTAGAGAGTTTGGTGTGCTGATTTCAGGGATTGAGAGTTCAAGGTTTGATTTAGCTTTCGCCTATAAATTCAAGTGCGAATTGAGCTAGTTCCAGTTTTGATTTGCCACCTACTTGTTTCATGGCTTTAATTTGAGCCGCCCTAGTACGAGAGGACCGGGAAGGATGCACCTCTGGTGTACCAGTTATCGTGCCTACGATAAATGCTGGGTAAGACAAGGTACAACTGTTAGGAAGGGGACATGATCAATAGAACCTGGCTGGATCCGGGCTGGGATAGTGGCTTCCATTCCTAACCAGTTTTGAAAAGGTTTGTTTTGGACTTTTTCCCATAAAAAGCAACCCAATAGGCTAACAATGGCTCAAAAAATAGTCCCGGGAGGCCAATAAACACGTGGGCCTACATGCCTGGCGTGCTGACGGGCTGGCCCGATTAGAAAAGGGGTTGTGCTTGGGCCTGAGGGCGCAACACGCCACTACTAGGGAAAAACCTATACACAGAATTTTAGTAGCAGCGCGGCTCAAAAAAGAGCGCTACTGCTAATTAGTAGTAGCGCGTGTGCGGAAAACTCGCTACAGATTAGTTTTTAGCAGTAGCGCGGTCGGCGAAAATCGCGCTGCTACAAATATCGGCCGGCGGTGTCCACCTAACTCCATTTAGCGATGGCTGGTGGCGAACAGCGCCATCGCTACGGATGTAGTAGTAGCGCGCTTCTACTGAGTTCGCTGCTTCTAAATTTCAAATCGGCACACTTTTTGTCCCTGTTAGCGATGGCGTCGACCAAAGCGCTGCTGCTAACTCCTTAGCAGCAGCGGTTTAGCTCCAGCCATCGCTAACCCGCACCAACCCACCACCTTTTCCCCACCCGTCCCTCCCTCCCTCCTCTCTTCCCTTTCCCCTACCTCCCCCCTGCTCCCACTCTCACTCGTCTTCTTCCTCAATACTTCTCCCCCATTACTCTCTCTCTTCTATCCACCTTTCTCTCTATTCATTACTCCTACCTAACTACACCACCTCCATTAATGCATCTCCTTTCTCCTTTTCCTTTCCCCTCCACTAGTTGAAGTTGTCTCCTCCCAAATTAGGTAGCTAGGTAGATGTAGGATTTAGTTAAGTGACCTATTTGCCCCTAACTAGATCTATCTTTGTCAAGAAGAGCTTTGTGCACTTTTGATCTCCCTACAACATCATCTCCACCGTGTGCTCGATCTTGAGATAGAGGTGATGAAAATTTCATGCTTTTGCAAAATGGAAATATGTTTATGTGTGTGTGATATGTTTGTGAAAATTGTGTGTGTAGCATGAGTTGACGCCAATTGTGCTTTTGAGTTGCCTATGTTTTGCGAAATGTCGATTTATTTCCGTTTCGGTAATTCGCAAACTCTAGATCCATATATGTCATATTTTTAGGGAAGGTCATGCCAAATTTTTGTATGACTTTGATGCATGCATGCATTTTTATAATCAATTTGTTTATTATTACCATGCAGAGTTGACGATGGTCAGTGGAACGATGGTGGACAGGTGGTTGCGGTCGGCGGTGCAGGACATGAAAGAAAATAACCGGACATCGGTTTTATGTCCGTGTCGAAAATGCAAAGGAATAGTTTGGCTCAACCCCCATGACGATGGTCGTGTCGAAGCGCACCTGCTCATGACTGGTTTCATGGATGGCTATACTCGATGGATAATTGAAGATGAGGATGACGATGTTGAGGATGCCGACGGGGCAGGCAATGATGACACGGGGCAAGACGAAGAGATGATCGATAATGGCGGCGGGGAAGAGGCCGGACATGGCGGAGGAGAAGGGGCCGAACATGGCGGCGGAGAGAACGACATGGACTCCACGCAGCAGAGTTCGTCGGTACTAAGTTCAATCGTGCGGGACCCTCATGTTCAAGCATTGCTTCGAGAGACGAAAATCTTGAGAGAGCTGCTTCTAGAGAGGAGGCTAAGCTGGAGCAACTGGTGGTAGACTCGAACACTCCATTGTATGATGGTTGCAATCCTGAGGTGACCCGCTTGAGTTTCACGCTCCAACTCCACGAAGACGAAGGCTAAAACAAATGGACCGACACTAGCCTCGATGAGCATCTCAAGTACCTAAAGGATGTTCTTCCCCCGGGTAATCTATGTCCTACTAGTGTTGATGAGGCCAAGAAGATCGTGTGCCCTCTTGATCTGCCACACGTTAGATACCATGCATGCATCAACGATTGCATAATTTATCGGAAGGAGCACGCGGAAAAAACAAGCTGTCCGGTGTGCAATGCTTCTCGATACAAGAAGGCCGGAAGAAATGTCCCCATAAAGTTGTATGGTACTTACCGATCACTCCCGTCTCCGCAGGTATTTTGTAGATCCCAAGGAAGCAAAGCTAATCTTGTTGCACGCGGAGAGGAAGAAGCCCGACGATGGAGATGATCCGGCCGAGACACATGAAGGATGGAAGCCGGTGGAGAGCGTTGAACAGCTTCTATCGGTATTTTGAATGTGATGCAAGGAACATCGTGCTCGTGGCGATGTACCGATGGCATGAATCCATTTGGCAACCGTAACACCAACCATAGCACATGGCCCGTGTTTGTATGGATGTACAACCTCCCCCGGTTGTGCATGAAATCAAGTACATTCACATGAGCATGCTTATTCAAGGGCGAAACAACCTGGAAATAATATTAATTTGTATCTGGGTCTACTTCAAGAGGAGTTAGACACGTTATGGAAAACAACGGCCAAGACATGTGAATCAAGAAAAGGCGAGTATTTCAACATGAGAGCCGCGCTGATCACGACCGTGCAGGACTGTCTCGGTTACTCATATGTGGCAGGCCAGGTGTGCCATGGATATTGCGGATGCACGCGGTGCATGGATGATACGACGTCTCAGCAGCTAACGTCAAGGAAAGATGGCGGGTCTGGAAAAATCGTGTACATGGGGCATCGAAGATGGCTTGAACAAGACGACCCGTGGAGAAACCGTGGAGATCTATTCAATGGTCACGCTGAGCATCGAGGACCTCCACGTAAGCGGAGCGGTGCCGAAATCGATGAGCTGTTGAAAACTGGAAGGAGTGCCCAGCGCCGAAAGACGATGAGAAAGGCGTCGGAGCCGCTCTTTGAAGGTATGGAAGACGAGGTCTGTGTTCGGGACTTGGAGTATCTTGGCACAAACTCGATACACCTCATTGCCTTGATCAAATGCATATCTGTAAGAATGTCCTTGAGAGCTTGCTCGCAACACTGATGAACATGCCGAATAAGACCAAGGATGGGCCGAAGGCAAGAAAAGACTTGCAAGATTTGAAAATCAAGGAAGATCTGCACATGCCGCCCGTAAAATGTCGACGAGACAGAGAGACGGAGACAGAGGCACGGGAGAAGAAGGGCAAGAAAATAAAGAAAGAGGATTATTGCCCCCTTCTTGCTTCACCTTAAGTCAGCCGAGATCAATCAATTCTTTAAGTGCCTTACCGAGTCAAAGTTAGTTCTGTTATCGTGGCAAGATAAGCAGATATCTAGACACAGACAAGAAAAGGTTCAGCGGGATGAAGTCTCATGACTGTCATGTGATGATGACGCAGATACTACCTGTTGCCCTTAGAGGGATAATGGACAAGCACGTCCGTGACACGCTTATTGGTCTCTGCAACTTTTTCGATGTCATCTCTCGAAAGTCGATCAGTGTGAAGCAGCTCCGAAGGCTACAGGAAGAGATCGTTGTGATACTGAATGAGCTTGAGATGTACTTCTCGCCCGTGTTCTTTAACGTGATGGTGCATCTGTGTGTCCATATTGTGGATGCCATAATAGACCTGGGGCCGTCATTCCTGCACAACATGATGCCGTTTGAGAGGATGAATGGGATCATCAAAGGATTCGTTCGTAACATGCCCCGTCCGGATGGAAGCATCGTCGAGGGCTATTTGGCACAAGAGTGCATCTCTTTCTGTGAGAATTTTCTATATGGCGCAGACCAGCCGCCTGGTGTTAGTGTTGGTTTGCCCGTTAACAAGCACGATGGGAGGCTCGAAGGAGATGGTCATCAAAGCGGTCGCAGGAACTGCACGTGGCATACTCAGATCGACGCGACTTTGTGACAGAGCAAACTTGGTAGTGCTACAACACCTAGACGAGGTAGATCCTTTCGTGGTAATCGCACAAAGAAATTATCGCAAAGAAGTATCGTGACGGGGGTATGCAGAATGACGCCCGATGTTACTAGAGAGCACAACTCCACTTTCCTGCATTGGTTCAAAGAGCATATTATTGCTAATCCCCGGAGGAGGGCTCTAAGGACGGATTGCTCATATACGCCTTAGCACATGGCCCCTCGCCCAACCTCGTAACCTATCAGGCATATGATATCAACGGATACACGTTCTACACGGAGGCCAAAGATATGGACAGTGATGATCAGAACTCAGGGGTGACGATGGAATGCATGACCGGCAGCGACAACGGCACAACTGAACGATTTTATGGAAGGGTCGAGGAGATCTGGGAGCTTGACTACTAAGGATTGCACAACACGACGATGTTCCGTGTCAGATGGGCTAAGAATGTCGAAAGAGAAAGCCGGATTTTCACTACCATGACTATACCCGACGCCAAGAGCGCTACCGTGAACGCTATCGAAAAAAACGAGCCATGGGTACACGCTAATCACGTGACACAATGCTTCTTCATAACTGACCCGCGCAATCCCAGCCGTGTTGTCGTGAGGAGAGGCAAAAGGAACATCATTGGAATGGATGGAGTCGCCAACGAGGAAGACTATGATCAATACTGCAACCCAATGAGGGAAGATGACGATGATGACAAAGTATACATCAAAAGAAGAATCAATACTACATTACCTAAGAAAAATCGTACTCCATGGAAAAGGCAAAGTCACAATGAGGTGCTCAATTATTCTTCGACGAACAAGAAGGGAAAGAAGCCGACTCAAAAACGAAAACGTCAGCACTGAGGAAACGTATGTTATCGGTCAAATGATGTATATATATATATATATATATATATATATATATATATATATATATATATATATATATATATATATATATATGTTCCTATTTTGTATACACACTTAGCCATTATTATGCATGGGTCCAATGATGTGTAATATATATGTTCCTATTTTGCATACATATTTAACCGTCAAATGATGCAACATATATCGCCTCCCTTCGCTCACTGCCCTCGAAATAAAAGTGGGATAAAATAAAGGAAAATAAAAAGGAAAACTGGCAGTAGCGAAGTTAGTAGTAGCGCATTTAGATTTCGTAAAGCGCCATACTGAAGGTAGTAGCAGCGCATTTTGCCCAAATGCGCTACTACTACGTCCACTT
This sequence comes from Aegilops bicornis, assembly GCA_021605145.1. Lineage (NCBI taxonomy): Eukaryota > Viridiplantae > Streptophyta > Magnoliopsida > Poales > Poaceae > Aegilops > Aegilops bicornis. The sequence continues at coordinate 60,356,483 of CM038674.1, read as the reverse complement.
AACCCAAAATTCTCACTCGCCCTGCTTCATCCCGCCTTTTCCCCAAATCCCCTCTCTCTTCCCCGTCGCACCCAGCGCCCGGCCCAGCGCTCACCCCGACTCGGCGCTTGGCCCTTCGACCCAGCCTTCGCCCCGACCGGCCCTGCGCCCGACCACCCCCCGGCTCGCCCCGACTCGGCGCCCGGCCTTCGACCCAGCGCTCGACCCGGCCTCGCCCCGACCACGACCCGGCGCTGCCCCGACCGGCCCTCGCCCCGACCAGCGCCGGCGCTTCGCCCCGACCCGTCGGCCCTTGCCTCCCTCCTCTCCCCTCCCGGCCGTCGTCAGAGCCTGCCTCCTCGCCCTGCACCCTCTGTAAACCCCCTCTCTCTCTGCTAGGGTTCTTGGTTAATTTACTTAGGTTTTAGTTAGGGCAGTATGTTAATTAGGTTATCTATTTAGTTATGAATTTAGCTAGGTTTCAAAATTAGCTGAATTTATATGCAAATTTGAACTGGACATGTGATATGTGCATATGTCATGTTTTAGACATGTCATGTTTGGAAAATGATCCTAGTTGCCTATTATACGCCGGAATGTTGATTCATTTCCGTTTCGGTGAATTTCAGGCGCTCGATATGTCCATTTTTTAGCAAAGGTCATGCCGAAATTTCCCGTGAATAAAGGCATGATTTGTGCTACATAGTTGGCTTATCGAAAGTCTGGCACATAGATTTCTTTTATGTCATTTCTCATTTATTCATACTTTTAGAAATAAATGAGGACACTTAATCATAGGAAACATGTCGAACAACGAAGAAACTGGGCCTTCACCAAGATGCGCATTTAGATGGATTATGAGGGTGAACAAGAGTACCTCGACTATTTGATCGCTAAGCAAGGTTTGCAGGTCGGCCTCGATGATGGTAATCGACGCCGACATCGACACCGACGGGCGCCGCACTGGCGATGCACCGAGACCGTGGGGAAGGTACCGGCGGGGAAGGTACCGGCCCCGATGCCGCTACATAAAAGAGGAAGCATAAGAAGCAGAGGATACGAAAACCTAACAAACTAGGGATTGGACGACTTGTGATCACAAAGATGGCACATGGCAAGTTTGAGCCGTTAGAGCCGGAAGAACCTCGCAAGTGCTATGGGAACCAAGTAGGATGCATCCTACGGGAATGCGCGAGCATCAATGACGATGACTTAAGGAGTAAAAAGCATTTGACGCAGTTGCTCCTAACGAAGTTGCACAAGAGATTCAAGTTCCCCGACCGAGATGATAACATAGAACAACCGTGGGATGATCCGAAGATGAAAAAGATTAACAATCATGCCATGGGCATGTTCAACAATGATTTGGCCTCCTGGAAAGGGAGGGTGAAACGAGCTATTGAGGCTGATGAACCCCTGTCCAAGATTACGGAGGAAAATCCGACACTTACGGAAGAGGAGTTCGAAAAGTTCAAGGACACTTGCGCTACCGAGGCAGCCAAGGCTAAGGCTGCGAAATTCAAGAGCCTTCAAAGAAAGGAACACGGAAGCATCGCCTCGGAAGCCGTGGCTACCTCGGTAAAAGGCCCATATGGGATAAGGAGGACGCGGAACATGAAGCCGCTGGTCTCCTGCACTTTCGCGAAAGTTCACCAACCCCTTGGAGCGTGACTTCATCAGGGCCCGCTACAAGTGGGACAAGGAGAAAAAGGTTTTTTACACGGACAAGATCACGAGGAAATTGATTAGACTACTAGAGAAGCAACACCAGCTTGCAGCCGAAAGCCCTACTTCTCCGATGAGACCCAAGTGGGACACCCCTCTCAACCGGGCCTTGAACGAACTTAAGGGACTCCCTTTGGACCAGCGGCCGCAATATGGTCGTGTGCACGGCGCTGGAGACGGCGCCACGTGGAAGGTGTTTTACAACGAGGGCCCGGAGGCCAAGAAGTAGAGAATGAAGTTTAGTAAGGCGGACATCGACGCGAAGGTGAAGCTTGCGGTCGAAAAAAAACAGCTGAGGACGCGAAAAAAGCAGCCGAGGACAAATATGAGTTGCTACAAAGAAAGTCAATGTAGCAGAATCGCTGCAGAAATGATTTCGCTACTAACTTGGTTCCAGTTATCATCAACTGGGCGAAGGAAAATCCAGACAAGACGGTACATGATTTCCTGTTGCCCAGTTTCGCCGGGAGCAACTCCATGAACAACAACACCATCGCACCATCACTTGCTCACGCAACCGGGCCTCCTCTCGCAGCCGCTCCTGCTCATAGCAGCCCTCCTCGGCCTCAAAGCGCGCTAGGTGGGCCTTCGCTCTTTGGCTGAGCTCGGCGCCGTCACGGTAATTACATCTCTCACCAACATATATATATATATATATATATATATATATATATATATATATATATATATATATATAATATTCCATTTTTGTTGCCTTTCGGTTGTTTTACGCCACAGACATATGTGTTTGCAGGCGAAAGAAACCCCGTGCACCATACTCTACTTGATCAAAGGCCAGAAGGTGGACGTGGGAAAGGGGATGATAATGGACCCCTCTCAATGCACGTTCCACAACCAGCCGATCCCCGTTGGGCACTTCAGGGTTAGCTTCACCATTGTGAAATCGGGCACGAGGATTTGCCTCCTCCAAGATACAGCATGTGGGAGCGGACGACGAGACCCCGCCACGGATTGGAAGCTGCAAGAATTGGGTGCTGCTATGGCCGACGAATCTTATTCGTCTAGAGCCGGCCGAGAGCATACCAATAACTACCACACATCAACAAGCATGTGCAGATACCACCACCCCACCTACGCAATTACCAGCTCCTGTAGTGCCGGGTGAGAGCGGCGAACGACATGATGAAGGGGGTGCAATAGTACTGGCTGATGTAATTTCTCCCAGAGAATGTAGAATGGATGATGAGATGGAGGTCGACCCTATGGATTTCCTCAATACAAACGCAGTATGACTGTGACATAGATATGATGAGTCAACCATATGACGAATCGGGCTATCAACTTGCTAATGAGGATATGGATGATATGCCCGGCAGGGTCGTAGCAGGGATTGCAAAAGTCTCTCTTCATGAAATCCTCACAGGACACGCCGAAGATGCCGCCTCAACACAGGCTCAACTAGCCGGGCGCGAGGGTCGTGATGCCTTAGCCCAGGAACACTGGGGCAGGGGTTAAGGAAGGGTCCGGAAGGTGTACCCAAGAAAAGGAGAGGAAGAGATCGGGAAGGTAACTGCCTCCAAACAAGCGAGCACATAGCAGCCAGACGATGCATTCAAGAGCGTGTACCCGTGAAAGGTGCGGTCATGTTCCATCTCACGGGCGAGCCGATGCTACCGCCGAAACCGCTTAGAGGCACTATCGGGGATCTCGTGGAGACTGCACGACCATGTGCTGTCGACTGAGAAAAGCCTACTAGCCTCAAAGGATCCAGGATATCCGACATACGCGGCTCGTGTGCCTGAGGGGAAGTGCTACGTCGACACACGGCCCGCGGAGGTGTTCTTCCTGCGGTTTGACCATATCTTTGAGATGTTTCTAACAAGGCGGCTCGATTTTACTACCGTCCACCTTTTTGCGCTACATATGAGCTCCGTCATGATGAGTGAAGAAATCTCGCAAATCTGTGTGGCAGATCTGTACTACATGCACGAGTCTTTCTTGAGTCTTGACGACTTTGAGCGTGAAACTGCTAGGAAGTACCTCCAAAACTTCATGGTAAAGAATAAGGACCGGGAAATTGTCCTCGTGCCTTATCATCCAAAGTAAGTCAGTTCCGGACAACCCTTTCGTACATTTCAATCATTCCTTCTCTCTCACATGGGGAATAATTTGAGGTGTCTTTTTCCTTGCAGCAACGGGCGCGCCGTCCTTATCGTTCTTTACCCGCAAGTCTCCCACGCCGTGTATTTTGACCCTTCCAGAGACTACGAGAAAAAAGACTACACCCACATAATGAATATTCTAGATGATGTTCTCCAAGGCTTCATCTTTAGAGGTGGCCACGTGCAGATCAAGAAACAAAGGAACAAGAAGATGGTTTTAAGCATAAAACTAACTTCTCCTGCATCCATGTCCCAAAACCAAGCAAGAAGGATGGATTCTACATCATCCATCTCATGATTCAGTTCAACATGGATCACCAAAGCTTCGCATGAACAGCAGAAATGATGATCATATCCACAAGTGGCTAGAATCTCATGGAGAAGCGGATTATAAACTTAGAGATGACTTCTTTCGCATCCAAAGCGACATTGCGACGATCATCATGAAAGAAGTCGTCGATGAGAAGGGGATGTTCCACCACGGCCCTATATCGCGAGCTGACGTCCGAACTCGCATAGGCATGTAACGTCTAGACCTCATGCTGTTCAAGAAGCTAGGGTTCATCCTCGATGATATGGAATGATGGAACTTCTACTGATTTATGATGCCGATGATGATGATATGTGTCGGTTGAACTTGTATACTTTTTGTAGCGATAAAACTTTGTGATGTCCACGGTCCCTGCCGAACTTGCGTAACGCTACTTTTTTAGTTTGCGTACGATGACGTGCGTACCTCTAGTTAATTAATTTACGTACTGTATGTTGCATCTAGTTGCTAACCCTTTATTTTTCGGTGTTGCTCTAGTATATTTTGTTGCATATATATGATTGTACATCCTCTTCATGAACATGCATCTCTAACGTAACAGGTACCTAGTTTCTTGATGGCGAGATGGAATTGCTATGTCGTGTACAAAGGGAAGGTTCCGGGGCGCATAACGAGTGGCATGAGTGTCAGGCGCAAGTGAATGGGTTCACGGGCGCCAGCCATAAAGGCTTCAAAAGCTGACAAGAAGGAGAAGCTAGTTGCTTGAGGTTTACGCTAGCGCGAGAGAGGACTCATAACCGCCACCTCATGTACTGCATAGTTCCGCTCTCACTCATAGTGATAGCTCTTCTTGCGTATACCTTTGTTTAGATGAATGACGTTGTTGTAGTTGCAAGTATTCGAGACTTGCATGTATCGCTATTTTCGAGATGATGACAAGATACCACTGTGTTGGATGATGATTATGATGAGACTATTTGTATGTACATGCTATGATTACATTTGTGGTCTCGCAGGCATTTGTATGTGTATCATGATGACATTTCTATGTGCTAAAGATTCTTCTATAAAGCCTGTTCAAATACAAAAAAATTATGCCAAAAAAAACTACTTAAATTAGCAGTAGCGAGTGTATAAAAGTTAGCAGCAGCGCCGCGATAGCAGTAGCGAGTCCGTGCAAAGCGCGCTAGAGCTACTAGCAGTAGCGAGCTTCCGCTAACAGCGCTGCTGCTACACTTGTGTAGCAGTAGCGCCGGTGAGCACGCGCTACTGCTATGTGTTAGCTGTAGCGCCTTATTAGTAGCGCCTGTCCCCGCGCTACTGATACATCTAAAACCCGCGCTGCTGCTAGCCTTTTCCCTAGTAGTGCGCATGCCAGCACAATATGACCCATTCACTAATCGGGCCTTGGTGGGCTATGTCGTGCCCGACATGATTAGCACAGTTTTGTTGTGTCCGACTATTTAGCAAGTTGTGGGTTCTATCTAAAAGTTTTTTTATAAAAAAAAATCCTAAATGTTTTTTTGTACTAACAAAGTGTTTTCCCTTTAGGAAGGCTAGCTTTATTATACTACTCCCTCCGTCCCAGAATATAAGAACATTTTTAACACTAGTAACGTTTTTACTAGTGTTAAAAACGTTCTTATATTCTGGGACGGAGGGAGTAGTTTACCGAGGAAACTAGGGGCACCATCCCAAGTGCTAGAGCAATATATAGATATAAATGTTTACATCATCTACTAATTTAGCGAGGAAACTAAGGGCACCATGCCAAACGCCAGAGGGTTTATTACAAAAACTAAATTAAGCTAGCTCACGAGCAACACTCTACTACAGTGTTTCAGGTTGACCTTTCGGTACCCTATAGCCAAGTCCAAAATCTGTGCATATGTTCGCCTCCACCTCCCTTCACCCTTCCACAAAAAAACTGAATCGGTTCACCCGATCCTCCTTGCTCTTTTTTGGCAGATGTCGATTCAATTCAATCGCATAAATACTAGGTAATTCAGGTTTCAAAAATCACACCATATATGTGAGATCACTTTCCTAAAAGTCAGATAGAAAATCTTTGTGCAATAAACTGTGAAAACAAAATCAGATATTTCTCAATATAAATCGTTAATCCCATGTACTTGCCCAATTTCCAAAACACGGTAAGCATAAGCCGAGCGAAAGGCTACAACTTAGAGCAATGGCCTCTTAAGCGTAGCTTAAGCTAGAATAAGCATTTTTTTAAACAAAAATTGGCCAGAATTCGGCTGTTTTTTTAATAATGTGCACAAAAAAGGAAACATAGCACATAGATAACTGAAAATCTAAAATATCATATAAGATTGTGGTTCAGTGGTTCACACACCATAACAAATAGCAAAATAACACATAAGGATAAGATTTAGTGGTTCACACAGCAAGAATAAATGCATAACATTTTCTTAGAATGATTGTATAAGATAAAGGGGCCAAATGGTAGCAACCAAGCAACAGCTCACGTAGCTACAACAACAACAGCCAAACAACATCCCTTGCCCAAGCAGTAGCTGCTCAAGCAGTAGTTCATGACTTCATGGATGAGTCATCACCCACATAAGTGCGCCCAATCACCACTCTATCTTCATCATCCTCGTGCTCTATGTCCTCCCTTCTGAACATGCCTCCTCTAGTTCTTCTTCGTCTAGCTCAAACTCTTCATCATGAAGATCTCTAACTCTTGCACTTCGACGAAGCTCAAGTTGTTCACTATTTCCCATAGCCTCTTCAATCACACTCCAATGTATGCCATCTGCTCCCTCATGTCCATCTGGAAACACCATGAAACCATGATCATCTCCTCCCTCACACAAGAAGCCTTGTGCTTCGGATGCATCGGTGTTGGGGAACGTAGTACGGTTGATGTAGTCGTATGTCTTCACGATCCGACCGATCAAGTACCGAACGCACGACACCTCCGAGTTCTACACACGTTCAACTCGATGACGTCCCTCGAACTCCGATCCAGCCGAGCTTTGAGGGAGAGTTCCGTCAGCACGACGGTGTGGTGGTGATGATGATGATGTTCTACCAACGCAGGGCTTCGCCTAAGCACCGCTACGATATTATCGAGGTGGATTATGGTGGAGGGGGGCACCGCACACGGCTAAGAGATCCAAGGGATCAATTGTTGTGTCTAGAGGTGCCCCCTGCCCCCGTATATAAAGGAGCAAGGGGGGAGGCGGCCGGCCTAGGAGGAGGGCGCGCCAAGGGGGGAGTCCTACTCCCACCGGGAGTAGGACTCCTCCTTTCCTTGTTGGAGTAGAAGAACGGAAGGTAGAAGGAGAAGGAAGGAAGGGGCGCCTCCCTAGTCCAATTCGGACTAGTCCATGGGGAGGTGCGGCCACCTTTGGGCCTTTCTCCTTTCCCGTATGGCCCATTAAGGCCCAATACGAATTCCCGTAACTCTCCGGTACTCCCGAAAATACCCGAATCACTCGGAACCTTTCCAATGTCCGAATATAGTCGTCCAATATATCGATCTTTACGTCTCGACCATTTTGAGACTCCTCATCATGTCCCCGATCTCATCAGGGACTCCCAACTCCTTCGATACATAAAAACACATAAACTCATAATATAACCATCATCGAACTTTAAGCGTGCGGACCCTACGGGTTCGAGAACTATGTAGACATGACCGAGACATGTCTCCGGTAAATAACCAATAGCGGAACCTGGATTCTCATATTGGCTCCCACATATTCTACGAAGATCTTTATCGGTCAAAACGCATAACAACATACGTTGTTCCCTTTGTCATCGGTATGTTACTTGCCCGAGATTCGATTGTCGGAATCACAATACCTAGTTCCATCTCACATCGCAAGTCTCTTTACTCGTTCCGTAATACATCATCCTGTAACTAACTCATTAGTTACAATGCTTGCAAGGCTTATAGTGATGTGCATTACCGAGTGGGCCCAGAGATACCTCTCCGACAATCGGAGTGACAAATCCTAATCTCGAAATACGCCAACCCAACAAGTACCTTCGGAGACACCTGTAGAGCACCTTTATAATCATCCAGTTACGTTGTGACATTTGGAAGCACACAAAGTGTTCCTCCGGTAAACGGGAGTTGCATAATCTCATAGTGATAGGAACATGTATAAGTCATGAAGAAAGCAATATCAACATACTAAACCATCAAGTGCTAAGCTAACTGAATGGGTCAAGTCAATCACATCATTCTCCTAATGATGTGATCCCGTTAATCAAATGACAACTCATGTCTATGGTTAGGAAACTTAACCATCTTTGATTAACGAGCTAGTGAAGTAGAGGCATACTAGTGATACTATGTTTGTCTATGTATCCACACATGTATTATGTTTTCGGTTAATACAATTCTAGCATGAATAATAAACATTTATCATGAAATAAGGAAATAAACAATAACTTTATTATTGCCTCTAGGGCATATTTCCTTCAATCGGTACTTAGGAAAACATCAATGTTCTTCCTCTGCTTGATCTTTTTCTTCTTGGATAACAGGCTTGACTTGAACTGGACGTACACAAGCTTATTGAGGCAATCTGTTGTAAGTCGATTTATCCTCTTGGTATGTATCTACAAGTGCCAATGCTACTAGTCAGGAACTAGTTAATAGGAACTTGACAAAGCATTGAGACAAATTCTATTTACAGACTAATCAACTCAAAACAACTCCAATTTCTCTCACAACCATAAGAACTTGAGGTCAAAGAAAGGATCTCCATAGCCATGTATCTCCTCCATACATTCTCCACCAAGCCACTAGGAAGAGGAATTTCATAGTCAGGAACTAAATAATACTATAGGAACTTGAGTACTGGACAAAATATGCAACTATTGGAAAGTTTTGCAAGTAATCACTACAAAAAAATACACTTCCGTGATGATACGTGTTTGTCACAGTAGGTCGCGTTTTTTGTCATGCATGTACATCCATGACGATTTTATGACAGAATCAAGATAGTCATACCTGTCGTCAGAGAAGTGTTCCATGACATTACCAAAATTATCATCACGGAAGTGTCCACTTCCATGACGATAAATCGCACGTCACAGAAGTGCTTTCGTCAAGGGTGACCGACACGTGGCATCCACCATAACGGAACACCGTTAAGCTATCGGGTCGGGTTTTGGGTCCGATAACCCGTTAATGTACCCGACCAATGGGAAATTTCCACGTGTAAAATTCTTATTGGCTGGGCCGAAATACGTGTCGGCTCGTCGATGGGTCGAGATAAGGCGCCTATGATATGTCGACACGCGCCACGGCCCACCATCGCCCATTTAGCTTACAAAGTCGACCCGCTTGACTTGGTCAAAAGTTAACGGGCTGGCCCATGAAAAGCCTCGTTAACGGTCTCTTCAAGAATAGCCCATTTTACGGCCCGTTAACTCACGGCCCGTTAGGCCCTAAAGGAAATCGGCCCAACAATATCATGTGGGCCGTCGAATATAACACCAGCCCATTTCACTTTCGCCCATGTATGGCCCACGACGCCTTTCGCCCATATGAGGCCTTTCAGATCTTCGGCCCTTTACAGCCCACGGTGACTCTAGCCCATAATGAACAGTAATTTTCTTTGTACCCGTTAACGGCCCATGATTTACATGGGCCGTTTCACCGTGTTAGCTTTCGGCCTATTGACGGCCCATACGTTCTTGGGCTCCTTTTCGCCCTCGACATTTCCGCCCACATCGGCCTGTTCCCTAATGGGCCAAATTCGCCAATGGCAAGAGTCGGCCCGTTCATCGCTCGTTCCCTAATGGGCCAAATTCGCCCATGGCAAGAGTTGGCCCGTTCTTGGCTGTTACTCGATGGCCCAAATTCGCCCACGGCAAGAGTCGGCCCGTTCGCCTGTTAACCCGCTATACCGCTTCCACTTCGGCCCCTATATTCTAGCCCATTAACGACCCGTTATGCCTATGACAGAATTAAGCCTTTGCAGTCCTACGGCCTGTTAACGGCCCGTTGCCGTGCTGGGCCGATACCAATTACGCCTGATTACGGCCCATGTAGACCCATTTATCCGACGGCCCGAGGCCCACCGACATAGCCCATTTATCGACGGCCCGAGGCCCACCGATTAAAGGCCCATTTATCGACGGCCCGTACGAGACCCATGGATCCTACGGCCCGTATAAGGCCCGTGGTAGTTGAGGCCACTAGCAAACCAGGGAAAAAGAAGACAAGGAAATAAATAAGGCGAAACTAACGCTTAGGCTATTAAGGCGACAGACAGATTACATCCACTCGGCATCAAAGATCGCCACCAGTTCAAATATAGGGAACACCCTACACTATACAAAAATGGCTTGCTATTTTCTTCTGCCCGTGGCTGCATGTTAAGAATAAATTTTGTATCGCACCAAAACAAATTACAACTATATAACAAAAGGAAGGTTGGCATAAAACTTAACTATCTAGCAAATACAACATTGCTTTGAGCTTGCATATCTTGATCATGAGGCAGTTCGGACGATATTGCCTTAACAACCAACCCAGTATTATGCAGGAACGTGCTTTTGGCACTGTTAGTGGACAGGTACTGACCCACTGCAGCAAGAGCTGACATTGCGGTTATAGTTGCCTCGCCACCTTCAGAAGGTCGCGGTTCCACCATTTTCTCCATAGCTCGTTGAAAAATTGAGGTTTTACATTAGTAGTACCAGAACAGAAGATATTAAGGAGGCAGCAAAACCAAACAAAATATCTTTGGTCTATATACAGAACTTATTCTCGTGAAACCATGTAAAATATTAGTTTTATTTTATTGCAAAGTACATAATAAAACCAGGTTCCAAACATATGACCATGTACCATCGCTAATGTATTGTCTATTTCTTCACATTGTATTGAGGGCTAAGGATAAAGAGACGAAGTTTATAATACGGTAAGCATAGTATGACATCATTCATATCACAAAACAACCGAGAATGCATAAACGAGGCAATTGTAACGTTGTGTGGGCAAGTCCAGCACGGAACTAGATTACGGGTCAAGATCAAAGGAACATCACTCCTCTCTTTTAAACCGTGTAAGGTGCAATGATACGCTAAGAAAACTGTGTATAAAATTGAAAAGAGTAATAGACATTGGCTGCAAACCATGCAGTTCAAGGCACAAGTCAGAGTAAGTAGTAGTTAAAAGGCATGAGGATTAAGGACTTACAACAGCGGCTTTGACTAGTGTAGTCATGACTTCTTCTTGCTGGTGTGACAGTCCTTGAAGATTTCGACAGCATTTGGTTCAGGTACTTTTTGGTCCTTGCGGGCTTTCCTCTGCATTTCGAACAAGTCAATATAGATCTGATAATATGGTACAGCAAAAAGAGCGAAACAGCAGCTAATTACAAGAGCCTCGCAGTGTGCAATATAGCTACGAGATCACGTAAATGCATTGGAATTTCACTTTCGTACGGTTGGCCTTGTTCTTTGAACAATTCACCTACAAGAAGATAGATTTGTGTGACACATGTGTAAATAGGAGTTCAACATGTGATTTGATCACATATATATAATGTACCTGATACTTTGGATCAGACCAGTGTTTAACAAGGCCCCTCCAGTCTTCATCTGATATATTTTCCACTGGAGATGTTTGGGAAAGTTCACTGTTAGCCTTGCCTTCAAAGTGAGTTTTCCTCAAGTTATACCGATACTGTCGCAGAGCAGACTTGAAAACATGGGTGCAAGATTGTCTAGTTGCATCATCTTGGCTATCCAACTTGAACCTCATCTGTTGAAAATTATGGGAGTCTCATTATCAGCAACCTAGAAAGTATGGGGCAGAGCAAGACGATATTACTAGTTTCCATACATAACCATACTTACAGATAAATGGTTGAGGAAGGTGTTGAACTGGGTTTCGTCTTTGTCATTCCTGTACTGAATCCATGTTGGGAGGATACGTACATGACACCTAACGGCAACCGCTGCCTCTGACACTAACTTGGCTGACTCTGTAGCATCATGTGGCCTTTTAAAACCTGCCTCAAAACGGATCTCCATTCTTCCTCCTCTAGATTTAGTTAACCTATCGAGCATTATCCCTGATGTTTGTTTCCTCTTGCGCCTAGGTGCTAGTCAAACAACGAACATAGGAAGTGTTAGTGTACATCAAACTGTGAGACTACATATAAAGAAGCATGGAGCTGTAACTTGACTCCAGCAACTACCTTCTTGCTGTTGAAGCTCACAAGGTTCATCTGATATGGCCAACTCGTCTTGTGTCAAGAGTGCTTGGGAAGTAGTGTCAGGTGGCAAGGGAGCTTGGGAACGTGCTGCTAGCTCGATTGGCCTTGCAGTATGTCGTGCAGCTGGTAGTACTATGGTAGGTGTTGCAAGAACTAGGGCTGTCTCTGCTTGTTTGGTGGCAGCTATTTGTTTCTGTTTGGCTTTTTTTTGCAGCTCGTGTAGCATGGGATGCTGTGTTTGTAGAATTTTCCGCTGGACTTTGACCTTATATTGCACCATCGCATTAAAGCAGAATCTGCAGGATTCATCCGCTTCTCATTCCCTGCCATTCTGTGTTTCTTCCTCTTTCTCTGTGCCATGTTAAGTCAAGCCGACAAGAAAAACGAATAACAATTTAGTTCTTCAGAACAAATTGATGCGTGATGCAGACGAATTGAACTTTGATGTTAGACAACCACATGATAGGAGGATGTAATATGTATGAAAAACAGGACGGAAGAGATAACCAGAACTATGATGTGTAAACTAAGAAGAAGACATTTCACCAAATTAGAAGCAATGCAATGGTAGGTAGACACCATATGAAAGGTGCTACAAATATCGCCCTGCCAAGTTAACAGTGTCTCATCATAAATGGCGTTTAAACAAATGTGAAGCAGTACAAGAAATAAATCATATGCAAGATGCAAACAACATCACACTACCATGTTAGAGGTCTCTCGTCATTAGTGCCATTGCATATTCACAGCATTGCATATTCACAGCTTATGATGTGTAAACTAAGGAGAAGGCATTTCAACAAATTAGAAGCAATGAAAGCTATACACCATATGAAAGATGCAATGAATATCACTCTACCAAGTTAAAACTGTCTCGTCATAAGTGCCATTTCAACAAATTAGTAGTACAAGCTAGAAAAGAATGTGAGATGTAACCTATATCACACTCTGAAGTCAAACGTGTCTTATGATAAGTGATTGTTGCAGGTTACACAACAGTAGTAATTTGACGTAAGAACATGGTGTGATAGACAGATATTGTATGTTCTAGAAACAGGAACACGTTTCTTATTCAAGTATAATGTGTAAAGTAAGAAGATGGAATTCAACAAAATTAGAAGCAATACAAGCTATACATCACACATAACATGCAACCACATATAATAAAGGTTGCCAAGTTAGAGGGAGCACCAGTGATGCTGCACTAGGGGAGACATGCTCATCATAAACATAGCTTTGTTGAGTGTCTATGCATGTGTTATCTTGGAAATCATCTTGGGGGTGTGGAGGAGTAGAAACTGTAGAGGCCCTCTGTTCGGAAGGAGCACCTTTATCCGCTGCCTTGCTAACTTCCTTCCGCTTTATTGATTTTGAATTGTCAAGTAAAACCGACAAGAAAAAGCAATAAAATTCTCTCTTCGGAACTCATTCATGCATGATACTGACAATCACTACTTTGATGTAAGGCAAACACATGATACCAGGATGGAATATGTACGAAAAACAGGACGACATGGCATGTTCACAACTGTTTGTGTAAACTAAGCAGAAACCATTCCAGCAAATAAGAAGCAATGCAAGCTAGACACCACATGAAAGATGCAACCAATATGACTCTGCCAAGTTAAAAGCGTCCCATCATAAATGTAATTTCAACAAATTAGAAGCAGCGCATGCTATAAATCATATGAAAGATGCAACTAATATCGCACTGCATATACTAAAGGTGTCTCGTCATATTGATTGATGCGGGATACAAAAAACAATAGTTTTATGTAAGGACATGCTTAATAGACAGATGTACTATGTACTAAATACAGGAAGGCATGTCACATTAACAGGTATAATGTACTATAAGCTAAGCAGACTAGCACATGCAGTTTAAACGGATTGGAAGAATTACAATCTAGACACCATATGCAACATGCAACCACATATCACGCTACCAAGTTAGAGCAAGCACCCGCGATGCTAGTGTAGGGGAAATGTTGTAATCAACTACAGAGCTACGTTCACTATCTTCATCTAGCATTTCTGTTTCTTGAGAATCATGTCGGAAGGCTGACGCTGCATTCTTTAAATGAGTAGTCCCCTTGCCTGCCTGCCTCGTCATAAGTGATTGATGAGGGATACACAAGAACATTAGTTTGATGTAAGAACATGGTTAATACACAAATGTACTAGTATGTACCAAAAACAGAAAGGCATGTCATATTCAAAGGTATAATGTGTAAGCTTAGCAGATGCAATTTAACCAAATTGGAAGCAATACAAGCTAGACATCCGGCTGGAGTGGTGAGCATGATCATCTAGAACCTGAGAGCCTGGTGGGTGGCGCGCTGCTTCGCCACCATCGCAGCTTTTTAGTTGGCTTCCAGGTGATGCCTATCTTTGCTGGGCTTGTCACTGGCTCGGCCAGTGCCCTGACTAGCTATTTGTCTTCTGGTGCTCCCGGGATGGTGGTTCATGTAAAAAATATCTTTTCTTATCTTGATAAAGACTGAATTCGGCCTTTTGTATACAAGCTAGACACCATATGCAACATGCAACCACATATGACACCGTGAAGTTAAAGCAAGCACCTGGGATGGTGGTTCACGGTGAGCGAGATCATCAACTCCAGAGCTACATTCCCCGTCTCCATCTGCTGACACTACACCCTTTAAAGTCTTGAAACATGTCTGGCCTAGCCGCGTACCATGCTGGAGCGACTTGTCTCTTCTCTTTTCTATTCTGTCCAGGCAGGGTCTGAAATACCCTTGCATAAAAACACAATAGTGAGAGTATGGGTGAAGTGTGTGCAGAAGTAGTGCACTGTAAAAGTAGCAGATAGCAGGTGGCTGAAAAATAAATGACAGGAGACATATGATAGCTTTACAATATTGCATGTCAAACAAAATTAGATTCTACTCCGTATGATTTTGTAATATATGAGCACAGGAAATGCAGGTACTCCTCCAGCACACCACCACATGTGGTCCTATCAAGATAACAGTCGACTAAAAATAAATAGGTCAGTCGATTTCTTTATGAACCGTCCGATCTATAAGGAACGGATAGATCTTTCTCGAACCGCCAGCGACCACCGGCCCAGACCCCTGCCTCTGCCGCCCCGCCCTCCCATCGACCTCACACCACCGCCGTGCTTGGCAGCGCCCCCAGGCCATCCCTTTAATCCCGGCCGACCTCCAGATCGGGCGCCAGTAGCTCTAGGCCGCACACGCCCCTAAGATAAACACCAAGGCGCTGCTTCCCCGGCGTAATAGTCGTACTAGCACCTATTACGCCGGGGAATGCTTCCGTTAATTGGGAATCAACTGGCCAGAAATTGAAATTCAGGGGGGCGACGGACCTCTAGCTAAGGTGAAATAGTATATGAGGAGAAACCTTGTGCATCGCGAGTTATTAGGAACATCTAGTAGCAAGAAGAAGCGGTCAACTAGTGTCTTCTATGGGATGAATACCATGCAAGCAGAGACGTAAGATTTGCACGAATAAGGGAAGAGGAGTACCTTCTTCGGTTGCCGGTGTGGTTACCTCCACATGTCGCGCCGATCTTCTTCTTTTTACCGGGGAAACCGATGTTCTGGAGGGTGCAGGCTTGGACGAACCCATGGCCAAATTGTTGACTGTGTTGCCGTGGCCGTATGTCGGCGGAGGGGAAGCAGATCCGAGGCGGCGAAGGACGGCGTAGCAGGAACAGCTCCGGTGCGGTGGAGGGTGGCGAAGTTGGAGCGGCAGCGGTGAGGCGCAGGACGGCGTGGTTGAACTGGCTCGGGTACGGACGGCTCGGCCTCGGCTTCAACTACTAGCCGTGGAGGGCGTTGCGGTGGACGACGACGTCGGGGTATCGGCTCTGGCGTGATGGAGGAGGGCGGCGGTTGATGGGTGGGATGGGGTGGCGGACGGAGGACGCCGGGGTTTCGCGGCTGGTGGAGAGGTAGTTTTGGCGCCCACGGAGTACGAATGGGGAATCGGACGGGTGGGGGGGGGGGAACCATGTTTCGGTCTGGGACACGCTTGTTTTTGGCTTTTTTGAACAGAAGATGGGACGCGCTTGTTTGAAATTTGGGGAAAGTACAAACTTTGCCCCCTCTCAAAATTTCGGACCTATTGTGGGTCGGGGGTAGGATGGTAATCCCAGGTGTCCCAAATAGTGGGCAGGAGCGATTTCGGCCGCGCACATGTGTGCTTAGGCGGCCATTGTGTATGCATGTTTTTCGGAGGTGGTTGCGTGGCGTCTAGATGAAGCTACAAACCTACCCCGGTTTAGACCTTTGGACATCAGGCCGGTAGGTTTCACGGGCCGGAGTTATTAGAAAAGTAATTTCCTTGTACTACCAAACATTGGTCTCATGCGGTTTTGGGCGAGTAGAGGCTCTTTTGGCGCTTCGTTCGAAATTTTGAAACACAAACATTCACGTTTAGAGTACTCTTGAACTATGAGGATTGACCTAAATAGACAACGTTATATTTGACCTTGTATGTTTGAAAACCTCATTAAATTATCCGCTTCTTTTTGAAATTTTTACACTTGAAAATCCTATAACTACGATTATTTTGGAATGGAGGAGCTAAATTTGAATCTATTTTGTACACGACTACATATGCTATTATGTACAAAATCAGAGCAAAGATTGGTGCCCCCATAAGGTATGGTTTACAAATGCCATGATATCAAATTCAAATAATTGAATGGACTTCAAGTTGAATTTGATTTTTTTAAACCACCTTAAGTGAATTCAAATGTATGCTAGTTCATATGTAGCTATTTATAATGTCCATTGTGTAACTTTCGTATGTATAATGTGCTTTACACACACAACATGAACTATACTCACGTTTATATTCGATTGCTAAAGCGATGCATTGTCTGGAGTTCAAAATACTAACTATGTGGATCAATTGTGTCGAATAATAACATAGACATGCTCAAATTAGATAGAAACTAGATGTCTGATGGATCAATGACCGCTCCTTACGCGAATTGCAAATATCATGATCCCATCCTAATATTTGGATACAATTTATATCTTCAATCAATGTGTAGAGCAGTCTTTTACGTGTAGTTTCACTCTCCATCGGTGGTCTCTCACACATGCTCACGCACTCTCTCCCGAGGTGTCTTTCTCGCACACATGCTCTAGATATAACCCTCCCTCCCTCTCGTAACCATTTACAACTTTTTTCACTAACCTTTATCACAAGCACTCTTCCTCTTGCAAACATACACACGCAAAATCCTCATCGATCCTTTCTATATACATGGACCTGCCTACGTGTCTCATGTACGCACATTATCTTTACGCCTGTCTCTCACGCATTGTCTCACACCTCTCTTCCTAATCGATGAGTATGATTCTAGTAGAGCATTCTGTAGGATGCCCCTTAAAGTTAGGTTGGATGAATAGTAATATCAAAGATAAAGGGGTTACCTTAGTCCGAGAACCTAGGGTTACAAATCCTAGACGGCTTTGTCAGTGGACACGGAGTCCTTCACAATTATGCTATCTTTGTCTTGTACGACTAG
The DNA here is from genome assembly GCA_021605145.1 of Aegilops bicornis. Taxonomy (NCBI): domain Eukaryota; kingdom Viridiplantae; phylum Streptophyta; class Magnoliopsida; order Poales; family Poaceae; genus Aegilops; species Aegilops bicornis. The sequence goes on along the minus strand of CM038674.1, from coordinate 60,338,639 downwards.
TCATCCATGGGTCTTCCTATATGTGTCATGGGCCGACCAATGTGGCGCAGGACGGAACCGAACGAAGGGCCTCACCTCGACCCACCGGACCTCACGCGGTGACACACCCTCTGCCCCCACGTCTCATTATCTTCTCACACCCACACATACCAACACAAACACCACACACACAGAAAATTTCTCCTGGTGCCTCTATTCCCTCCCCCCTTGCATATACAAACTCAAGGAAATGGAATCTCTTGTCGTGACATCATATTCGACTCTCTCTCTAGATCACTCTCATTTCTCGTGCTATCTCTCCCACGCCCCCCGTCGGCCCCTCTATCCATGCCTCTCTCGAATACGTAATACACACACATACCTCTCTAGGCCCTGCCAAATGAATCAACAACACATTCACACATGTTACATCACGTACCCCATTGATCTAAAAAGCCCTCTCTTCATGTTTATTTCACATACAACATTCCTTTTGAATAATGTGTGGCCAAAAAATTATTTTAGAGTTTCTACATATATACAACATTACAAAGTTATATGGAGGAGTATTTAACGCTAATTTGCATTGCCTGGTGCCCACAATGATATTTATTCCGCACTATGAATTTTTATATTTTTATATTATATACAAAGTTAGTCATAATAAAGAGAAACAAAGAGCATCTCTCTCTCCATCTCATACACCCCCCCTCTACGCCCGTTTCACGTATGCACACAAAACTATCTCCAGGTCCTCTAAAAATAAGCCCCCAGAAAATTCACGCGTGTTTTATCTTTCTCTCGCGATATATGCAATGACGATCATTGTATTTGAAGCGAAAGCACGATACATACATTGGACTTCATAATCCACTCATTACAGTCACCCTTTACGTTTAGTGGTTATTATAAAGTCACGGGCTCACCGTACAACTGTGTATTTGCTCATGACATGACTAGTTGACCAGTTAAACGCTCCACGTGGCACCTCTAGTGTTGCATCACATTATCTCACTACCATCATGCCCACCTGTCGACTTGTATCTAATCTACATCTACACTCTTATAAAATACATAAAATACACTCTTATAAAAAACAGAGTTGGTGATGATGGTGTGCCTGCTATCCTGCAATATTGGCCGTCCGGTTTATATCTGACGGATAGGAAAGAAACTATGGCAATTTTGCAAAAAGGCACCCACACACCTCTCCACATTTGCAAATAAGGCCTTCCCTCGTTCATCCTTGTCACAGCCCCAGATCGGCCTTGTTTGACTTTGCTTGCTCATCATGTCATTATGTTTAAATTTCTAAGAAACTTGAAATGGGGATTGCCTAAACCCTAGCATTAAAGGAATTCACTAGATTAACCTAAAATATTTTTCAGTAAGTCCAAATGGCTTTCAAAAATGTTCAACATTTATGGTAAATCAGAACAAAAGTAGCCAGAGGTAATGCACATGTTTCCATGACATATTTGGGCTCTGAATTAAATCATATGGTATTTTCATTTGGGCATTTAAATACTATAAAATATTTGAAATGTTCAAATAATCATAAACTAAAATGTTTACTGTTGGATATATTCTAAACAGTAGCCATGATTAGTTTCATGATTTTTGAAAGTGTCTGAGTATTTTTAATAAAGCCCTAAAACTACAGAATAATAGAAATCATAATTTAATAGGAACAACAGAGAGAGAGATAGTATCTGGGCCACTTACTCAGGCGGCCCAGAGCCGCCTAGCACGGCCCAGCCCACTGGTTGCTGCTGCCGTCTCCCACCTCTCGCCAGGAGGCAGAGGCAGGGACAACGCACGGGCACGCGCGAGCGCCACGCCACCAGGCTGCCTGCCTGCGTCCGAGGACAGCGCGACGCCGCGAATCCCCTCCTCGGTGCCGTCCCGAACCGCTCGACCCCTCTCACTCTCCCTGTGCTCCTCCCCCTCCTCTGTTCCTCTCTCCCGAGCGCCACCGTCGCCGCCGCTCGTCGTTGGCGCGACCACCGCCGTCCCCTCGTCCCATGACCATGTCCAGCAGCTCCGAAATCGAGCACCCCATCCCCACGCCAAGGAAATGAGCCGAGGGCTCGCTTCGTCGCCATCGCCATCGACCCGTCTTCAACCTCGGGACACCGGAGATCGTCATCGCCGTTCCGTCGCCTCTGAGCCGTCCCCGAGCGCGCTGAGCCTCCCTACGACATCACCGTGAGCCCCTGAGCTTTTCCCCTCACCTCCCCCTCTCGCTAGCTTCCTCTAGCCACCGCCCCACGAGCTCCCGAGGCCGCCGTCCGCCATGGCCGACCTCCTGCTCACCGCTGAGCTTACCACGCCCAGCTGTGCTGTCCACCGTGCTCCTAGGGCCCCCTAGATGCGGCCTAGCTGCTTGGTTCCCTCGAGGGCGAGCCGTAGCCCTGCGCTCGTGCACCACCGAGCTCCGGCCACCACACTTGTCGTTGTTGCCGTCGCTACGGGCCGCCCTAGCCACTGCTGCTTGCACTGCTCGATGCAGACGAGCACGGGCAACACGTAGATGCCCTCCGCCGCGCTTTTGGTGGCCGGAGGAGCGATCCCGAAGCCTCCGCCATCTCTGGCCTCGCCGGCGACAAGCCGTGGGTCAACTCCGGCGGGGTTGAGCCCGTTTGACCGGGGTTTGACTTTTCCCTGACCCACTGACATGTGGGCCAAGTCCCCCTGTTTAATTAGTACCAAGTTAAGTTAGTGTTAACTAACTTAGTTAAGTAGATAGGACACTGACATGCGGGCCCAGGCTCTAATTAGAATTAGGTTAGTTAACTTTGTCACTGACGTGTGGACCCCACACGTCAGATTTGACCTGGACCGAGTCATTGACCTGCTGACAGCACTGTGAGGTCATGCTGACGCATTAATTCCTTTCTGGAATTTAAATAAATCTTAAATGATTTATTATTTTCATAAAATACCCTAAACTTCTAAAAATCATAGAAATTAAACCGTAACTCCAAATGAATTAAGTTATATATGAAAAATGATCAGAAAAATCCAATCTTTCCATCTGTACTAGTTTCATGCATGTCAGAACACTTTAACCTTGCTGTTTAGGTGAAACAAGCTAATGCACTTATATCACTTATTATTTGTGTGATCATTTGAATCCTTGGTTCAAATGGACTCAAACCTTTCTGTCCCAAGTTGCATTAGACCTATCACACATCATATTGCCATGTCATAGCATGCATCATATTGCCGCATTGCATTGATTTTGTCCTTCTGTGTTTGCCGGTAATCGTCCCCTCTCAGTAGACGATGTTCCGACGATGAGATCGATGACACTGATGAAGACTCAATGTTATCTTCAGAAGTGCAAGGCAAGCAAAACCCCCTTGTTTATTCTGTTATAATCCCACTCTCTCGCTCCTGCTCTATTTTACTGCATTAGGACAACAACGACTCATGTGTTACTTGCTGCGGTAGCTGAACCCCTTTATCCTCTGCATGACCTGTCATTCCACAGTAATTAGATGAAACCCACTAGCATGAGTAGTAGTTGTTTGAGCCTCACAGCCTACTCATTCATGCTTGTTTGTCATGCCTGCTATCGCTTAGAGTTGAGTCAGTCTGATTCATCGGGATGAATCGGAGGTGTGTGAACATGTCCTCTTGTGTGTGAGCTAAGTGTGTGAACACGATTTGGTAAAGGTAGCGGTGAGAGGCCATGTAGGAGTACATGGTGGGTTGTCTCATTGAAACCGGCCCTCAGAACCGAAGTTCTGTGTTTGTGATCCATGAACAGTTACTACCACACATTGGGATCCTTAATTGACTCTCTCGGCTTCTTAACCACCCTTGTCCTCTGTCAGGAGTTGCAACTAGTTTCTGGTGTTTGTAGGATATGTGTTGGAGGCCGTGCGTAGCGCTGACCCTAGGGGTGGGCTATGATGCGGTAGATACACCATGGCCCGCTGCATCAATGCCCGCTTGGTATCTTGGGAACCTCGCACACATCGTTCGGGGCCGTTAGTGGAAACCTCGGCCGGACTCCCTGCGGATGGAACCCGAATAGGCGATAAACCTCGACTAGGGACTTGAGTGTTTAGGTAGGCCGTGGCCGACACCCTCGCTGGGCTTCCGCTTGAAGGTTGCCGAGTACATATCGTGTAAACGGCGATAAGTGGTGAGAGCGCGTGTGAAGAAGTACACCCCTGCAGGGTTAATATGATCTATTCGAATAGCCGTGTCCGCGGTAAAGGACTTCTGGGTTGCCTATAACAGTTCAGATACAAGTGAAAGTTGATACTCTAAAATGCGCAAGATAAGCGTGATTGCTATGTATGGCGTTCTCGTAGGGTTACGGGAGCGGATCCATAGTGGTGTATTGATATGGTGAATATGTGGACTCGTAGCGCCACCTCAAAAGAGTTATTGCAGTCATAGTTCAGATAGCCACCGAGTCAAAGCTGGCTTGCTGCTGTTAAACTCCACCACCCCTTTGTTGATAATGATGCATATGTACTTAGTTCTGATGTAAGTCTTGCTGAGTACATTTGTACTCATGTTTTCTTATTTTATGTTTTGCAGAGAGACGCTGGCCTCGCTTAGTAGTTCCGCTTGGACTTGACGTCTAGCTTGTTACCTCAGCTACGATCTTGTGCCCTCGGCAGATCTCGGTAGATAGTCGCTTCTCAGCCTTTTTCATTTTATAGATGTCTGTACTCGGACATGTTAAGCTTCCGCTTGTGCTTTGACTTGTATGTTTCCGAGTGTTGGGTCATGAGACCCATGTTTGTAATATCTCGCTCCTCGGAGCCTAATGAATAAATATTTGAGTCGTAGAGTTATGTTGTGATGCCATGTTGTATTTACACATATTAAGCATATTGTGTATATGTTTGAAATGCTTTGTATGTGTGGGATCCGACAATCTAGTTGTTTATCCTTGGCAGCCTCTCATATGGGGAAATGTAGTCTAGTGCTTCCTGAGCGATGTAGTCCGCTACAGCCCGGTTGACCGGAGTCCTGCTAGCCCAGCACTACTGCTTTGGACACTTGACTGGCCGGCATGTGTTTCGCTTCGTTCCTATGTCTATCCCTTCGGGGAAATGTCACGCGGTGACATCCGGAGTCCTGCCTAGCTCACATACAGCCCGGGTTACCGGAGTCCTCATAGCCCAAAGGTTACAGCCCGGATTCATACGTTGATGACCGACATGCTCGATGTGATTCATGTATGCCTGTCCCCATGGGTTAGTGCCGCTTTGGGTTCACGACTAGCCATGTCGGCTCGGGTTCTCTATCATATGGATGCTAGCGACACTATCATATACGTGAGCCCAAAGACGCAAAACGGTCCCGGCCATGGTAAGGCGACACCCTGGGAATACCGTGCGTGAGGCCGCAAAGTGATATGAGGTGTTACCGCTAGATCGATGTGACTTGGAATCGGGTCCCGACAGCGTTGGTATCGAGCCCGATCTGCTCAGAGGATTACCAAGCCAAACTGGTCAAGTTGTGTCTAGAAATGCTTTAGTTATATAAGGGAATTGATTGTGGAAGGAACGTAAGGCTCTTTTACTCCTTATACCTCATGGCCTTCTAATCTGAGTCATCCTCTTCTCTTCTACGGGATTTAAGAACTAGGCTTCTCATCTTTCTATCAGGATGACGTGTTACTAATCCATAGACTTTTAAGATTGTTGGTTTCAAGCCTCAGTTCAGTTCCTACTATTTCTATATGTTAACGGTTGATCTCGGAACCTTGATATGATGTTGTTAAGTGGCTATGCCACCATTTTGCATGATGTCTCACATATTTTTGAGCATTTACAACCATTATGCTGTCCGAGTCATCCCAGGTCTCTAAATAGTCTGATGCATTTGCAAATCCTTTCCTTCAGCCTCGATGTCCTTTTGGTCGTAATAAGCACACTAATCGGTAAGTTGAGGTACTTTGTTGCCTCGGCGTAGATGTTGGAGCTATTATTATGACCCTAGGTGTTTAGGAAGTCACCTAGCAATTTAGCAATGCTTTTGTATTCCCAGTGTGATGATTCTGGCCATTATTCTTGAAAGCATCCCGTGATGTTATTAGTTAGTAGGCATTCTATTCCTGGGTTCTTGAACCCGAGATTCACCCTACTTCATGTTCTTAGTATTTGCTAGTTCCTTTAGGATATTAGTAACTTTGCGATAGTCCTCGAGGTCCATGGTATTTCCTTCTTCCAAATACCATGAACTAGTTATGGCAGAAGTTCCTCTTGAGCCTAAAGATCGCAATCAGAGTACTCTTGAAGAGTTCTCCATTCATAATTGTGATTCTGCTAGTTCTACCTTCTCTGCATGGGTTATCCGGGAGAAATGTTGAGCTTTGCTCGATATACTAATCCATGCCTCCACAACTCGAAAAGTTATATGTTCCTCCAGTTGTTCCTCCTTAGTTGTATTCCGATCCCCGCTCATCGCTTGATAGTCGAGTAGTCGTGCTCTCGTCCTCATCGATGCCCATTTTTCTTGTGGTCCGTCAAGCCATCCTGTTCTAGAATGACTTGGAGAAACAAACTATAGTGCCTCATCCATATCTAGGATTGGGTCAAAGCAGTTGTAATCCGCAGATCAAATGCAATCCAGCTTTTGATTCTGTTCTATCCTGAAGTATTACCCACGTTATGTCAGGAACGTCATGAGAATTGCACCTTCTCTTATGAATTCTTGACGCAGTGATACTTCTCGCCATCATTTTTCATTCCTCGGTTCCATGTTGTTGTAACCGGAATGCCGACAAGTGAACTGTGGTGTGTGAAATCGATACTCCTAGCAACCTCGTTGCTTGGTAGTTAATGGACAATATTCTCATTCTTAGCGTGTTGGTTACTAAATCATCATCCTAAGATTGGTCGTGCTACCTAGTCCTTATTTCTGGTGCACACTTCGATTGATGACTTAGGATCTTGTCAAGTCCTCGCTCATTTGATCATATCGTCTTGCCCTCAAAAGCAAGATTGTTCTCGAGCTTAGTAACATACCGATGGCTCATGGCTTTCCAAATATCTTGTTGGAAGTGTTACCGGTTTGTTTCCTGACTGTTATGTTGGGTTCGTGATCAAGTTGGTTATTCTCTAAACCAGCCATTCTCCAAGAATCTGTGTTGGATACCCCTGAGCTAGTCGGTTAAGCTAGACAACAACTTGGAGAGTTGGAAGATAAAAGCTTGTCTGACTTAGTTCATCTCCAAGGGATATCCTGGTGTGTGTGTGCTGAAGAAAGATGATATCTCCATTGATCGGTCCTCGTGACCAGTTGTTGGATCTGTTGTCTTGCCAAAATTTTGACTTGAGTATGGGCTATCGTCAAGTCAAGTCGTAACAAATGATATTCATAATGTTGTCTTACTCGTGGTTGATCCCTCGGCATACACCATTATATCTTTGGTCCGACCAATACTATCACCGTGTTCACATGATGGTGGAAGTCCAAAGATATGGAAATTCCGATGAGTTGTTGTTGAGCCCATCAGCAGCATTTTGTCTCCCCATGAGTCATGTTGGACATCAACCTAGTGTTGGAACCTTGTGTAAGCATTTCTTCGTGTTTCGTTCATGAAGCATATGCTTGGATGATAGTAGTGACTTCCTCTAATTCATGTGCATCTGATGTAAGTTGCCGCCGTGGATTCGAGAAAGTCAATGTCGCTTCTTTGGAATCATCCCAAATCGGTCATGCATACGTGCGAAGTATTCTGTGGTTCGGAGACTTGCAACCTTCGCCCTACATGTGTTCCTAGCACACCAAGCCACTGACTGATTTGTTCCAGGAGAAGTAGTTCTTTTTAAGAGCTAACCCGGGCTTAATTAAGAACTTTGTTATCTGCGATAATGGTTCCCCACCTGAACTCAGTAGTGTTTCATTATAAGACTACTACGTGGGCTTGATTGTCTGGGACATCGTGTTCACATGTTAGTAGCAGAACCAACTCATGTTTGGGAGCTTGCTATCGTAGTTCATTCCCGAGAATCTCGCAACATCTTCTCGTCGATTTGTGTTGCAAACTTTCATTTTTCTTTCTAGACACGATGAGTCTGGAATATCCTAACACCAAACAGATCTGAATCTCAGGCAGATATGATGGTTGGAATATTCCAACATTTGCATTTTGTTCGCAGCTTGCACCCCATCGTGCCAATTCTCCATGGGCTGTCCTTCCCAGCAGTTGCTGTCTAGGATCATCCTCAAAAGTGGACTTACCATGGGTCCCATCCATTTCCGATGATAAGCAAATCATCCATTGCGTTGTCTTCAACAAGGTAGTCCACATCATCCATTCTAGTCCGAGTATGTCATTCTTTCGAACTCCTTCAAATGATCGATTGTGATTGCCTTATGCTAGAATGAAGAGTTTCAATGATCTCTGAATCAAAAGTAATTCTTTTTGCCACTTAAGGGAATAGTTCTTTGCGTCACCTCCCCTAAGGTGCCCCGTTCTGGAATCATGGTAACTTCCCTCGCTATTTTGAAACACTCGTAAAATTGTTTCCTCCGTCCTTACTGATGCATGTCTTACCTCTCCGCTCCAGAAATGTTTTTTTATGTCTCATTCCATGAGTTGATCATGGATCATTAAAATGATCCTAAATTGTTTGAACCTCAAGAAGATCGATTCTTCTAAATTCCCCCTTTTCTTCTCGTTGTCGTGTTGGATGAAGTTCTCGAAAGCAAAGACGTCAAGATCAATATGAAGCAATGAATCAACATCTTGAGAAGGACAGTTGGATTGTGAAGATCGTGTTAGCTTGTGACCCCTCTGACTTTTTACCTGCCTAGCCTGCTACAGCCCGGGTTACCGGAGTCCTGTTAGCCCAGTGCTACAGCCCGGATTCATACGTTGATGGCCGACATGCTCGATGTGATTCATGTATGCCTGTCCCCATGGGTTAGTGCCGCTTTGGGTTCACGACTAGCCATGTCGGCCCGGGTTCTCTATCATATGGATGCTAGCGACACTATCATATACGTGAGCCAAAAGACGCAAACGGTCCCGGGCCATGGTAAGGCGACACCGTGGAATACCGTGCGTGAGGCCGCAAAGTGATATGAGGTGTTACCGCTAGATCGATGTGACTTGGAATCGGGTCCCGACAAATAGCTGGTATCGTGAGCTGTTGCTCAGAGGATTACCAAGCCAAACTGGTCGGGTTGTGTCTAGAAATGCTTTAGTTATATAAGGGAATTGATTGTGGAAGGGAACGTAAGGCTCTTTTTACTCCTTATACCTCATGGCCTTCTAATCTGAGTCATCCTCTTCTCTTCTACGCGGTTTAAGAACTAGGCTTCTCATCTTTCTATCAGGATGATGTGTTACTAATCCATAGACTTTTAAGATTGTTGGTTTCAAGCCTCAGTTCAGTTCCTACTATTTCTATATGTTAACTGTTGATCTTGGAACCTTGATATGATGTTGTTAAGTGGCTATGCCACCATTTTGAATGATGTCTCAAATCTTTTTGAGCATTTACAGCCGTTATGCTGTCCGAGTCATCCCAGGTCTCTAAATAGTATGATGCATTTGCAAATCCTTTCCTTCCGCTTCTCGATGTCCTTTTGGTCGTAATAAGCACACTAATCGGTAAGTTGAGGTACTTTGTTGCCTCGGCGTAGATGTTGGAGCTATTATTATGACCCTAGGTGTTTAGGAAGTCACCTAGGAATTTAGCAATGCTTTTGTATTCCCAGTGTGATGATTCTGGCCATTATTCTTGAAAGCATCCCATGATGTTATTAGTTAGTAGGCATTCTATTCCTGGGTTCTTGAACCCGAGATTCACCCTACTTCATGTTCTTAGTATTTGCTAGTTCCTTTAGGATATTAGTAACTTTGCGATAGTCCTCGAGGTCCATGGTATTTCCTTCTTCCAAATACCATGAACTAGTTATGGCAGAAGTTCCTCTTGAGCCTAAAGATCGCAATCGTGAGTACTCTTGAAGAGTTCTCCATTCATAATTGTGACTCTGCCAGTTCTACCTTCTCTGCATGGGTTATCCGGGAGAAATGTTGAGCTTTGCTCGATATACTAATCCATGCCTCCATAACTCGAAAAGTTATATGTTCCTCGAGTTTTTCCTCCTTAGTTGTATTCCGATCCCCGTCTATCAGTTGATAGTCAGGAGTAGTCGTGCTCTCGTCCTCATCGATGCCCATTTTTCTTGTGGTCCGTCAAGCCATCCTGTTCTATAATGACTTGGAGAAACAAACTATAGTGCCTCATTCATATCTAGGATTGGGTCAAAGCAGTTGTAATCCGCAGATCAAATGCAATCAAGCTTTTGATTCTGTTCTATCCTGAAGTATTACCCACGTTATGTCAGGAACGTCATGAGAATTACACCTTCTCTTATGAATTCTTGACGCAGTGATACTTCTCGCCATCATTTTTCATTCCTCGGTTCCGTGTTGTTGTAACCGGAATGCCGACAAGTGAACTATGGTGTGTGAAATCGATACTCCTAGCAACCTCGTTGCTTGGTAGTTAATGGACAATATTCTCATTCTTAGCGTGTTGGTTACTAAATCATCATCCTAAGATTGGTCGTGCTACCTAGTCCTTATTTCTGGTGCACACTTCGATTGATGACTTAGGATCTTGTCAAGTCCTCGCTCATTTGATCATATCGTCTTGCCCTCAAAAGCAAGATTGTTCTCGAGCTTAGTAACATACCGGTGGCTCATGGCTTTCCAAATATCTTCTTGGAAGTGTTACCGGTTTGTTTCCTGACTGTTATGTTGGGTTCGTGATCAAGTTGGTTATTCTCTAAACCAGCCATTCTCCAAGAATCTGTGTTGGATACCCCTGAGCTAGTCGGTTAAGCTAGACAACAACTTGGAGAGTTGGAAGATAAAAGCTTGTCGACTTAGTTCATCTCCAAGGGATATCCTGGTGTGTGTGTCAAGAAAGATGATATCTCCATTGATCGGTCCTCGTGACCAGTTGTTGGATCTGTTGTCTTGCCAAAATTTCGACTTGAGTATGGGCTATCGTCAAGTCAAGTCAGAACAAATGATATTCATAATGTTGTCTTACTCGTGGTTGATCCCTCGGGCATACACCTGTTGGGGAACGTAGCAGAAATTCAAAATTTTCTACGCATCACCAAGGGGAAACCAGCAACGAGGGGAAGGAGAGTGCATCTACATACCCTTGTAGATCGCTAAGCGGAAGCGTTCAAGAGAACGGGGTTGAAGGAGTCAGATTGCCGTGATCCAAATCACCGGAGATCCTAGTGCCGAACGGACGGCACCTCCGCGTTCAACACACGTACAGCCCGGTGACGTCTCCCATGCCTTGATCCAGCAAGGAGAGAGGGAGAGGTTGAGGAAGACTCCGTCCAACAGCAGCACAATGGCGTGGTGGTGATGGAGGAGCGTGGCAATCCAGCAGGGCTTCGCCAAGCACCGCAAGAGAGGAGAAGGGAGAGAGGTAGGGCTGCGCCAAGAGGAGAAGTTCTCATGTGTTGGCAGCCCCAAAACCCTCAAGTATATATAGGGGAGAGGGAGGGGTGCGCCTCTAGGGTTTCCACCCCAAGGGGTGCGGCTGCCCCCAATCCCATCTAAGGGTGGCGGCCAAGGGGGTAGAGGGGGGAAACTTGCCCCACAAGTTAGGTGGAAGCACCCCCTCCCCAAACCCTAGGTGCCTTGGGCCCTTGTGGGGGGGCGCACCAGCCCACCTGGGGCTGGTCCCTCCCACACTTGGCCCATGCAGCCCTCGGGCCGGTGGCCCCACTTGGTGGACCTCGACCCTCCCGGTGGTCCCAGACGTTACCGATAAAACCCAAACTTTTCCGGTGACCAAAACAGGACTTCCCATATATAAATCTTTACCTCCGGACCATTCCGAACTCCTCGTGACGTCCGGGATCTCATCCGACTCGAACAACATTCGGTAACCAGATACAAACTTCCTTTATAACCCTAGCGTCGCCATCGAACCTTAAGTGTGTAGACCCTACGGGTTCGGGAACCATGCGCATGACCGAGGGCGTTCTCCGGTCAATAACCAACAGCGGGATCTGGATACCCATGTTGGCTCCCACATATTCCACGATGATCTCATCGGATGAACCCACGATGTCAAGGACTCAATCGATCCCGTATACAATTCCCTTTGTCTAGCGGTATTGTACTTGCCCGAGATTCGATCGTCGGTATCCGATACCTTGTTCAATCTCGTTACCGGCAAGTCTCTTTACTCGTTCAGTAACACATCATCCCGTGATCAACCCCTTGGTAACATTGTGCATATTATGATGATGTCCTACCGAGTGGGCCCAGAGATACCTCTCCGTTTACACGGAGTGACAAATCCCAGTCTCAATTCGTACAACCCAACAAACACTTTCGGAGATACCTGTAGTGCACCTTTATAGTCACCCAGTTACGTTGTGACGTTTGGCACACCCAAAGCATTCCTACGGTATCCGGGAGTTGCACAACCTCATGGTCTAAGGAAATGATACTTGACATTAGAAAAGCTTTAGCATACGAACTACGATCTTTGTGCTAGGCTTAGGATTGGGTCTTGTCCATCACATCATTCTCCTAATGATGTGATCCCGTTATCAACGACATCCAATGTCCATGGTCGTGAAAACCGTAACCATCTGTTGATCAACGAGCTAGTCAACTAGAGGCTCACTAGGGACTTGGTGTTGTCTATGTATCCACACATGTATCTGAGTTTCCTATCAATACAATTATAGCATGGATAATAAACGATTATCATGAACAAGGAAATATAATAATAACTAATTTATTATTGCCTCTAGGGCATATTCCCAACAGTCTCCCACTTGCACTAGAGTCAATAATCTAGTTCACATCGTCATGTGATTAACACTGATAGGTCACATCGCCTTGTGACCAACACCCAAAGAGTTTACTAGTGTCTCAAACTAGTTCACATCATCATGTGATTTAGACTCAATGAGTTCTGAGGTTTGATCATGTTTTGCTTGTGAGAGAGGTTTTAGTCAACGGGTCTGAACCTTTCAGATCCGTGTGTGCTTTGCAAATTTCTAGGTCATATTGTAAACGCTGCTTCCACGCTCCACTTGGAGCTATTCCAAATGGTTGCTCCACTATACGTATCCGGTTTGCTACTCAGAGTCACTCGGGTAGGTGTTAAAGCTTGCATCGACGTAACCCTTTACACCGAACTCTTTATCACCTCCATAATCGAGAAACATGTCCTTATTTACTCCAAGGACAATTTTGACCGCTGTCCAATGATCCATTCCTGGATCATTCTTGTACCCCTTGACTGACTCATGGCAAGGCACACTTCCGGTGCGGTACACAGCATAGCATACTATAGAGCCTACGTCTGAAGCATAGGGGACGACCTTCGTCCTTTCTCTCTCTTCTACCGTGGTCGAGCTTTAACTCTTAACTTCATACCTTACAACTCAGGCAAGAACTCCTTCTTTGACTGATCCATCTTGAACACTTTCAAGATTATGTCAAGGTATGTGCTCATTTGAAAGTATTATTAAACATTTTGATCTATCTTATAGATCTTGATGCTTATTGTTCAAGTAACCTAATCCAGGTTTTCCATTGAAAAACACTTTTCAAACAACCCTATATGCTTTCTAGAAATTCTACATCATTTCTCGATCATCAATATGTCAACAACATATACTCATCGAAATTCTATAGTGCTCCCACTCACTTCTTTGGAAATACAAGTTTCTCATAAACTTTGTATAAACCTAAAATCTTTGATCATCTTATCAAAGTGCATATTCCAACTACTGAGATGCTTACTCCGGTCCTTAGAAGGATCGCTGGTGCTAGCATACCTTTTAGCATCCTTAGGATCGACAAAACCTTTCTGATTGTATCACATACAACCTTTCCTTACGAAAACTGGTAAGGAAACTCGTTTTGACATCCATTTGCCAGATTTCATAAATGCAGCTAATGCCAACATGATTCCGACGGACTTAAGCATCGCTACGGATGAGAAAATCTCATCGTAGTCAACTCCTTGAACTTGTGAAAAACTCTTCGCCACAAGTCGAGCTTCATAGACGGTGATGTTACCGTCCACGTCCGTCTTCTTCTTAAAGATCCATTCATCTCAATGGCTTGCCGATCATCAGGCAAGTCCACCAAAGTCCATGCTTTGTTCTGATACATGGATCCTATCTCGGATTTCATGGTTTCTAACCATTTGTTGGAATATGGGCCCACCATCGCTTCTCCATAGGTCGTAGGTTCATTGTTGTCTAGCAACATGACCTTCAAGACAGGATTACTGTACCACTTAGAAGTAGTACGCATCCTTGTCACCCTACGAGGTACGGTAGTGACTTGATCCGAAACTTCATGATCACTATCATAAGTTTCTACTTCAATTGGTGTAGGTGCCATGGGAACAACTTCCTATGCCCTGCTACACACTATTTGAAGTGACGGTTCAATAACCTCATCAAGTCTCCACCATCCTCCCACTCAACTTTTCGAGACAAACTTTTCCTCGAGAAAGGACCCGATTCAAGAAACAATCCCTATTGCTTTCGGATCTGAATTAGGAGGTATACCCAACTGTTTTGGGTGTCCTATGAAGATGTATTTTATCCGCTTTGGGTTTGAGCTTATCAACCTGAAACTTTTTCACATAAGCGTCGCAGCCCCAAACCTTTAAGAAACGACAACTTAGGTTTCTCCAAACCATAGTTCAAACGGTGTCGTCTCAACGGAATTACGTGGTGCCCTATTAAAGTGAGCGTGGTTGTCTCTAATGCCTAACCCATGAACGACAGTGGTAATTCGATAAGAGACATCAAGGTACACACCATATCCAATAGGGTGCAACTATGATGTTCGGACACACCATCACACTATGGTGTTCCAGGCGGTATTTATTGTGAAACAATTTCCACAATGTCTTAATTATGCGTACAAAGCTCAGAACTCAGATACTCATCTCTATGATCATATCATAGACATTTTATCCTTTTGTCACGATGATCTTCAACTTCACTCTGAAATTACTTGAACCATTCAATAATTCAGACTTGTGTTTCATCAAGTAAATATACTCAGCATCTACTCAAATCATCCGTGAAGTAAGAACATAACGATATCCATCAAGGTGCCTCAAAGATTCATTGGACTGCACACATCAAAATGTATTACTTCCAACAAGTTGCTTTCTTGTTCCATTTCACCTAAAAGCGAGGCTTTCACTCATCTTGCCCATGTGGTATGATTTGCATGTCTCAAGTGATTCAAAATCAAGTGAGTCCAAACGATCCATCTGCATGGAGTTTCATCATGCGTATACACCAATAGACATGGTTTGCATGTCTCAAACTTTTCAAAACGAGTGAGTCCAAAGATCCATCAACATGGAGCTTCTTCATGTGTTTTATACCAATATGACTTATATGGCAGTGCCACAAGTAAGTGGTACTATCTTATACCTTTGGCATGAAAATGTGTATCACTACGATCGAGATTCAACAAACCATTCATTTGGGTGCAAGACCATCGAAGGTATTATTCAAATAAATAGAGTGACCATTATTCTCCTTAAATGAATAACCGTATTGTGATAGACATAATCCAATCATGTCTATGCTCAACGCAAACACCAAATGTCAATTATTCTGATTTAATACTAATCTTGATGGTAGAGGGAGCGTGCGATGTTTGATCACATCAAACTTGGAAACACTTCCAACACATATCGTCGGCTCACCTTTAGCTAGTCTTCGTTTATTCCGTAGTTCTTTTATTTCGAGTTACTAACACTTAGCAACCGAACCGGTATCTTAATACCCTGGTGCTACTAGGAGTACTAGTAAAGTACACATTAACATAATGTATATCCAATATACTTCTATCGACCTTTCCAGCCTTCTCATCTGCCAAGTATCTAGGGTAATTCTGCTCCAGTGGCTGTTCCCTTTATTACAGAAGCACTTAGTCTCGGGTTTGGGTTCAACCTTGGGTTTCTTCACTAGAGTAGCAGCTGATTTGCCGTTTCATGAAGTGCCCCTTCTTGCCCTTGCCCTTCTTGAAACCAGTGGTTTCATGAACCATCAACAATTGATGCTCCTTCTTGATTTCTACTTTCGCGATGTCAAACATCGTGAATATCTCAAGGATCATCATATCTATCCCTGATATGTTATAGTTCATCACGAAGCTCTAGCAGCTTGGTGGCAATGACTTTGGAGAAAACATCACTATCTCATCTGGAAGATCAACTCCCACTCGATTCAAGTGATTGTTGTACTCAGACAATCTGAGCACAAGCTCAACGATTGAGCTTTTTCTCCCTTAGTTTGCAGGCTAAGAGAATTGTCGGAGGTCTTATACCTCTTGACTTGGGCACGAGCCTGAAATCCCAATTTCAGCCCTCGAAACATCTCATATGTTCCGCGACGCTTCAAACGTCTTTGGTGACTCAACTCTAAACCGTTTAACTGAACTATCACGTAGTTATCAAAACGTGTATGTCCGATGTTCGCAACATCCACAAACGACCTTTGGGGTTCAGCACACTGAGCGGTGCATTAAGGACATAAGCTTTCTATTGTCCGCATAATCGCTACTGTCAACTTTCAACTATATTTTCTCTAGGATCATATCTAAACAGTGGAAGTAAAGCGCGAGCTTACGACATAATTTGCAAAGGGCTTTTGACTATGTTCAGGATAATTAAGTTCATCTAATGAACTCCCACTCAGATAGACATCACTCTAGTCATCTAAGTGATTACATGATCCGAGTCAACTAGGCCGTGTCCGATCATCACGTGAGACGGACTAGTCATCATCGCTGAACATCTTCATGTTGATCGCATCTACTATACGACTCATGCTCGACCTTTCGGTCTCTGTGTTCCGAGGCCATGTCTGTACATGCTAGGCTCGTCAAGTTAACCCTAAGTGTTTCGCGTGTGTAAATCTGTCTTACACCCGTTGTTTGTGAACGTAAGAATCCATCACACCCGATCATCACGTGGTGCTTAGAAGCGACGAACTTTAGCAACGGTGCACAGTTAGGGGAGAACACCTCTTGAAATTGTTGTAAGGGATCATCTTATTTACTACCGTCGTTCTAAGTAAACAAGATGCACAAACATAATAAACATCACATGCAATTATATAGTAGTGACATGATATGGCCAATATCATATAGCTCCATTGATCTCCATCTTCGGGGCTCCATGATCATCATCGTCACCGGCATGACACCATGATCTCCATCATCATGATCTCCATCATCGTGTCTCCATGGAGTTGTCTCGCCAACTTATTACTTCTAATACTATGGCTACCGGTTAGGAATAAAGTAAAGTAATTACATGGCGTTGTTCAATGACACGCAGGTCATACAATAAATAAAGACAACTCCTATGGCTCCTGCCGGTTGTCATACTCATCGACATGCAAGTCGTGATTCCTATTACAAGAACATGATCAATCTCATACATCACATATCATTCATCACATTCTTCTTGGCCATATCACATCACATAGCAAAAACCCTGCAAAAACAAGTTAGACGTCCTCTAATTGTTGTTTGCATGTTTTACGTGGCTGCTTTGGGTTTCTAGCAAGAATGTTTCTTACCTCGCAAGACCACAACGTGATATGCCAATTGCTATTTACCCTTCATAAGGACCCTTTTCATCGAATCCGTTCCGACTAAAGTGGGAGAGACTGGCACCCGCTAGCCACCTTGTGCACCAAGTGCATGTCAGTCAGTGGAACCTGTCTCACGTAAGAGTACATGTAAGGTCGGTCCGGGCCGCTTCATCCCACAATACTGTCGAAACAAGATTGGACTAGTAACGGTAAGCATATTGAACATCATCAACGCCCACAACTACTTTGTGTTCTACTCGTGCAAAGAATCTACGCAATAGACCTAGCTCATGATGCCACTGTTGGGGAACGTAGCAGAAATTCAAAATTTTCTACGCATCACCAAGATCAATCTATGGAGAAACCAGCAACGAGGGGAAGGAGAATGCATCTACATACCCTTGTAGATCCCTAAGCGGAAGCGTTCAAGAGAACGGGGTTGAAGGAGTCGTACTTGTCAGGATCCAAATCACCGGAGATCCTAGTGCCGAACGGACGGCACCTCCGCGTTCAACACACGTACATCCCGGTGACGTCTCCCATGCCTTGATCCAGCAAGGAGAGAGGGAGAGGTTGAGGAAGACTCCGTCTAGCAGCAGCACAACGGCGTGGTGGTGATGGAGGAGCGTGGCAATCCAGCAGGGCTTCGCCAAGCACCGCAAGAGAGGAGAAGGGAGAGAGGTAGGGCTGCGCCAAGAGGAGAAGTTCTCATGTGTTGGCAGCCCCAAAACCCTCAAGTATATATAGGGGAGAGGGAGGGGGTGCGCCCCCTCTAGGGTTTCCACCCCAAGGGGTGCGGCTGCCCCAATCCCATCTAAGGGTGGCGGCCAAGGGGGGAGAGGGGGGAAACTTGCCCCCCAAGTTAGGTGGAAGCACCCCCTCCCCAAACCCTAGGCGCCTTGGGCCCTTGTGGGGCGCACCAGCCCACCCGGGCTGGTCCCCTCCCACACTTGGCCCATGCAGCCCTCCGGGGCCGGTGGCCCCACTTGGTGGACCCCCGGGACCCTCCCGGTGGTCCCGGTACGTTACCGATAAAACCCGAAAGTTTTCCGGTGACCAAAACAAGACTTCTCATATATAAATCTTTACCTCCGGACCATTCCGGAACTCCTCGTGACGTCCGGGATCTCATCCGGGACTTCGAACAACATTCGGTAACCACATACAAACTTCCTTTATAACCCTAGCGTCATCGAACCTTAAGTGTAGACCCTACGGGTTCGGGAACCATGCGCATACATGACCGAGACGTTCTCCGGTCAATAACCAACAGCGGGATCTGGATACCCATGTTGGCTCCCACATATTCCATGATGATCTCATCGGATGAACCACGATGTCAAGGACTCAATCGATCCCGTATACAATTCCCTTTGTCTAGCGGTATTGTACTTGCCGGAGATTCAGTCGTTGGTATCCGATACCTTGTTCAATCTCCTTACCGGCAAGTCTCTTTACTCGTTCCGTAACACATCATCCCGTGATCAACCCCTTGGTCACATTGTGCACATTATGATGATGTCCTACCGAGTGGGCCCAGAGATACCTCTCCCTTTACACGGAGTGACAAATCCCAGTCTCGATTCGTGCCAACCCAACATACACTTTCGGAGATACCTGTAGTGCACCTTTATAGTCACCCAGTTACGTTGTGATGTTTGGTACACCCAAAGCATTCCTACGGTATCCGGGAGTTGCACAATCTCATGGTCTAAGGAAATGATACTTGAAATTAGAAAAGCTTTAGCATACGAACTACGATCTTTGTGCTAGGCTTAGGATTGGGTCTTGTCCATCACATCATTCTCCTAATGATGTGATCCCGTTATCAACGACATCCAATGTCCATGGTCGTGAAACCATAACCATCTGCTGATCAACGAGCTAGTCAACTAGAGGCTTACTAGGGACTTGGTGTTGTCTATGTATCCACACATGTATCTGAGTTTCCTATCAATACAATTATAGCATGGATAATAAACGATTATCATGAACAAGGAAATATAATAATAACTAATTTATTATTGCCTCTAGGGCATATTTCCAACAACACCATTATATCTTTGGTCTGACCAATACTATCACCGTGTTCACATGATGGTGGAAGTCCAGTGATATGGAAATTCCGATGAGTAGTTGTTGAGCCCATCAGCAGCATTTTGTCTCCCCCATGAGTCATGTTGAACATCAACCTAGTGTTGGAACCTTGTGTAAGCATTTCTTCGTGTTTCGTTCATGAAGCATATGCTTGGATGATAGTAGTGACTTCCTCTAATTCATGTGCATCTGATGTAAGTTGCCGCCGTGGATTCGAAAAAGTCAATGTCTCTTCTTTGGAATCATCCCAAATCGGTCATGCATACGTGCGAAGTATTCTGTGGTTCGGGGACTTGCAACCTTCGCCCTACATGTGTTCCTAGCACACCAACCACTAACTGATTTGTTCCAGGAGAAGTAGTTCTTTTTAAGAGCTAACCCGGGCTTAATTAAGAACTTTGTTATCTGTGATAATGGTTCCCCACCTGAACTCGGTAGTGTTTCATTATAAGACTACTACATGGGCTTGATTGTCTGGGACATCGTGTTCACATGTTAGTAGCAGAACCAGCTCATGTTTTGGAGCTTGCTATCGTAGTTCATTCCCGAGAATCTCGCAACATCTTCTCGTCGATTTGTGTTGCAAACTTTCATTTTTCTTTCTAGACTCGATGAGTCTGGAATATCCTAAAACCAACCAGATCTGAATCTCGGGCAGATATGATGGTTGGAATATTCCAACATTTGCATTTTGTTCGCAGCTTGCACCCCATCGTGCCAATTCTCCATGGGCTGTCCTTCCCAGCAGTTGCTGTCTAGGATCATCCTCAAAAGTGGACTTACCATGGGTCCCATCCATATCCGATGATAAGCAAATCATCCATTGCGTTGTCTTCAACAAGGTAGTCCACATCATCCATTCTAGTCCGAGTATGTCATTCCTTCGAACTCCTTCAAATGATCGATTGTGATTGCCTTAGGCTGGAATGAAGAGTTTCAATGATCTCTGAATCAAAAGTAATTCTTTTTGCCACTTAAGGGAATAGTTCTTTGCGTCACCTCCCCTAAGGTGCCCCATTCTGGAATCATGGCAACTTCCCTCGCTATTTTGAAACACTCGTAAAATTGTTTCCTCCGTCCTTACTGATGCATGTCTTACCTCTCCGCTCCAGAAATGTTTTTTTTATGTCTCATTCCATGTGTTGATCTTGGATCATTAAAATGATCCTAAATTGTTTGAACCTCAAGAAGATTGATTCTTCTAAATTCCCCCTTTTCTTCTCGTTGTCGTGTTGGATGAAGTTCTCGAAAGCAAAGACGTCAAGATCAATATGAAGCAATGAATCAACATCTTGAGAAGGACGGTTGGATTGTGAAGATCGTGTTAGCTTGTGACCCCTCTGACTTTTTACCTCACGTCTTGAATCTCGGGACGAGATTCTTGTTTAGTGGGGGTGAGCTGTCACAACCCCAGATCGGCCTTGTTTGACATTGCTTGCTCATCATGTCATCATGTTTAAATTTCTAAGAAACTTGAAATGGGGATTGCCTAAACCCTAGCATTAAAGGAATTCACTAGATTTACCTAAAATATTTTTCAGTAAGTCCAAATGGCTTTCAAAAATGTTCATCATTTATGGTAAATACTGTAAACAGTAGCCAGAGGTAATGCACATGTTTCCATGACATATTTGGGCTCTGAATTAAATCATATGGTATTTTCATTTGGGCATTTAAATACTATAAAATATTTGAAATGCTCAAATAATCATAAACTAAAATGTTTACTGTTGGATATATTCTAAACAGTAGCCATGATTAGTTTCATGATTTTTGAAAGTGTCTGAGTATTTTTAATAAAGCCCTAAAACTACAGAATAATAGAAAACAGAATTTAATAGGAACAACAGAGAGAGAGATAGTATCTGGGCCACTTACCTGTGCGGCCCAGGAGCCGGCCTAGCACGGCCCAGCCCACCTGGCCGTTGCTACTGCCTCCCACCTCTGCCAAGAGGGTAGAGGCAGGGACAACGACCTGCAGGCAGCAGCGCCACGCCACCAGGCTGCCTGCGTCCGAGGACAGCGACGCCTGAATCCCTCCTTGGTGCCATCCCGAACCGCTCGACCCCTCTCACTCTCCCTGTGCTCCTCCCCCTCCTCTGTTCCTCTCTCCCGAGCGCAACCGTCGCCGCCGCTCGTCATTGGCGCGACCACCGCCGTCCCCTCGTCCCATGACCATGTCCAGCAGCTCCGAAATCGAGCACCCCATCCCCACGCCGAAGGAAATGAGCCGGAGGGCTCTGCTTCGTCGCCATCGACCCGTCTTCAACCTCGGGACACCGGAGATCGTCATCGCCGTTCCGTCGCCTCTGAGCCGTCCCCGAGCGCGCTGAGCCTCCCTACGACATCACCGTGAGCCCCTGAGCTTTTCCCCTCACCTCCCCCTCTCGCTAGCTTCCTCTAGCCACCGCCCCCATGAGCTCCCGAGGCCGCCGTCCGCCATGGCCGACCTCCCGCTCACCGCTGAGCTTACCACGCCCAGCTGTGCTGTCCACCGTGCTCCTAGGGCCCCCTAGATGCGGCCTAGCTACCTGGTTCCCTCGAGGGCGAGCCGTAGCCCTGCGCTCGTGCACCACCGAGCTCCGGCCACCACACTTGTCGCCGTTGCCGTCGCTACGGGCCGCCCTAGCCACTGCTGCTTTCACTGCTCGATGCGTACGAGCACGGGCAACGCGTAGATGCCCTCCGCCACGCTTTTGGTGGCCGGAGGAGCGATCCCGAAGCCTCCACCATCCTCGGCTCGCCGGGCGGCAAGCCGCGGGTCAACTCCGGCGAGGTTGAGCCCGTTTGACCGGGTTTGACTTTTCCCTGACCCATCGACGCAGGGACCAGGCCCCCTGTTTAATTAGTACCAAGTTAAGTTAGTGTTAACTAACTTAGTTAAGTAGATAGGACACTGACATGCGGGCCCAGGCTCTAATTAAAATTAGGTTAGTTAACTGTGTCACTGACGTGTGGACCCCACACGTCAGATTTGACTGGACCGAGTCATTGACCTGCCGACAAGATCAGAGGTCATGCTGACGCATTAATTCCTTTCTAGAATTTAAATAAATCTTAAATGATTTATTATTTTCAGAAAATACCCTAAACTTCTAAAAATCATAGAAATTAAACCGTAACTCCAAATGAATTAAGTTATATATGAAAATGATCAGAAAAATCCAATCTTTCCATCTGTACTAGTTTCATGCATGTCAGAACACTTTAACCTTGCTGTTTAGGTGAAACAAGCTAATGCACTTATATCACTTATTATTTGGGTGATCATTTGAATCCTTGGTTCCAATGGACTCAAACCTTTCTGTCCCAAGTTGCATTAGACCTATCACACATCATATTGCCATGTCATAGCATGCATCATATTGCCGCATTGCGTTGATTGTGTCCTTCTGTGTTTGCCGGTAATCGTCCCCTCTCAGTAGACGATGTTCCGACGACGAGATCGATGACACTGATGAAGACTCAATGTTATCTTCAGAAGTGCCAGGCAAGCAAAACCCCCTTGTTCATTCTGTTATAATCCCACTCTCTCGCTCCTACTCTATTTTACTGCATTAGGACAACAACGACTCATGTGTTACTTGCTGCGGTAGCTGAACCCCTTTATCCTCTGCATGACCTGTCATTCCACAGTAATTAGATGAAACCCACTAGCATGAGTAGGAGTTGTTTGAGCCCTGTTGTGCCTACTCATTCATGCTTGTTTGTCATGCATGCTACTGCTTAGAGTTGAGTCAGGTCTGATTCATTGGGGATGAATCGGAGGTGTGTGAACATGTCCTACTGTGTGTGAGCTAAGTGTGTGAACACGATTTGGTAAAGGTAGCGATGAGAGGCCATGTAGGAGTACATGGTGGGTTGTCTCATTGAAACTGTCCTCAGGAACTGAGTTCTTTGTTTGTGATCCATGAACAGTTACTACCACACATTGGGATCCTTAATTGACTCTCTCGGCTTCTTAACCACACTTGTCCTCTGTCCAGGAGTTGCAACTAGTTTCTGGTGTTTGTAGGATATGTGTTAGAGGCCGTGCGTAGCGCTGACCCTAGGGGTGGGCTATGGTGCGGTAGATACACCGTGGCCGGCAAAATCGAATGCCCGTTTGGTATCTCTGGAACCCTGCACACATCGTTTGGGGCCGTTAGTGGAAACCTCGGCCTGACTCCCTGCGGATGGAACCCGAATAGGCGATAAACCTGGACTAGGGACTTGAGTGTTTAGGTAGGCCGTGGCCGACACCCTCGCTGGGCTTCCGCTTGAAGGTTGCCGAGTACATATCGTGTAAACGGCGATAACTGGTGAGAGCGTGTGTGAAGAAGTACACCCCTGCAGGGTTAATATGATCTATTCGAATAGCCGTGTCCTCGGTAAAGGACTTCTGGGTTGCCTATAACAGTTCATAGACAAGTGAAAGTAGATACTCTAAAATGCGCAAGATAAGCGTGAGTGCTATGGATGGCGTTCTCGTAGGGAGACGGGAGCGGATCCATAGTGGTGTATTGATATGGTGAATATGTGGACTCTAGTGAGCCACCTCAAAAGAGTTACTTGCAGACGTAGTTCAGGATAGCCACCGAGTCAAAGCTGGCTTGCTGCAGTCAAACTCCACCACCCCCTTTGTTGATAATGATGCATATGTAGTTAGTTCTGATGTAAGTCTTGTTGAGTACATTTGTACTCATGTTTGCTTATTTTATGTTTTGCAGAGAGACGTCAGTCTCGCTAGTAGTTCCGCTTGGACTTCGATGTCTAGCTTGTTTCCTCAGCTACGATCTTGTGCCCTCGGCAGGATCTGGTAGATAGTCAGGCTTCTCAGCCTTTTTCATTTTATAGATGTCTGTACTCAGACATGTTAAGCTTCCGCTTGTGCTTTGACTTGTATGCTCTGAGTGTTGGGTCATGAGACCCATGTTTGTAATATCTCGCTCCTCGGAGCCTAATGAATAAATATTTGAGTCGTAGAGTTATGTTGTGATGCCATGTTGTATTTACACATATTAAGCATATTGTGTGTATGTTTGAAATGCTTGGTATGTGTGGGATCCGACAATCTAGTTGTTTATCCTTGGCAGCCTCTCATATGGGGAAATGTAGTCTAGTGCTTCTGAGCGATAGTAGTCCGCTACAGCCCTGTTCACCGGAGTCCTGCTAGCCCAGCACTACTGCTCAGGACGCTTGACTGGCCGACATGTGTTTCACTTCGTTCCTATGTCTGTCCCTTCAGGGAAATGTCACGCGGTGACATCCAGAGTCCTGCCTAGCCTGCTACAGCTCGGGTTCCCGGAGTCCTGTTAGCCCTGTGCTACAGCCCGGATTCATACGTTGATGACCGACATGCTCGATGTGATTCATGTATGCCTGTCCCCATGGGTTAGTGCCGCTTTGGGTTCACGACTAGCCATGTCGGCCCGGGTCCTCTGTCATATGGATGCTAGCGACACTATCATATACGTGAGCCAAAAGACGCAAACGGTCCCGGCCATGGTAAGGCGACACCCATGGGAATACCGTGCGTGAGGCCGCAAAGTGATATGAGGTGTTACCGGCTAGATCGATGTGACTTGGAATCGGGGTCCTGACAATCCTTTTCTCTCACAAGATAAACAAGTCATACAAATGCATCTTGATGTTACGTGCAACGCACGGGCATCTTGCTAGTAAGAGTGAAAACAAACGACAAAAAAAATATTTTAACGGTGGTTCGAAGTCATGACCGCGGGCACACCGGACAAGGTAGCCTTGTATTGGTATGCTGAGCCGTCTGTTTTAACACACATGAGCTGGTGTGGTGATTATACACACACGCACGCATGCACACAAACTGCATCCACGCAATACTCACACAAACACATGCACCCACGCACGCACGCAACACTCACACGTACACACGCAGCCACGCACGCACGCAACACTCACACGCACACACACACGCATGCATGCACACACCAGTACACCACACGACCAACACACACTCTCACGCTCAAGTGCTCAACCTACACGTGCATGCGCACACATCAGGCCCTGACAGGCACATACACAACCAGGTGATTCCCGCGCACGGGTTGGAGCCTTGTCGCGCCTGCGTAAATTTGTGTTTATCTGACATTTTCCCTATGTGAATTGACAGCTGGGACCCACAAGGAACGTGGTCAATTTAACTAGTCAACATGGCACCACGCAGACTATTTGGCCGGTCAACAGAGTGCAATCCGATGCTGAACTGTGAGCAAGTGACCGGATAATCACCGCAAAACGTATATAGTGAACGTAATCAGCTTATTCTGAAGTTCGGTGACCGTATTACGCTTTTCTCTCTGCAGGCCCTCCAAAACTACATCTCTACACGTCCTCGCATGTTACATCTAACAACTATGCAATACAACACTACTATTACACTCTAACACAATAAATCATATGTGTTTTTAGTTTTACTAGATATCATATTGTTACTTATAATTATTCAGTTTGCATACATTAAAATTGCCTCTGAAATGTATCCTGCCCTTTCCTGTTTAATCGGGTTTGTATCGATGGATCATGCGCAACAGCAAAACTATAGTACTATACAGTACAAGTGACAGTTCACTGGGCCGTCGTGTCGTCTACTCCTCCGTCATAAGAGTGGAGCGCTCGCTTTCATAAATCTTCTAGTCCCTTTCGCCGACATGTGGGACATCAAGCTACCGGGTCCACGTGCCATACCGGAATACAGTGCAGAGCAGCCGGGGTGAAGCACCCCAGTCATGGCGCTGGCGTAGTAATGAGCAATGAGGCGTCAAATCACAAAGCTGCACCTTTCCCGCAGTTAAGTTGGAGGGATGAAGTAATAATGCTAAAAAAGAAGTTGGAGGGACGAAGCAACCATCATTTCACTCGTTGCTGAATCCGCTTCTCCCTCATCTTCTTCAACTTAACCACGTGTTGCTTCTGCCGTTGTTCTGCCTCATGTGGGACGCGGATCGGCTTGGTAAAGCACTGACACGTGGGACCGCATGTTATCAAACCGACATCCGCGCGGCAAAATCACCTCATTTTTACTAATCTTGATTCTATAATTTTTTAGATCAATATAATTGAGATTTGTATAGATAGCACACAGGAGCAAAACCAAGTGGTACGGTTAAGGGCATCCACAATGTGTAGCCAAATGTGAAAATAGCTTTTGGCATCATAGGAACCATTGTGGGACGGTTTTGCCAAAGCCAAAAAGATGGAACCGAAGCTCCCTGATTGATTGATTGATTGAAGGAATAGAAAAATGCAACGTCTCTCCTCTTTCTCCCATGCTTGGACGCATGTAGTACAGTATAGAGCATAGAGTCTACTCCCCTGTCCCTTCTACACAAATCACAAAGCAGTGAGGCGTCAAATCACAAAGCACGGACGAAGCAACCATCATTTCACTCTTCGCTGACTCCGCTTCTCCATCATCTTCTTCGAGAAACCATCTCACCGCACTAGTACTCCTAGTAGTAGTACTAGTAAAGGACTTCCTGGATGCAAATAAGGCGGTTGTCTCGGCTTGCGGGCGGCACTTGCGAACGACTTACCGTGGTCTCCCTCAATGGTGTTCTCCGTCGAACGCACTTCGCCAAACCACAAAAAAAATCGTCGACGTCACCGCAATGGGGAAGGAAGTCAAATATAGTTACTACCTCCATTTTTTTTGTACACAAGGCCAGTATTATCAAAATTACAATTTGCAAAGGGCCACTAACACTAATCGAGGCAAAATTGATGGGGTTAGCAACCAAGGACATTAATATCCCCTGCATGCATGCAGAAGTGAGAAGGTTGGTTTGCATCGCGCTGCATTAATCAAGCGATGAGGAGTGAGATGGTTAGCTCTTTGGTCTTTTGAGACAAAATACGCATTAATGTACACGTGAAACGAGGATTTGTATCAATTTAATCCCGTGAAGGAAAACCCCGCCTTTCTTTTTTAACACTAGTACTCCTAAATGCGTGCATTACTTATCCTGTTTGGGTCTAGGCCTTCCATTGCCAAACTTCGCCACACATTTTTGCCAAGCTTGCCTAAAGTTTTCAAAATGAGAAGGAGGTACACTTAACGGTTGTCGCGGTCGCACCGCACCCTCACACGGTCGCTTCCTGCACGCCAAGGGTCGCACCGCACCCTCACACATCGCTCTGCACGCCGCAAACCCAACCAAGGGAACGCACCCTCGACACGTCGTCATCGCATGTGAACAAACCAAACTCAGCCATCCTATCGCTAACACATAATTTTCATTCATAGAGTATGTTTATCCAACCACATGTTGGGGAGTATCCATACGGCCCGTGCGGTGGTCTGTTGGGGAAGAAGAAGAGGTGAGGAAGAAGGAAAGAAGGGTTAGGAGACGTAGGATATTCATCCAACCGCCTGAAATGGTAGACTGACCCAAGTCAGGCGACTTGCATAATAAATATAGTATTCCCTCCGTCCGGAAATACTTGTCCTAGAAATGGATAAAATGGATGTATCTATAACTAAAATAAGTCTAGATACAACCATTTCGAGGACAAGTATTTCCGGACAGAGGGAGTATATTTTTACACAGCAAAAGATCCATAAAAACAACAACATAAAGAAAAACTATCACTGCTCGCGGAAAGAGACGGCCTCGTTGTCTTTGGCTGCCGGTGCGAACTAGCCGACGTGTGTCTCTGCACCGTGGTTGTCCTCGGCCTCCAGCTACTCGTTCAAGCGGAGCGTGCGGGCGCTCTGCACGGAAGAGAGCACAACCCGGTTCAAGTCGAGGACGTCCGGTTCTGCCTGCAGGAGGGCCTCGATGGGAGCGGCATCCGTGCGCTCCTCGTCGAGTCGAGCCTCCGCCGCCCAGTTCAAGTCCAGGACGTCCGGTTCCGCCTGCAGGAGGGCGTCGATGAGAGCGGCATCCGCGCGCTCTGCGTCGAGTCGAGCCTCTGCCGCCCGGTTCATGTCCAGGACGTCCGGTTCCGCCTGCAGGAGGGCCTCGATGGCAGCGGCATCCGCGTGCTCCGCCTCAAGTTGAGCCTCCGCCGCCCGGTTCACATCCACGACATCTGGTTCCGCCTGCAGGAGAGCCTCGATGGCAGCGGCATGCGTGCGCTCCGCGTCGAGTTGAGCCTCTGCCTCCCGGTCCTCCTTTAGTATCGCCATGTTGAACCACTGGTCCGCCTGCACCGTGGGGGACTCGGACGCCGCCGCGAAGTCGACGTCCATCGTCTCATACCCATCGGGGGCCTTCTGTGCCGCGACCTCCGCAGTGAACATTGGATCGGCTTCCTCCTCCTCGTAGCTTGGCTCCAAAGAACTCGGGGATTGGCCCGCCGCAAAGCGAGCTTGGGAACGGAGGTGCAATGGCGCCGACCGGTCGCGATTTCTGCGGCGCTCGGCATCGACATCTTGTAGTAAGTGATCTTGCGGCGCACCATGGCTTTCCGGCGAACTAGGGGCGCTTGATGCGGGCTAGGGGATCGAAAGGTGGGGGAATGGGCTGGAGATTTGGTGTGGTTTTAGGGCGTTGGCTGGCGTGAGCGGCGGCGAAAGGTTACGGTGTGAATAGTGGTTCCGGTGACGACTGGTCAATCGGTTTGACTGTACATCGCTCTTGTCGCGTTCGCGTTGCAGCCCGACACGCTGGACCCTCCACGCCGCTCACCAAATGGAGCGCGCTTCGTCTTGCGTTTTCGCTCGCTTGTGGGACCGCAGTTGAGAGCAATCCGACGTCCCTCCCCCTCCCCCGCCCGCGTCATTTATTATACCACCACTCCCTCGGTTTTATGCGGAGTAAATAAAAATATAGGGAGTATACTACGGATGAGGATCCCCTGACGTGGCCGAACCCATTGAGTAACTGACATACGTGGCCTAGAAAGCATGGGGTCCGCTAGTAAGTGAACAAAAGGGAAGGTAAGGCAGGGATACCTACGTCAGAGGATCCACTTCCACTATACTACTTTGACCAAATGTTAGAGTAATAATATATGACATGCAACTTACACAAATGTTAGAGTAATTATATATGACATGCAACTTACACAAAGCATACAGGGTCTAATGCGTTTTTCGAGGCTAACTTTGACCAAATGTTAGAGTAATAATATATGACATGCAACTTACACAAAGCATACGGTCAATTTCATATGTGAAAGGAGTTTCCAATGATATAATTTTCACATTATACATCTCATGTACTATTAATCTTGTCAATAGTCAAATTGGAAACCATCTCGAGTACAAATCTAGGAATGCGTACGAATCTAACAATATTGATTGGGCGTTGTTGAATGCTCATACCTTTTTGATCATAGTAGAGATACTTTGACTACACATAAAACTTATATGTAAAGTAGAAAGGACAGGAGGGAGTATATTATGCGTTCAAAAGCAAGCGAACATTGAATACCCTTTATATATGATTTATGGATGCTATGATCACCGGTTCAAAATTTTGAATCCGCCTTAGGTATCACATGCCCCCACTCGTTCCCTCTCGATTTCATCTCGGGGTCCGGAGATCTATTGAAAGTAAATATGGCGAGTGTGGAAAAGTGGTGGTAGGAGTTGTGGAATTGTCCCTAGGCAACGGACTATGTTACTAGACCGATAATCGTTATTGCAATTCTATTTGAGGGAGAGGCATAAGCTAACATACTTTCGCTACTTGGATCATATGCACTTATGATTGGAACTCTAGCAAGCATCCGCAACTACTGAAGATTCATTAAGGTAAAACCCAACCATAGCATTAAAGCATCAAGTCCTCTTTATCCCATACGCAAACAACCTACTTACTCGGGTTTGTGCTTCTGTCACTCACGCCACCCACCATAAGCAAATCATAAACATATTGCAAACCCTAAAACGGGAACCCCTCACGCTTGCGCGACACGGAGGGCACAATAGGACAGCACCAATAATAAAACAAGCAACTCAAACCAATCATAGCAATTCATCAATCACCGATAGGACAATAGAAATCTACTCAGACATCATAGGATGGTAACACATCATTGGATAATAATATGAAGCATAAAGCACCATGTTCAAGTAGAGGGTACAACGGGTTGCGGGAGAGTGGACCGCTGGATATAGAAGGGGGAAGGTGATGGAGATGTTGGTGAGGATGATGGTGGTGTTGGTGAAGATCGCGGTGATGGTGATGGCCCTGTGCAGCGCCTCAAGGCCACCGGAAGCAAGGGGAGAGATGCCCCTTCTTCTTCTTCTTCTTCCTTGACCTCCTCCCTAGATGGGAGAAGGGTTTCCCCTCTGGTCCTTGGCTCCCATGGCTTGGGAGGGGCGAGAGCCCCTCCGAGATTGGATCTATCTCTCTGTTTCTGCGTTCTGTCCCGGCTCTGTTTCACCGTTTCGTGTATATATGGAGATCCGTAACTCCGATTGGCCTGAAACCTTCACCCAGATCGTTTTCCAAAAATTAGCTTTCTTGCGGCCAAAGAAGGGCATCAACCACCTTACGGGTGGCCCACGAGATAGGGGGGCGCGCCCCCCTGGAGGGGTGGTGTGGGCCACTCTCGTGGCCACCTCGGGCACCGTTTCACGTTGATTCTTCCTCCCAAAAATCACAAATATTCTAAAATAATTCTCCGTCTGTTTTTATCCCGTTTGGACTCCGTTTGATATTGGGTTTCTGCGAAACATAAAACATGCAACAAACGAGGCCGACCTTTGAGCACGGGATCAATATGTTAGTCCCAAAAAATAGTATAAAAACTTGCTAAAAGTATAGGAAAGTTGAATAATATTAGCATGGAACAATCAAAAATTATAGATACGACGGAGACGTATCAGGGACGCACGGCGATCCGCTCGCTCGCACAGTACGTTCTCGTAGACTGTCGTCCTCTAGCCGCGCCGCCACCTCTGGCTACGTTCTTGTGGAGGCGCACGGCGGTCAGCGCTGCCACCACTGGCGACGTTCATGTGGACACACACGGCGGTCAGCTTCTCCCACGGTACGCGCATTCTAGAGTGAGGCCCCGTTCATGTCGGTGTAGCGCTGAATGTTAGCTGATAGACGATGTTAATCTCACTATTTGCCGAAGTAGTTTACTGTCAATATGCTCTGCTTAAGAAGCTTCCTTGCCCTATTCTGCACTCAATCTGCTTAGCTGAGATGGCATGCCAAGGCCGATTAGTTGCTAAAATATCCTGCCATATATTTATTGTGACGTAGATTGCCATGGTCTAGTAGCCAATCTGTTAGGTGAAATAGCTCCACCGTTTTATACTCGATCTTTGTTGCTGTGATGGCCTTCGATAGTTCGATGGCTGTGTGCTCGGCCTCATTGACTGCTGAAACAGCCTGCCATAATTTAGCACTCAAATCTGTTTGCTGAACTAGCTTTACATATATTTCGTTACTTAGATCTGCTCGTCCAAATATCTTGCCATAGCTTTAGACATCGACCTAAGTATTTATTTCTAGACTTCATAAAAAAGCATATATGTTTTTTCTTGTAATATCTAGTAGAAGAACTAATTTGTATATCTAACAGATGGACAAGACTTGGATAACTTCTGCTCGAAGATTCTCCGCTGCATATGTCGAGGGGGTTGAAAACTTCATGAACTTTATCAGAGCTGAGTATGGTGGTCCGAAACCAGATGTGCTCTGCCCATGTAGCAGTTGTATGAATTCAGTTACAAGACCCGATCAAGCTGTGCAAAATCATCTACACTTGTATGGGATGTCGGTCACATATACTAGGTGGGTTCATCATGGCGAAGGCTGTGAACGTCAATGTTATTGACTACGTGGAAGCAGCAGATCACCATCTTGATCTGCACGATGCTCAGTGGAAGAGGAGGAGGAGGTGGTGGTGGCGGAGCCAGTGAGTTTGACCAACATTGAAACAATACTACGAAATGCTCGTGCATTCCGTGAACTTTCACCTGTAGAAGAAAAACGGTGGGCCCGCATGCTGGAACAATGCAACGTTGCTGTCACCCCAAGAAATAAGCTGTCAGTATTCTCAGCTATGGTCACCTTTCTTCAGGTAAAGACACCTGAGTGGATGACCAACAAATCATTCGATGCGATGTTGGCTGCTTTATGCAAATCTTTCCCAGATGCGTCTGAGCTGCCACACACCTACAGTAAAATGAAGAATTTCCTTCGTGCAGTTGGAATTGCGTTCTGTTCCGGAAGGATTATGCCAACTTAAGTGAATGCCTGAAATGCAAATCATCAAGATGGAAAGATGGCGATGCTATGAAGAGGATTCCTCATAATGTTCTGAGACATTTTCCAATTACACCAAGTTTGCAGAGGTTGTTCCATGATGCTGAAACAAGAGAGGATGTACTGTGGCATTATAGGAACCAGGAGTACAGAGATCCAAATGTAATGAGCCATCCATCTCATGGTAGTGAGTGGAAAAGCTTCAATGATAAACACAAAGAGTTTGCTGCTGACCCGAGAAACATTAGACTTGGCTTAGCTTCAGATGGATTTAACCCATTTGGCCACCAGAACGCCACATATAGCATGTGGCCAGTGCTTGTTATCCCTTACAACATGCCTCCAAATGTCTGCACCAAAGAATCAAACTACATGATGGCCTTGCTCATCCGAGGTCCAAAAAGTCCTGGAAAGGATTTTGATTTGTTCATGGAGCCTCTTGTGGAGGAACTTCAACAGCTATGGAAGGGTGTTCTCACTCGAGACCTATATAGCAGCCCACCAGCCGATTTCTTTCTGCGTCTTTGTTGTAATTTGGTGCATCCATGATTATCCGGCTTTGGGCACTATGTCGTAGGCGAATGACACATGGTTACAATGCATGTGTTCACTTTGTGACAGGAATCATTTGTCATGCGCAATACTTAGCAAGATCTGTTACATTGGACACCGCCGTTTCCTTCCCAAGGACAAGCCGCATCCTAGAAAATACCGAAGACATGTGTTCAATGCAAAGCATGAAAACCGTGATGCGCCAAAGAGGCTCACCGCCGATGAGTTGCAAGTGGAATTAGAGAAGGTCAAACATATTACACCAGGAAACCATCCTGGTAATGGTAGCGGGAAAAGGAAGCATGTCACGGTAGAAGAGAGATTATTGTTTACCCGCAGGTCCACTTTGTGGGACTTCGGGTATTGGAAAGATTTGGGTCTGCGGCATAATCTTGATGTGATGCACATCGAGAAAAATATATGTGACAGCATTATCGACACACTTCTTAACATTGAAGGCAAGACAAAAGATACCTTAAAATCTAGGATTGATTTGACACACCTGGGTATCAGAAAGGATTTGCAGGTGCAAGATGAAGGTAAACCATGGGATATGGCACCAGCTGTGTATGTCTTGGACAAGGTAAAAAGAAAAGAATTCTGCGAGGTCCTGTCACGTGTGAGATTCCCACATGGATTTGCTTCCAACCCTGAAAGGAGAGTCAGTGCAGATGGAAACAAGGTACAAGGGTTGAAAACTCATGACTGCCACGTCCTACTTCAAAGGGTTTTACCTGTTATCCTTAGAGGATTGGGCCGCCCTGACTTATACAGAGCAGTTGCAGAGTTGGGACAATTCTTCAGGGAACTCTGCAATAGAAATATCAGGATAGATGCTTTGGAGCGTCTTAGAGACAAGATACCAACTATCCTATGCGACCTTGAGAAGATATATCCTCCAGCCTTCTTTGATGTGATGGTGCATTTGGCTGTTCATCTACCTGATGAGGCACTACTTAGAGGTCCAGTACAGTATGGCTGGATGTACCCTATTGAAAGGCGGCTAGGCACTTTCAAGGGCTATGTTAGGAATAGAGCTAGACCCGAGGGTTCCATTGCAGAGGCCTACATTGCTACAGAAGCGTTGACATTCTACTCAAAATACATTGAAACGGCTGATCAGCTTAGCAAAGAGGTGGGTGAAGACAATCCCGGGCTCAATGTTTTCGATTATTGTGTTCGAGTTACAGGGAAGAGTCGACAAGAGGACAAACCTAAAGATTTGGACAAAATGGTTTGGTATGTGTTGAATAAGCATCACGAGATACTACCTTATATCAAGTAAGTGCGATCTTTACAGCTTATACATCGTAATCTACTAAACTTGCAGCACATTCTTATATATTTAGATGTTTGACGCGATCACTATGTTGTGCAGCATCTAGAAAGAGGAGTTACTGCCGCAAAATCCAAGAAACATTGACAAACTGGTTATGGCAGGATTTGCGAAATGGTTCGAGAACCATGTAAGCTTTTGAAGTGCACCGCCGCTTTTTTAATATATTGAGTACATAAGATGATCAGCTTGTCTATTTTCTAACCGTAGGTTAAGAAGATGCGGGAGGATGGGCAGGCAGTTGATGATGCCCTTTACTCACTAGCAATGGGTCCTGATACTCGGGTAAGACATTATGAATCTTTCGTTGTTGGAGATGTGCGCTACAACACCCTTGCACGAGACGAAGGCAGGAAGACACAAAACAGTGCCATCATGAGCACGAATACGTATGACAAAGAGACAACTAAAATGTATGCTAACATAATGTACATTGTTCGATTGCGATATATGTCCGATTTCGAGGATCATCGGTGTGTGGTTTTGTTGTCTTTGTCGTTAGTATAACCTGTTTTCCGTGATCGCAAAACCCAGAGCTGATGATTATTTCAAATCCATCAATGTCAAGGCGGCGTACCGGACCAACGAGCCTTTTATTTTGGCAAATCAAGCAATACAGATATTTTTCTTTGAAGACACATTTGCACGTAGCGATGGTGGAGAGTATTGCAAAGGTTTGAGCAGAGGAATTCGTTTAATGAAGTTGCACAACAAGATGATGCTTACATCTGCTCACGATGTACAAGATAACTCAGATGTTCCTAATATCTTTGAGAACCATCACGTCAATGACGCCGGCGAAAAGATTGCCTGTCGTGCTGTGGACATACAAGAGTTGATCAAGAAGAAGCCAACGTTCGAGGACGTTGAGGATGAAGAAGAAGATGACACCGTGGGGAATTACGATTCAGACTGATACACATGGCGAAGATGTTGACGCTGCTGCTATAGATGATGATTACATTGCTTCTGTCGTATTTTCCTGCCGGAAGACGTTTTTTATCTACTATGTGAAATTGTGTTTGCTATGACAACTGAAACCTGATGAACATGTTGTTTAGTATTTTGCTGTGAGAACATCACTTGTTATGTATGCTGATTTGTGTTTGGTGATTGTATGACAACTAAAACATGATGATATTGTTGTTTACTTGTACTCATATTTGGCTGTGAAACTTGAATTTGATGACATAGTTTGCTGTTGGAGTGCAATTTGCTCGACGTCTTCGACTGAGAACAAAGCTGACCCGACAGGGCCTCTGCTATTTATTTATTTATATGAGCAAAAGGGGATACCCCCTGATTTCCATTAATAGAAATCCACTACAAGAAATATGTCAACTAGTGACCTTCTGTCAGTGACCATGGAAGAATTGGTCATAGATATATGACCATTTCAGACCAATTGGTCAAAAGCTGTTCGAGGGGCTCCAAACCCTAAACCATTGCGACCATTTTGGTCAGAAAGGTCGTAATTTCCTTACATGAAAAGGTCATAAAGCAAACAGCGCTAGTCCGCTGCCTTATTTCTAGTTGTTAACGACCAATATAGATGGTCATAGCCTTGTAAATTGTGGTGGGTTGCTATGACTAGGCGCCACCTCATCAGTTTTGCCTATGTGTCATGTCCATGTGGTATTTTTTGCCCCAGGTTGTGAAGCAACCTATATATCTGTCATTCCCAAAATTCCCAAAAAATCTCACAAATTCTTTGGGTCATATCTTCGTCAAATATGTAAAAATCTTCCTTGCCTAGTTCAAATATAATTAAAAAATATTCATTTTCCTATTCTGTTCAGAGCAGGACTTTGTGAAGGAAGTACCACTTTGGCATGTCCAAATGGTATCCATTTTCTACAGTGCTTTCCTATGCCCAAATAACCATCCCCCACCAAATGCCAGCTCAATCCATTCATTATTTTGAGCCCAGATTCAACATTCGTATTTATGTCCAAAGGTGGTAGTTTGTAATGCAAGTACCACCTAGGCTCCTCCTTCTAAGGTGAAAATTTGTGAAGACGGTCTTCTTAGTAACTGATCATCCTCAGCCAAAACTCACGCCCATTAGCCATGTGCATTTCCCGTGCATAAATCAAACACTTGGCTGCTTATTCATGTTTGAGCATCGATCGGTCTCCTTGTGAGAATCTTATGTTGTGGTTTTCTTCCTAGCACCTACCTGGGAGTGCCCAACCCACTAGACATGCCTAGGCCGCCTGTAACACATGGCAACGCCACGGTCACGCCGTGACCACCTTGGCCCGGGCATCTTGAGCTTCTGGCAGCTCTAGAGTTGGGGCCCTCAGCCACCGTCCAAACCTCGATGTCTCGCCATCAAACCATGTATTTCTGATTAAATAGATACTTATTTACCTAGAAATTATTTTTGGAAAAAATAAAGAGCAAACTATGAGGCAGCTGCAGTTCAAATTTGACCCGCTTCCAGCTGAATCGAAGGCAATTTGTCTTTTTCACCAGAGACGGATCAAAAATTTTGACACCCAACCATTTTGTCAATTGTGCATTATATATGGCCTAGTATTTTATAAAATTGATTAGGTCAAATTTTGCAACAATTATTTGGTAGTTCCTTCACAAAAAACCCTCCTTTTGGGCACTTTCGGAAAATGAAAAATGAATTTTCCGTGCAAAGAAAATGAAAACTTCCTTAGGAAACATTGTTTGGAATTCCAAGATGCACCCTCGTGCACAATATGAGATCATTTGAACAAACTATGCCATGAATGTGGCCATAAGATTGATCATTTGGCTTGAAAGCCAAAATCTTCACACATGATAGCTCATTTCTGAGAACACTTTTTTAAAATAATTACCGTATTACAAGTTTATTATTTTTCCTGGAAACTTGGTCACACATAATGACACAATGCGAAGGTTTTCCAATTTTTTGATTTTTTTTGAATTTTTATGCCCGTTTCAAAATGCGGTTAAAACGGCGGGCTTGACCGTTCCTAGCTAGTGGTTGAATCATGGAATTTTTTTGGTGTTTCTATGATTAAATAGATACTTATCTACCTATAAATGATTTTTGGAAAAAATAAAGAGCAAACTATGAGGCAGCTACAGTTCAAATTTGACCCGTTTCCAACTGAATCGACGACAATTTGTCTTTTTCACCAGAGGTGGATCAAAACTTTTTTCACCCAACCATTTTGTCAATTGTGCATTATATATGGCCTAATATTTTATAAAATTGATTAGGTCCAATTTTGTAACAATTATTTGGTAGTTCCTTCACAAAAAACCCTCCTTTTGGGCACTCGGAAAATGAAAAATGAATTTTCCGTGCAAAGAAAATGAAAACTTCCTTAGGCAACATTGTTTGGAATTCCAAGATGCACCCTCGTGCACAATATGAGCTCATTTGAACAAACTATGCCATGAATGTGGCCATAAGATTGATCATTTGGCGTGAAAGCCATGAATCTTCACGCATGATAGCTCATTTCTGAGAACACTTTTTTAAAATAATTACCGTATTACAAGTTTATTATTTTTCCTGGAAACTTGGTCACATATAATGACACAATGCGAAGGTTTTCCAATTTTTTGATTTTTTTTGAATTTTTATGCCCGTTTCAAAATGCGGTCAAAACGGCGGGCCTGACCGTTCCTAGCTAGTGGTTGAATCTTGGAATTTTTTTGATGTTTCTATTATTAAATAGATACTTATGTACCTAGAAATTATTTTTGGAAAGAATAAAGAGCAAACTATGAGGCAGCTACAGTTCAAATTTGACCCGTTTCTAGCTGAATTGACGGCAATTTGTCTTTTTCACCAGAGGTGGATCAAAACTTTTTTAACCCAACCATTTGGTCAATTGTGCATTAAATATGGCCTAGTATTTTATAAAAATGATTTGATCCAATTTTGCAACAATTATTTGGGAGGTCCTTCACAAAAAAACCTCCTGTTGGGCACTCGAAAAATGGAAAATGGTTTTTTCGTCCAAAGAAAATGAAAACTTCCTTAGGCAACATTGTTTTCCATTCCAATATGCACCCTTGTGCACAATATGGGATCATTTGAACAAACTATGCCATGAATGTGGCCATAAGATTGATCATTTGGCTTGAAAGCCTTGAATCTTCAGAGATGATAGCTCATTTCTGAGAACACTTTTTAAAATAATTGTCGTACACAAGTTTGTTATTTTTCCTAGGAACTTGGCCACATATAATGACACAATGCGAAGGATTCCCAATTTTTTGATTTTTTTTTGAATTGTTTATGCCCGTTTCAAAATGCGGTCAAAATGGCGGGAATGACCGTTCCTAGCTAGTGTTTGAATCTTGGAATTTTTTTGGTGTTTCTATGAATAAATATATACTTATCTACCTAGAAATGATTTTTGGAAAAAATAATGAGCAAACTATGAGGCAGCTGCAGTTCAAATTTGACCTGTTTCCACCTCAATCGACGGCAATTTGTCTTTTTCACCAGAGGTGGATCAAAACTTTTTTCACCCAACCATTTTGCCAATTGTGCATTATATATGGCCTAGTATTTTATAAAATTGATTAGGTCCAATTTTGTAACAATTATTTGGTAGTTCCTTAAAAAAACCTCCTTTTGGGCACTCGGAAAATGAAAAGTGAATTTTCCGTGCAAAGAAAACGAAAACTTCCTTAGGCAACATTGTTTGGAATTCCAAGATGCACCCTCGTGCACAATATGAGATCATTTGAACAAACTATGCCATGAATGTGGCCATAAGATTGATCATTTGGCTTGAAAGCCATGAATCTTCACGCATGATAGCTCATGTCTGAGAACACTCTTTTAAAATAATTACCGTATTACAAGTTTATTATTTTTCCTGGAAACTTGGTCACATATAATGACACAATGCGAAGGTTTTCCAATTTTTTGATTTTTTTTTTAATTTTTATGCCCGTTTCAAAATGCGGTCAAAACGGCGGGCTTGACCGTTCCTAGCTAGTTGTTGAATCTTGGAATTTTTTTGTTGTTTCTATGATTAAATATATACTTATGTACCTAGAAATGATTTTTGGAAAAAATAAAGAGCAAACTATCAGGCAGCTACAGTTCAAATTTGACCCGTTTCCACCTGAATCGACGGCAATTTGTCTTTTTCACCAGAGGTGGATCAAAACTTTTTTCACCCAACCACTTGGTCAATTGTGCATTAAATATGGCCTAGTATTTTAGAAAAATGATTTGGTCCAATTTTGCAACAATTATTTGGGAGGTCCTTCACAAAAAAACCTCCTGTTAGGCACTCGAAAAATGGAAAATGGTTTTTTCGTCCAAAGAAAATGAAAACTTCCTTAGGCAACATTGTTTGCCATTCCAATATGCACCCTTGTGCACAATATGAGATCATTTGAACAAACTATGCCATGAATGTGGCCATAAGATTGATCATTTGGCTTGAAAGCCATGAATCTTCAGAGATGATAGCTCATTTCTGAGAACACTTTTTTAAAATAATTGCCGTATTACAAGTTTGTTATTTTT
This sequence comes from Aegilops bicornis, assembly GCA_021605145.1. Classification (NCBI taxonomy): domain Eukaryota; kingdom Viridiplantae; phylum Streptophyta; class Magnoliopsida; order Poales; family Poaceae; genus Aegilops; species Aegilops bicornis. The sequence goes on along the minus strand of CM038674.1, from coordinate 60,298,348 downwards.
CCTGGGAACTTGGCCACATATAATGACACAATGCGAAGGATTCCCAATTTTTTGATTTTTTTTTGAATTGTTTATGCCCGTTTCAAAATGCGGTCAAAATGGCGGGAATGACCGTTCCTAGCTAGTGGTTGAATCTTGGAATTTTTTTGGTGTTTCTCTGATTAAATAGATACTTTTGTACCTATAAATGATTTTTGTAAAAAATAAATAGCAAACTATGAGGCATCCGCAGTTCAAATTTGACCCGCTTCCAACTGAATCGGCAAAAAATTGTCTTTTTCACCAGAGGTGGATCAAAACTTTTTACACCCAATAATTTGGTCAATTCTGCATTAAATATGGCCTAGTATTTTAGAAAAATGGTTTGTTCCAATTTTGCGACAAATATATTATAGGTCCTTCACAAAAAAACTAAGTTTGGACACTCGAAAAATGGAATATTGATTTTTCGTGCAAAGGAAATAAAAACTCCCTTTGTCAATATTGTTTGCAAATCCATGATGTAAACTTGTGCAAAATATGATATCATTTGAACAAATATTTGATAGGACTTCCACAAAAATACTCATTTTGAGCACTGAAAAATGGAATGAAATTTTTTATCTTGAATCGATCACGACCAATTTATATTGGTCATAAGGTCATCAAATGGTTTGCTTCGTTCTGATTGGACCATGAGCATATCACACGGATCACGCATCAACCACCGTCGGATGCTTCCGGATCCAACGGCCCAAAACCACCCGAGCCGAAACCCTAGGTCTGTCCTCATGGACATTTTCCACCCACCCCCGCCTCCATTCTTTCTTTCTTTCTCTCCCTCCCCCCTCAGATCCTCTCCCCACTCCCCCCTGCAGTGAACCCTAGCCCCGCTCTCCCCCGCACACCACGCGTCCGCCCATCCGGATCACAGCCGCCACCTCCTCCTTTCTAGATCGCCACCTCCACCTCCCTCCGGACGAGCTCCCCGCCGTCCATGGCCTCCCCCATGCCCTTCTTCCCCGCGAGCCCTTTCTCTCTCCCTCGCGCGACTCCTCTACTCCACTCGATTCCGGTGAGTTGAGGCGGCTCTCGCCGGCACGCAGCACACCCCGGGCTTCAGGTAAGCAAGTTTTTTGCTCGGCGCGCTGGCGCTGGATCGAGACCAGCGGATGGGTTTGGTTCCTTCCTTGCTACATGCGGTGTTGTGCGCGTGGCGGTGGCGTTGTCTTGTGGGCGGTATTGGCAGCGTCGCTCTTGGCGAGGGAGCGGGTGCCGGAAGCACGTCTTGGAGGGTCACGGAGTACGGGGCGGTGGGGGACGGCAAGACGCTCAACACGGCGGCGTTCACCAGGTTTGTCTTGTTCTTGGATTTTCGCTTGCTTCTTTGTTTCTTCTTTCTGACCGAGCAGGTGAGCTGATTTTGGATTTGTCATCCTGGTTTCTGCAGCTGTTGGAGGAGGACTTGGTGGTGCTAAGGAATGGAGTACTGCAAGGACGGACGCCGCTTCCATTGAACTCAGGTGAGCTTGCGAATCCGTGACGGCCTTGGTGATTTTATCATATCGCTACTCTATTAGTCATGGAATTCGGGAGAGCTTGGGTTCAATTTTATTTTCTGGGATTTTTATCGGGTGTATGCAATCAGTATAACTGTAAATTGGCTTGCCCTTTGTGTTCTTGGTTGGTGATTCGCAATGATTTGAAGCGGTCTGGCTTATCACCGTGGTTAGGTGGAGCCGGGTTATTATAGTTTGATGCAGGAGGGGGAAAGGTGGCACAAATCTGGGGGCAGGGCATGTTTCTGCCTGATTAATCCAATCATTTTTTTCTTCTGGTATCAATCAATCATGCCAGCATCTGAAACGGATTATCAAATCTGAATTCGCATCGTTTTTATATATAATGATACCATACAGCTCGAGATGAACATATGCTTGACTGAATAACTGTTCATACATATGGAGGTGTTACTATGAGTACAATTACCATTCACAAAGAAAAAAACTATGAGTAAAATGTGGAGAACACACTTCCAGACTATCAATCATGCATGCCCATATCATCAGCTTTGCTTAATGTTTCTTAGTTTAACTTACTAATCCCTTGTCTGTGTATTTTTTGCTGCCGTAAGGATCCAAATAGGTTGCAATCGGGAGTAAAATATGTGTCTAAACTGATCGTCTGCAGTGCAAAAATCGATGACCAAGATCCAGTTATGTGTATTGTAGGACAACACCTTTCATTAGATACACTTTGATGCTATTTCTAGCATGAATTTCTATTTCAGACTTAAAACTAAAATTCTGAACAACTAAAATCGCTCTTGTTCCTTATTTTTGTAGGGCGGTTCCTCTCGTTTTACTGGTTCGTCCGCTCCTTCATGATTGATGTATTGGTTCTGGCTGCTCCTTCGTGATAGACTTGGTTAACTCTTTGTTAGCCTTGTGGGTCGTAATTCTTTCTCTCCAGACGCATATACTGCTTGATGTATTGCTCATGCTCATTCTGTACCGAGATAGACCTAATATCCATAGGGTTGTAGATTGATTTCCCCTGAAAAAGCTATGCTTCTTTCCTTGGATGATAAGCATGTTCCGCAGCTATGTGGAATTCTTAAGATAAAAGGTCTTTAGTTTCTTTTGGTGCATCTGCATGCACATAACAGTCTGTTAGTTTCTCAGTCTGTTAGTTTCTCTTTATATAATGAAAAAAATATGTTGTTGTCGCTTGTTTATTATTATCTATCATTTGTAGATTGATTTTTAGGCCACCAGTACTTGTATGTATAATTTCTAGTCTCTTGAATGAATAATTTTTCTTTATGTGTCATGCGTCTTGTGTTACTACATACATCTGTCGTGAAGTACATGGTTAGGAACTATGGTAACCCATAGTTTGCTCTACCCGTGATAGTAGGATGATGGAAGCATCACTACTGAATGTAGTTCATGTTTCTTCATATAATCATCATTTACTAGAGTTTCTCTTCTTCTTGCTACTACTTGTTTTTTGACGCCACTAGCTTGTACTGAAATGTAAACACATCATATTGTTTTCATCAGACCAGTGTACCTTGAGCATGCAAAGTAAACACATGCTACTCCACTTGTCTATTTGTACATAAACTTTTGTTTAAATAAACCGAGCTAATAAACCAAACGGTGCGAACACATTCAGTTCTGAAATTTGTCTACTCCACTTGTTTGATTGTACTGAAACCTTTGTTTGCATGTTTCTAAAATACAGAGAAGAACACCCTGTGTTCTGGTAAAATATTTGTTTGCTATGATATGAAATTCCATGATGTGTGTGTTGTTTCAGTTTCTGTAGCTACAACAAAGTCCTAGTTTACTCTGTACTTGCTTTTGATGATTGCTGGCTAAATTTACAGTCAAAATAATAGTAGCCAAGGAGTAGATACAAGACGTATTTACCGTATTTTGCATGGAATGTTAAAAATCAGTTTTGTTGTGGTTTCTTGTTCTGTGAGTCAAATTGCATAAGATGGGAGTATCACAACATGCATATACTGAAGATGGGAGTATCACAACCTGAATGTGCAGCTTATGTAGTTTCTGTATTTTTGTTAAAGCATGGAGTAGCTTCTATAGTTTCTGTATTTTTGTTAAAGCATGGAGTAGCTTCTATAGTTTCTGTATTTATGTATTTTCGTTAAAGCATGGAGTAGCTTCTATAGCTTCCTCACAAGTTAATGCTTCGCTCGGTCGGGTGTGTGATAATGCCATTTGTCTTGTGCAATCAGATTACATTTCTGTTTGTTATGGTAATATAAAAAATATTCGTGCTTTGTCAAAATTTTCACGGTCGTGTCTTTCATTTCTTTAATTTGATTGTTTCCCTTGTATTCAATATGCTTCTAGTGGCTGATCCTTCCATTTTTGTTGTGGCATCTTTATTTTCACAGGTGTTGTGTGTTCTGGAAGATGGAAGAGGAAGAAATTGTTGAACTAAATTTTCTTGTATTCTGTTTTGTTTTACGTATCATTTGATAGTTTTGTATAGGAACAAGTGATACTATTTTGTAGGGCTTTATGGCCTGTGATTTAAACATATTTAGTGCTGAAATATGAAATTATTTGCAAAATTTGTCAAAAAGGTGGATCATATGTATGAATATGTGAATGGGCTGAAAAGAGTAATGGACCAACTCCAGGATTGAATTAATATTTGAATGTATAAAAAGGCCGAATGTAAACCAAAAATGGGCTGAACAAAATTGTACATATATTCTTGAAAGGCCAAACGTGCATAAAATTGATGGGCTGACCAGTTGGGCTTGGCCCATGTAGCGAATAAAATTAACAGAAATAAATATACCAAATGGGTTGAATTAATGGGCTTGGCCCATGTAAAACACCTAATCGGACCGGGCTGAATCTTGTGCCACATCAGCTTGCCACGTTGGATGCCTACGTGGCCTGGGGAGGTTGCTAGTGACCAAAACGCCACAGTAGGAATATTTTGGTCGTAAACGTCCACGACCTTCTCACAGAGAAGGTCGCTATAGTCAGTTAACGACCCTCAGCTTTTGACCTTCCGTTTTTGGTCAAAAAAAGGTCGCAAATGAAAAACAATGACCTTTCAGTGACCAATAGTCAAGGTCACAAGTTGAAATATATCTTGTAGTGATCAATATATGTTCACAACACTATGCCCAGCCTGCTACACAGGTTTCATTCAGTACTAGTTTCAGCAAAGTGCTCATGTCATAGCCACTGAATACATCATGGGGGCTACATACACTGCAAATAAAGAGACAATCATCCTACAGAGCACATCGATTTTGCCCATTATCTTCACAAGCTCTTTCATCTCCTCATTGATGTCAAGGTCGTTCAGCAGCTGTTGCTTGGCCATGATCAGAGGAACTGCATCTTTAACCTTCTGCTCTGCATCTTCCGATTCTGCCGTTCCTTCAGTTACTTGTCCAACACCCCAGCCTGCTGGTATTGGGATTCCTCGGCTAACCAAATAATCAACGTAGTTGCATTCCCCCACATCAGCAACTTCCCAGAAATACAAATCACACAAATCTTCCCTTTTCTGCACGAATCAAATTCGAAGATCATCAACCAGACTATTAAAAAAATCAGCAACCGAAAGCAGCGTAACAACACTTAAACATATTATTACCCCATGATTCGGGCATTTGTAGAAGACTCGGCCAGGGCTGCGGATTGTGGTTGAGACGCGACGGATGACTCTGCGTGATTTGCAGCAGTGGCACCACACCAACGGCAGCGGGTTACGATGAGCAATCGGCTGCGGTGCGCGTGCCGGCGGGGGTGTGATGAGACCCACATGCGATGGTACGGGTGGCGACTTGGCGCATATCTGGTTGTTGCGTGCTGAAGAGTAGGTGGACGAGCAGCCAGCGGACATGGTTGCTGCGGCCAGAGCTTCTGATGCTAGGCAGAGTAAGTAGAGAAGAGGAGAAGCGAACGTTGGATATGTCAGTTTCATTACTTGCAGAGTAGCATAGCACCATATATAGTGATAGTCTAAGTTTGGATTCGAACCAGCTACAGGAGCACGTCACTCTTTTTTCTAAAACTCGGCAACGTCTCTTTACTGGTACACTAGCTTGTTCTGTACGCCTTCCCAAGTCTTTGATTTTCTTTCCCTTTTTTGCGAGGAAGGAAGGAGGAAAAATTTGAGAGTTCCTCGGACTAGAACCCAAGACCTCTCGGTTGAAAACCAAGGGTGCTAGTCACTTATGTGGCGAACGTTCCCTGTGAGGAGGATGGCAGACGAACGCATTTTCCTCGCAGTTTTCTTCCTATATATAAAAAAGTATGCTACTTGGTGTCCGCTTAGTCAAAAAATGATTGTGCCAACCTTGACCGTAGGATTGACATTCAACGTCTGTCGCGTTTCTTCAGTCTCTTCTTCCTCGAGCCGCCAAAGCCAAACCAGCGCTGGCGGGACCGCCTGCTCCCGCCTCCCACGATCGGGTTGTGATCTTCCCGGCTCCTGTTCGTTCCGTCCGAGGCCTCACCATCGTCCCCCGCCTTGGTTCGCTCGCCACAAGGCGCCCCTCGGTGTTGTCAACATTGTCAACAACCGAGAGGAATAAGGAGATATTTGTACATGGTGAGGATGACAAGAGGGACCCAAAGAGCTGCAGTAATTTTTTTGTTCGGGACGGAGAAGGGTATCAACTGGGTTGTGCGGGACCCGTGGCCCGTCTAGCCCAGGCTTTTATTTCATATGTTTAGCACATGACCAGCCCAGTTTGTTTTTTTCCTTTCCGAAAAATGGCTAGCCAGCTATTTTGTTTTTTGCAGAATAACCAACATAAGCCTACTTGCTTTTCTACGCCCTGCTGGGCCGGAAATCTTTCAAGGCGAGGAGGGATGCATTTTGCCCAGAAAATGGGCTATAAGTAATAAGAAATGGGCTATATGTAATAAGAAATGAGCTATAAGTAATAATAAATGGGCTGTAAAATGAAAAAATACAGCAAACAGGTAATTAGTTCCAAAATACTGTTTTCTTTCGGATTTTGATATTTTAAATTTCATTTTTTAAAGGGTAAAATTTCATTGAATTTAAATTAAGGTATATTTAGATTTAAAATTAATTTGAATCTGGCTAGAAATTTCGGGTTGTATGCTGTTTGGGACAGATTTGGAGGCTGACTTGTGGGTCTACTAGGTTGACGTGTGACGGTGTCCTGGACTAGGGGGTACTCACCACGTCATCTCCCGATCAGTTGGATTGGCCGAGGACCCCCATGGCCGTATACTCATGGGCCAATCCGGACAGCTGTGGCATACAAGGAAGATTCCACAAGACTTGGCGATCAAGACAAGGACTCCTCCCCACCGGCGTATTCGGCTAGGACTCTTGTTATCCTAGGCCTCTGGTGCATTATATAAACCGAGGCCAGGCTAGTCGATAGAGATATACAACAATCATAATCATAGGCTAGCTTCTAGGGTTTAGCCTCTACGATCTCGTGGTAGATCAACTCTTGTAATACTCATATCATCAAGATCAATCAAGCAGGAAGTAGGGTATTACCTCCATAGAGAGGGCCCGAACCTGGGTAAACATCGTGTCCCCTGTCTCCTGTTACCATCATCCTTAGACGCACAGTTCGGGACACCCTACCCGAGATCTACTGGTTTTGACACCGACATTGGTGCTTTCATTGAGAGTTCCGCTGTGTGTTCGGCAAAAGGTCGATGGCTCGCCTGCAGATTTATTGGGACTTCGATATCTTTGTCACCAGCTCGACTGGTCACCTTGGTTCGAGCAAGGACTGCGCCCTACCTCCGATCGTCATGTTTGGATGAGGGCCTTCATCAACATCAACTCCAATCTCCATCAAGATCATGGAGGAATAATCCAGGGAGCCCGGGGGCTCAACGTGAACATTGCCCTCGGGCGACCGTACTGTTTTTCTGGACAGGAACTTGTGTCCGCCCCCGCCGCCTCCTCAAGTGTCATTTTAACGATTGCTTTAGTGGAATTGTGCGGAATTGAGTCTACAACAACCCTGAAAAATTTCGTCGAGTTCCGATGGAGGAATCTCTGGCAATCCGCGATATACCGGAGCCCTGTTAAATCTGGACGAGAATCTGGATGAGTTTAGGGCGTGGTGTCCAGCTTCTAGCTCGGACGTCCTTTGGAAGATCCAACCGTTGATCGACTGCGGAATTCCTATATCTACCACCCCTCAAAATTTCAGCTCGATCCGACCGTCCAAACTCCGGGAACCTTACGATTAGTGCATCACTTTCCGGATTTGTTTTCTGCGCGAAAACGAATCCGACCCGAGTTCGTCTTTTTTATGAACGGGATTTCGGACATCCTTTTTGAAGGAAGTTTTTTATGGGGTATTGTGCTTTGTTCCCGAATACATCCCACTAACTTTAAAATCCTTTGAACATGATCTTCAACATCATGCTGGTGTCAAACCAGTCCGACAATATTGCTCCCCGGCTGCTGACCTGCGCTAGACACGTCGTCACTTTGTTGAGCCGAGCTCAACTTCTTTGGATCATCATCTCGGCAAGCCGAACAAGAGTTCGGAATCACAAAGGATAAATCATCACCAAAATCGCCGCCCCACGGATTACACGGAGTGGGCACACCGGCATCGCCGCATGGTCACTTCATCAAGCCGGCATGGACCACGTCACGACCTGCATCGGCAGGGCCGCGCTGTTGCTCCTTCAAGCCAGTGTCCATCATGCCGACCTACTTCGACTCATCGGCTAACATCGAGGCTTCGACATCTCAGCTGGACCGGGGGATTCATCATCTCTTCATCAACCTACTCCGATGACTTTGGCGTCAACAGCCGACCAGCTTAAATCCACGATTAATCGACCGAGGGCTTTGCCTCGGCAAGCCAACCTTTGCCAGCATTGCCATGCCGTTGCTTTTTCGCCCATCAGGCAATGGGTGTGCGGATCGAGTCCCAATTTTGGGAATCACCTTCTTTCGGATTGCTACAACAAATAAACCAGGTGCTATTAATCCTAGTATTTTTTGTTTGTTTGGGTTCATTTTTCCCAAGGAACTATTACTCTGGTTTGTCCATCATATGGACGCAGGTCTATCAAATGGTGGCCGCATTAACGACGATCGCATGGTGGTTCGGTCAGTTTCCGTACATAGTCCGGCGAACACCGCACCGGAACTCGGATCGACCTGTGAATTCAGGCTTTGCCACGCCTTAATTGGATCACGCTGCATCGACATTGACTTTGGCGCCAGGCCATATTTCTTTTATTACTCACTTTGCGTAAATTATTTATTATGCAACATTTTTTTATTATTACTATTATCCCCGGTCTGCACTATTTTTGTGCACAGGAAAATGATCCGGCTGGACTATATCCTTTGGCGTCACCTCGGCTGGACGGGGGGCTTCGTCAACACTTCATTACCCCATGCCGGGGACTTCGGCATCACTCTGCCGGCCTGCATTGACCGTGTTATGTCACCACTTGATGCGAGCTCTTTGCTCCGCCACCTCGGAACCGGCTTGGGGGATGGAACCTTGTCCCACATCAAGCTCGGACCGCGTCATCAATACCGAACACATTAACCAGCTAAGTTGCCTTCATGCTCAAAGTTTTCAATTTTTAGTTTATGTTCGGTTAGACCAAGCATTATACTTTTTTTTAGAAAAAAGTTGCTTGTAAATTTTTTTCCTTGTCCAAACTTTGTTTGTGACGGACAAATTCAAATACCCAGATTACTTGGGGGCTCCCTTGCTGGAGCTTTTCCTCTTGCATATGATTATAGTTGTACGGCTTCGTTCCTTGTCCGTGTATTATGCCAAAATATGCACCATATTGACCTAAGTGATTTGCAAGCTGGGTTGCCTTGCTCCTGTGTTTACCCCTACGTTCCCGATTGTTCGGCTAGGGAGTAAGGGAGCACCTCTGTGATTATCACGATCGGGTTACCCGAGCCGGACCTCAGACTGGGTGAAGCCGAAAGCTAGTGCTCTTACTGTTTTCAATTATGGTCGGCACACAACGGAACTCATGAGTACAAAAAATCTATTGCACAAGTCTCATAGTAACAATGAGCACCGAAGAAAGGTATCGGTGGGGGTACTATTTTCTTCGAAGATGCTTCTTACACTTTGTTAGTAATATATCATAAGTTCCCTGAGCGCTATGTCTCGTTATGACCTTATGGCCTGATTGCCTGGTTATCGGAAACACCGTTGATATTCTCGACAGGTGGAGTACATAACACTTTTCGGTCCTTGACCGAAGAGGAAGAAGCCGACGATCGGTTAAGACGCGTTTAAAGTTCGGGTGAACATAGATATGATATAAGTACTTCGGTACATACAATCTTTATACATAAAATTCTATTACCCAAGTCACGTGGGGGCTCTTAAATTAGTATGAGATGCTTTTCTTCTTGGTCATTGCAAAGTCTTTTTTCTATCACTCCGTTCTCGATGCAAGTGTGTGGTCAATAGCCGGATAGCCTTGCTTCTCTCTAAATCCGCTTGAGTGCAGTTTGCTAAACTAGCTTCGGAGAAGCACTCCGCCTTCGGGATAAGGAGGTTGAAGCCATAGGCTGACCCGCTTGAAGTCTTGAGATAGGATGTGTCATGTTAAAGCACGACAGAAGCACCTTTTTTTTTAAAAAAGTCCAATTTTCGGATTGGCACCGAACACTTGATCTAGTTCGGACATTAAACTTTTGAATAAGTTTTTTGCTTTTCGAGCCTATGGCACTTTTAAACTATTTGTGCGTTTCCAGCATTAGTCTCACAGTGCAACACCGGACACCTTTAGGGATTCGGCAAAAACATTCTCGGATATTACTTTATATGCAGCGGTTTCAATTGTGTCTTGGTCAATAGTTGGGTTGCCCGGCTCCTGTGCTTACCTCCTACGTTCCGCTTTGTTCGGCTAGGTGTGCAAAGGGAGAACCACTGTGATTTTGCTTCCAGCTCGCATGGTTAAGCACCTCAGTGGAGAAAGCCAAAAACTGACAGTCACAATAGGCGTAATCTGGTCAACGATCCGATGACTATGTTGAATGACGGGCCATTCATAACATTGGCCGATGTGTTTACGGCTTGACCTGGATGTCGCCGAACACTAATCGGGGGCTCATAGCTAGCTTCCCCAGTTTAAAGCTCCTATGACTAAGCGAAAGTTATAAAGCCCGCATATCTGATTGCCTCGTTTCCGCTAACACAACCACCTTCGGGCACCGAGACGTCGGCTAAGGGTTGTTTTGTTAGTGCAGAAACACCACAATATTATCTACCAAGGGGTAGAAGCCGACGATGGGCCACTTTCAACTGATAAACTGTTGTAATGGAGTAAAAATAATGATGTAAAGTACTTGGACACATAGAATCATTACACATAATCTGTGATTTTACTCTGGATATCGATCCTTAATTCGGCCACCCGTGCCCACATTAAGGCTCGGGGGCTACTGGGCTCCGTGCTCATTATTTATAAATATTAAAGGGGCACATCGATCCCCTGATCTGGTGTTGCCACCCGACCAGTGTCTCGGGGGCTACTGCATTGCTTATTCAATGCAGAGAATTCAAAGTGCTCAGTGTTCGGCTTGAACGAACTATGCGCATACATGTCTTCGGACAATAATAGGTACCATATGGACCTATCCGGCGTCAAGCTAGTATATTGCGGCGACTTCTTACGACCCTCTCTCAGGAGCGCGTTCGCCGATCACTATTATCTCTAATATATTACACTGCGTTTTTATTCCTATGTATGCTGCTGAGCTAGGAGTTGATCCTCATGCCGATTTCGCGCATCGACCTGAGTCTCAGGGGCTACTGGGAACAACGGTTTTATGCTTTCCTTCAGGTGCATCTCGGGTTTTAGACTGATACACACCTTGAGGGATATTGGCTATATATCTCGGCAGAGAATAAACTACACCAGTTAAAAATATTCACAAAAAAATCAGCCCGCGGTCGGGGTAGTGCACCACCTCGGAGGCAGTCCAGCATAAAGCTCGGGCGCCAGCGGCTAGCTCCATAAAGGGCATTTCCGGCATTAAGCTCGGCTAAACTCCTTCAACTTTTTTGAACCAAGGTGATCTATGACACCTTAGATACAGTCCGGCGTTGGAGCTTGGACACAGTCCGACATTGGTGCTTTCCGGCATTGGTGCTCGGCTGCAAAAGATACCTCTAATGCAGTCCAGCATTAGAGCTCGGGCGCAAGAGGACACTGCCTCCTGGGAACAACTTCAAACCCGAGGTGTGACATAAAAATAACAAGGCATTGATAAAGGCCGGAAACCTAAAGGGGCTCCTCGGATACCCAACGTGTAAAATCTTCGGATGCACTTCGGCGATCCTCAAGGTCGAAGATGAGAAGATTTGTTGAACCTGTTTTCAAGACCGACGACCGAAGATGAAGAACAGTTTGGAAGAATCAAGGAGCGTCCCCAACTTGAAGACCAGTTCAGGGGGCTACTGACGATGTCCTGGACTAGGGGGTACTCACCACGTCATCTCCCGATCAGTTGGATTGGGCCGAGGACCCCCATGGTCAGATACTCATGGGGACGATGCGGGACAGCGCGCATACAAGGAAGATTCCACAAGACTTGGCGATCAAGACAAGGACTCCTCCCCACCGGCGTATTCGGCTAGGACTCTTGTTATCCTAGGCCTGCGGTGCATTATATAAACTGAGGCCAGGCTAGTCGATAGAGATATACAACAATCATAATCATAGGCTAGCTTCTAGGGTTTAGCCTCTACGATCTCGTGGTAGATCAACTCTTGTAATACTCATATCATCAAGATCAATCAAGAAGGAAGTAGGGTATTACCTCCATAGAGAGGGCCCGAACCTGGGTAAACATCGTGTCCCCTGTCTCCTGTTACCATCATCCTTAGACGCACAGTTCGGGACCCTCTACCCGAGATCCGTCGGTTTTGACACCGACAACGTGTACTTTGGCTTTGTCAACTTAGTCCACAAACGATTCTAGCCAACAGCCGTGCTGCTTCTTCAATATCTGATCTTCTTGCTCCAGCTGCCCAAACCAGCTCCGGTGGGACTGCCTGCTCCCGCCTTCCGTGGCTGGCTGTGCTGCCGCACAGGCCGCACCGCCCCACCCTACGTCATTGCTGGCCAGTCGATTCCTCTACTCACCCACACCTCCTGTTATTTTCCGGCGACGGCAGCCGGAATAGTAAATCCTCGTACTCCCCACCGCGTGGGCAACCATTGCCGAGTCTTCCCCGGCTCCGTGTCGTTTCCTTCCTAGGCCTCGCCGTCGTCCACCGCCATGGTGCTCTCGGCGTGGCCTGGTCAACATGGTCAATGAACGACATCCATCGGCCGTGGACTGTACGCGCAAAAAAATGATTCCTCCACCTGACAACTGGGACCCACCGGAAGGGCCTCTGTATTTCACGAAAAAAACGTTCCCCCCGCTAAGATGTCGGACCCACTAGCTATATCTTCGCATGCAAGGAAGTGCCTCCTTATTACGCACAAAAAAATGAATACCCACCCTGCTAGCTGGGACCCACCATAGTGGGAGGATGACTTGTGGGCCAACTAAGTTGACGGGGACGGAGGGCTTTGTCAACTTAGTCAATATGAACGATTCTAGCTCCAGTGACCGTACGATGTCCATCCAACGGCCGTAGTGCTTCTTCAACCTCTGGTCTTCTTGCTCCAGCCGCCCAAAGTAGCGCCGGTCGTGCTGCATGCTCCTGCCTCTCGTGGCCGGCTGTGCTGCCGCGGAGGCCTGACCGCCCCCTACTATTCCCACTACTGGCCAGGCCCTGCGGCGCCGGCAGCCTCACACCGCAGCCGAACCAGTAAACCCTCGTACTCCTCTCCGCGCGGGCTTCTACTGCCGCGTCTTTCCTGGCTCCGCGTCGTCCCCTTCCTAGGCCTCGCCGTCGTCCACCGCCGTGGTGCTCTCGGCGCGGCCTGGCCAACGTGGTCAAGGAACGACTTCCATCGGACGTGGACTGTACGTGGAGAGGCTGACAGCTGGTCCACGACCACAGCAAGGAAGTGCCTCCTTATTACGTGGAAAATAATGATTCCTCCACTTGACAGCTAGGACCCACCGGACGGGCCACTGTATTTCACGGAAAAAACGTTTCCCCCTGACTGCTGGGACCCACCAGCTTCATCTTCGCATGCAAGGAAGTGCGTCCGGGCAAAAAAAAAAACGATTCGCCCCCCGACTGCTGGGACCCACCAGCTACACCTTCGCACGCAAGGAAGTGCGTCCGGGCAAAAAATAAATAAAATGATTCACCCCCCTGACTGCTGGGACCCACCAGCTACATCTTCGCAGGCAAGGAAGTGCCTGACAGTCGGGACCCACCTGGTCGAAGCGTACGTAGCGTTGTCATCCTGGTCGCGAATGTGTACGTACATACTGGTCGATGTAGAGGCGCACACGTGTCGTAGTAGAGGCGCGCACGTGTCGTAGTAGAGGTGCGCACGTAGCATGTACACGTACGTACATCGGCCAGGGTGCAAGAAAGAAAATACGGCCATGTATGTGTACATACGGGCGAGGTCTCGAACGCCTACTCGCGTATACGTACGGCCAGGGCTCGTGTACATGGTTGGGTCGGAACGGAGAAACAGTGTCGTCGTCGTGTTCATGGGGAGGCAACGGAATGCGTCGTGTTCATGGGGAGGCAACGGAATGCGTCGTGTTCATCGGGAGGCAACAGAACGCGTAGGAGCCAACCGGCTTGGACGGAACGGGCGATGGAAACGAGGCCTGGCGTACCACAGAACAGATGAAACGGCCTTGTGTTCGACCGGCCACATTCAGAACAGGGTCCCGTTGATCGGGAGGGGTGTGGCGTACCGCAAAACGGAGGAAACGGACCTCCTACGGTCGAAACGGGGGTCCTGTTGATCGGGAGGGGTGTACCGCAGAAGCGGATTTAAACGGACCTCCCTACGGTCGAAACGGGGTCCTGTTGATCGGGAGGGCGTGGCGTCAGCAAAAGCGGACAAACGGACTTGTGTTGGAGCGCCACGGCCAAACGGGGTCCTGTTCGCCGGGAGGTGTGGCGTCGCAAAAGAGACTCCACGGATACCGTTCATCTCCACCGTCGACCTCCTCCAGCCTCCACGGGCTACCGTCGACCTCCTCCAGCCTCCACGGGCTCTGTTCATCCAGCCTCCCCGCCGCTTACTCCACCTGCTCTTGTTCAACCACCCCTCCACGGGCACCCTCCACCGCTTCATCGCTCATCTAGCCCTCCACACCACGAGGTCCTGTTCAACCACCCTCCACCGCTCATCGCTCATCCAACCCTCCACACCACGGGTTCCTATTCATCCAGAGGCAACGCCACCGCCACCGCTCATCCAACCCCCCGCAACGCTCATCGCTCATCCCAGAGGCAGCATCGATCGGCTTGATTAGCAGCGATGGCGAAGAATCGCTCGATCGGGTTCAGCTAACAGCCATCGATCGGTCACTCGGCTTGATGTAGCGTAGCCTGCGGTCTGTCGCTTCCGGGTTCGATTAGAGCCCAACGCCTCACTTTCGGGTTCGATTAGAGCCAACGCCTCGCACGTGTATGAGAGAAACGCGCATCGCTCGGCCCCGACCTCCCACCGTAACGGCAACTCCCCGATATTTTCCTCGCCCTCGATTCTACCACTGGTTTTTTCGTCATTGACGGCCCAAATAATGTCATGCAGCTGCGTCTCCGGCCCGCCCAGGACGAAAAGCCCATTTTCTGTCATGGTTTTTTTTCATAGAAGTAGGAGCCCACCACATCTATGATGATACCGGGTTTTGTCACAATTATCGTCATAGAAGTGTCATATGTATGACAGAAAAAAATTTCGTTCGGCCCAAAATGTCACGGATGTGTCTTTTTTTTGTAGTGAATGACTAATCAGGATTCTAGTCAAAGTTTTGGAAAGTCCTAGCAAGCTTGTTTGCAAAGGATCCATCTCTGCCTTG
This sequence comes from Aegilops bicornis, assembly GCA_021605145.1. Lineage (NCBI taxonomy): Eukaryota > Viridiplantae > Streptophyta > Magnoliopsida > Poales > Poaceae > Aegilops > Aegilops bicornis. Next base: position 60,282,892 of record CM038674.1, on the reverse strand, counting down.
GAACTTGCCTATTTGATAGTTCACAGTTTTGTCTTGAATGCTCTCATCACCATGATAGAATGTCCCCACACAAGAATAAAAGGCTGTATTGATGTCAGCAGAATCAAATATGCTTTCATCTGCATAGTTGTAGTGTGGATTCAGCAAGTATGCACTCAACTGCAGTGGGGCATCAAGGATATCTTTCATCTTACTTTGAACTATAGCTAACTCATCTTTGTAGCGCGCCTCGACACTGTGAAGGCCTCTTTAACTTATTTCTTTGCCTTCACAATCTTTCCATACACAAAGCCCATTAAGGGTCGTGCATCACCATCAACCAACCAGAGGACCTTCACCAACGTCTCGAGCACCTTGATGCTAAGATTCACACCCTTCAAAAAGGGTTTGTTAACAAATATGGCTATAGCATCCTTGCGTTTCTTTGAGTGCATATCCTCGATCTTGTCCCACTTAGAGGATACCACCATCTTCCATAGTGAATCGACCTTGTTTGCAAGGCTTTGTAAAGTGAGGAATTGGGAAGCAAATCTGGTTACTCATGTGCTTGAAGTCCTCACCCTTATGATTTCTCTCTTCTTGGTGAAGGATATCATGCACTCTAAGGTGTGATCGTGCCCATACACAAATATTGTGAAATCCTTGGCATGATCAATTATCTTTTTGAACTTATCTAAGTTGTCAATCCCTTGGCGCATCAAATTGACAGTGTGAGTCGCACACGAGCTCCAAAATATCTTCGACCTCTCGGTCCTTCAGTTCACTCTTGGTTCTGATAACCCACAAGTATAGGGGATGGCGATAGTCTTCGAGGGTAGTATTTCACCCAAATTTATTGATTCGACACTACGGGAGCCAAAGAATATTTGTAAGTATTAGCAGTTGAGTTGTAAATTCAACCACACCTGGAGAACTAAATTTGTGAAACAAAGTGTTTAGTAGCAAAGTAGTTGCAATAGTAATGGTAAAGGTAACAACAATAGTTTTGTAGTGATTGTAACAACATTAGAAATAAAATTAAGTTAGCAAAGATCAATATATGAAAAGTGTAGGCATTGGATCAGTGATGGATATTTGTGTTGGATGACATTCATCATGTAAAAATCACAACCTATAGGGTGATACACAATAGCTCGAATTCATCAATATTGTAGGATGTACTTCGTATATAGTCATACGTGCTTATAATAAGAACTTGCCTGGCATCTTTTGTCCTGCCCTCCCGTGGCAGCGGGGTCCATAAGGAAACTAAGGGATATTAAGGCGTCCTTTTAATAGAGAACCGGAACAAAGCATTAACACATAGTGAATACATGAACTCCTCGAATACAGTCATCTCCGGAGAGTATCCCAAACAATTGTCACTATGGGGTCTACGGATCAGAACAATAACAAGTGCATATGACTAGCAGATAGGATCAAGAATTCAAATATATTCATGAAAACACAGAGGGTTCAGATCCGAAATCATGGCACTCGGACCCTAGTGACAAGCATTAAGCATAGCAAAGTTATAGCAACATCAACCTCAGAACATAGTGGATACTAGGGATCAGGCCCTAACAAATTGACTCAATTTCATGATAAATCTCATCCAACTACATCACCGTCCAACAAGACTATGAAGGAATTACTCACTCCCGGTGGTGAGCATAATGAAATTTGCGATGAAGAAGGGTTGATGAAGATGATGGCGACGAATCCCCCTCTCCAGAGGCCCAAACGGACTTCAAATAAGCCCTTCCGATGAAGAACATGAGGTGGCGGCGGCTCCGTATCGTAAAACGCGATGAAACTTCTTATCTTATTTTATTTTTTCTCGGGGAAAAGGAATTTATAGGCTTGAGATTAAGGTCAGTGGAGCCATGTGGGCCCCACAAGGCATCAGGGCGCGCCTCGGAGGGGTGGTCGCGCCCTGTTGCCTTGTGGGCATCTGGTAGCCCCCTAGAGTGGATCTTTGCTCTAGTATTTTTTATATATTCCATAAAAAATCTTCAAAAAGTTTCGTCCAATTCCGAGAACTTTTATTTCTGCACAAAAACAACACCATGGTAGTTCTGCTGAAAACAACATCAGTCCAGGTTAGTTTCATTCGAATCATGTAAATTAGAATCCAAAACAAGAGCAAAAGTGTTTGAAAAAAATAGATGCAATGAAGACGTATCAGGTTCTTGCATATTCAGACTTCACCAATGTCTCCCGGAGATCATACCGACTAGGTGGATCTAAATCTTGGTCAAATTGACCAAGGGCCTGAACCATCTGCCTAAACTCATCATTGTCAATTGCGTTAAATTATGTGGCTACATTGCATATAAGAGATACACATCTTAGCATAGAAGGGCGACAAACAATCTACAATTCAATTGGAAAAAATAGGGCAGCAAGATCTTTCCATGGGTATACACCCATATTGTAATGTACCCAGGTGCTCAAAGTGATCTCTCCTTCCATGTTGCCTTGTTAATCTTCATTTTCTTGAGTCTTGCTTAATTCCACGTTTAACTTGGGGTAAATGGTACATGTTGTTGGGGAACGTAGTAATTTCAAAAAAAAATCCTACGCACACGCAAGATCATGGTGATGCATAGCAACGAGAGGGGAGAGTGTCGCCCACGCACTCGTAGACCGTAAGCGGAAGCGTTATGACAAAGCGGTTGATGTAGTCGTATGTCTTCACGATCGACCGATCCTCAGTACCGAACGTACGACACCTCCGCGTTCAGCACACGTTCAGCTCGGTGACATCCCACGAACTCACGATCCAGTAGAGCTTTGGGGAAGAGCTTCGTCAGCACGACGGCGTGGTGACGGTGTTCACGAAGTTACCGATGCAGGGCTTCTCCTAAGCACCGCTATGATATGACCGAGGTGGATTACGGTGGAGGGGGGCACCACACATGGCTAAGAGATCAATGAACAATTTTTGTGTCTTGGGGTGCCCCCTGCCCCCGTATATAAAGGAGCTAGGGGGGAGGCGGCTGCTACCTCTTGAGCACTACGTTAGTTTTCCCTTGAAGAGGAAAGGGTGATGCAGTAGGAGACCACGCTCGAGTCCCACACACCTACGTAAGTATTTCCCTCAGTTTTTGAGAACCAAGGTATCAATCCAGTAGGAGACCACGCTCGAGTCCCACGCACCTACACAAACAAATAAGAACCTCGCAACCAACGCGATAAAGGGGTTGTCAATCCCTTCATGGTCACTTACGAGAGTGAGATCTGATAGAGATGATAAGATAATGGGGCTGTTTGGATCACGCCCCAGTCCGCCCCGCCAATAGCGGACTCGCCAAAAAATTGGCTAAGGAATCCGCCGCCGCAGTTTCGCCCACTCGCGGGCGCAAAAACTGAACAAAGCTGCTGAAATTTTGGCGTGGTCGCGAACATTCGTTCCAATCCAAACGGCTACCCGGCGTGCTAGTCAACGCCGAAAAATTGGTAGGGTGATCGTCGGCTGTATTCCAAACAGCCCCAATATTTTTGGTATTTTTATGATAAAGAAGAGAAGTAAAGAAACCAAAATAAACGGTAGTAGAAATAGCTTGTTGTTGGGAGATTAATATGATGGAAAATAGACTCGGGGGCCATAGGTTTCACTAGTGGCTTCTCTCAAGATAGCATAAGTATTACGGTGGGTAAACTAATTACTGTCGAGCAATTGATAGAATTGAGCATAGTTATGAGAATATCTAGGTATGATCATGTATATAGGCATCACGTCCGTGACAAGTAGACCGACTCCTGCCTGCATCTACTACTATTACTCCACACATCGACCGCTATCCAGCATGCATCTAGAGTATTAAGTTCATAAGAACGGAGTAACGCTTTAAGCAAGATGACATGATGTAGAGGGATAAACTCATGCAATATGATATAAACCCCATCTTTTTAGCCTCGATGGCAACAATTCAATACGTGTCGTTTCCCCATCACATCGGGATCGAGCACCGCAAGATTGAACCCAAAGCTAAGCACTTCTCCCACTCGCAAGAAAGATCAATCTAGTAGGCCAAACCAAACTGATAATTCAAGAGACTTGCAAAGATAACCAATCATACATAAAAGAATTCAGAGGAGATTCAAATATTGTTCATAGATAATCTTGATCATAAACCCACAATTCATCGGATCTCGACAAACACACCGCAAAAAGAAGAGTTACATCAAATAGATATCCAAGAGATCGAGAATAACTTTGTATTGAGGTCCAAAGAGAGAGAAGAAGCCATCTAGCTAATAACTATGGACCCGAAGGTCTGCGGTAAACTACTCACACATCATCGGAGAGGCTATGGTGTTGATGTAGAAGCCCTCTGTGATCGATGCCCCCTCCAGCGGAGCGCTGGAAAAGGCCCAAGATGGGATCTCATGGGTACAGAAGGTTGCGGAGGTGGAAATAGGGTTTTTGCTCGTCCCTGAAGGTTTGGGGGTATGTATGTATATATAGGAGGAAGAAGTAGGTCGGTGGAGCTACGAGGGGCCCACGAGTGTGGAGGGCGCGCTAAGGGGGGTAGGCGCGCCCCTGCCTCGTGGCCTCCTCGTTGATTGCTTGACGTCCACTCCAAGTCCCCTAGATCAAGTTTGTTTCGAAAATCACGTTCCCAAAGGTTTCATTCCGTTTGGACTCCGTTTGATATTCCTTTCCTTCGAAACACGGAAATAGGCAAAAAACAACAATTTGGGCTGGGCCTCCGGTTAATAGGTTAGTCCCAAAAATAATATAAAAGTGTATAATAAAGCCCATTAAACATCCAAAATAGAATATAATATAGCATGGAACAATAAAAAATTATAGATACGTTGGAGACGTATCAAGCATCCCCAAGCTTAATTCCTGCTCATCCTCGAGTAGGCAAATGATAAAAACAGAATTTTTGATGTGGAATGCTACTTAGCATAATTTTCAATGTAATTATCTTATTTCTGGTATGAATATTCAGATCTCAAAGATTCAAGATAAAATTTTAATGTTGACATAAAAGTAATAATACTTCAAGCATACTAACTAAGCAATTATGTCTTCTCAAAATAACATGGCCAAAGAAAGTTCATCCCTACAATATCATATAGTTTGGTCATGCTCCATTTTCACACACAAGAATGCTCTCATCATGCACAACCCGATGACAAGCCAAGCAATTGTTTCATACTTTAGTAATCTCAAACTTTTTTCAACTTTCACGCAATATATGAGCGTGAGCCATGGATATAGCACTATGGGTGGAATAGAATATGATGATGGGGGTTATGTGGAGAAGACAAAAAAAGGAGAAAGTCTCACATTGATGCGGCTAATCAACAAGCTAGGGAGATGCCCATCGCTTGATGTCAATGCAAGGAGTAGGGATTGCCATGCAACGGATGCACTAGAGCTATAAATGCATGAAAGCTCAACAAAAGAAACTAAGTGGGTGTGCATCCAACTTGCTTGCTCACAAAGACCTAGGGCATTTGAGGAAGCCCATTGTTGGAATATACAAGCCAAGTTCTATAATGAAAAATTCCCACTAGTATACGAAAGTGACAAAACAAGAGACTCTCTATAATAAAAATCATGGTGCTACTTTGAAGCACAAGTATGAAAAAAATATAGTAGCATTGTCCCTTCTTTTTTTTTATTTTTTTTGGCCTTTCCTTTTTTGGCCTTTCTCCCTTTTTTTGGGACAATGCTTTATGAATGATGATCATCACAATTCTATTTATTTACAACTCAATGATTACAACTCGATACTAGAACAAAGTATGACTCTATATGAATGCCTCCGGTGGTGTACCGGGATGGGCAATGAATAAAGAGTGACATGTATGAATAATATGCATGGTGGCTTTGCCACAAATACAATGTCGACTACATGATCATGCAAGGCAATATGACAATGATGAAACGTGTCATGATAAACGGAACGGTGGAAAGTTGCATGGCAATATATCTCGGAATGGCTATGGAAATGCATAATAGGTAGGTATGGTGGCTGTTTTGAGGAAGATAGAAGGAGGTTTATGTGTGACAGAGCGTATCGTATCACGGGGTTTGGATGTACCGGCAAAGTTTGTACCAACTCTCAAGGTGAGAAAGGGCAATGCACGGCATCAAGAGGCTAGCAATGATGGAAGGGTGAGAGTGCGATAATCCATGGACTCAACATTAGTCATAAAGAACTCACATACTTATTGCAAAAATCTACAAGTCATCAAAAACCAAGCACTACGCCGCATGCTCCTAGGGGGATAGATTGGTAGGAAAGACCATCGCCGTCCCGACCGCCACTCATAAGGAGGACAATCAAAGAACACCTCATGTTTCAAATTTGTTACACAACGTTTACCATACGTGCATGCTACGGGACTTGCAAACTTCAACACAAGTATTTCTCAAATTCACAACTACTCAACTAGCACAACTTTTATATCACTACCTCCATATATCAAAACAATCATCAAGCATCAAACTTCTCTTAGTATTCAACACACTTATAAGAAAGTTTTTACTAATCTTGGATGCCTATCATATTAGGACTAATTTCTAAATTTAAGAAAATTACCATGCTGTTTTGTAGGACTCTCAAAATGATATAAGTGAAGCATGAGAGAACAATAGTTTCTATAAAACAAAACCACCGCCGTGCTCTAAAAGATATAAGTGAAGCACCAGAGCAAAAACTATATAGCTCAAAAGATATAAGTGAAGCACATTGAGTATTCTAAGAAATTCTGAATCATGTGTGTCTATCTCAAAAGGTGTGTACAGAAAGGATGATTGTGGTAAACTAAAAGCAAATACTCAAATCATAAAATACGCTCCAAGCAAAACACTTATCATGTGGTGAATAAAAATATAGCTCCAAGTAAAGTTACCGATGGATTTAAGATTTAAAGAGGGGATGCCTTCTGGGGCATCCCCAAGCTTTGGCTTTTTGGTGTCCTTGGATTTACCTTGGGGTGCCTTGGGCATCCCCAAGCTTAGGCTCTTGCCACTCCTTGTTCCATAATCCATCAAATCTTTACCCAAAACTTGAAAACTTCACAACACAAAACTTAACAGAAAATCTCGTGAGCTTCGTTAGCGAAAGTAAATAAAACACCACTTCAAGGTACTGTATTGAACTCATTATTTATTTATATTGGTGTTAAACTTACTGTATTACAACTTCTCTATGGTTTATAAACTATTTTACTAACCATAGACTCATCAAAATAAGCAAACAACACATGAAAAATAGAATCTGTCAAAAACAGAACAGTCTGTAGTAATCTGTAACTGACGCAAACTTCTGGAACTCAGAAAAATCTACCAAAATAGGAATACCTAGACAATTTGTTTATTGATCTACTGCAATTGGAATCATTATTTTATCACGTCCTGGTTATTTTAAACAATTGTTTTCGTGAACAGAAAGTTTCTGGAATTTTCAGCAAGATCAAATAACTATCATCCAAGAAGATCCTATAGGTCTAACTGGCACAAACACTAATTAAAACACAAAAACAAATCTAACCAGAGGCTAGATCAAAGGTTTATTCCTAAACTGTAGCAAAAAGCAAAAAAACTAAAATAAAATTGGGTTGCCTCCCAACAAGTGCTATCGTTTAACGCCCCTAGCTAGGCATAAAAGCAAGGATAGATCTAGGTATTGTCATCTTGCGTCTTTAATTTTTTAGCGGAGTTATGCTCGAATCCGGGAGGTTCTTTACGTTTCTCTTCATATTCGGAAATTTTGAGATCTAAAGAATCCAACTGCTTATTGCAAAGGGTAATCAACATATTCATGCGGTGGAGATTTCCGCTAACAGTCTTAAGAGGTTCAAGAAATTTTTGTAAAATCTTCGTTACTTCGCAAATTTTCTCAAAACTTGCGTTTCTTCCTGGGTACGATGAGGCCCCCCTTTTTGAGGTAGTGTTCCCACTATACCTTCTATAATTTCATGCGCAATACTGGGATCAATTTCAATAAAATTGCCGTTGGCAACGCAATCCAAGAGTTGTCTATGAGACATATTCAGTCCAACTTAAAAATTGCGAAGCAAAATTCTAAAGTTCACCTCTAGGGCACAATTACAATAAGATTCCATCATTCCAAACCAAGCATCTTTTAAGTTTTCTCCTTGTCTTTCTTTGAAGTGAAGTACTTCAAACTCGGGAGACAATGGAGTAGATAAGGGACTAGCCATAACGACGAAGCAAGCGAAAAAGAAGTGGAAGGAAAAGAGGGCGAATAAAACGGCAAGGGTGAAGTAGGGGAGAAGAAAACAAGAGGCAAATGGCAAATAATGTAATGCGAGGGATAAGAGTTTGTGATGGATACTTGGTATGTCTTTGCTTTTGCATAGACTCCCCGGCAACGGCGCCAGAAATGACTCGTTGTCGGGAAATAAATCTTGACTTGACTTGGCGCAAATCTCCCCGGCAACGGCGCCAGAAATCCTTCTTGCTACCACTTGAGCACTGCGTTGGTTTTCCCTTGAATAGGAAAGGGTGATGCAGTAAAGTAGCATAAGTATTTCCCTCAGTTTTTGAGAACAAAGGTATCAGTCCAGTAGGAGACCATGCTCGAGTCCCACGCACCTACACAAACAAATAAGAACCTCGCAACCAACGCGATAAAGGGGTTGTCAATCCCTTCACTTACGAGAGTGAGATCTGATAGAGATGATAAGATAATATTTTTGGTATTTTTATGATAAAGAAGAGAATTAAAGAAAAAGAAATAAACGGCAATAGAAATAGCTTCTTGTTGGGAGATTAATATGATGGAAAATAGACCCGGGGCCATAGGTTTCACTAGTGGCTTCTATCAAGATAGGATAAGTATTACGGTGGGTAAACTAATTACTGTCGAGCAATTGATAGAATTGAGCATAGTTATGAGAATATCTAGGTATGATCATGTATATAGGCATCACGTCCGTGACAAGTAGACCGACTCCTGCCTGCATCTACTACTATACTCCACACATCGACCGCTATCCAGGATGCATCTAGAGTATTAAGTTCATAAGAACGGAGTAACGCTTTAAGCAAGATGACATGATGTAGAGGGATAAACTCATGCAATATGATATAAACCCCATCTTTTTAGCCTCGATGGCAACAATTCAATACGTGTCGTTTCCCCTACTGTCACTGGGATCGAGCACCGCAAGATTGAACCCAAAGCTAAGCACTTCTCCCATTGCAAAAAAGATCAATCTAGTAGGCCAAACCAAACTAATAATTCGAAGAGACTTTCAAGGATAACCAATTATACATAAAAGAATTCAGAGGAGATTTAAATATTGTTCATAGATAATCTTGATCATAAACCCACAATTCATCGGATCTCGACAAACACAACGCAAAAAGAAGAGTTACATCAACTCCAAGAGATCGAGAATAACTTTGTATTGAGGTCCAAGGAGAGAGAAGAAGCCATCTAGCTAATAACTATGGACCCGAAGGTCTGAGGTAAACTACTCACACATCATCGGAGAGGCTATGGTGTTGATGTAGAAGCCCTCCGTGATCGATGCCCCCTCCGGCGGAGCGCCGGAAAAGGCCCCAAGATGGGATCTCACGGGTACAGAAGGTTGCGGCGGTGGAAATAGGGGTTTTGCTCCTCCCTGATGTTTTCGGGGTACGTAGGTATATATAGGAGGAAGAAGTAGGTCGGTGGAGCCACGAGGGGCCCACGAGGGTGGAGGGCGCGCCCAGGGGGGTAGGCGCGCCGCTGCCTCGTGGCCTCCTCGTTGATTGCTTGACGTCCACTCCAAGTCCCCTAGATCACGTTTCTTTCGAAAATCACGTTCCCGAAGGTTTCGTTCCGTTTGGACTCCGTCTGTTATTCCTTTCCTTTGAAACACTGAAATAGGCAAAAAACAGCAATTTGGGCTGGGCCTCCGGTTAATAGGTTAGTCCCAAAAATAATATAAAAGTGTATAATAAAGCCCATTAAACATCCAAAACAGAATATAATATAGCATGGAACAATAAAAAATTATTGATACATTGGAGACGTATCAGCGGCCGGCCAAGGAGGAGGGCGCGCCAAGGGGGGAGTCCTACTCCCACCGGGAGTAGGACTCCTTCTTTCCTAGTAGGAGTAGGAGAAGTGGGAAGGGAAGGGGAGAGGAGGAAGGAAAGGGAGGCACCGCCCCCTCCTCCTTGTCCAATTCGGACTAGAGGGGGAGGGGGCGCGCGGCCTGCCCTGGCCGCCCCTCCGCTTCTCCACTAAGGCCCAATAGGCCCATTACACTCCTCGTGGGGTTACGGTAACCCCCCCCCCCCAGTACTCCGGTATATGTCCGAAACCTCTCAAAACACTTCGGTGTCCGAACATAGTCGTCTAACATATTGATCTTTACGTCTCCACCATTTAGAGACTCCTCGTCATGTCCATGATCATATCCGGGACTCTGAACTACCTTCGATACATCAAAAATACAAAAACTCACAATACCGATCGTCACAGAACTTTAAGTGTGCGGACCCTACATATGTAGACATGACCGAGACATGTCTCCAGTCAATAACCAATAGCGGAACCTGGATGCTCATTTTGGTTCCTACATATTCTACGAAGATCTTTATCGGTCAAACCGCATAACAACATACGTAGTTCCCTTTGTCATCAGTATGTTACTTGCCCGAGATTCGATCATCGGTATCTCAATACCTAGTTCAATCTCATTACCAGCAAGTCTCTTTACTCGTTCCAGAATGCATCATCCCGCAACTAACTCATTAATTACATTGCTTACAAGGCTTATAGTGATGTGCATTATCGAGAGGGCCCGGAGATACCTCTCCGACAATCGGAGTGACAAATCCTAATCTCGATCTATGCCAACTCTACGAACACCTTCGGAGACACCTGTAGAGCACCTTTATAATCACCCAGTTACGTTGTGACTTTTGGTTCGGTATTCGGGAGTTGCATAATCTCATAGTCATAGGAATATGTATAAGTCATGGAGAAAGCAATAGCAGTAAACTAAACGATCAAGTGCTAAGCTAACGAATGGGTCACTACAAAAAAAAGACACATCCGAACAATTTTTTTTTCTATCATACATATGACACTTCTATTACAATAATTGTGACAAAACCCGGTATCATCATAGATGTGGTGGGCTCCTACTTCTATGACAAAAAATCATGACAGAAAATGGGCTTTTCGTCCTGGGCGGGCCGGAGACGCAGCTACACGACATTCTTTGGGCCGTCCATGACGGAAAAAACCATGGTAGAATCGAGGGGGAGGAAAATTTTGGGGAGTTTCCGGTTACGTTGGGAGGTCGGGGCCGAAGCGGTGCGCTGCTTTCTCAGACACGACGTGCGTAAAAGTGCGGCGTTGGCTCTAACTGAACCCGAGCGAGGCTTTGGGCTCTAATCGAACCCGGCGACAGACCGCAGGCTACGCGCACATCGAACCCGAGCGATCGATCGATGGCTGTTAACTGAACCCGATAGAGTGATTCCTTCGCTGCTGCTGCTAACTGAAGCCGATCAATTGGATGAACAATGAGCGTTATGGGGGTTGGATGAACAAGGAGCGGTGGCGTTGCCTCCGGATGAACAGGACCCCGTGGTGTGGAGGGTTGGATGAACAGAGACGGTGGAGGGGTGGCCGTGGAGTGGTTGAACAGACCCCGTGGTGTGGAGGGCTGGATGAACAAGAGACGGTGGAGGGGTGCCCGTGGAGGGGTGGTTGAACAAGAGCCGTGGAGTAGCGCGCGGTGGAGGCTGGATGAACAGGAGCCCGTGGAGGCTGGACGAGGTCGACGGTAGCCCGTGGAGGCCGGAGGAGGTCGACGGTGGAGATGAACAGATCTCGTGGAGTCTCGCTTTTGGCACGCCACACCCTCCCGATGAACAGGAGCCCCTTTCGATCAGAAGCGCTCCAACACAAGTCCGTTTCGTCCGTTTTGCGGTACGCCACACCCCTCCCAATCAACAGGACCCCCGTTTCGACCGGAGGAGGTCCGTTTCGTCCGTTTTGCGGTACGCCACACCGCTCCCGATCAACAGGACCCCCGTTTCAATCGTAGGAGGTCCGTTTCCTCCGTTTTGCGGTACGCCACACCCCTCCCGATCAACAGGAACCCGTTCCGAACGTAGGAGGTCCGCTTCCTCCGTTGTGCGGTACGCCATGCCTCGTTTCCATCGCCTGTTCAGTCCAAGCCTGCCCGATGAACACGACCATGCATTACGTTCTGACCAAGCCAGTTGGCTCCCCATGAACACGACGACGACGCTGTTTCTCTGTTCCGACCCAGCCATGTACGTATGCGTGAGTAGGCGTTCGAGACCCTGCCCGTATGTACGTACGTGGCCGTATTTTCTTTCTTATACCCTCGCCGCTGTACGTACGTGTACATGCTACGTGCGCGCCTCTACTACGACACGTGCGCGCCTCTACATCGACCAAGATGTACGCATACCGTCGACCAGAATGACAACGCTACGTACACTTCGACCAGGTGGGTCCCGACTGTCAGGCACTTCCTTGCGTGCGAAGATGTAGCTGGTGGGTCCCAGCAGTCAGGGGGGCGAATCATTTTGTTTTTTGCCCGGACGCACTTCCTTGCGTGCGAAGATGTAGCTGGTGGGTCCCAGCAGTAAGGGGCGAATCGTTTTTTTTGCCCGGACGCACTTCCTTGCGTGCGAAGATTTAGCTCGTGGGTCCCAGAAGTCAGGGGGAAACGTTTTTTTCACGAAATACGGTGGCCCGTCAGGTGGGTCCCTGCTGTCAGGTGGAGGAATAATTATTTTGCATGTAATAAGGAGGCACTTCCTTGCTACGGCCGTGGACCCAGCTGTCAGCCTCTCCATGTACAGTCCACGTCCGATGGAAGCCGTTGCTTGACCATGTTGACCACGCCGCGCCGAGAGCACTAGGGCGGTGGACAACGGCGAGGCCTAGGAAGGGGACGACGCGGAGCCGGGGAAGACGCGGTAGTGGATGCCCACACGTAGAGGAGTACGAGGGTTCACTGGTTCGCTGCGGTGTGAGGCTGCCGTCGCCGCAGTATAACAGGGGGTGTTGGTGAGTAGAGGGATGGCCTGGCCAGCGGTGGGAGTAATAGGGGGCGGTGACGCCTCCACCGCATCGCAGACGGCCACGGGAGGCAGGAGCACGAGGCACGACCGGCGATGGTTTGGGCGGCTGGAGCAAGAAGACCAGAGGTTGAAGAAGCACTACGGCCGTTGGATGGACATCGTACGGTCACTGGAGCTAGAATCGTGCATATTGACTAAGTTGACAAAGCCCTCCGTCCCCGTCAACTTAGTACGCCCAGAAGTCAGCCTGCCACTATACTGGGTCCCAGCTAACAGGGGGAGTATTCATTTTTTTGTGCGTAATAAGGAGGCACTTCCTTGCCTGCGAAGATATAGCTGGTGGGTCCGAGCTGTCAGCTGCGGTAACGTTTTTTTCGCGAAATACAGAGGACCTTTCGGTGGGTCCCTGATGTCAGGTGGAGGAATCATTATTTTGCGCGTAATAAGGAGGCTTTTCCTTGCGTGCGGTCGTGGACCCAGCTGTCAGCCTCTCCATGTATAGTCCACTTCAGATGCATGTCGGTTGTTGACCACGTTGACCAGGCCGCGCCGAGAGCACCAGGGCAGTGGACGACGGCGAGGCCTAGGAAGGGGACGAGGCGAAGGCAGGGAAGACTCGGCAGTTGGTTCCCACACGGAGGGGAGTACGACTGTACAAGGGTTTACTGGTTCGTCTACCGTCGCCGGAGAATAAAAGCAGGTGTGAGTGAGTAGAGGGATGGCTAGGCCAGCGATGGGAGTACGGTGGGGCGGTGAGGGCTGCGCGGCAGCACAGCCGGCCGTAGGGAGGAGGGAGCAGGCAGTCCCGCCGGCGCTTGTTTGAGCGGGTGGAGCAGGAAGAGTAGAGATTGAAGAAGCACGAGGCTGTTGGATGGACATCGTACGATCACTGGAGCTAGAATCGTTCATATTGACTAAGTTGACAAAGCCCTCCGTCCCCGTCCACTTAGTATGCCCACAAGTCAGCCTCCCACCATGGTGGGTCCCAGCTAGCAGGGGGTATTCATTTTTCTATGCGTAATAAGGAGGCACTTCCGGTGGGTCCGAGCTGACAGCGGGGGGAACGTTTTTTTCGCGAAATACGGTGGTCCGTCCGGTGGGTCCCAGCAGTCAGGGGCAAACGTTTTTTCACGAAATACGGTGGCCCGTCCGGTGGGTCCCAACAGTAAGGGGGGAAACGTTTTTTCTGTGAAATACTGGTGGCCCGTCCGGTGGGTCCCTGCTGTCAGGTGGAGGAATAATTATTTTGCGCGTAATAAGGAGGCACTTCCTTGCGGCTCTTTGTGGACCCAGTATCGGCCTCTCCACGTCTGATACTCTTCCGATGGAAGTCGGTCGTTGACCACATTGACCACACCACGCCGGGAGCACCACGGCGGTGGATGACGGCGAGGCCTAGGAGGGGGACGACGCGGAGCCGGGGAAGACGCGACAGTGGATGCACGCGCAGAGAGGAGCACGAGGGTTCACTGGTTCGGCTGCAGTGTGAGGCTGCCGTCGCCGCAGAATAACAGGGGGAGTGGGTGAGTGGAGGGATGGCCTGGCCTGTGGTGGGAGTAGTATGGGGACGGTGAGGCCTCCGCGGCAGCATAGTCGACCACGGGAGGCAGGAGCATGTGGCATGACCGCCGCTGCTTTGGGCGGCTGGGGCAAGAAGACCAGAGGTTGAAGAAGCACTACGGCCGTTGGATGGACATCGTTGACCACGCCGCGCCGAGAGCACCAGGGCGGTGGACGACGGCGAGGCCTATGAAGGGAACGACACGGAGCCGGGGAAGACACGACAGTGGCTGCCCACGCGGTGGAGAGTACGAGGGTTGACTGGTTCGGCTGCCGTCGCCGAAAAATAACAGGAGGTGTGGGTGAGTAGAGGGATAGACAGGCCAGGGATGCGAGTATGATGGGGCTGTGAGGCCTTCCTGGCAACACTGCCGGCCACGGGAGATGGGAGCAGGCGGTGGTTTGGGCGGCTGGGGCAGGAAGATCAGAGACTGAAGAAGCACGATTGCCGTTAGATTGACATCTAACTGTCTGACGCTGGTAGAGTCGATTGTTGACTAAGTTTCTTTTTTGCGAAACCTTGTGTACGCATGAACTTGGTAGGCCGACAAGTCAGCCTCCAAATCTGTGGCAGACAACATAAAGCCCATTTGCTATTTTTTATAATTTGCAGCCCATTTGCTAATTCTTAAGTAATTTATTACGGCCCATTTTCTGCCCAGGACCACGGTCAAAAAGTTCAACCTTATTTTGCATATTTCGGTGGAGTCCGAACTATTGTAATCCCGAAATGATAAACATTTTTTAAGAACTTATTGATTTGCCAAAAAATCGTTTTGTTTTTGTGAGCAAATAAGATGTGGGACAATTGAGTTGGTTTAAGGGAAAACCAGTGGTAAAAAAATCAGTGCTGGGTGGGAAAAACAACAAAAATAAGGATGTAAATATGAAAAGGGAATTTCATGTGTTTTCAATATAATGATATGTGTATATGAACTAGTAAAACTATGGGTAGAGATTAGAAAATGGATGTAGGACATTGGTTTCAAGAGGAAAATAGAACTGGGCTGTGTGTTTGATTCAGCAAAAAAACTGCCTGCGGATGTTGTAAGACAAAATATAACTAATGCTGGCGGGCCAGAGGCCAGTAGATACCTGCTGGATCTTTGTGCCCCGTTGTCATCATGGGCTGGGCCTGTTAAAAACAAAACCAACCCTGGGCAGTCTGCAGCCCAGTTGAAACTTGCTCGACCTGAAAAAACAATATACGTGCTCAATAAACGAGAGAATTCTGCAAGTATGCATCGATAATCGGGATGCAGCATGGATATTGTTTTTTTATCGTGATAATAAGTGCATGCACTTGTTTCGAAAAAATTGGAGAACTGGGAATTCGAATGGCGGGTGCTTATGCTACCCATCAAATAAAAATTAGGTGCCTGAAAATTTGTTTCGAAAAAAATGATTGAGCTTTATATCCACGCCGACCCTCGGCATGATGGTTGGAAGCAAATGCAAGTTCATACCAAAAGATCGTTAACAACAATACCAACTTGCGGACGACAAGGTAGTACAACTACCAATACCTAACTAACTTATAATCTTTTTACTACTGGCCCTAGTGTTCATCTGGTAGAAAATCTTGCAGAGGACCAGTTCCCGCTCCTTCTCTTGCTCCAGGTCCCCGAGGTGGTACTAGTGCATCACCCAGTTGGTCCTCTGCTGGTCGAAGTTCTTGTTGGTGTGCAGCACCAGAACCTTTGTTGCCCGTCTGTGGCCGTTGACCATCACCGCAAGGTATTGCCGGTCTTGTGCCACATCGCGTGCATGCCACACTCTGATCAGTATCTTGCGACGCGCCCACGCGCTCCCTTTTGAACGCCTCGAATTGTGCTTTGGAAGAATTGCTTCCTTAGGCCACTCAAGGTGATACCTGCAGTATTGTGGAATACAGGTTTTAGTGTACGTAGTTGGCATTTTCATAACATCTTTGGCATGTTGCAGTCACTTGTTTCACTTTTTATTAATTGTCAAATTGTAATTGCTTCACCAGGTCTGCGTCTAAAAAGAAAAATAGAGCTATAAACAAAGGAATATGTTTGTGCAAGTAGACGGCCGATCGGTGTCTTACTTGGAAGTTTCTCAGGTTGGGTGTAGCATATGCTGTGCTCGTTGTCGATGGTTGGTATGAAAAAATCGATGAGAGACTGAAATCTCGCGCTGTCAGCACTCACTTTGGCCTCAAGGTGCTCGATCAGCTCCTGATCCGTGGGATCGAACTTGACACCAGCCGGCAGCACCGGCCAATCCTTCTTCGACTTGCATCGGTAATTCTAGTTATATGGTACTCAATGTATGATCAATCGACTGTTTTAAGTGAATGATGAAAGATTTCGATAGATAAGCGGTACTCCAAATCTGAAGTCCGGAATACCCGAACACGCCGGGATTCTTGTGTCACCTCACGCGCAGCGTGTTGTCACGTCAATTCAATGTGTGGACATGATGAATAATTTGACCGACGTATACTAGTAT
This sequence comes from Aegilops bicornis, assembly GCA_021605145.1. NCBI lineage: Eukaryota > Viridiplantae > Streptophyta > Magnoliopsida > Poales > Poaceae > Aegilops > Aegilops bicornis. The sequence goes on along the minus strand of CM038674.1, from coordinate 60,265,815 downwards.
TACTACTGTACTACTTACTAGTCGTATTTAGTGTCACAATTTATACGTAGGTTTAACTAACAAGTACGCACTTGAAGCCTAACTGATATATATATATATATATATATATATATATATATATATATATGGCTTCTGCACAGCATCTCCATCATCATTATCAGTACATCCTACGCAGGTGAGTTAGGATGCACTTGATCCCAGGAAGGTATCTATCCTTCAAACCAGAGGAGTGCTTCAAACTAAAAATAGTACATAATATCCAACAAAAGAGGGTCGTGCTACAACAGCAGAATACATGGCTCAGTCTAGATATCAGCACGAATCAAGTTGTGCATATTTGCTGTTGGCATGAACCACATCGCTGCATGTCGGTTTTGCAAAAGCCATCCATCGCATGGAAGCTTGATGCCTTTCACACACTGAAGATTACCTGGAAACAAGCTGTGTCGACGAATCTCTGGATATGGTGATTCATGAAACCCATGGTATGATGTGTAAACACAACCCCCCCTTGTGAATGGAAGTTGCGTAGCACAATAATCATCGCCGGTGATATGATCGATGATTGGTTGGATGATCGGATAATTGAGCCCGAGGAATAAGGAGTGGTTGCCGAGGCTGTAAACCCGCCTCCAGTTGAATACGCCTGGCCCAACGGAGCTCGGTTCTTTCTTGAACATGAAGCAGCCATAGCCATCAATGTCACAAACGCCCCACACATTGTACTGCATGTGGTTTGATGTAATGGTTTGGTCAATTTGGTACGTGCGAATGAGCATCAAATGACCGCCACACCGAACGAGCGATAAACCACCACCCATCGGCTGGTATGATTCCAGTTCCTGGAATCATGAAGGCCGGCGCATTTGCGTCTGCTGCAACAATTCAAATTGGAGACCAAAAGGACAAAAATTAACAATCATGTTTAGAGTATGTGTGGAATTAAGATTATCATAGACAGAGAATTGCAATGCCGTGGTCATAATCATACCCCAAGTTAAAAAAATAAGCCAATGGCTTTCATATTCTAGCAACATGTCATGGTTCAAACATCATGTAACAATGAGAGGAAAACAGCTATGACAGCGCCTACTCATATTCTACCATAGCACTTACTACTACTGTTCTCATATCAACTCTAAGCAATAACATGCGTTGTTATAAAATCTTGTAAACAAGAGTAACATATAGCAATCATGATGTTATGCTCATAATATGTATTCTAACAATCATTAGATGCCAATTGTTCTCATATCAACTCTAACAATAACATGTGTGGTCATAAAAATCTAGGAAATGAGAGGAACACATAGCAATGATGTGGTTAAAGACATGCTATGCATTCTAAATTTGTAACAAATGAACAGGCAAATGTATTGATAAGGTAAAGATGAGATGAGATAGAACAATTACACGACGATAGATTCCACCAGATAGGCAGCCAATCAAGGCGTCGACCACGTAAATGATGCCATCATGCACTATAGCATCGTATGTAAATGTTTCCTCAACATGATTGATGATGAGCCATAACCATGTATGGCGATCGGATTCCGTGATAGACTAATCCCATGTTGAACAAGGCAATGAGCTTGTAATCCATGTAGTCTTCTGATGGTGTGGGCACTTCGCAGATTACAACTTTCTGCAAACAGAGGTCGAGCCAAAATCTTGACGCGTCTCGTGCGTAGTAGGCAGGAGTGTCCGGCAGGCCGCGAGGCTCGATCGGTGGTATCCAATGATGGAAGGGTAATCTCTTGCTGGGTGTAGATATCCACGAGACGCCACGGACTACCGGTGTGGTGGATGAGGACGATCCAGTTGGCCTTCATGTCCGCCCAGTAGTGGCCGCGCATGAAGGACATGTGGACGGGTAGTGGTAGCATGTCGAGGGGCACAACGTCAACCTCCGTAGGATCGTCAAGTCGGTGTCTGGGCCACCTGCGAGGATCGGGCATCAGCAAGCAGGGTGTCTTGAAAAGAGCCGGCCGGTTGCAGATGAGTAGACGGTACAAAGACACCGAGCATGCGGCCAGACGGACGGTGCTGAGTAGGTCCATACGACTACAGATCTGCTCCAAGAGAACATCGGGGAGGGAATTCCAATCGCGGCTCTGCGTGTCAGTCGGTTCTGCCATTGGGGTTTTCGGTGCCTGCGAGCCAGCGGGGAAGTGGATTCGGGTGGGCGAGCGAAGAAGCTTCTCCTCGTGTGGCCGAGCAGTGAGCGGGGGGATATGGTACGTGCGAGCTACCAAGGAAGATGGCGCGGGCGGGCGAGCAGTGAGCGGGGGTAAATGGTGTGCGGCCGACGATGGGGAAGAGAGGAGGAAGAAGAAGAGAGGAGGAAGAAGAGTGGAAGACGGGGAAGAAAGTGCATTAAATCTCAATTCTACTAGTACTACTACCAGGATATACCATCCTTTGGACTGTAAATAGTTACACCGATGACATGTGGGTCTACCACAAGAGGGTCCATATGTCAGTTAATGGAGGACAGAGGTGCGTAGGCGTATTTGCGGAAGCGTGCTCTACTGGCAAACATGATGGCAGTACTGGGTAAGGCTGATTTAGTAACAACAACATGCTGGTTCAACTTATTAATTACGTGTCCCATCTGCTGCAACGTGTATTTTCACTTGTCAGGACCCCAATTCCAAGTCACATCGATCTAGCCGGTAACACCTCATATCACTTTGCGGCCTCACGCACGTTATTCCCACGGGTGTCGCCTTACCATGGCCCGGGACCGTTTGCGCCTTTTGGCTCACGTATATGATAGTGTCGCTAGCATCCATATGACAGAGAATCCGGGCCGACATGGCTAGTCGTGAACCCAAAGCGGCGCTAACCCATGGGGACATGCATACATGAATCACATCGAGCATGTCGGTCAGCAGAGTGTGAATCCGGGCTGTAGCACCTGCTAACAGACTCCGTAACCCGGGCTGTAGAAAGGCTAGGCAGGACTCGGATGTCACCGCGTGACATTTCCTCAAGGGACAGACATAGGAACGAAGTGAAACACATGCCGCCAGTCAAGTGTCCAAAGCAGTAGTGCCGGGCTAGCGAGGACTCGGTGAACCGGGTCAGAAGCGGACTACTATCGCTCAGGAAGCACTAGACTACATTTCCCCATATGAGAGGCTGCCAAGGATAAACAACTAGATTGTCGGATCCCACACATACCAAGCATTTCAAACATACACACAATATGCTCAATATGTGTAAATACAACATGGCATCACAACATAACTCTACGACTCAAATATTTATTCATTAGGCTCCGAGGAGCGAGATATTACAAACATGGGTCTCATGACCCAACACTCAGAGCATACAAGTCAAAACACAAGCGGAAGCTTAAGATGTCTGAGTACAGATATCTACAAATGAAAAAGGCTGAGAAGCCTGACTATCTACCAGATCCTGCCGAGGGCACAAGATCGTAGCTGAGGTAACAAGCTAAACGTCGAAGTCCACGTGGAACTACTAGCGAGACTGACGTCTCCCTGCAAAAACATAAAATAGGCAAACGTGAGTACAATTGTACTCAGCAAGACTTACATCAGAACTAACTACATATGCATCATTATCAAAAGGGGGTGGTGGAGTTTGACTGCAGCAAGCCAGCTTTGACTCGGTGGCTATCCTGAACTACGACTGCAAGTAACTCTTTTGAGGTGGCGCACACGAGTCCACATATTCACCATATCAATACACCACTATGGATCCGCCCCGTCTCCCTCACGAGAACGCCATCCATAGCACTCACGCTTATCTTGCGCATTTTAGGGTATCCACTTTCACTTGTCTATGAACTGTTATAGGCAACGCAGAAGTCCTTTTCCGCGGACACGACTATTCGAATAGATCATATTAACCCTGCAGGGGTGTACTTCTTCACACACGCTCTGACCACTTACCGTCGTTTACACGACATGTACTCGGCAACCTTCAAGCGGAAGACCAACGTGGGTGTCGGCCACGGCCTACCTAAACACTCAAGTCCCTAGTCCAGGTTTATCGCCTATTCGGGTTCCATCCGCAGGAGTCCGGCTGAGGTTTCCACTAACGGCCCCGAACGATGTGTGCAGGGTTCCGAGATACCAAACGGGCATTCTAAGACACCGGCCACGGTGTATTTACCGCATCATAGCCCACCCCTAGGGTCAGCGCTACGCACGGCCTCCAACACATATCCTACAAACACCAGAAACTAGTTGCAACTCCTGGACAGAGGACAAGGGTTTTTAAGAAGCCGAGAGAGTCAATTAAGGATCCCAATGTGTGGTAGTAATTGTTTCATGGATCACAAACACAGAACTCAGTTCCTGAGGACGGCTTAAATGAGACAACCCACCATGTACTCCTACATGGCCTCTCACCGCTACCCTTACCAAATCGTGTTCACACACTTAGCTCACACATGAGGACATGTTCACACACCTCTGATTCATCCCCGATGAATCAGACCTGACTCAACTCTAAGCAATAGCAGGCATGAAAAACAAGCATGAATGAGTAGGCACAACATGGCTCAAGCAACTCCTACTCATGCTAGTGGGTTTCATCTAATTACTGTGGAATGACAGTCATGCAGAGGATAAAGGGGTTCAGCTACATGCAGCAAGTAAATGATGAATCGTTGTTGTCCTAATGCAGAAAAGAGAGCAGGAGCGAGAGAGTGGGGTTGTATCAGAATGAACAAGGGGGGTTTTGCTTGCCTGGCACTTTTGAAGATAATATAGTTCTTCATCGGTGTCATCGAACAATCGTCGGAACATCGTCTACTAAGAGGGGACAAACACCGGCAACTAAGAAAGAACACAATCAATGCAATGCACATTCACATGAATGACATGTCATGTTAAGGTACTGAATTCACCTAATGCAATATCTAGCCAAGTTAATTGAAGTGGAACTCAAACAAGATTAAACTCCAATTCCAAATGCTAGTTCATAAATTACCCTAATCATGATTCATCCTATTCAGTGAGGTTAACTTGTTCAATCATGCATGAAAGTGCCATAAACAGATTCTTCATATTTTTCTGATCATTTTTCATTTATAAATTATTTGATTTGGAGTTACGGTTGAATTTCTATGAATTTTAGAAGTTTATAACATTTTCTAAAATAAATAAACCATTTAAGATTTATTTAAATTCCAGAGGAATTACTGCGTCAGCATGACGTCACTATGATGTCAGCAGGTCAACAGGGCGGGTTCAGGTCAAACCTGACCAGTGGGACCCACTGGTCAGTGTCTCTGGCTGGTTTGGGTGGATGACAAGTGGGACCAGTCAACGTTGACTTCACCAAGTCAAAGCTGACACGTGGGGTCCACGAGGTTAGCAATCGATCTAAACAGGTAATTTACACTAACCTAATCTATTTTAGTTAGCCGGTTAGTTGGGCGGTTGGGCCCACATGTCATCGACACGTGGTACTAACTAAACACGATTAACACCTAAGCTAATGGCGCCACATCAGCGTCACCGGAGTTAGCGCCGCGACCTCAAGTCATGGCGGAAGGTCGCCGGAGCGGCGCTACGGGCGGCAGTGGGTCAAGCCACGGGCACCAGTGGGTTGCCCTCGCTCGCCCGCATCCAGGGGTGGCACCTGCTGGTCACGGGGTGATCTTTAGCAGCGGCGGCGGCCGGAGTTCGGCCAAGGCGGGGCTATGGCCTAGAGGTCAAACGCGACCAGGGAAAAAGGGGGAAACGACTCGGGGGCTCACCGCGAGTTCATATGGAGGGTAAGTGGGCTCGGTGACGTCCTGTCGGCGTCGAATTCGGCGACGGCGTGACCGGCTCCCGAGGTTGAAGATGGTGGCGTGGAGGCGTCTGAGCCTTCCGGCTCGCGTGGCTCGGTGAGGGGTCGAGGACGGAGTGGCGGAGCTTGTGGGCTAGTCGGGGAGCGAGGGAGGGCGGTGGTCGCGGCAGCGGCGAGCGGTGGCGGCAAGCTCCGTTCGGTGGAGAGAGAAGCGAAGAGGAGGGGACGTGGTCGGGGAGAGTGAGAGAGGGTCGAGAGGGCTGCGTGGCGTCGCGGGAGGCGTCCAGGGCGACGAGGGGGGAGCAGCTAGGCAGGCAGGAGGAAGACGATGAGCGGCGAGGTAGGTGGGCTGGGCTGGTCAAGCTGGGCCGGCTACAGGTAAGTGGGCCAGGTTGGGTGTACCGGAGGTAAGCCCAGGTGGGTTTTCTCTCTCTCTTATTTTCTGTTTTTCTATTTATTTGCTCCGTTTTGATTTAGTTTATAAACCAAATCATTTTAATAAATCCTAAAAATAATTGTGGGCATTAACTGAATTATTACAGAGGCCCTTAACTATTTTCAGAATTGTTGGAGCATTGAAAAATATTAATAGTATTTAAATGCCCCAATTCAAATACAATATGGTTTATTCAAAATCCAAAAGGTCCTGGAAAAATATGCATCATCTCTGGATATGGTTTTCACCCTTTTCCATAATCATGAACATTTTTGCAGACCAATTTGGTTCATTGAAAATATTTTGAAGTTGAACCTATTCGCATTATTTTGGTGGTAGGGGTTTAGGCAATCCCCATTTCAAATTTCATGAAAATTAAACATGATGCATGGATGCAATGCCACTAGTTACAAGCAAGCTCTAGGGCTGTGACATCACTTCACTGCAAAGACTAGTTGAATAGTTCTCTCTGACCGAGATGGGGAATAATGGATCACGAGGACTTCCTTTCTACAGTATCCCTATGCCTCTACGCTCACTTCACTCATTTTGCTCCGTACCTAGTCACTTGTTGAAATATATAGAAAGACAAATACTCCATATTTGGGAACAGAGGGAGGCTTTTACTCCGTACTATTTGGGAACAGAGGGAGTATCACCATATGGAGGGAACAGAGGAAGCTTGAAATATGAACATGTCAATGGCAAGGAGTAAGCCCCATGCATGCATGCATGCATGCAACATGCAACACTCACACGTACACATGGACGCACGCAACACTCACGCACCCATGCGGCACACAGCACACGATGCAACACACACAACTCACACTCAAGTTCTCAACCTACTCCCTACGTCCGTGAAAGACCGTACATTTAGAGATTTACACATTGACAAGGGCTTAATTAACGCCCAAAAGTAGCAGACTTATGTGTACATGTGACCATTGAGACAAGAAGATTAAATGAAGGCCGTTGCATGCTGTAATTAAGGATAGACATGTAGCCTATACCTACAGCACAAGTTGGTGCATTAGTCAATCAATATTGATTTAGATTAAAGGCTAAATGCATTGGAAGTGTAGATGTACATTATGTACCACACTCTTTGTTTTGTAGCCGATGTACACTCTTTGTTGGAAGACCGAGGGAGGACACATGCATGCACTCACATACACAGCCAGGGCGGTTCGCGCGCAAGGGTTGGACTCGTGTCGCGCCTGCGTAAAGTTTTGTTTAACTGATTTCTTTGCTCTGCCAACCGGCTGTGTGGGACCCAGAAACCAGGTGACAATTTAACCAGTCAACAAAGTGCCACGTCGACTATGTGGCCGGTCAGTAGGGTGCAATACGGTGCTCTACGATGAGCTGGTGATCGTATAATCGCCGCAAAACTACATATAGTGACCATAAAGAGCGTATTGTTACATACGTGGGCCGCCAGTGTATTTTTCTCGTTTCAAATTAAGCCATATTAATCGGAAAGGACGCAGTATGGACTACTACCAGTACTAGTACTCCTTTGATGTGTCCCGTCAACTCGCCGAACGAGGAGAAGCTTGCTTACTATGCCTCTCCCTCGCCCACGCCTTGTGATGGTTCGCAGGACGAGGAGAGGGTTTTGACTACAGCGCCCTCTCCCTCTCCCTCCCTCTCCCTCTCCCTCGCCCTCGCCCTCGTGGTGGACGTGCAGTAGTTCAATCGATGTCAGATTGCCAGAAGCATATTGTACTGTAGTATCATCATTGTTTGACCTTCCGAAGAGGCGAAGAGCCAAGTGCAAGGTTCACACGAGTACGAACTGTTGAACCTCCCGAAGAGGCAAAGAGCCAAGCGCAAGTTTTTATAGGAGTTGTCGTCCTAGTAGGAGTGTACTACAACTATAGCGAACGATGCTACTGTATGATGCCGCCACGTCACGTATATCCAAAGTTGTGCCACCTTTTTTTTCTCAAAGAGCGTGTTGGAGCCCGTGCAACAACCACACAAGTTGCACGTACACATAGCACATTTACTAATAATAAATTATAAAGGACAAATGCCAGTATGCCACACAAGTTCATCTCCAATTCATGTGATAAATTTGTGCACGACTAGTCTACATATATTCACAGCGCTACCGTTCACAATTACCGTACTCCACTTACACGTTATACATGGACTACATGCATGTCCTCCTCCAAGTTCCAGTCCCAGGTGTTCTTCATGGATGGCACGATCCATAGCGGTGGGCAACAGGAATCATTGTCGCAGCTTTCTAGTCCGTTTCCACACGATGGAGACTCATCCAAGCTGAAGCGGCATAAATCAGGGATAGCGTGTCCCAGCATGTCGTTCATCCGGCGGTGCGCACTGAAGACACAACCATGCTTCATGAACGGCAGGCCTTCCGTGTCGTGCACGGAAGGTGGCATCCGCTTCACAATGGGGTAGCTGTCCCCGATGAAGAGCGAGTACTCTCCAAGAGTGTTCCTCGGCACCCACGTAGCATCACGGGGGTCGAACTCGGCGCCGTTCATCTGGTACACGCGGCATCCTAGATCTGGACACATGGTGGCGTACATAGTCAAGGTCCATGCATAATAATGTTGTGCTCAAATATGGCGGTCGATGTCTTTACTGTAGCAAATAGTACTACTCGGTATAGAGGAAGTAAAATAACCGGCTTATTATATATAGCCACTCTTGGCTACATGGATGAGATAGTAAGACATGGAAAAACAAAAATGGTGGCAGCTAGTGGGTTCAAGTCTTCAAGGGCCTAGCTAGCTATACGCTGGCGTCCTCCAAGGTAAAAAGTACTCCTACTAGTACTACTAAGTATACTACTAGTACAACAATGAAAGAGAAGGCGAGAGGGTTAAAAAATGGAATACACAGGTAGATGGTGACGGTCCGATCGTGGTAGATTGTGTGACCATGTTGCACATTAGTGGTACCATGGGTAACGCATCGCTAAGATAGTTGATCCCAATATGCCAAAGTCAGCTACAAGGTTCCAGGTTAGACCGAATCGTGGATGCAAATGCACATCCAGGATCGGCGATCTTATTTTGATCGGGGGATGACTGGTCCCTGGAAAATAATGGAGTACCGTTAGGGATGCAAATGATGGTTTCTGCATTCCGTTTGTAATCTTCCGTACCGTAGGATGGCAACCAGATGAAACAAGTCCCCTGGCTTGTCACCGCGAAGAAGCGGCCTAGATGGCGCACGACGTCTTCGAACGTGTAGGGGTACAAATCTGCCGTCGCCAACATGCGCCAGCCTCTGCCGTTACTGCGTCTTGCATTGATGGCAATCCTTATGTCGAACACCGCGATGAGATAGTAATCGTCGTAGCCGCGTCGCTTTGTCGGCGGGTATGCAATTGCTATCTTCTTCAATCTCATGTAGGCATCATCATACGTATTCAAGCCCAGCCAGTCCGGAAGGCCAATCACAATGGTGGAGAAGGGGTCTACCGGAATGGCCGCTTCTTTGTGGATGTTGTGCAAAATGATGGTGGTATCCGGCTGGAGGTATGCAAGCCAATCTTCGTTGGCACCGACCCATACCTATATATAAGACAGTGGGCAACGAAGAAATTACGGGATGGAAATGGAATAACTAAGTACTAGTGCTACCTGATCAAACTCCATTACTGACCTGCTCATCCGACAAAATCCGACTACCTCTCAACGTCGGCAACTCTAGCGGAGTCAACGTGCAACCATGGCCAGGGAGCGGTGGACTGTTCGAAGGATTTTCCCATAGAAGAACCTTCTCCTCGAGGACGCATGGAAGACCAACAAGCATGGCCCTTTCCCAAGCTTGTTTAAGCAGCGTCTTAAAAAAGTTGGTGCAGGAAGCACCGAGTCTTGCGGCGGTGAGGACGTCGGAGCGGCGTGCGATTTCTCCCAGAGGATCGTCGTCCAAGGTGCCCAGCCCTGACGAGGAGGAGAACCGCCTGGCGAATCCATGGGAGCAGCGACGAACTGCCTTCTCTTCGGGGGGAGGGGAACTGGCGAGGAGGAGATAAGAGCGTAGTAACCGCAAGGCCTCGTCCCTTCCAACTGTAGATCATTCCTCAGCGAAGGGGTGAGGCTATTATTTACTACTAGTACTAGCATTATGGAACGTTATGGGATTGCATTATACTGTAAATAATAGCACTAGTAAGAAATTTTTGGCACTAGGTAGTAGTTTTTGGCGTGGATTAAGAAATTTTGGGTATGTTTTTGCCATTTTTTGTACACGCCAACTAGTGTCAAAAAACGTCTTACATTATGTGACAGAGGAGTACGTACTCGTACTGTAGTAGTACCAGTACTACTTTTCTCAACTAGTAGTGCGATGTACTGTACTTCTAGTCTAGTCTAGTATAGTGGACCCGTTTTGAACTCTTGAATCTCGGGGCCAAGGAGCTACAGTTGGAAGTGGAGGGTAATACTGTTCTCTAGAACCATCGTTGTACTATCAATGCAGGGGAAGTACACCTGCGTAGTGGCCTAGTGGGTACTCTCGGTGCTATATTCAGCCGCTCCTCTCACGTAGGAGTAGCTGGCATACTCAGCCGCTCCTCTCACGCACACACTAGCAACCTGTTTATCAGCGACGGTTACTGCGGGGCAGAACATTTGAGTTATTTGATACAGTGAGACTAGGCTTTTCGCTTCCATTTGTGGAGGTGTAATGGATCTCGTCGAAATTCGTTAGTAATCCCTCCATTCCTAAATATAGTGTGTATTAGTTTTCTAGAGAAATTCCATATTGTAGTTCGTAGTTTGAGTTCAACCCAATTCTGGACGAAACTAGCCCTACACCAACCCATCAAACACATAGGCTGCCTCCCTTGTTTATTTGCTCTAGTACACATCAGATGGGACAGAACTAGATGGCAGGAGGGTGCACTAGTTTCCCTCTAATTTTCTAATCTACTGATGTGTTGGGCACATGGGACCTGGAACAAATTGACCGGGGCTTTCTCGTCCAAAACATATCGCCAGCACATGCATTGGTATGTGGGCTTTTATCTATGCGCATTACATTTAGGAATGGAGGGAGTAGATCCTTCTTTATGAATGAGATGAAGCAAAGCTTTTGCCTCTGTTTAAAAAAACACGTCAAGAGGAATTTCTTTTATAGTAGAGATGATAATGGAGTGAAGTCCATGCGTGCAACGCCACAAGCTACAGAGTAGTAGTAGAGCACTTTACGTACGGAGCCATATTGCACAGTTCCCAATCCCCCGCCAGGCTTTTCCGGCTCCTCGGGCTTAATTGGGAGGCGCTAGTTTAAATATGCTACTAGCTTATGAGGAAGCTGCAAGCGAGGTGCGGCTAGGGCGAGCACGCGAGCCACGGGATGTCGGAAGGAAAACCCGTTCACGTGGCTAGGCTGTCCAGTGTACCCAGATTGTGGGGCCGCACGTCCGTTCGACTTCAAAACTCAAACTACCCGTGTAAAATATGGCTCGCAGCGAAGTGTAGTAGTACTATTTAAAAAAAGGCCGCCATGCATTTGGCCGGGATCGAACCCACAAAACAAGGTATACACTCCCAAGACCACTAGTAGTACTCGTTGGAGTACAACGCAACCTTGAATCACCTTTTGTCGCTAGTAGTACGTACATTTCCTTACAAGAAACCCCTAATAATGCAAGAAACCACTAAAATGCCAAGAAACCACTACCACTTGCATACGTGGCAGACTTAAGATAAGACTACCTTATCAAATATTCTACATGCTCTTACCAACAAAAATCCTCGAGTGACCTCCTATCTCCGGCCCGTCCGCCTAGTCATCCTCGGACATGGGACGCAGCTACCGCCGCTGGCAGAAGGTGAGGTCAAAACCACCGGCGGTGCGGAGCCCATATTGCGGTAGCCCGGATGCTAGCTCCGTCCGGCGCTCACGGCCGCTAGCTAGCCAAGATAGCTCCGTCCAGCTGCTTGTCTGCAAGGTTTGCTAGCTAGATTGGCACGACAGTGCGGCGGCTTGCTCACGCTGGCCAAGGCCAGGCCAGCCATCCGGCTTGAGCGAGGGGCCAGCCGCGGCTTGCTCGCTCGTGAGTCACGCTTCGCCAGCCTGCCAACCTCAAGGAGGCCAAAGGCGTCAGGACCCATCCAGCTGAGCGGCGTCCAACACGCTCTTAACCGGTGCCACCGACGAACACGCATCAGTACTGTTTGAAGTAATGTTCAGGAAAAATAATGATTTGAGGGGGAATAACAGGATAGAAGGTTAGATGTGGGTCCCTCGTGTCAACGGTCAAACAAAATGTGTTGGTTTAAGCTGCCTCATCAGCACGGACGTGTGGGCCAACCCTGTCATAAATGGGTTTAAACGAACCTAATCGGTAGGAGTACTAGGTAGTAGTTTTTGGCGTGGATTAAGAAATTTTGGGTATGTTTTTGCTATTTTTTGTACAATAGATTCTTCCTAGGGCTGGTTGAAAGTGGTAGTTTTTTGTTAAATACTCTACATATTGTAAGTAGGAGTGAAAGATAAGCTTTGGAAGCCAATAAGCAAGGCTAGTTACATAGTGCATATATGTACATGATTGAAAGTAAATATCAACCATGAGCGACTAATATCTTGATGGAAAACTCGAAACTATCGAATACTAGGAAAAAAATGCATGGTTGGAAATACTAGCAATGTTCATGTCCGTTGCAACCAATCATAATTAGAATAATATTTATTCACAAACTTGGTACAAAACACTCTAATTTTGATATACACATGTTTCAATTAGAATATATTCCTTGGGCTGCTTTGGTGAGGTCAGGGAGGGATGTGGTTGGTTTTAAGATACTAATTATGGGTTTTTCTGCAAATTGGTAGACAAGTGGGATGTTGGTGAGAAAAGCCAACAACTTACCTCACAATCGTTAGATGTAGATCTAATGGTCGAAAGCGACGGATGGCGCATACACCAGCATCACCAACTTAGTCTTGTGTAGGAGTACTAGCAAGATCCGTGCATTGCACGGAACATCAAGATGCATTCTTTTATAAAACACTTGTTGTGATTGACCTCGAGTAATCCCATGTGTAAAACTAATGATATCTCGAGAAATATGAGATAAGGTGAAGAGGAGTGGGGTGTGGTGGTGGTTGGTGGTCGGACTGAGCGGAGGCATGGGGATTAACGACGCCGGCAGCGGCCACCAGGCCAGTTTGTTCCAGAGGCTTCCTTTCTTAATTGCTCAACAATGACTCAATGCGGTTTGTTGGAGATAGGGATGAACAAAGGAAGGCCTTGTCTGCAAATGTGGAGAGGGGTGCGGGTATCTTTTAGTTTAATTTCCATCCGCCGATATAGATCGACGGTCTATATTGCAAGATGGCACACGTACCATCATCACCACCTCGGTTTTTATAAGAGAAGAAATATAAGTTTGGAGATACAAACGTATTCTCGATACTTGCTTCCGTAAACTAGCATCTACATTCTATTCAACGCCTCGGCATGTGGGGCCTTAGCCCAATGACTTCTCGACTGTGTAAAACAAACATTTTCCCGTCGCCTACAAGGAGGGGGTGACGGCGGCGCGCTCTTTGGCTTGCTCTAGTCCTAGTAGTCATACTAGGTGGTCTAAGCACGTGTAGATTTATTCTTTTTCACGTCTCGTGTTCGCCGTACTGCCATGACTGTTGATGAATAGACGGTAAGTTATTCACGGGGAAACCCTTGATGAGCGTGTTTGCGAGAGAGAGAGACAGTGTGCTTGTGTGATATGTTAGAGACTGAGGCAATGATAACAGATTCTTTGTGTCTATGTGTGTGGAGGATAGAGAGAGACATGTACATGGGGCTTTGTGTTGTGTAACGTGGAGACACATATACATAATTAGAGAGTGAGTGTGTGAGATACACATGCGGACATGGGGAGAGATGAGGATCCAGATAAATGGGTGTTTGTGCGTGTTTGTGTGTGTTTGTGCATGCATTTGTGTGTGGGGGGGGGGGGGGAGAGTGTACGTGGAATAGAGAGACAACTGATGATGTAAACCTAGTATAAGGGAAGGGGGGAATGGTGGTGTGACATGTGTAGTAGCGGGATAGCACGAGTGCGGGCTGGGGGAGCAGACTATTTGGAAGAGACATCGAGTGTGTGTGTGGGAGAGGGGTGTGAGAGCGAGAGAAAGAGAGAGCTAGCGATGGAGAGAGAGAGAGAGAGAGAGAGAGAGGAAGAGAGGGCGCGAGAGGGGTCGTTTGTGTCCATAAATGGCGTATAGATAGGGAGACAATGTTGATGTTGTCCTAAATTGGCCTATGAACGGAGACGCAAGGGAAGCGAGTCATCGTGTGTGTGATAGGGACTTCATGAGAGATCTAGAATAGATGGTGTAGAGAACAATGTGCAAAATCGAGAACGATTATACATTAGGGAGCTATGCAAAGAGTCACGACATATATGTATGCAGGGAAGGAGCTGGGGCAGGTCCGCATGTGGGAGAGATAGAAAGAGGAGAGTGGTGCACAAGGAGACAAAGTGTGCTTGTTTGCAGTGGGGTGATGTGTGAGGTGAGTGCGCGAGAACAACATAACTAGGGAGATAGACGTTTGGGGGCGACGTTTTGTGTGTATGGGAAATATACACTCTACATAGTGCGTGTGCTTGGGTAAGAGAGATAGCGGGAGACCTAGAGAGTGAGCGAAGATATGTATGCATGCCCGAGAGACAAAGTGTTGGAGACCTACGTTGGGGTCCGGACTTTTCAAGAGAGAGGGGTGTTAATGTGCTCGTGTGTTGGTGTTTGGGGGAGATAATGACTTCTCTATGTGTGTGTGTGTGTGTGTGCGTGTGTGTGTGTGTGTGGTGGTGGGGGGGGGTTGACTTCAGATAAAGAGTGAGGTGTCTATATTTGAGGGACTCTAGCGTAATTGAGATATTTTGCACTCATGGTTGATCCATTTGTTTCATAGTTTGTACTATGAGATAATGATACTTTTGAACATGCGTGATATATCTTGATGTACCCGAATTACAAACCTAAGATTGGAATTTTGGAATTCGACTCCATCATTAGCTTTTGTAATTATTTAAACGGAGGTACATTTTTAAGCCGGGATTTCGTGATTTCAAATTCATATATCAAACCTAGAGATATACACATATGGGCATGTTCAAACTTTATAATCATCCACTTTATTCATACACATACACATTTTTGCTTTTGTCATCATATTTAGGATAAACACATTTGGAATTTCATTTGAATTGGACCGTATGATGGTATTTGCTTGCAGTAGATCAATGATCCATATTTGAATTGAATGGACAATCTAAGTTTTGAGTTGGAGACACTGATTTTCAAAACTTGCACATTTTTTTGCGTGCAAAAAAACAAATTTTTGGCCATGATATCATAGTCAGTCGTACGAGAGCAGAATACTTATAATTTTAGGCACCAAAAGCTTTCAAACTTCCCGCACACATCGAAATATCACGCGCCGAAAGTTTAGCCCTGCGATATTCCTGTTTTACCCCTGCCACATGAATGGAAAAGGGCTGCTTTGGTAACTCCATTGTTATCCCCTCTTTTCCCCCAACATTCTTCCCCAGAGCCCCTCCCCTTCCCCTCCCCGACACCCCAACCACGGCAAGCCACCGAATCTAGTCCTCCTCCGCAGCGGTGGACCTCACACCCCGCCGGATCTACCTTCCGCACCTTGGAACCCCCAACTGCCAACTCACCACTTCACCGGAGCCGCTTCAATAACTGGCTTGTCCACCGCTCCAGATCTCCTTGACCGCCATCATGGTCCACCGCACCGGATCTGCTTAACCGGGCGCCTCCACCACAGCAGAAGCCCTTCATCGACTTCGTCAGCCCCTTCGCTGGCCCTTCATACAAGCCCTCGTCCGACGCAACAGATCCGCCTCACCGAAAGCACTATACAACGCGCCCACCGAAGCTTCGTCCACTGCACCGGACCCGCTCCACGGACGCCATATTCAACTCCACCAGCCCTGCTTTACCGACACCGCAGCCTCATCGGGTTATTTCGATTTGTACTCCTTCGGTTTTTCTCTTTATCGTGCAACTGTTCACTTACCATAGATGAGCTTTCTTGTATGTTGACAGGCGCCGCAACCGTAGCACCGGAGCAGCTTCAGCTACGGCGATAGCCGGCCCAAACTCGACCGCAACACGAGCACCATCAACGATCCTTAGCTATTAAGTATGACAACGATACCCATACGCCGCCGAGAATCAGGTACTATTATCCAATGGCCGGCGCCTACGTTCACTTTCCTAGCATAAGCACCGCACCTTTGAATTTCTTCAGGGCATCATTCAGTTTTTCCTGAGACGCGTTATTCGCTTGCACCGTAGGGCCATACTTACAGCGGTGAACATGTTACATGTGTTAAATTACATACCAAGTGCACATATAGTTAATATGCTTTAGTTTTGTTCGATGCCACTTGTTGGTTCCATCGCATCGCTTAATGTTCTCTATGCTTAATTACACATCAGCAAACTAGCATGTGGTTCCGCTGCTTTTTGTTCATTTTACCCTACATTTTCTGATGCTAGCTATCACATCACTACTCCGAGCCTCTGTTCATTACTTGTTTGTGAGTTCTTGATCTTCCCAAGTTGCATGACTAATTTGATGCTTCTATTAATTATGGAGCCGCCAACCCCATCAAGCAAAATATTTGTTCTTTTGGTGCTGGCACCTCGAACAATCATAAAAATAGAGGGAAGCAGATATATTGTCGTGTATGCACACACCCTTCTTTCATTAGTTTAGATGAACCATTGATGATCAATTCGGACCAGTGCATGCGATTAAAATTAATTTTACCTAAATA
The DNA here is from genome assembly GCA_021605145.1 of Aegilops bicornis. NCBI lineage: Eukaryota > Viridiplantae > Streptophyta > Magnoliopsida > Poales > Poaceae > Aegilops > Aegilops bicornis. The sequence continues at coordinate 60,248,787 of CM038674.1, read as the reverse complement.
GATGGTGCATAATAAACTACAACAACTAGATTTGCAACCACGGGATGCTGACGATATCTTCAAAGAACATTGCAACAGCAGCTAGGCTTCACAACAACATATGGTAAGCCAGTGTGTTTTAGTACATGTTAAATGTAATGCGAGTGGGCTGCTTTCTTGGCTTGTGCCCTCAAAGTGTAATCCTACAGAGTTACAAATAGTTCAGTTGTCTGCTTTGCTGTATTGCTTGATTCAAATGCTTGTTTATTGTTACGTTATACCTGAGTTGGCCAATATGTCAGCAGTGCCTGCTGTACTATCGTAAAGAAATGCATGCCTATTTCATTTGAGTCCTTAGCTTTTTCTCTCAACTTCATCACAAGACTGTCTTCGTAGTTTATATGAGGCCACACTGTTAAGTGCTTTCTCAGATTATTTCAACTGCCTTAGATGCCTTGGCAACTTAAATATAGCGGTTGTACACTCCCTTTCAACTTTCATCTTACCATTTTAATTTATTTTCGGCTGATGCTGCTTTGAACCATTTAAATATAGTTTTCCATGCTCGGCAATAATTCGTACGTCGTTTACCATGTAAGCTTACTGCCTGGATCATATGATAACTATCTCTTACTTATGTCCAGCGGAAACCTTTCAGGATGCCGTTCACACTAGGACACAATGTACAACCCCAGAATCTATTTGTGGAAGCAGTGCGCCATCCATGTTACCAGATGGTAGCAGTTCAGAGGCAACACCGCCGGAGAGCAGTCTGAGCACAAATATTATAGTGCTTGAGGCTCTACTAGAGGCAGAAAGAGATGTTGTGGCTGCCATGAATGAGGTAATCTTTATCTTGAGGCTGGAAATTACGGAATTAGCGGTACACATTATGCAAGAAACCCAAGAATTGGAGGAAGTAAGAATGTTGCATTTGAAGACGGAGGAGGTCCTGCTGTTTCTGCTATCTGAAGCCCAAGGCAATCCCGGTTCTTCTTTAGATACCAGTTGAAATTTTCATTAGATTATTGTACTCGCATGTTGTGTCATGTCTCCGAATGGATTATGTTGCAAGACCCCCTATGTTGTCCGAAATTCCATGTTGTCCATGTGTTGTAATGATCCGAATTTTTTAGGCGAGGTAATCCTCAGTACTTGTATGATTGACATAAGGTGAACTGTTTTTCGTGTGAGCATATTGTATTGGATGAAATAACTGTTTGAATCAGAGTGTATCCAACCTACTGAATTCGAAGATCACGACATTTCTAAATCATAATCATATATAAAGGTGGAATAAATCTTTGTTGTGGTTTTGAAGAAATAAATAACAAAACGTATAATGATTTATGGGTATTCGTAATCGAATACAAACTGGATTTGAATTTAGTTTGCCAGGTCCCAGGGCAAACGTGAATGCTAATTCTCCCAAGTTTTGAACGAAGCGGCTAAACACCCACTATAATTTGTGGGCTGCCTGAAGAAAGTGTTTGCGAGATGGAAATTACTGTTTACCATTGACACTTGACATCCTTATCGACCGTATTTACACTGTTGTCGATAGGGGTAGACTAGTAACTTCAATCAGACGTGACACGACGGCCTCTGAGCCCATTCAGACACGGTGGGCGCCAAGCGTGGGCGTCAAAACACATTTGATTCAAGCTCGTCCGAAAGACATGTGTCTCTTCCTCCATTTCCCCATTCATACACGGTGGGCGGCAAAACAAACTCTCCTCGTCCGAAATCGATGTAGGCTAATATTTTAAATAGGGGCAGATGTGTAACTTCCATCGACGTGACACAACCGCCTCTACCTGTCAGCCCCTGCTCATACACCGTGGGCGCCAACCGTGGCGGCAAAACACCCTCTCCTCTCCGAAATAGTTACCGCAAATATTTGGGAGATGCGAGATTACCGCCCTATCCCCAACCGACGCGATGTCGATATTTTAAACGGGGATAAGTTCGTAACTTTCCCCATTTCGCAGAAGCGCATCCCAAAGTTTGAGATCGCCCCCTCCTCCATTTCCCCATTCATACACCGTCGGGCGCACGACAACCTCCGATGACGCGGCCAGCCTCCTCCGTCCGCCACCCCATCCTCCACCTTGCCGGAGCCGCTACCCCTACCCTGTCTTCCACTCCAAGAGATGGACGTCTCTCATCCACGGCGCTGGACCAGGATCCTTTCATCGCCTCCTCTCGCTTCATCGGCGCCATTGTCCACCTTGCCGTTGCCGCTCCTACGACCGCCTCGTCCACGGCAACAGGATATATCCCTCGACCCGGCCGTCTGCCATCTAAAGTCTTCTTCCCCGCCGCCGACAGCCATCGCACCTGCAGCACCCTCAACGTGACAAGATAGGCCTACACTGCGGCATCGCAAGAGAGGTGGTACTCTTCCATATGTGCTTAAATTATTGATCTCACCCAGAAAATATATCGTAATTTGTTTACTGTACTTTTCTTGTCCGTAAAAAATAGTAGTGGCTAGTTGAAATCAAATATTGGTTGCGAAGTAGCTTTGTCCGGTTTGCACCTTCAGATCCGCCATGGCACGAGCACTATACTCGTAAAAGCTTATGGTTTACCCCTTTATATTCACTACCATCATCGTAGGTGCTTCGTGTCGTGCTAGCACTGCTCCTCAAGACCTCAACCCAAAGCTTACGTGTTCAAATACGAATCTGATATGATGCTCATATAACTAAAACAGAGAACATTTAATTGGTCACCTAATGTTCCTATATTCATTTCGAAAAGCATGTGCGCCACCCACTGGTCCAGCTAGTTCCACTTTCCTGATTTTTCTCTTGATGCTTAGGGTTTTCCCCTTTTATCTACTCTACTATGATCTCCGTAGGTGCTTTCTGTCGTACTAGCATTACTCCAGCCTTCAAGCTAAACAACACAACACTCAGAATTCGAAAGCTTAGTTGTTCAAATATGATTGTGATATGATATTGATATTAGTTAACTGACACATTTAATTGGTTAGCTAAAGGTCCCACTTGAGTTTCCAAATGCATGTCGCGACATATAGATAGACAAAATAATTGCATTTCTTTTGTCACTTGTTGACCGTACTTTCTTGTCCATACCAAATCTTAGTTGTTATTTCAAAGCAAACATCAGTTGCTAACTACCCTTTGTGCGGTTTGCAGCTTCAGATCTGCCATCCCACTGCCACGGTCAACACTGTACTGATCATGCTAATGTTTTCCCCATTTTATGATGACCACAATCAGCCTACGTGGTTCGTGTCATAATAGCACTGCTCCACCCGTCGAGCTAAACAAGCTTAGTTGTACAAATTCATATCTGATATTATTGCTGATATTAGTAAAACTGAGAGATGTTTAATTGGTTAGCTAAATGTTCCTACTTTAGTTTCAAATGCATGTGAGCCACATATGGAGAGACCGGAAAGAATAGTATTTCTCTCAGGCGCTCTGGTTCATCATGGGTGGCCAAATCGACATTGTATTGAAACACTTGTAATATCTTCAATCTGCTTGCTCTTCCGCTTCTTCTTTAAGATGATACTCTTCTCTTGCGGTCGATCGTCAGTCGAGTTGTTCTCCTTAGTATATTTTGAATCTGCTGTGTCAGTCGACTTGTTCTTCTTTACTATATGTTGAAGCTATCATCTGCGAAGTGTCATCACTTCTGGAGCTCTCATATTTTGAGTAGTAGGCCACATTATATTAATGCACACAACAAATTACAGCATGCATGGCATCTTTTAAAAGAATTGCAGAGATAGCACAAAGGGGTTTACAGGGAGGCAATATTTGATTATAATCACTTCTGCATTACAAAGAAAATCTCACTTGTTTTTATGTTTTCATGCATGTCAGATATTGAACATGATCAAAATGAATATGAGAATAGGCGCACGAGAGGAATATTGCGGAACGATACACTGGCTAACAAACTTGGCATGGTGGAGGATGGCCTATCTTATTCACACATAAAGGTGCTTGCTCTAACTTTGCAAAGTTGTATTGGTCGCACATATTTTGCATCTGACCTCTTGCATTTCTTCTACTTTGTTACACCATCTTCTTAGTTTTAGCATCATATATGAGTATATGCCATAACTATCCATTTTCTGTACCTATTCCATGTGTCGTCACACTATGTTTTTCCAGTCAAATGTTGTTCTTTCGTGATAGATGTCCAAAAGGAAGAGGGTGAGTGCAGATCCTCAAGGAGTACAAACTAGATATTTGGAAAAGGTAGTGGTACCTATTAAATCAGATAGATCAGCAGCCACGTAAAACACAGCCCAACTGTACCACACTTTACCCCTACTCCAAAGGGCCAAACCCCTATTAGAACTGCTGGGAGCCCAGTCAGTAATCGCTCTATGATATCAATTCAAAATTTGAACTCCTAAATTTCTGCTTGTGCCTTACCTTCTCTCTTGTATGAAAAATAATTTCAGATGAATCTCCTTGCTCAAAGGATCATACGATCTCAAAACAATAATGGGCTCTGCATTGCTCTTGTTAGTACCTCTCTCCCTTTTGCCTTGTATCGCTGTACTTCATTAATTGCTATTTGATTATGTATCATCAGTCTGCACCTGAGCTTGATTATCCTCTGTTTCTTCCAATATTATTTGATCTATATTTACTCTTTGCAAAATGTAGAATAATGGCAACGCTTATAAAGAATTTTCTTTGGGGAATTTATTGAATTATCCTTCCATCAACATGGAGAAGGGCTTTGTCCAGCCCGTGTTAACATGTAATGTAAGTTCATCCTTCTCAAGCCTTCAAACTTTGTTCTAGTATAGATTTGGATAGGCATCATTGCCTCCACTGCTGTTTTCTTTGCTATTTACATCTGATTGGACGTTTGCAACAACTACCAGTTTCAAATTGTAGTTGTAAAAACATGTTCCTTATGCAGAACAGATCCATTTATTTCCTTATATAATTGTGAAACCTGTTACGTGTCTCCTTGTTTCTCTTTCAGAGTCGTATCTCTTATGCCAGGCAGAATTTTAGGGAAGATAGTGAGCCAAACCATCTTGAGGACAGCGAGATGACCCCAAGGTCCTGCCTTGATGAAGGCAGTGAGTTGAAGCTACTCACCAGCAGGTGTGAGACAACCTCTCGTGCGGCTGCCTCAATCAGTTCGACTTCTTCAGCCTCAACTTAAAGCGGAAAGGCTTGCTTCAGCTCAGCTCCGACTTGAAGTCAAAGATGCAATGAAGATGTCGAGGATCGCCGTCGCACCATCATGCCTTAAATCTAGTGTTGATGGATCTATCGTTGACACAACTGAGGTCTACTCAGCTTCTTCAGCTGTTTGGGGGGCCCGACCTGGCCAGGCCTAGTGCCTTCTGAAGTGCTCTCAGTTTTGTGTATTCTTTTGTCGGCGCGTTTATTTGCACTAGTGGCGAACTTTGATGCCCAGTGGATGTAATATGTGCAATAGCCGTGGTAGCCTAGCATAAGTTGCTTGCTTATTTATTTCCTTGTTGTCTTGTTTATTTGTTTGCTTGTAGTCATTGCAGTTCTTTTTCCGCGGTTTGCTAGTGGCTGCAATAACCTATTTTTTTAAAACTAGGCCACAATAACCATGGGCTAATATTTATCAGAGTGACATCGGGCCTCCTACGGGTCAGAGAAACAGTGGGCCTCCTACGGGTCAGAAACAATGGGCCTTCTACGGGTCAGAAACAGTGGGCCTTCTACGGGTCAGAAACAATGGGCCTTCTACGGGTCAGAGAAACAATGGGCCTTCTACGGTCAGATCATCAACGGGCCTTATACGGCAAGATGATCGATTGGCAAACATGGGCCAATAACAGTAAAGATTATGGCCGTAAACGGGCTAGAGTTGGAATCGTCTGCTCATGGGCCGACCATAACGGGCCATCGTTAATAGGCCGCATTTCATGACGCTTATGAAAACGCCCAACGTGTTAACGGACCACAAAAGGGCCGATCAGAACCACGGGCTGAATTTGGCCCATAAGCGTAAAATCACAGAACGGGCCGTAAGTAAACGAATCGTCGGAAATGAGCCCAAGAATAAATGGGCTCGAGAAGGCCGAAGATAACATGGATCGAAACGCCCAACGGAATAACGGGCCCTTAATGGGTATAAAGTGATAAATCGCTCATTACGGGCGAAGTTTCACCACGGCCGTTAATGGATGTAAAGTAATACATCGTTCATTATGGGCCGCTTTCACCACGGGCCGTTAATAGGCCAAGAGTTATATAGGGCCTCATATGGGCCGAAACACGCCATGGGCCATACATGGGCCGGCGAAAACGGGCCGAATCATATTGGGTGGCCCAGATGACGGTACTGGGCCTAATTTGGATAGGGCGTAACAGGCCTTGGATTAGCGGGTTGTAAATGGGCTATATGCGAACAGGCCGTTAACACGCTTTACATGGGCCGGCCCGCCACCTTTTGACCAAGTCAAACGGGCCGGCCTTTTCACAGGAATGGGCCTCTGTTGGGCCGTGCCACGTGTCGACGTATCATAGGCGCCTTCTGCCCAATGAGTGGATGACATCTGTCCCAACGGTTAGCCGACACGTGTTTCCTCCAGCCAATGATGATTTTACACGTGGAAAATCCCCATTGGCCGGGGCTGTTAACGGGTTATCGGATCCAAAACCCGATCCGATAGCTTAACGGCGTTCCGTTACGGTGGATGCCACGTGTCAGTCACCCTTGACGAAAGCACTTCTGTGACGCGCGATTTATCGTCATGGAAGTGGACACTTCTGTGATGATAATTTTGGTAATGTCATGGAACACTTCTACGACAACACAGGTATAACTATCTTGATTCTGTCATAAATTTTTCATGGATGTACATGCATGACAAAAACGCGACCTACTGTGACAAACACGTATCATCACAGAAGTGTATTTTTTTTGTAGTGGGTCAAGTCAATCACATTATTCTCCTAACGATGTGACCCCGTTAATCAAATGACAACTCATGTCCATGGCTAGGAAACTCAACCACCTTTGATCAACGAGCTAGTCAAGTAGAGGCATACTAGTGACACTATGTTTGTCTATGTATTCACACATGTATTATGTTTCTGGTTAATACAATTCTAGCATGAATAATAAACATTTATCATGATATGAGGAAATAAATAATACCTTTAGTATTGCCTCTAGGGCATATTTCTTTCAGTCTCCCACTTGCACTAGAGTCAATAATCTAGATTACATAGTAATGATACTAACACCCATGGAGTCTTGGTGTTGATCATGTTTTGCGCGTGGAAGAGGCTTAGTCAACGGGTCTGCAACATTCAGATCCGTATGTATCTTGTAAATATCTATGTCTCCCACCTGTACTTGATCCCGGATGGAATTGAAGCGTCTCTTGATGTGCTTGGTCCTCTTGTGAAATCTGGATTCCTTTGCCAAGGCAATTGCACCAGTATTGTCACAAAAGATTTTCATTGGACCCGATGCAGTAGGTATGACACCTAGATCGGATATGAACTCCTTCATCCAGACTCCTTCATTTGCTGCTTCTGAAGCAGCTATGTACTCTGCTTCACACCTAGATTTCAACACGACGCTTTGTTTAGAACTGCACCAACTGACAGCTCCACCGTTCAATAAAAACACGTATCCGGTTTGCGATTTAGAATCGTCCGGATCAGTGTGAAAGCTTGCATCGACGTAACCATTTATGACGAGGTCTTTGTCACCTCCATAATCGAGAAACATATCCTTAGTCCTTTTCAGGTATTTCCGGATGTTCTTGACCGCTGTCCAGTGATCCACTCCTGGATAACTTTGGTACCTCCCTGCTAAACTAATAGCAAGGCACACATCAGGTCTGGTGCACAGCAATGCATACATGATAGAACCTATGGCTGAAGCATAGGGAACACTTTTCATTTTCTCTCTATCTTCTGTAGTGGTCGGGCATTGAGTCTGACTCAACTTAACACCTTGTAACACAGGCAAGAACCCTTTCTTTGCTTGATCCATTTTGAACTTTTTCAAAACTTTATCAAGGTATGTGCTTTGCGAAAGTCCAATTAAGCGTCTTGATCTATCTCTATAGATCTTGATGCCTAATATATAAGCAGATTCACCGAGGTCTTTCATTGAAAAACTCTTATTCAAGTATCCTTTTATGCTATCCAGAAATTCTATATCATTTCCAATCAACAATATGTCATCCACATATAATATTAGAAACGCTACACAGCTGCCACTCACTTTCTTGTAAATACAGGCTTCTCCAAAAGTGTGTATGAAACCATATGCTTTGATCACACTATCAAAACGTTTATTCCAACTCCGAGAGGCTTGCACCAGTCCATAAATGGATCGCTGGAGCTTGCACACTTTGTTAGCACCCTTTGGATCGACAAAACCTTCTGGTTGCATCATATGCAACTCTTCTTCCAGAAATCCATTCTGGAATGCAGTTATGACATCCATTTGACAAATTTCATAATCATAAAATGCGGCAATTGCTAACATGATTCAGAGATACTTAAGCATCTCTACGGGTGAGAAAGTCTCATCGTGGTCAACCCCTTGAACTTGTCGAAAACCTTTTGCAACAAGTCGAGCTTTGTAGAAAGTAACATTACCGTCAGCGTCAGTCTTCTTCTTGAAGATCCATTTATTCTCCGTGGCTTGCCGATTATCGGGCAAGTCAACAAAAGTCCACACTTTGTTCTCATACATGGATCCCATCTCAGATTTCATGGCCTCAAGCCATTTTGCAGAATCTGGGCTCACCATCACTTCTCCATAGTTCTTAGGTTCGCCATGGTCAAGTAACATGACTTCCA